>JAAOAL010000030.1:0-600000 GCA_013186775.1 Fusarium dlaminii
ATCAAGCTTTTAACTTTCAAAGCTTTTAACTTTCAATACAGAGGCTTAAACAGTGAGGCCCCTATAGTAGGCCAGCATCACAGAAGTCAATATCTTATAAGGTTCATCTGCCTCAGTGGCGCAATTGCTGCCTTGACCAAGCAGTATAAATAGTGGCTGTTATTCAATGAATATTTGTGTCCCAACGTGAGGAGCCTAGGGACGAGTGGCGATATTGTGTCTTGATGTACAAGGCAGCCACGATGATGTGTGCATTTACGACGGAATATTTCAGCATGATTAGTGGTCAGTATTGATGCGTATAATCGTAAGCAGAAATTATCGAATGCAGTCGCTGGTAAAAATATGGAGATCTAGGGTAGCTGTCGGAAATCAGATATTACCAAACCTAATGGTATCCAAATTCCCCGAGGACATCAATCATTGCCCCATTGAGGTTGAGCAACTGTCCAACGGCTGATTCGCATGCAGAGATCGGCGAGATAATCCCCAAGAGCATCCCTCGAGACCGACTGGGGCTGAGGTCGAGAACTCGCCGCCTCCGACAATTTGGTTCTTGGCCAGTATCAACATCATGAGGCCGAGCATCTTGGCAGCAGGAATACTTCATGAGATGGTGTTGTCAGTCAATGCTGCATACTTATAAATATTTCACAGTATATCAGATATCTTGATCGATATTCGTATAATAGCCGCCAAAGCCGGGCTCATACCCCCAACTAACAAAAGCGCATCCATCCGGGACGTGGGGGACCTAATCCGAGCCGAAGTGACCCAAGCCCGAATAATTAGCCTCCCGCCCTTTTTCTTGGCTGGCGGCCCGACACAAGCTTACCTCGTGGACATGGCCATGAGGGTAAGTTCTGAGGTCTCGTGATGATTTTCTACAGCGAGGGACCTTGAATCTCGGATCTCACTAAAGAAACTGTCACCGACTATTGATCGAAAGTGCGGAGATTTTGTCTTATCGTGATCCAACTCGTGATGTGACGACGTTGCGTTTCATCTGTATACAAAGCAAGTCAAGCCATTGCATCAGAAGTAATCATAAACATCATGCGAAAGCCTGTCTCCTCAGGGAGCAAGAAAACATAGGACCTTGATATAGAGTATAAAAATAAGCTCAGCAAAAAGCATCCTAAGCTTATGCTAGGCTTATGCTAGATTTACCTACTAAATCTTTTTGTCACTTAGGATCGAGGTCCTGAGTTTTCTTGCTTGTCCTAGCCTGTCAAGCTTCGTATTGTTGTCAAGACTGCATGGATTTGAGTGAGCTGCTTATTTATTTATTTACCCATACAGGTGTTCGTCAAGGTTGTTTATTATGCATGTGTTGTACTCTCACTCACTACCTTACTCACGTCAATGGAGCCACGATCCATCTTGATACCACTCATGACACTGTCTTGGCGCCATTGACCTTTTTTTTCTTTTGTGTCTGAAGCTGAGAAACCCCTCAACAAAGGACAAGACCAGGTTTGAGGAGTTCCCGAGAATCGGATCCGACTATTGTATTAACTAGATAAATTAATTAATTACGAGCTAGTAATAAATAACAAAAGCAAAGAGGACAAAGTGACAGGCAGGACACAAGCGACAAGACATGGGAAGGGAGACCAAAGCCCTTGTCAATCTCCAGCTACGCCTGAAACAATTCCACCCGTGGCCATATGTAATCAAAATCAAACCACTCAGAAGGGGTCCCAACCTCACTTGAACTGACAGATCCAAGGCATTTGCACATTTTTCTCATTTCAGCTGTCAACAGAAAAACCAGGTTTGGGGCCTACTAAATGCACGAGCTTAAGGTTCTTTGATGAGCTTGTCTTGGAGCTTTGAGTCACCTTACTCAGTGCTCACCTCACCCGTCAGCTTCGATAGTTAGTAGCCTCGCCGTGTCCGAGTTTCGATAATTTTTTTGCCATCCCGTCCATCCAGTGCCAGTTCAGCCACCTGCCTACATATTTGCCTGCTGCCAAGATCCACAATCTCATCCATTCTCATGCAGTAGATTCGGGGTTTGTTGACTGAAGAGGCGAGTGATGAACAGGTAAAAAGGAGAAATGTTTTGACGAGACAAAGCCATTGCTGTGAATAAGATATTATTCCATCCAATGTTAGAGCCACTAGAGAGGTCTGTACTGTACTGTAGCTGTAGCTGTACGGTGTAACAACACATCCACTCGATCCTCCCTTTTGGTAACCATATCTTCTAAAGTCCTCCCCGAAATCCATCGATTCCTCTTCTAAACTCATCATCACCATATCTGATTCGTCATCCTCATCGATAAGTCTTCAATTCTAAAATACATCCTGCAAATCGAGACCTGAGCAATTCGATATCTTCATCACCTCCAAGACAGGTACATACCTACTGTACCTTGCTGCAGCTCATCAGCTGTCTTGTCTGTCTGTCTCGCTGTCTGTTGGATCTCTCCACCGCCACACACGCACACAAACACACAGACCCTCCCCCAAAAACCCGCCTAGAGAGCGACCATCCCTGGCACGCAGCCCGCCTAATTCGGCCTCCCCTACGGACCCTACCATAGGTCACCTACAGCACCTCATCAGTGGAGGGGATTCATCGGCCGAATGCCTGGGCTTCCAAAACCCGCCTAAAACCAAACCAAACCAGCCTCTTCACTCTTCACCCCATCCCCTTCAACCAACTCTCCACTCCGTCTTTTCTCCCATCTCCCATCAACTTACCTCTGCAGCCGTTCCAACACCATCTCCCCCAAAATACCCTCTTCATTTCCATCTTCCTCTTTTTCTCGTTTACTGGTGTTGTACGTATCCTCCATCCATAACGTCTGTCCTCGGAACCTCCTCCTTTAGCCGTTGGAAATTGTTCCCCTGCAATCTCACGAGTAATCCTGCACCAGACTCGCTCCACCGCGTCACGATCCGTTACGATACCCTCAAAATCCTGTCCGACTCGATCTACCTTGACCAGTTCCCCCATCGAGGGGCTTGTCCATAGCATCATCGACCTCGCTCCCTATTGTGTTGTCTGTTAAACGTTGCGAATCTGGCTCGCTTTATTGTCGTTAGGCTTCAGGTCGCCACACCATCTCGACAAATTGGGGTCGTTAATAATCCCTCCCATATCATACCTCCGAAACCCGCCTCGACCATCCTTCAACATCATCAACCGCCAACATGAGGGAAGTCAATTTCAGTATCCCCAACGTCAACAAGGCGTCCGTCGGTATCACCACCGCCCTATATGACCGCCGTGCTCTCGACTGCACCTCGACCCTCCCCCTCATCAACTCCCTCAACCATCTCGCCTATCTCACCACATCCTCTGCTCGCATCCGTGACATCCTCACCGTCGATGGAGGCATCGAGCGTCTCGTCTGCATTCTCAAGCAAGGCCGTAGTAAGGACATGATGGGAATGTGGAAGTGGAACCTTGCTTTTCAGTGTGTTGTCAATATCGGCGTCCGAGGCACGGAAAACGTCCGCACCAGAGTTGTTGAGGCTGACATGGTTCCCGTCATCGCTACCATCCTCGACAACTATACAAAAGCTGTTGATAAATGCCGCGAGAAGGCAGAGGAGGCCAAACAGAAGCAGAGCTACGACCATCACCGTCACCGAAGCCATGAACACCGTTCAACCCCTAAAGCTTCCTCCTCCAACTCAGCATCGGCCTCTGCCTCTGCATCATCTTCGTCCTCCACAACAGTAGGTGCCTCTGCGTTCGGTCATCGATCTAGTTCTCGTGTCGATGCCACCGAGCAGCGATCTCGTCGTCACGGCCCACCGCCGTCCATTGATGTCTCAGCCTCTTACGCTGGGCCATCCACCGCTGCTCCTCAGCAGCAGACGCAGCAGCAACCCGCCGATACTGCTATGGGCAACTCTCAATGGTCCCAGTCTTCTTCAGATCAATCTACGTCTTGGGGTTCATCTCGTCACCAGCCCCTGAGAGGTCTTGAAAGTCGTCACGCCACGACTTCGGCCCCCCGTCAGGCCATGCAGCCCCTTGCAACTGCAGTCCCTGCCACCGAGACTCTTGAGGGCTTTGTGAGACCTGTTCGTGATATCGACCGCCTTGCGTCGATGGCACCATTCGGCTCAGATCTGTTATCTCAACCCACATCACCGACTACGCCATTGCCGCCGCCCCAGATGCGGTCGCCCACTGTTCGCCCAGCATCTGCTCTTGGTTCCCAACGATCTCGTAGACGCCCATCGATCCGCCACCAGAACTCGACTGCCGATGCCGACGACATTAATGGAGACAGCATGCCGTCAGACGAGTCACCTGAGACGGAGATGACAGGTACTGATAACCTGCAGTCAGCTGTTGGTATCCAGGACATCACTATGGAAGATGGTGACACTATGCTCGGTGGTACAGCTCTTGACTTGGCTACGCCAACTGTCTCCGAGACCCACCAGGAGGCCAGTACCTTCAACATTAACCACCGTAGCCCCATGGACGGAAGTATTGTCAACAACAACACCCCGGCTCCGGTTCCTGCAATTGGTCTCTCACCTAACCGTCCTACGTTGAACACGCCTCCTCAGCCCCCTCTGGCCGCCACTACCGTCCCTCGATATCTCCTCGACCGCAACTTTGTCCCCAACCCTCAGATGGTCGCTGCGATGCCCCGAGAAGAAGATGTGCTCATGTCTTTACAGCTTCTTGCCTATGTCTCGAAGTACTGCGGCCTTCGCTCCTATTTCCAGAAGAGCCACCTCGTTCCTCGCCTTAAGATTGGAAAGGAGCTCGCTGCCATTGATAAGGACATGTCTGCCATGGATGAAGAAGAGGAAGAGCCCGAGGTCTACGATGAAGATGCTGACGATGAGGAGTACCTGCTCCCCAACGACTTCAACCTCTTCCCACTGGTCGAGAAGTTCACAGTCCGCTACCACAGCACTGATATGCAGTACTGGGCCGGCGTTGTTATGCGAAATCTCTGCCGCAAGGATGATACGCGCGGAGGCATCCGCCAATGTGCATACTACCAATGCGGCAAATGGGAAGAGTACACTCGCCAATTTGCCAAGTGTCGTCGATGCCGACGCACCAAATACTGCAGCAAAGAGTGCCAGAAGAGCGCATGGGCTTTCCACCGCCACTGGTGTGTAGCGGCCACACAATGAGGTGGTGGCTCAGCACAATGATTTACACGACAATCAATTCATAACAGCATCTTCTCGGCGCATCCTGCTGCATCAATGCTTGATTCATACGCATTATTCTTTCAAGGGTCGCAAATGCATTGCACAGCAAAGCGTGTCATGAGCGCATGGCGTTTCTTCTCGATACCACTGGTTTGCTTTCTTTTTCATGGGCGTACGGGGTTGGGCATCATTAACGGTCATTGACTTTGGGTGCATCATCGCATGTCATTGCACATTCAACGTTTCTTTGTCTCTTATCTAACACTTCTCTCACCTTGGAGGTTCCCTTTTTCTAATTATTTCTTATTGGTGTGGCTGCAACCGCTCGGGGGTTATATATCTCTGAGCTCTGGCGTTTTCGACCGCGAGCGGGCATTAAGCAGACGACAATGGTGCTCGTTTATGTATATAGATACCTTTTGACTGCTGGGGGCTCTCGGATGGCACCACTTTCGAGGGCATGGACATCTGGATATGACTTGACGACGGAGAACGACGGAGGAGGCGATGGTGATTCGCAAAAAGACGACACGGGCAGAGTCGGCTGCAAAATTGATTCAGTGGATACTGATTTGCATGTTCAACAGGGTTGGATGTGCAGCCTGCTTGGTGATTGAGCCTACAAAAGGGCATCAGCTTGGAGGCTATCGGGACTGCTCAGACTTGAAATGCAGTCGAAATCAGAATCTGCTATATATTCCTTTGGGTATAGATGAAATGACCAAAATTTCAAAATACCTGGCTCCTGAAGTGATTGACCATGATGAAGCGGATTAGTTTGAACACTTTGTAGACGCAACATAAAGATTTTGAAGGCAATCGAGTCCGAGTCTTTGAGATGAATCACATTGTGCAAGTATGAATAGTATTGTGACAGAAAATATGAATATTGACCAAATGGTTTCGATTTACATGCAAGAGGACCCTAAACGCCAGCCCTTGTACTTCATCTCTAGCCTTTCTTTTCAACAGCAATGCATCACGCAAGTCGATCTCGCCCTCAGTCTCACCAAAGATTATCAACACAATGTCTCTCTCTCTCTTTACCGAGAGCCCATGGCCTTCCGTCTCGCCTTGCCAGGCCGAGACTTGGAAACTCTGCTGCCGGCCTTCATCTTCTTGGGGTCGAAGCCGCTGAGGTCGCCGGAGCTCATGGCATCGCCTGACTTGGCATGGCGCTTCTTGCCGCCGAAGCCGTACTTCTCGTTCTTCTTGGCTCGCTTGTGGTTGGCTCCGGCGCCGACTTGGCCGCGACCGGCGCCTGCGCGAGGGTTGTGGCCCTTCATTTCCTTCTCGACACCGACGTCGAAGATATCGGCTTCCTTGGTGTCGAGACCAGCACCACCAGTTTCTGAGCGCTCTGCGAATAGTTGTTAGTAAAGAGTAACGTAGGTGCGGTGAGCGATGGGAATGCTTACTTCGCTTGAGGTTCTTGATCTTCTCAAGAGTCTCACGCTTGGCCTTTTGTCGCTCCTGGAGCTTGGCAACCTGGACCTGCTTTCCGAACTTCTTGAGGTCGCGCAACTTGCGAGCCTCCTGGGCAGCCTTCTTGTTAGACGCCTCCTCCACAAGCTTAGCCTTGACCTTCTCCATATGAGCATCCTCCTTGATCATCTCGGCGAAGTAATCCTTGGGACGAGAGAAGGGGACGTTTTCTTTTCGGAGAAGCTTGCGGGCAGAGCGAGCGGCCTCTAGACTCTGGCTGTAGAAGGCGAGCTCACGCTGCAGATCGTCTGACACGTCAGGGATGGCCTCAGAGGTGAGGTCTGTTGAGATGATGGATTGATGGGTGGCGAATGGGACGGACTTGTCTGTGGGGATGGAGATGCGGTTCAGCGCGGCGAGGAGAGCGGTTGTGTTGTTGATGGTGAGGCGCTGGTGGGGAATGATGTCCTCCTTGTCCTCATCTTCGAGGTCCTCGAGATCAGACATGGGGATATCCTCTTCGTCTTCGTCTTCGTCCTCATCGTCGTCCTCTTGGACCGCAGCCTTCTTCTCAGCAGCCAGCTTTGCGATTTCGCTCTTCTTGAGAGTATCTCTCTTTGGCTTGCGAATAATCTTTTCCTCGAGTTCGATTGAAGAATCTGAGTCGTCGCTGTCGTTGATGGCGTTCAAATCGTACTGCATTCTGTTAGTCAAATTCTCGAGCGCGAATCGTTCACAACAAACCTGAGGCTCTTCCTCTTCCCCTTCCTCATCGTCGTCGTCCTCCTCGTCTTCTTCATCATCGTCTTCAAATTCAGCCTCAATCTCAATGGTGGTCTTCTTCTTCTTCTCGTCGTCCTTGTCTGCCCCGCGAGCAGCAGCGTTGCGCTTCTCAGCCTCCTTCTGCTTTTTCAGGAGCTTGAGCTTCTTGAAGTCTGTGCCCTTCTCGGCGGCGAGGGCCATCTTTAGTTTGCTTTTTGTGACCATTTTTGCGTATGTAAATGTCGAATGCGACTTTGTCGTGTCTGGTAGTCGGCGCAAAGCTTCTGGGCAAATGTTACTGGGTGCTAATAGGAAAAATCTCCAAATTCTGCCGCGGGACTGACTTGACCGCCTTGACATTTTTTTAGTGGAGACATTTCCTTTTTTGGGGTTGTCAATCTAGGGGAGGAGAAAACTCAGGACCTTGATCATAAATGACAAAAAGACTTAGGGAAATTAGTAGAAGTTTAGGATGCTTTTTGCTGAGCTTATTTTTATACTCTATATCAAGGTCCTATGTTTTCTTGCTCCCCGAGACCAATGAATGCTACCTTATCCACTCACTCACTCACTCAGGACTAAAACTTCATTGACTCAAGACCAAGTCTCCAGAATATGTGTCACCTACCTACTTCAGGGCGTCCAAAGTTGATGCTATTTTTCTTCTTCTTGCGTTTAAACAAGTCTTTTTATTTGCTTAGTTGCAGTGCAGTATTTCGTTTCTGACCACTCCTAGACACGCTCGAGGTAATGGAAGAAATGGCAGGTTTAAGATCTTGCAATACTAATACAAAGTTGTATTAAAATTATTTACATTATTTCTTTTATTTCTTCTAATACTTATATTCTTCTTGATTTCTATAGGAAATCGATTCTCTCTTCCGTTACTTCGGGGACAAGGTTCAGTCATTCGAGTGTCTTTCAGCAAAAGTACGTTTTGCTTCCTGCAAACTATCTACATTGATGACATCAACGCCTTCGTCAAGCAACTTCTTATCAATTTGTCTCTGGGCTTTCGGTGACTTCATTGGCATGCCCCAATATCGAACCAGGAGACCTCGACTATGGGCTTGAGAGATCTGATCGCGTATCAACTCCAGCTTCCCTGGCCCAAAAAGATTGCCAAACGAATTCTTTAGCGAGGTGCTGGCATAGTATGAGTTGGTCTTGTCGTATTGGCCTTTGGTTAGACTCTTGAGTGGTGCATCAAAGAAGACGTCTTGTGAAGGGTTGGCTTCTTTCACCAGGCGAAACTTGGTCTTACCAGTTGCTACGACTGTGATGGGCCTTGACACAAACTTGCTGTCGCTGACATGGCTTAACCACCCCCTTTGACGAAGCGGCTCTAGCTTCTCCAGTAACAGTGGCCATGATTTATCCGGGTTCGACTTCAAGTCCACCAGCAACACCACAGTCTGGTTGGGTTCGCGGTTATATACACCTCGAGGTAGAAGCCCTGGATCTCTGTCTTGGTTTCGAGCCTTCAGTAAGTTCACTAGAGGTTGAATGTACATTGACGTCAAAGTTTTTTCAGTTGATAGATCGCCCTTGGTATGGCCGACCATGAGTTCATCCCGGACCTTCCAGACATCTGCTTCGATGCCAATGCAGCCAGCCTCTATAGCATTGGTGAAAGGCTTAGGTTTCCAATAATCGTTATGCGAGTGGCATGGTATAGGAATTGGGTCGTCAGGCCCCGAGTCACGTCTGATGTGAAGACTACCCGCCTGTACTTCAGGAGTATAAGGCCAGAGCATGGATGTGGTGGCAAGGATAGCAGCGAACATCAGGGCTAGTGAACTATCCGCAGTCAGAAGGAGAGACCGCATAGTAGAACTCGAGGCTCACCTGATAGCGGCTACTGTCATACCAAAGGCAAGGATATAGGGGTTTGTTCTGGCCCCCAAGCGAGGTACTCCATTTTTAGAGACCATTCTTGTTGCCTTTTGCCCTTGGGATAATAGGTATATTGCCGTTGTATTGGTTTCTTGTGGTTGTTGTATAGATGATGATCGCGTTGAGAGGTTGACGACTGAGACAGAAGTATAGGCCTGCTATGTACCAGGGAGAGATTTTCTTTGTGCTTACTTTGGATTGAAGCTGCTTAATATTTTGCTTTCTAAGGTTTAAGCAAGATTTTGTGGTCTGTTGACACTTTCATATTAAGGTTACTATGTTGGTATGTCGTGTTAAGCATACTGTCTGCTATCGTGCTATCGTGACGCTGTCCCAGTCATACGATTGGCTTTGTGCTGTGAGATGTTCATTGTAATTGAAGTTAACTGAAGATGGTTTCGGGACGTCGAGATAGTTTGAGGCTATGATGATGTCAGCGAGTCTCAGAAGTCGGGTGGGCTAATGGATTAAGGTATAGTTGAATTAGTAAGTTATGTATGAAAGGCTAACGTGAGTAAATCTACGGATACTGTATAGAAGTCTTGGTATGCCACCTATGAAAAAGAAAGTAATTTTCTTTTACAACGATATTCTACCCTTTGCCTTCTAAGTCGTCTACCATACTCCGAGGCCGCTATACTAAAACGATATCACGGCATTCAACATCCGTATCTAATCATTCCTGTGATCCGCCCAAAAACATCCAGATTAATCAGGTTTCCGAGTCTCCGGAATATCACCGAATTCTCTCTTGATATTACCTAGTGCACCCCATTGACAGACACGTCATGGAGATCGATAACCCCGCAAGTTGTATCAGGAATGGAAACATCTCCGCCATGACTTGACTTTGACCTGATACTTTTCTTCGATATATGATGTATTGTGACTGAACCTCCCTTCTTGCAACAATCAACAACCATATTACATTCATCTCTACAGTCACAATGGCCAACGAAGGACGCATCGCCACTCTGGATGTAAGACAACTCAACTGTGACGCAAATGTAAAACGAAATCATGCTTATTCAACAACAGTCAACCATCGCCGATAGGCTTCCAGCCTTCTCCAAGACTCTCTTTGACGGAAAGGCCGCCAAGGACCTGACCTTTGAGGCAATTGCAAAGCACCTAGGCCGTAGCGAAGTTGCAGTGGCAGCATTGTTCTACGGACAGGCCACCGCCTCGCCTGAGGATGTTGAGAAGCTATCAGAGATCCTTGACCTTCCAGAGGAGACGTTGGCTGCCCAACTAACGGGCTTCCCTAACCGTGGCCAGGCTGGGCCCATGCCTCCCACTGAGCCTCTCATCTACCGACTGTACGAGATTGTTCAGAACTATGGATATGCTTACAAGGCTATTCTAAATGAGAAGTTTGGAGATGGAATCATGAGTGCTATTTGCTTCTCGACTACCGTGGATAAGGAGGTGGATGAGGCAGGCTCACCATGGGTCGTTATCACATTGAAGGGCAAATGGTAAGCCACAAGCTATTCTTAGCATTGGAATCATACTAACTAACATGTACAGGCTTCCCTTTAGTCGTTTCTAAGTATTGTTCTTGTTTAAAATTGGGCTGGCAGGTCTCGGCATGGCCGTGATGCATATCGTGCCAACTTGAAAGAATGACCACACAGATATCAATTGCTGCAATTGGGTCAGCAGGAGAATTTCAAAGCCTCACCAACTCAATAGCACCGCATGGCTCCAGTAAATCTGATAGGGGAAAAGTGGCGATATAGCAAGGAACAATATGAAGCGAGAGAACAATATTAAGCACTCTACAAAGGAATACCAACATGCAAAACCCGTGCGTTCGCAATCGCTGTACCACATGATACTACAATTAGAACGAATTTCAGGTATTGGAAACAATCTGAAAGCCAATTCCATGTATAATTCGAACCAGGGGTAAGTCCGAAGGCCGGTGACAGTTTGGTGGCTGGACTAGCGGCAGATACTCTTTTGTCTTGCAGCAACACCATCTCGAGAACAATATTAAGCATTTTTGCACGGATCACAGGCTTCACGGCCAACACTGCAACTCCTCGCGAACATCGCTTTTATCGCCATTATGTTAGATAATCTTACCACGACAAGTCAGTCAAGACCAAGTATAAAGACCAGGCCGTCTTCCCTCATATCTCATTCTCATCAACGCACAACAATCACTCACTTACACACACACAAACACTCTTTTCACCATTCTCAACACAGAACACTCTCCGACTTTTCTAAGTCTTTCAACCCCATCTTTCAAAATGCCTTCCACCAAGAACACCACCGCCCAGACCCCTGGCTACCCTCTCAGCTGCACCGTCATGGCCAAGCCCACCAAGGACAACCAGACTCCCGGCTATCCCCTGAGCTGCAGCGTCATGAAGAAGCCAGCTGCCAACGGTCAAACCCCCGGCTACCCCCTCAGCTGTACTGTCATGTAAATGAATTTTTCAACTCACGGCTTCACTACTCCACTGGGCTCTTGAGAGCGAACTTTGACAACTCGACAAATGCAAATGCCAGTACTTGGCTGAGCATTTCGCTCTCAGATTACAAATTGGAGGAAAATGGAGAGGATTCGGCAAGGAGAGGATTCAATTGGCTTGATTGATCTTTTGTTTACCTGGCTTTGAGTGACGGGACGCCGACATTTAGACGCCATTTTTATACAGGGCTGGCCGGTTTCAACAGTCGCGAGGTGGAATCTGGACGCCTATAAGGAGGAGGATGGGGACGATTTACTACTTTCTTGAATACAAGCCTTTGAATTAACTTTGGTCCTATATGCTACAAGAATTTGACATGATTGCCATGAATTGTGCAAGCCATTTCATTCTACTCTTCACTTACCCTCACCTCACTTAGACGCTTGTCTACCGTACTTGGCACGAGATTCACTTTCTCAAACAGCCTCAATGATGTAATATAGATAGGGCTCAAAAGACAAGTAGGAACATTTTGAGATACAAATATCGTCCAATTGTTCAACTTGACAATTGGCATCATAACTTCAGACCCATGGTCTAATAACCCAGCCTGGAAGTTCTAGAGTGGATCCACTTAGACGTTGGCGATGATGAGAGATTTCGGTCTGCCAAGATCATTTCAAGACTCCTAGACTACGATAACTCGTTTTCTACTAGATCCAAATACAATTAAGAAGCTGTATTATTTACTGAGTCTTGAATTTCTGAGGTTGTGTTATTCTTTGGCATCTGTTAAAGTAGAATCCATACATTTCTGGGCACCGTGGGGATGCTTGGCGGTTCGAGACGCTTATCGATAAGAGAATTTTTGGTGCAACTCAACTTTCGCAACCCGCATCTTCAACTTTGTCTTCAACAATTGTGACCGTACCACGATTCAGCGACGCCACTACAGAAATCCCATTTTCCAAGTCATAAACAGCCCTCAATAGGTCCAGAGATACACCCGCGCACTTCAACATGCCTCACAAGCACAAAAGAAAGAGGGGGGATGACGAAGGAGAGTACGTCAATCTTCAATCTCGATTGTATAGGCGCAACTGACTTTTTATAGCTTCAACCTCCCTCCGACTCAAAGAGCACGACCGTTACAAGTAGGAAAGAAGAAGGCGACAACAGGAAAAGGGAAAAGGGATGCAGAAGACACAAAAGATATCGCCCCAAAGACGAAGAAGGGCAAGAAGGCTCGCAAGGACAACGATGCACCTCGAGCTTTCAGACGACTCATGTCTGTCGCACAGGGCAAGAAAGTGAGATCTGGACTCGACGACGGCGAAGATACTAAAACCGCAAAACAAAAGGCAGAGGATCTTAAGATCCGTCCAGGCGAAGATCTAAGGTCGTTTGCTCAACGAGTCGATGCCTCACTGCCAGTCGCAGGCCTTACCAAGAAGACCACCATCAAGGATGGCAAGGATGAGCAGGGCTTCAAGGTCTACCGCACTCGAAAGGAGAGAAACATGCACAAACTTTACGCCCAATGGAGAGAAGAGGAGCGAAAGATCCAAGAGCAAAAAGAGGAAGAAGCAGATGAAGAAATCGGCCGAGAACTCGACGAAGATCCTACTGGTGCTGTAGCAATTGCACGGGCAACACTCAATGAAGCAACAGGCAAGCGGGCACGACGGAAAGGTGGAAAGGTCGACGACCCTTGGGAGGAGTTGAAGAAGAAGAGAGCGGAAACCAAGATTGCTGTGCACGACCAGGCGCAAGCCCCACCTGAGTTGAACAAGAATTTGACAAAACAGATCAAGATTAAAGATGCTACTGCGGATGTTGGAAATATTCCCAAGGCTGCGGGCAGTCTGAAGAGAAGAGAGGAGTTGCAGGAGGCTAGGGCGGATGTTTTGGAGGCGTATAGAAAGATTCGGGAACACGAACAGGCCAAGTTGTTAAGGGCAGGCCACTAATACTCTGTTTCAGCAAGTTTGTCTTTGAGAAATTTAGAATTGCAATACAATCAAAAAGTGTTATGACTGCATCTCGCGTATGGTTTCGATTATGTTGGGGGTTTGGTGTTCAACAATTTGAGAATGCAGCAATAAGACAACTAGGGGATGTATTCCCTAGAAGGCTCAACCACATATCTCAGCAGCTTCAAATCAAGGATAAACTCACCGACTTAACGGTCACGATGACCAGCACAGTTGTCTCGAGAGGCCATCGGGCAGAGCAGAGTCAACGCCCTCTCCCCGTGGGGAAATGGGTCGGAGGATGTGTTCCACTGATGCTTCCTGTCTCTCCTTCACATGATACCAACCCCAATGAGGGGCATTGAGCTTAGACACAGAGGCTGTGAGCTGAAAGAATACATAGACGCCATGTCTTGTGTGGGACAAATCAGGTTGATAGAAGTTCATATCATGCCCCCCTTGCACAAATCATGGCTGAATGAAGCGAAACCTCTGGAGTGAAAACCATATGGCGATAGCATGGCTCTAAGGAAGGTATGAAGGCGTTGAAAGTGACTTAGCAGCTCATGCCAACGGTAGAGGTGGAGTTGGAGCTGGCGTTGGTGTTGGTGGGCCGAACTAAAGTGAGTCAATGACACGGAAAAAAGTTGAAGTTGCTTTTGTGAATTTCCCATTAGGATATTGCTCAGGCGGGAAGCAAGGACATGGGTATGAAGTGGTTACCAGAATAGGGCGATGTGGTGGTATCAAGTGCGATTCCTTACTTTAAGGGGTAGCATTGGCAGTTTTGGAGGCTTGAGATGTGATTGATTATTTGATGGCTCATCAATGCTCACCCGCGTCTTCCCTGTTATTTCATTTCACCTCAACGCCTAAATTGCTCTTGTGCAACCAGCCCAAGCATCACAAGCCAAAGTCCAAGTGGAGGAGCGCTTTAGAACGGGAAGTAGATCCAGAATGGGACACTTGGTGGATCTGACCTAAGCCTTTCAGGGGGGACTCGCTGCAAGGTTCAGGTCCAGGGCCTTGGTTCCTGGGTTCATTTGGCTTGTTTTTTTCCTTTTCTTGCGTTGATTTCTTGGGCACAGAATAACTAGAGAGACGCAGCTGATAACTTGGGTGCATTCCCGTCATACTCATCGGCAATTTGTTTCAGTAGTGTTTCTCCCACGTTGTCCCCCTACACCCAAGGTACTCACTCGTCTCGGTGAATCAGGATCTTTCTTCTAAAACGCATCAACCAAAGACAATCATTTGTAGAGAAGGTACAGAATAGTACATGGGCCACTTCCTGCCGCCTCGATACTGCAGATGCCAATGGAAAAAAAAAGGAAGACCCAAACCCTTAGCGTCTTGTGGATCTCCCTTCCACTTGCCATTCGCGGTTTACTTCAATTCTCAGCCTCTACAGTAGACTCAAGATCTCCGATCTGTCGGGATATTTCATTTCCAATCAAGGCCATGGTCACGATTTCTTCATTCCTTCGACTTTTAGGTTTCTCTCTCGGTCTCTCCTTCCCAGGAACACATCCAATCCCCACTCGGAACTCAATCTCACCTTGACCTGGATACGGGAAGGCACGCCCATCTTTTTTGACTTTATGGCTTTTAGGTCGACTTCGGAGATCGATCCAGGGCAGTAGCTTGGTGGTCTAGCATCACGCCTTGGTGTCATCGCCGCTATCTATCCCGTCCTAGTTTCAACCTAAGTTTTAACTTAGTACGTTGGGTTTCCCACTTCCATTCTCATGGCGTAGCTACCTTACCTACTTACCTACGTCAGTTATTCTTGCGTCCTTCATCAACATCATCTCCTCGATCACAAGCTCAATCAGGTAACCTATGAACGAGAAAAACCCCTGAGAATCATCCCCTACAACACCTTGTCGCAAACACTCAGACCATCGAATCTTGATACTACCTTACCATTGTACGAGCCACGATCTACCTAAAAAGCCACACCTGGTCCTTGTCCTCCCAAGTTCGGCTCCCAAGCATCTCCAAAGTCTCGTGACCTGATCTGCCCTGAACCTGGCATGATCCGACAATAAAGACGCTTGGGGAATTCGGAAATCGCTAACTAACACGAGCCTCAACGCGCCCTGGTCGCTGCCGCGGGTCCTGGCTTCACCTTTGCTCTGTCGAGCAACGACTGGCCTTTGGTCCTCTCAGGCGGCCCTGCCCGCCTTGATGAATCGAACCACCATTACTCAACTCGAATTTATTAACAGACATTTTGGTCCATGTCACGCCAGCCGTCTTCCACGACCTTTCGAAGCTCTCGCTCTCGCTCTTGCTTCATTTCACACCCCGACCATCCTGCCTCTTTTCTCTCGCTCTCACTCTCAGTTATTCGCACATGGGATAATAGACGGCTCCAATCTCACCTGCCGTCCTCATGATTTGGTACTTCCTGTACCCACTCCGAGGGTCAGTCTTATTTGCCCCGATCCCTACCGTGCTTCCGTCCGCTCTCCGTCTCCGTTCCCCGCTCCGTCCTCCGTCTTCAGCTCACATTCTGTTACAGAACAACGGAAGCTCCGGTCCTTGCGCCTACTCATCCTATACGCCGCGCCCTTCATCGATATGGATCATACGCCGCTAGCCATGTTGTCACAACTCTCCTCGTTTCGGTCATCGTGGCCACCATGCTAACTTATCCCATCCCCTACCTCTTTACAAGTGACTACGTTAACGGCGCTTCTAATCTCCCTCATCATGCTTGGACTGTCGCTCAGCCACTACACTATGGTGCCAGCATTCATCCCGATGTCATGATGCGCTCAATCTGGGTCCATGGCAGTTATATGCAGGCATTGGAACAAGACCTGCTCGTTTCTGCCTTGGAACTGCAAAATGAGTTGCTTGGAAGCACTGAGAACTTTCGCCCAATCCGCGCTCGACATGTTGCCCGTTCTTTACCAGAACCAGGAGCCGATCTCTCGACAACTCAACGGGATGCTTTTCATGCTATCAACGGCTTGAATAACCAGTCTTGGTTCTTTCACTCACCACTTCAGTACTGGGACTGTATAAAAGAGAACATATTAATCGACCCTGATATCCTAGCAACCGTCAATGACAAAAAGACCCAGTCTACATCAGTCAATGTCACGCTCAGACACTCCATCGTTTTTAGTGGAAAACGATTCGAAGAACGTCGTCTCGTTGCTGCAGATGCTCTCGTCATCACACTCATTTATCTACGAGATTCGCCCGTCGGTCAACAGTGGGAAAGAAAAGCCGGCTTGTTACCTGACAAGGTTTCGAATAAATGGGACATCTACCCGTCCGACGGTCGGTCAACCTCGAGCCAGCTTTATGAGTTTCAGTTCCGCCCTATATCTCGCAAAGATACAGCTATTCTCGCAGTCGCGTATGTCTTAACGTCAATCTACTTCCTTATGAGCTTATCAAAACTGAGAGCTTTCAAGTCCAAGTTTGGCCTCATTGTCACGGTCGTGTCCCAGATCGCTTTCTCTGTCATGTCAAGCTTCACCGTGTGTGCCATCTTCAGACTTGACCTATCGCGCATCCCAAGAGCAGCTTACCCGCTTGTTGTTCTCTCCATGAGTCTCGAGAATATCTTCAGGCTTATCAATGCCGTCATCCTCACTCCTCCTGAAGACTCAACAAGCAGCCGTATTGGCAATGCATTTGGAGAAACTGCCCATACAGCTATCACCAGTTCACTGCAGAACGTGTTTCTTCTGTTGATGCTTTCACGCTGGGTGTCCCCTGGCGTTTCTGCTTTCTGCTTATTTGCCGCTGTAGCGATTGTGTTCGACCTTTTTTACCTTTCGACCTTCTTCTTGTCTGTTCTCAGCGTTGATGTCCGGCGTACCGAGCTCAGTGATGCGCTTGCCAAAGCTTCGATGCGTCATAATCGCAGAGGGTCTGATTTTAAGCCTCGTGGAACGTGGGAACTTGTACTTCAAGGCAAAGCGACTTTGTCGACACGCATAGCAGGCACTATCATCATGCTTGGTTTCGTTCTCATCGCCCAATGGCACTTTTTTGAGGAAGGCACTTTCTTTAACTTCTTTTCACGCCTTCATCGAAGTTATGGCGCCCTGGAAAGCAGTGGCTCGTCACAGAACCCTCTGGACTCCATACACCAAGCACGCAGTCCTAGGTCCTGGCTTCGTTTACAGGATCACGAAACAGCTCAAGAAATTATCAGTATCATCAAACCCACGGCACATAGCTACGTTGCGAGAGTATTTGAGCCGGTTGTCTTCGTCATGAAAGGTTCGGATCGTATGCCTCATCTTAAGGAACCGACTCTACTACCGGCACTTTATGACTTTATCAACCATCAACTCACTCGATTTGTTGTTATACTTCTGGTCGTGATTGCGAGTGTCCGCCTTCTCACAACGTTCCTCCTGTGGGAAGACGAAAGTGACGATGATGATCGCCACTCGGATACGGATCCCACACTTGACGTCAAGTCTTTTACCGGAGGGCACAGACTGGATGTTGTAATGCTTGCCGCAGCGGCTGATGGCCACGTTGTATCGGTCGGATTGGATCGCAAAATACAAGTTTGGGATGCTCGGCACGACATATCCCCATACACCATCGTTGATGGCTACCGCTCAGACGATGCCCCTTTTCCCGTGCTCGCCATGACTATCGATGACAACTCCAAGTGGTTGGCCATATTATCACCCTGCAAGATAGCTTTATGGAACATAAAGGACAAAGTCTGGGGGCCTCCGCTCTCCGCCAACCTTCAAGGCCAGAAATCCGAGGCATTCTTTTTCGGCTCGTCCGACGCAAACAGCGATATTCCTCGACTGGTTCTCGTACGCAGAAACGGTACACTTACCGAATTCATGCCGGACGCAGGAGAAGGGGCAGACTATGGCATCTGTAGAAGTCCACTTACATGCGTCAGACCTCTGATCGGGAAGCGTAAGTACTATTCTTCGTAGAGAGTTGGTTAATGCACTAATACGATTTGAACAGGGAGCAAGCACGCAGCGCCATTAATTGCCATTATCACCGCATCTAGAAGAGGCTGTGTTCACGCAGCGACAAGAGAGACGCTCTCCTGGAATTCCCGAAGTGTTCATCTCGAGGGCATTGAACAAGATGGAGTTCATCAAGTAGTACCTCTTTCGTCATTGGGTCTCTTCTTGATTGCAGGAGTCAGTCGCGTTCATCTCGTGGATATGCAAGACTACAATCTTGTCTATACGTTTTCAACGGAACCCATGGCCCAGCGCTCACTTCAAAGCGCTTTCTTCACCCGGCCTTCCTCACAGCCAGGGTCCAATGGCCTTGCATGGTTTACCTTGTGCTATACTGGAGCTGAGTCAGGGGATTGCATTGTACAAACCTTCGTCCCTCCTGGAGAGCATGACATGATTTATTACCAAAGCTCTGTGGTCCCCGAAGCTCGAGACTGTTGTGCGTGGGAATCAGTCAAAGAAACAAAAAGACATATAGAGAACCCTGGCTCATGGAGTGTTCTATCCGACGGTTGTGTTGTGGGCATTCGGCAAAAGTCAACCCGAGTTCTAGATGTCGAAACCAACGGACGGCGCAAAGCAGATGGGCTTCGACATCGATCCCCGCGGAAAGAACCAGGACGGGATTTGTTTGGTCGTTGGGAGATTTGGACCGCGCCACAGAGTGGCCAGTCAAGAACTGACGAGACGCGACCGCTATTTCAAGATAACGAGAGAGCTGGACATTTGATCGTGACAGACATTGGCCCCATAGTTCGAGTCGGCCAGCGATCAGTTGCCTTTAGCTTTGGCAATGTGGTGAAACTGGTCACAGTTGGAGGGCACGAACGGTTTGAGAACGGGATGGTAGATAAGAGCTTGGAACATTTGAATATCGGAAGCAGGCGTCGAAAGCCAGGCGCACTGGTACGACCTAGAGCTTGGACTTAGGCTTACCAGCGAGGATTGGAGCTTTTTGTCTCGGAATATTGGGCGTTTGGCAGGCAAGGACTGTTGTGGGTTTTAGGCGCACACGTCTGGGTTGGAGTAGAGAGGCGCAACGGAGTCATTTTCTATGGCTGGGAATATTCGATTGGAGTCAGGAGAAGGCGCACAAACAGGCTGGTGCGGATGCCATAGATGATTGGAAACTATTTCAGTGTTTAGGGGGAGTAGATACTGTGGCAACATATGTTCATATTTTTCAGTGCTCAATTACTGTTTGTGCCTGTTTGTATTCTTTCTAAGGTGGACGAGGTTAAATGGTATATGGCAACAAACCCGTCGAAGCTATGGGACATGGCGCCCCAGCAGCTCAATTGGAAAACTCACCGCTGCCGTCATGTGCCCGCCGTGGTGGGATTTCGGAGCTGAGCGAGGAGCAAGAAGCAAAAACATGACGTGAAGTGGGATGCTGTCAAAAACCGAGAGGTTGGGATCCTAGGCTTGTTCGTAGCTGAATATGGGGCTCATAGTTGACGTGTAAGTCAAAATCGTCAGGGCGAGGTCCGTGAGTGAAGAGAACAGAATTAGCCTGATCGAGGCGACGAGTAGTTGGCTTCTGCATAAGTTACGTGTTCGAGAGGGCGGTCGCATAAGGAGAGGCCACCCGTGATGTCGGACGGATCATGATTGAGTGGAAGGGAAGATACGAACGAGATGGTGGGAGTTGTAATTCAGGTGGCTGGGAAGTGCAGGGTAGATAACGATTGGTTGAAGAGACGTGGATCGCATTTAAAGGTCAAGTCAGCAGCGTATATCCAGAAATGGGAACAATTGGATGAGTATGATTAAAGACAAGAGTCTAGTTGACGCCCATGAGAAAAGAAAGAGGGTAGAAGCAGCTGTGATTAGGCAGATCATAGTTGTGAGCTGTGTTGTGACTTGGGCGGTATATACTACACTTGTGCTGCATTGAAGCCTGACAGAGAATGATAGAGACCATGTCAAGCAAGGTCATGCAAGTCTTACAGACAGATATGGGTCATATTACCTCATACTGCGTAAAGTCAACGGCTAACGGCTCTCCATCGTCATGCATGAGTTTAATGGTTATCAGGCTTGAGCCACATACAGACGCTGGTGTTGGAGTATCGCATCGCATTGCATTCTAGTCTGAGACGGTGGTTGTTAGTTAGTCTGTGGGTCAGGTCTCGGAGGAATTCCCGTCCGTGGGTCAGTGTGTGTCTTTTAAACACTCTCTACTCGGTGTTGTTCTTGTAATTGTGTCTTTCTTTCACTATATTATTAAAACTGAACGGTCAAGCATGTTCCCAGTTCGGACAGGCCATTGAGATCTGACTGTAACTGCACAGTCCAACGGGGAGCAGAGTAACAATTGTGCAGGTGGAGGTGCTCAAAAAGTTAAGATTAACTTTTGAAAGCTTCTCATGTGAAAGTAACCCACCCTTACTTTACTGCCTTAGTAGCTATGGCTGTATCAACTTTTGCATTGAGGCAGAGGTAAGAGGAGAGAGATAGAGAGACCTGCAACGGAAACGCCCAGTTAGGAAACAAAACTCAAAATCTGGGCCAATGTCGAGAACAAGCCACAAGAAGTGAAGGAAGGGAGCACATCTACCCAAGGCCTCTTTCCTTTTTGTGCCCAAAACTGTCTGTGTTCATGCCGTGTTTAGGTAGGAAAGAGCATGCATGAGGGAGGTGCGTCGGACATGAACCTCATTTCCACCTGACGCTGTTATTTCTGTATTTTACTTTTTCCTCTCAAACTTTTCTTCTTCCTTACATGACTTGACTTGACATTGCCGGTATCCCCAGCCTCCTTCTACATTGGTCCCGCCGCCTCTTCGCACTTTTACCGATTTCGAATATTCTTAACGTTTACCTCACTCACCTGCCCGTTGGGTCCAGGTTTGTTTTTTTCACTCTTATTACCAAGACTATCAGAGTAAGGTTCACTCGGTCTTTGCGAAACGTACCGCGTCGTGCCGCGTCGATTTTCACCTAACCCCTGTGTGCTGTGCTGCGCTGCGCTGCGCTGTCTTGTGCTGTGTTGTCTGTGGCGCGCGTGTCACTTCTGAACTCTTCTCTCTAGTCTCATCTTACACTTCGAATCTTCGGTCCCTCAAATTGTGTCACATCAAAGCCGATCGAGGTGCATCTGGCAGCTTTGTACAAAAGGCAAAGATCCATTTAAACGACGTCAATCTGGAACGACAAAAATAGCACTCATTATATCACTTGTTTGATCGACTTGGCGAGAGCAAGTTTTGTTTACCCTGTCAACAGACTCAACCACCTATCGAATTCGAAACAATTGCATTCATATCACTACTAAACAATATAACTTACCGGACCTTGAAATCAGACTCGAACGGAACCTCGAGACTATCAAAAATCGACCTTGCACCTGTCAGTCATCTCTCATCATTATCTTCAAACAAGCGTCCGATCGGACTAGACAGGCTCTGGAACTCTTCCACCCTTGTCGATACTCTCCACGCTTAGTGGTGCACTGTTGATAGCGGTGCCTTTTGGAGTTAAGGGTCCCCTGGTCTAGCCTGTCCGTCCATCTCACAGACCTGGCTTTGAATAGAGACCCCCTGTCAGCAACCCACTGACCGTCTTGTCAGGACTAGGACTGTCTGCTACCCGCTCTGCTCACCGCCTGCCCTAGTCATTCGCTGAACCTGGAGGCGCCTCGGCTTGTCCTTGCTTGCTGGTCACTCTCGCTCCCGTCAGTCTTCAACACCGCGCGCGAGTGGTTGGCCGTATAACTTCCTTCAAACGAACCTGCCATCCTGTCGTTCCTTCTTCCGCCATGCTATTCGGTGCCGCTAATTCTGCGTTTGTTTCCTGCTGCTAGTCTCTCGTTCGTTTGTTATCGAGCTTTTCATTGTAGTCCCCGTGGCCTTGGTCCTCAATCGCAATTTCGCGTTCTGCTCACCTGCTTCTTATTCGTCGTCATTGCACGTTGAAGCATCCGCAGTTGATCAACACCGGGGTTCTTGACAGTTCATGCGTATGCGCCGTCACGTACAGTTCGACTCTCAACTCGGATTAGGCCAATTGGTTTCAGGAAGCTTCCTTGGTCGATACTGCGCCTTTTAAGCGTCATCTGTCACTCGTTCTTCTCCTGACGCTGTCGTTCTGCATCTTCAAATCTCATCTAATCACTGTAATCCGAGTCAAAGTCACCAATACGCATCGGACCCAATCACAGCTTGCCAGCTGTCTTGCGCGCCTTCAACTTGGCTCGCCGTCCCCGTAGAGTCGCCCCTCTACAGACCAAGTGATAGGCTCTGCCTTGCGAGTCCCAGTTTGCTCTGGCTGCCTCTCATCCGGGCTGCATCGTGCGAGCTGCTGCAACGACCTGCGCGCACTTCGCGTCGTTCCCGCCGTGCGTTTTGCTGCAGCTGTGGAGCTCGTTAACAGTTAGTTCAGCCAACCTCCTTCTCCTTGCCTCCATATTCTCATAATTCCCTGCTTCTCTTTCGTTGCATGTCCTGCTGTCGTCTATGACGCTTGACACCCGTGCTTTGATTCATATGTGAGGCTATTCCCTCCACCCTCGTCGCCCCTCCCCTCTGTCGCCCTAGTCGATATATCTAAACTAAAGCAAAGTCCCTAGTCTCAGTCGTGGACCCTTCTACGCCTAGCCCACCTACACCCAAGTTTCACCTTGAACGTACCGGCTGAGCTGCATGGCGTCCTCTGAAGTCGACCAGAAGTTTCTCGGCAAGCTTGCCAAAGCTGTCGAGAATGACAATCCTCTCTTGGCCAGCATGCTCTTTAAGATTCTTGGCTTGTCTCTCAACCTTGCCGAACAGCTTGTTGCCGCAAAGAAGCAGCGCCGGCCTGACTATGAGCCATCACCTAACGCGATACGGCGCGTCTTGCGTATCATATGGCTCTCTCGAGAGGGCAAGGTAATGCTTGAACAGTATGTCATACCAATGGTTGGCAACTATGTCGAACTCAAGGTCCTCGCCTACAAACTTCGTGCCTCTTTCTCACATATTTTTGCTCTCTTTGGCAACACACCCTCGGTCTCGAACTTGGGAAGACAAACGCCAGATGTCACTGCTGTATTGACGCCGCGCCTGGATAAGGGAAAGGGACGCGCTGCCGACATGGACGTTGAATCTAGGCCCTCCTCTGTTCAACCAACTCACCCCCTCGAAGGAGGGCCAGTGTTGCCTCCCCCGGGGTTTGAAGATCAAAACTTTACGTTATCGCCCAACTTTCTCATCCCAGCCAAAGACTACCTTCCTGAGGCAAAACAGCATTTTCAGGAGGCTATCCAGCTTGCCGACTCGATGCTCTGGGGCTCTCACTCTCTTCGCCTCTCAGTCAAAACTGAATATGCTGCCTTCTTATACGAATGTGTTCACGATGCTGAAGGAAGTCGGAAAGTTGCCAAGGACACCATCGCGGAAGTATACGAGGCCACGGAGGGAATGGACGACGACATGTTTGGTGATGCTTGCGAGCTGGTTACGGTCCTGGGCAAGATGATGAAACGTGGTCTCGGCACCAGTGGTACTCTACGTAAACCTCCAGTGGTGAACCAAAATCCCATACCAAGAGCCACTCCCCCTCCAGGAATGGAGAACCCCATTTGAAGAGGGCACGGCCAGTTTCTCACAGTATTCAACACAGGTCACAACACTCGTAACAACTCGAGAAAATTGTGGTAGCTTGACGAACGGCTCCGAAGCAGATTGAGAGACACCGACTGAGATGAGCAGAAACACGGCTCGGGTCTAAGTCGCCTCACGCTAAAGGGGCCCCGAATTTGATTCACGCTGAACGGCCCGTTCCGCAACACCACGTCAAATCACATTCCTGTGGGCATCTTAGACATCGACACCAACAGCGCAATTTTGCATCAGGCCATGGCAGCACTAGCTTGCTAATGAAACAGCAAAGCCCTCTCATGGTGACTCTGGCACGAGGATCGGAACGCACATCACCTGGAGACAGGTGTTGTTGGATTCTTCTGGCATTATACCTACCAATGGGTTGATTTACTTCCACCCGTCAGAGCCCAGCCCAGCCCAGCCTACACTGTCCCCAGCGCGCATTTGGCCTTATTTCACTTCTGTCCTGTTATTTGATACCCACAACTATTTGTATCTTTGTGTGCATTTGCATTGAGTTATTGCTCTATTTATTTATCATCAGATATTGTACAAAATTTTAGCTTTTACGGTTATGCTTTAGTTCTGCATGGAACCGAGGTTAGGAAAATAGAGAAAGGAGTTTGATGTTAAGCCCAGGTGTCGGTTGCATTTCTGGGCGCACGCAGTTAATAGATGATTTATCACCAAGGTAGCAAGCATGTTACTTTTTCTCAAAAACAAATACCGAGGACATTTGTCCCCGGCTTGTTTATTTTTCTGTTCTTGTCTAATTCGCAGTGCTTCTATGATTGACAGAGTCTCAGATTTGTCCCCGTCTAAGTTACCAAAACGTAATTTGAGCCATCATGATGGTATCTATCGAATTATTCCTTTTACTCCCCGAACGCCAAGAAAAACACAACGATAGTGAAACAAGACCTCAGTCGTCTTGGCCGGGCATATTCGTCTCTATTTGTAGAGACTCGCAACAGTCGAGAGAGTCACTCTGTGATGAATTCCGTCAGAAAGACACACGCAACACACCTATCGTGACATGATGTTGGCTGATTCGAGTGGAGTGAATCACTCATCCGAGTCGTCTGACTCATCAGTGTCGTTGGAGTCCCCAGAGTCCTCAGAGTTGGCCGAATTCTCACGTTCCTGCTTCGCAATCCAGTTCTCGACCTTGTTCATGCGTCTTTCAAGTTCGCGGGTCTTGGAGCGCTCCGTCTTCTCGGCCTCAGCGCGCTCGCATCTGGACTTGAGGGATTCAAGAGGGACCATTTGTCCTGTGACATTGTAGAAATTGGCCTGCATTTCGAGCCAGCGAGATCGCTTATACTTGCTGTCAATGGTAGCAAGGAGGGCGCAGTCTCGTTTGACCAAGTAGGCATTAGGCTGTGGGTGGATATAAGGAGGGTACATGGCCCCGTAGACGTGTTCCTGCAGATACTTCGCTTGCTTTTGCTGCTTTTGGTCGCCGTGTCGGAAGAGCGATGAATCGTCATCGCTCTCCTTGGATTCACCAGCTGATGAGGCGTCCCTTCCGGATGCCTTGGCCTGGGCGCGGGCCTTGGCTACTTTGTTCTCTCTCGCAACCTTCAGGTTACGAGCACCCTTGTGCCACTTGTTATTCACAGTGGACTTGGAAATCTTGTTGGTGTCCTCATCAGAGTCTTCGTCATCATCGGAGTCCTCGTCGTCCTCATCAGAGTCTTCATCGTCATCAGAGTTTTCGTCATCATCGGGGTCCTCGTCGTCCTCATCGGACTCTTCATCATCATCAGACTCTTCGTCGTCATCAGAGTCTTCGCCGTCAGAGTCAGAGTCTTCGTCCTCGTCCTCGTCGGTAGTGTCATCGACAGACCCCTCCTCAGCGGCATTGTCAGTGTCAGTGTCGTTGACAGTGTCTTTGGCACGCAACTGACTCTGGAGTATCTTCCAGCGAGCTCGGACATCGTCCCTTGACTTGCAGAGAGAGCTCGAGATGAAAGCCCAGGTCTCGCCGGCCTCCTTCATGCTGCGAAGGCGGCAGTCCTCCGAAAGAGACCACTTGGGATCCTTGAGACAGGCGACGAATGAAAGGACCGACGTCTCAGCGTCAGTCGAGGCATCATCGTCAGCCTGAGCAGCAGACGATTCGTTCTCTGACTCAGTCTGGACGGCCTTGTCCTTTCCCTTTCCCTTAGTAGTCATCTTGCCCTTGACGACACGATTGGAGCTGTCCGTGATGTTGCCTTCGGTGTCTGTGACAACGCCATTCTCTTCATCACTGGCAGTGGCAATTGTTACACGGCGGCCTCGAGCCTTGGGCTTGGGCTTACAACAGACCTTGTTGCAGTCCTTGCCGAGCTGCTTATCGCAGTTCATAGTAGGGCTATTAGGATTCGGGCCCGCCCGAGAGGACGATGCTTGATTGACAGCCGGGGGTCGGGGCACACAATCGCCTGGCAACTCAACGAAGCCGGGGACAGCAGTGTTGTGGTTATACCAGACCCCCCTGAGCCCTTGGTATAAACGATCATAGTATTCTTGATTCTGTCTGTATTCGGCCCAAGTGGGCGTCGGGATAGGAAACTGCGACATGATGTGCCGATGCCCTGATATCAGGGGTAGGACTGAATATGCACAAGAGTATACCCGGATGGTGATGATACTGGCACTCTACCACGAGTTAGCATTTGGTGCTCATCAGGTCAGTCTTGTTAAGCCTGTAAATACCTCAGGATGAGCAGCAAGGGGTGTAGAGTGGCGAAGTTGAATAAAGGGGTTTAAGTGTCTTGAGCAAAGGACTAACCACGACTGCTGCGCGTTGATGCTAGTACTATCATCGCAAGTTAGTGAGTGTCATGTGCTTGTCAGTCTGGATCGACCTTGCACATACCTTGAGGTTAGAAGCGAAGTTGATATGTGCTGCAGAGCCGAATCAAGAAGTAGTGCTCGAGTGTTGCGAAACGACGGATCTACCACGACGATTGCGTGTTGATGTCGATACTGTCACTACGAGTTAACATGCGATGCTTACAAGTCTTGAACAAGTCTCTGCATACCTCGAGTGAGTAGTGAGTGGTGTGTTCACTTAGGGAGGAGAGGTAGGAAGCGCGTGTTCATCTGGTTTCGAGGGTGCAGAAACAAAGTACTTATCACAGCGCCCGTGTGATGTCAATACTATTACGAGAAGTCAATAATGATGCTCAACAGTCTCTTACAAGCCTACACATGCCTCGATATGAGTAGCGAGCGAGGTGTTGCCTCGCGAGGAAGAATCAAGAAAGGATGGTGATAGCAAAAGGTCCAGCACCGGGCTGGGTGATGATAGCAACGAAAGGAAAAGCGACGGGAGGGAAGAAAGCAAGACAATATATTCCCTTTGCAAGATATGTTCTTTGTAGATGCAGTATTGCTCTGAGGGGAATGTTGAGGAAGAGGGAAACACTCAAGGTCTGTGATGAGGAGTAAAGGTAGAAGGGAAAAACAAGCAAAGCCGCTTTCGAAATGCAAGATGAAATACTTTCTAGGCTGAGCTCGAGGTGCAGAAACAATGTAAAGTTGGCTTGCCACTGTCAGTGCTGCACTGCTCGATTAGTTTATTGCCCGTCTGACGCTTAGGGGGGGGGGGGCTTCCTTCGGGCACGGGACCACAGGGCGATATTAGAACGAGCAATGGCTTATATTCTCTATGGACTTGTTTCTATTGGATACCGGGAACGCGGAGTATACAATGGATGGCCAGAATCTCCTTGTTGTGCTGGCTTTTGCATCTGGGGACGAACATTGTCACTGGCGCATAGAACAATAACCCACTGCAGTTGTCCCACTGAAAAACTAGAACTAACCAAAGTGCTATACTTACACACGCTGCATTGCCCTAGAACAACTGCCTAAATCTGAATGGAAAGTAAAAACTTATTGTCAAATCGTCTATTCTTGTTTCCATATCATGATGTGACCGTGGTCCTCGGAGATAGTCCCACGGAGCACACGCACACTAGATCCAATGGGACACCTGCCAATGCTGCTGACTCATCTCACAACACCATCCGAGACTTATCATCTACATCACACACAGTTCAAAGATATCCATACATTCTCAAACCTCATTCTTTTCTGTCCGCTAATAACTCATAGTGCCCAGGACAGCATCCGAATAGACAATTGGACAGTGTCAGACTATCATCAACGGCCTCACAATGACCGACCATCTCCCTCCCCTCCCGGCCGAGTACGCCCGTGGCCTCGAGCTCATCGACGCTGCTCATGCCCAAGATTCAAGGACAGTTGAAGCCCCTGATGGCACCACTATCCCATTCGAGCTCAACTACGCTCAAAAGATGACCAAGTGGCTCGCCCGCCGATGCCCTGACGCCAGCCCCGTTCTCCAGCTCGCCTGTCGAGCACAGCACTTCCGAAGGTAAGAACATGAAGCTCCTCCCAAGTCCCAAAGCTTACAAACATGCAAAGATGGGAGATCCCTCGAAGCAGCTACCCAATGACTCGACCCGGCTACTTGACTTGGAGAGCAAAGCTCAAGGCTCAAGCCGCCGCTCAAGTTGCCGAGCTTCTCGCTTCTCCAGAGATCCAACCCCCCATCCCCGAGGAGGACCGCGCTCGAGTGGCTGCCCTCATCCGCAAGGAGAACCTCAAGGCGGATGAAGAGACACAGGTTCTTGAGGACACAGCATGTCTGGTCTTCCTCGACGATCAGTTTGACGACTTTGAGAAGAAGTCGGATCTGGACGAGGCAAAGATGATAGGAATCCTTCAGAAGACATGGGGCAAGATGGGAGAAAGGGGGCGGGAGCTGGCCCTCGAGATGAACCACAGCGACCGGGCCAAGGAGCTGATAGGAAAGGCACTTGCTGGCTGACAGAATACAATAAAGTACACTACACTACACTACACTACACTGCAGTACGCTTCGAACATGCACCTTGGCAGTTTACTCACTCGAGTTTGCCGAGACAAGACTTACGTACTAGCATATTTGGGACAGGCTGTACTGTTTCCAATTCGAGATGTGACAGGCTTGCCAAGCACCCAAGGAGAAGGAGAACCTGTAGTACTGCATCTTCGGGAGAAGCCCAGTGACTCATGTCACGATCCTGCACGAACGAGATCAAGCACACGAGCGGCGTAGAGACTTGCCAAGATGCACTAGATCCACGACGCACGGTATCCGTACAATTCCTAGAGTATCATATCCCACCCTCCTTGCATTGCATGGGTCCAAGGGGGAGCCGAGCCTCAAATTGCTTCCGTGGAGTGTATGTATATATTGTATTGTAAAGCGAAGATAGTCGAATCGATGACACCAAGAACCCCTAAAATGCTGTCTCACAAAGTCCGACCACATAAGGAGAAGGGCATGTATTGTGCTGTGTTGTATAGATCGCCAGGATTGTGGCGAGACTGAGCATGCAAGCCATGCAAGCCTTGCACTTGACATGTCCGTGATATTTCGGCCCCGGGACCCGTTACCGATCCGAGACATTGCGACGGCAGCAGATCATTTCAACAGGGGCAGCAGATCTTGGTAAGAAACGGGTGTTTGTGTCACCCCAAGAGCTACCCCTGTTGTGGCGTTGCTGCGACGGAAGCCAAGGAACCGTCATGTTTGCCAGCCACCTTTTGATTCATCGTTTCGTTTCTTTTATTTTCTTTTCTTTTCCTTCGAGGTAGCTTGTTAGTCACGACACGATAGGAGGATCCCTGCGGCTATCCGTCACCCGTCGTCGCCCGCCAGCCCTACGGCTGTACATCTGTCTCCTCTGACCATCAATCATTCCGTGGCACGTGTGACATGACATTTGATCTATCAGTTCGACTTATGCTTCCGACCGGTAGCACAAGAGATCCGGTGTGTCCTCGATCACGCACGTCCAAGGCTGGCTGCCACAAACATACATGTTCCTCCCTTTCATCATCTTCCCGACCTACTGGAACCTTCACGCGCCCCATGTTTTCTCTTCTCTCTTTCGTGTTTCATGTCTCGCTAACCAACTTGGGCTCGGGACATCCACCATCCGTAGGCAGGGCAAGTCTTTGTGGAAGACAATTGACAGTTGAGGCTCTCGGTTTCTTACATGATCGCTCCGAGAAAAACATACGTATGTGAATAACAAGGCCATTTTCTCTGCAATCTGCAATGATGTCAGGTGCAGGAGCTTGCTGCGTTGAGAGGGGAATTGTCCGACTCCAAGTATCCTCTTCATATGTATGTATGTATGATTGGTTCCACTTCGAAACTGCAGTATGTGTGTAGGAGAGTGGCGCATAATTTTGTCCTTGACGTAAAGCTGCACCTTCAACCATTGAGTCGTTACACTCTGATATGGCTTGATCTAACGCTTGGTTAGATTTCCTGAATGATTTTTGTCCATCAAGACACTGAACTCACGCCTCTCTCACTTTTCCTCAGTCGCTTCGCTCCAAATTGTCACATCATTGGACCATCCAAGGCCAGGCAAGGGAGGCTGTCAAACCCTTTTGTCGGTAGTTTGACAAAAGATATCCGATTGCCACTCCGAATTAGGCATGTCGTCTCAATGGCTCGCCAAAGAGTTGCAATGTGCTGTAACCCTACAGCCTTTCAGCCGGTTCTAAACACAAACCGTTCAATCAATCGTTATCAGGACAATTGTAGTGATTTTGTGGACCACCATGCCTGGCCCAAACAGCCTCAATATATATGATATGATAGCGTTTGACCCATGAACAGCGGTTTTAAAGTTATATCGCTTGCACAAGTGCAGTCGTACTACCCTCACCGGACCGACTTGATCTGATAGCCAAATGTACATACTTGTCTTGAGGTTTCTGGACCACGACAGACAGACTTAACATTGCTTTTTTGACCAAAGCTCGAAACAGTATTGTTAAGGTCACAGCTGAAAACTGCGTCACCCATTCTCCACTCTGTTGATAGGGGTTGCTCGAAGGAATGGTAACCGAGCTGCCAGAGCAGAGTTGCAGATCTAATCTTGAACTCTCTGAGACTGTTGGGTGCTGCCAATTTCAATCACTATGAATACCTGGAACTGCCAGGGTTTAATAACCAATCAGAGCAGCTAGGGGCACACATCGCTTGCATACTCTTCAGCTATAACCAAGCGGCCAAGCTCTGCATTCAGGGTCATTCCCCTAGGTTGGAAATTCCTGAGAGGCCCAGAACCTGCACCCCTCTGCCTTCAGTCCATCGCTGGAACTGAGCTTGGACAAGTTGAGCGATCATGTAGCAGAACTACTGTATCAAAGGAGTTGTCTTGGAATCTCCAGTATTAGTGGTTCCCTCGCATGTCGGCCAGCAGAAATACATACACTCAACTAATGCCAAGCGAAGCATGTAGCCTGATCCTCGTGGGTTCTGAAGCTGTAGTTGAGGGAGCTGAGCCAGACCCACAAACAATCCTTTATCAGGCCGTAGTGATTGGAAAGTATGTGATGGGTCTGTTGTCCGCATATCATCTAATAATGTCGTGATCCTAGAAGCCATAACATCGTTGCACTTTGTTGGTTGACTGTTCGTTCATCTGCACCGCTACAATGCCAGGCCCGGCACGAGTCCTGCCGAGTAAGGGTGTCGGTATCCATTGCATGCCATCTGTGGGGTTCTCTAAGTCATCCCATGGACTGGGCCCCGGCCTTCTTTGAAAGGTGCCATCGCCTTGTTTGCTTTTCATGACCTTTGGCGGAGTGCATCCCGCTGTCACTCAAATGTCTGTGTTGTTACTGCCTAACTGTGACTTTGGTGGGCCTCGGCCCTCTAGAGTCTAGATATTTTCTGTAGATGAGAACTGATGGCCGATAGGACAGTTCGATGGTGTTGGGCACTGTGGCAGAGATGCTGACCCGAGCCGTCTGGACCCTCATTGAGACTATCGATATTGTTCTCGTCGAGTCAACTGACGGGTGGGTGGTTCCCAGATTGAGGCAACCTGGTGGCTGTAGCTGTCATTAGTTTGTGAGAACCGGCAGCTAAGAACCGTAGAACTGGGTCGTGAGGTCCGCGCCCCTATCAATCTGGAAAAGACATTAAAGATGCGAGGATTGGCCAACCAAGTTGCTGGAATCAGCATTAAACCCCTGTTGCGCCTCAGCTCTGATCCTGGAACAAGAGGGAACGATGCATTAGCGGACAAGCCTCTTTCCAGGCCCCGTTAAATGTCTTGGACTTGAGAAGGTCTCGTGGGCCAACCATCACCTTTGTTGAGTAATATTAAAATACCCATGAAGATCGTTCATGCTCTTGATTTGCGCCGGGGGTGGAGACAGCATAGAGGGAGAGACTGGGGCTTCAGATAGAGGCACGGCACGAAGATTTTCGTATACGGCAGAGAATAAGCTCTCATGAGCTTAGGGATTGAACTCAAGTCGGGGATACTTAGCGCAGTTGGCAAGCTGAAATATAGCAGACCAGTGAATGGACTGAAGAATTTAGTTAGATATCCAAGCGCGTTTGACGGGAACGCCGTCAGGTCCAGGTATGGATGGATACTACAGGGCCACGGACGATGACACGCAGTTAAGAAGAACAGGGGCGTGAACAGCAAGACACAGGTTTGCAAGGGACCTGCACCACACCTGCGCTACCGTGAGTGGGCGTTGGTTTCCCGTGTACGGGAGTCGATCGGCCGGGAGTGAGTACTTGGAACTTGGTGAGGGCTGCGGCAGCCGGGAGAGTACCGCTGGATGCATGACGAGTGCTTGATGTGCTTGAATGAACGTGTGTGCGCATGTTTGTGCAACCATTGGCATGACGAGGTTGTCGTGAAATAGTTCTAATTGCGGATCGTGATAGCAAGAGGCTTCAATGGTTCGCTCTCCTGCTCGAATTGTCAAGAGCCTCATTTTGGATATGTGCTGCCTTCTGTACCAAGCAGACTGGTTACTCTCTGTACAGTACTATGCGGACACGGAAGATGAGGTTCCTTTCCAGTTTAGCTGTGCAGTAGCACCACAGCTAGACTCGGACAGGCGTGGGGTTTGCCCCAGAGCCAGATAGAGGGTACCGAATCGGTGGTTTTGGAGGGCACTGGGATCCCGTGCAGTCCCTCGAATGAAGTGTGTCGGAGAGTGAATGATGGGCAATCCAGTATAGTCTAGTCTAGTGCATGCATGTAGCAGTCAGTGTCTAGGCTCAATGATGCTGCTCCCTCCCGCTGAAGAAGAAAAGTGAGGTTTGTACAGGGGCGTGGGGGGTTGAGAGTTGAGACAACCGAGACAAGGATGAGGTGCTAACTTAGAGGCTCGCTTAGCACTGATCACTTGTCACTTAACCTCAACTCATCACTCACCCTGGAAAGTTTAGTTGTTTTTCGGCCTGACTGGGCATTGGATCCAAGGTCAAAAATGGGGTTTTTTTTTAGAGAAACAAAGTGTCCATTGTGCTGTCGAGGTATCCAATAGATGTAATGGAGGGTGTGGCAGGCTGAGAGGTACCTTACCTAACTGCCCTGTAAGGTACAGCAAGTAGGTACCTTACCTACACATGGGATGCGCGGAGGTTACGTAGGAAAGTACGACTAACCATTATAAATTAAGTTTAGGTTGAGATGGATGGACGGAGGAAGCAGAACCAACCTCACCTTAGCCTTTGCCTTACCTCTGGTCCTGTACTTCCTTCGCCTCAATCTTGACCCATGACTTCCCATCTATTATTGCTTCTTTGGAGCGTTACAATTTGAGAGAAGGAAGGCACTAATACTCTCGGTATGCCTGCCTTTTACCCGGAAATATAATACCTGCCCAGACCCTTCCTGCTTCTTACATATCCTACCTTACCCACTACTTTATTTTCTCTATTGTTCACTGCATCCCATTGTATCTATCTGTTTGTGATTGATATCAACACAACATAAGAAACACAACCGAAGCCCCATCGTTTGCTTACATACTCTATTTTTATTCATATTTGTATCGCATCATCCGCTGGCACTTTGTATTTCCATCTCCCTCTTCAATTACCCAGCCATCTTATAAAAACAATATACCTACCTACCTCTCTACCCTGGCCTAGGTACTAAGCCTTTGCGATTACCCTCTACTGTCATTCTATCAACCTCCACCAAACATCTTGCATACAGTGGTTGTTTGCCCGATCAGCAAATCTCCTACTGCATGAACTACTTCTATCTCAGAAAGCTTATCATACATTTTTACATTCCATCTCAACAAGCACATCAGGTCAAGATTTACACATTGCTGGTTGGTGTGTCTTGACTACCTCAGCGTCTGAGTTGAGCCAGCAAATATACATACCTTATATCGACGTATTGGAGGTACAACACAGTACAAACCAAGTCAAGTCAAGTCGAAATATCACCGTGCGACACTCGCCTAGCTCGTCATCCTCGGCCTCATTAAATTGTCGACTTACACCGGGCCCATACAACCCACTCAAAACCCCGGTGCTTCGACCAGCCAATCACCAGCTCAGGACTTCTAGCTCATATCTATTATTCGACTATCCTACCTATCTCAGATTACACTACGCGCCCCATCAAAGTCATATCCGTCTTCTCGTCATTACTTCCACTGGTGGGACTCTCCCTAGTCTCTGCCAGTCCAGACTTATACTGCCGATCCTCTCGTGGGCCCTTCTGTTTCAACGCAGTTCAATTCAACGAATTGGTGCCAAGTGAACTCAGGTACCCGCTATCGGGTCATCTGCTTCTTCTGGACCCTGAAGTTCTTGTGAGGGCTAGGACTTGGTGTTTCTGAGGACCGGCCTTTTTCAGCGTGAGGTGGTTTGGCTACGAGAGACAGTCGCTCTTAGCTTTACTAACTACGTCTTTGACGCTTCATCTTCTGCAACCAGCACGGTTCTGAGCCCCCCTGAATTTTATCACTTCTCAGGTCTGCAGCAAAACGGTGCCTTGCCCTCATACCAGTTACAAAACAACTCTTACATTCGGCCATTATGTCGACGCAGTTTCCAGTCGTACGTGGTTTGCTTACCAAGCCCTCCAAAACTTAGTACCAGACTAACGTATTAGTAGTTCCAACAAGACCAGTTTGACATTTTCGAATGGCATCCCAAGTTCTTGTCTTGTCTTCGGTACTTTATCGACCATGCTCAGTATAGTCCAGCAGTTCAAACTGTCGCTGCCTGCGTCAACATTCTCCTCCCTTTCCAGAAAGGAAACCTACACCCTATAACGCCGACGCGCAATGGGCCCCCTTCATCTTCATCTTCCTCCAGAGCGTCAGTCCCTGGAAGTTTACCCTTGGGATCTACCTCAGTCACCCTCATCCCTTACATTCGCCGTCTCATAGTGACAGGATTCGATACGCCCGCCGTTCTCCACGGATTCTTTGGCGACGATTGGGTGCTCGGAATTGGACGAGTTCACGAAAGTGAACGTAGAAACTACATGTTTGCCGCTAAGAGCGATAACTGGCTGAGAGTCAAAACTCAATATGATATGGACGATGGACAAACAGTCCCATTTCTGAGACCGCTACAGAACGTCACCGAGGAAGAGATACAGGCCGCTGAATCCAACTGGAGCGAATGGCTTGCAATGCAAGACTGGATGCTTGGGCCGAGGGCTCCGCCAGATCTCAGCGAGCATTTTGTCACGGTTAAGAAGGAACGTGACTGATTATATGAGGAGTGCTTAGAAGCACATATCTTACAAATGGCTCATGGTAGAAGGCAGCCGCTCCGCGCATATGATAGACGGATTGGATACGATGCTAAACCCAGCTTATGGAATGAAACTCGATATTAAAGGAAGAAAGCAAGTAGATAGTTGAATTACTTTGATTAAGGGGTAAGGTAGGGAATCAGCACCTACGCTTCAACCCTTGCTAGCATAGCGATGCCAATTCACCGTTTTTGGACTCTTCTCATATGCTGGCCCTCTTGAGTCCACTGTCATCTTTCATTCCTTGCGCCAGAGTTACATAAACTCCGCATCTATCTGTGTTGAGTTGGTTCGGTATATACAGTAGCATCAGCCCGGCAATCATTGATCCTGACCGACCAAGATCAAGGTGGAAAAGCCTAGCACTGGCCGGTTGAACGCCCCACGAAAGCTCAAATACCCCCCTTTTCCTTTTCATCTTCAGGTAGTAAATCAAAAGTCCAGGTCCCTTTTCTCCGTCGAGTTTATAAGATAGAACGAAACTGCGAAAGCAGCGCAAAGCATTCCCCGACTATACGTGAGTATCTTCATCCCCAAAACCCATATGGGTTGACCAAGCGAGCTTTCTCTGAGCCATGAGTACCACACCCAATTTCTCTCCCAACGCCATGATGGAAATGGATCCCGGCCCAATGTACATTTTACGTCTTTGTGCTTTCAGGGGTAGTGTGCCCAAAGACGGTGTGGTGCCAATAGTAGTAGCATGATGCAAGAGTTGAAGAAGACATGACGAAAAAAGACTCGCAAAAAAACAAAATTTCAAGGTATTATAATAGTATCAGTTGAGGAAGCCCTTGCAGTTCGCTGTGCCGCAGAGGCAAGGAATGCGGTCTAGACTACCGATCTCACGCTCAAACTTGTAATCGTATGTCAATTCATCAGCTGTATGTTTGTTAGCATTGTGTCGATGACTCTATAGCCAAGGGTGAATACGTACTCGTGGCAATGTCCTTCAGTGCATAGATGACAATGCGCTTGCTTCCCTCGACCTTGATGATCTTGGCAGTGCAATTAGGGTCGCAGCTGTGGTTGATGAAACGCGCAATACCACCCTTCTTTGTCGCGTCGATGACGGTATTGTCGTCGATACGGAATAGGTAACTGCTTCCAATGCCACTTTTGAGGTATCGGTTCTCGCGGATCTCGGCAATCTGCTGTCGAACTTGCTCTCCGACATACTCAATAATCATGTCATCCTTCGCAATGTTCTCCATAGCATATAAACCCCAGTTGTGAATGGCTGAGCGAGCAAACTTGACGGGCTTCTTCCGCTTCTTGAGCTGGTTGAATTTGAAGATATCGGCGTCTTGGCCGAGTGTCTTCTTTTGGTCATTGAGGTCTTGCACGTAGCGACGGTTGGAGGCGCGTTTGTTTCGTTCACTATCAGTAGCAGCCTGTTTCTCGATGGCGATTCTTGCTGCATCCTTACCCGACTTGTTGCGGGCTTCTCGCTCCTGTCTTGCTTTCTGCACCTTGATATGGTGAGGTAAGTACTTAGACTTTTCAGAGTTGAGGATCTTTTTGACACCCTCAGTGCGTGCGCAGCCAGTAGAGTTGGGTACATAGTAGCCACCGATGGTGACCGGAGAATCCAATGTCCTGTTGGCAGAGTTGAGCTCCCTGATGCGGTTACGTGTCCATAGCCACAACTCTGGGTTGCCGATGTCCTTGGCAGTGAACCTCCTGGAAAGTTTGGAGAGGTCGGGTATGTCGCTCTGACCAATTGCCAGTCCTTGGAAGAGTGGTAAATCAGGCTTCGCGCCTTCGGGTAGCGCCAGTGCAGGAGTTAAGGGTTCTGTTGACAGGAGCTTCTCGTCATATTTGTCCGTGACGACCTCCTTTGTGGTGGACTTTTCGGTGTCCGCTCCAGTCTTCTTGGCCTTTGGAGCTTCCACAGCTTCCTCCTCATCGCGTTGAGAGTCTGTCTCTGTCCGAAGGTCCTGAGCCTCGAGATGCTCAAAAATCTTCGGCTTCTTTGCCCTGGATGGTCGTTTCTTCAGAGGTTTACCGACGACTGAAACTGGTGTTTCGGAGCGGGATATCCGACTATCAATGTCGTCACCTGTTTCTGGTTCGGGGGGAATTATGTCCACAGAACATTCGCGCGTCTCAAATCCCGACCCAAGCGCTGTAAGCCTAACGCCAAACAATTCCTCATCAGACTTCTTTTGACGCTTGAAAGCCGATTCCACTGATTCTGCCAACTTCCGCTTTCTGGAATGAGCAGAATCTGCTATAGCGAAGCTGGCTTCAGTCATAGAATCGTCCTCGCCTTGCTCCCATGGCACAAAGTCATCCTTGGATGCCTCGTCATCAGTGCTCATCCGGCTGCGAGGTCGCGACTCGGCTTCTTCTGTCTCACGCGCCAACAGTGTACGAGTGTCCGTGTCGTCATCGGACTCGACATCACTATCAAGGCCTCTGAGACGGTGATGCAGCGAACGGAAAGCATTTCGAGCAACAGGTGGCCGTTTTCGTGCGAAGGGGTCAACAAAAGCGTTCTTTTGCTTGACCTTGGTTTTGCGAATTCTCGGTAGGGCTTTGGGTTCAATTCGACCAGTTCGTCGCTCAATTGGATCAGCTCGGGAGTTGGGAGTTCCTACACGTGAGCTGTCATTGCCATCTTCGATACTGGCCATCTCCTGCAAATCATCAGGATGCTCAATGTTCAACTTCCGGCGCTTAGCGGCATGGTTGGCAGGATCCAGGAATTCCGAGAGAGCAGGTGCGGCGACCTTGGTGCGGATGTGGCGAATCAGATGTTCTGTCATTTCACGTCTAACAACCTCCACAGCCTCGATCACCGGATCAAAGTTCTTAGCTCTTTGCTTCTTCTCCTCTTCAAGATCTGCTTCTTCTTCTCTTCGCCGCCTTTCCTTCTCGTCGCGATATCGTGGCTCGGGATTTGCTTTTCGCTCTGGACTTGCACTGGATCGTCGGTGACCCGAGGCGCCATCTCGATGGGGACGGGGTAAGCATAATTGCATAGTCATGTCATAATTGAAAAATTCGGTGTGATTAACAGCGCGAAAACATCGTTCAGCTTCTGACTTCCCGGTGAACGAGTTGCGGAACACGATGAAATAGCCTGACTTGTCGACTCGGATTTCTTCAAATCCGTAATTTTTGAGTCGTTTCTTCATGTGTGGAAGAATACTTGGTAGTACTGGGACACTATCGCCTGTAACATAAATATATGGATCGTCCGCGAGTTTTTGGGTAAGGTTCGAAGATTCGAGGTTGAGGCCTTTTTGTTCCGAGGGGGTTAGAGAAAGTTGCGGTGCGCCCGAGACCACGGGTTGTCGCTGTGCTGAGGGACCCTTAGGAGCGGTCGGGGGAGGTCTAGTGAAGACAGGAGCAGTTACAGATTTGGGACCAGTCGGAGGAGCCTTGGCTGCAAGAGCAAGTCGCTCTTGTTCCTTCTTCTCAAACTTTTCCTTTTCCCTCTTGAGGTGCTCTTCCAGCATACGTCGGCTTCTGCGCCCTTCCGCATCATACTCTACACGGACGATGTCGGCGTCAACCTTGATGCCTCGAGTCCGTACAGCTCGGCGAGCTGCCTCCATAGCAGAAACGGGAGGTCGGTCGGGTCGCTTAGAGTCTCGGTATCGAATTGTCGCAAATCCAAGATAGCTACCTGTTTCTGGGTGCATCTTGTTGCTGCTCTCGGCAATTTCACCAAAGGTGGCAAAAATGGCCGTTACTTTGCTGAAAGGAACAAGCGGATTGTACCTCGTCACTACAATCTGCGTGGGTGGACCAGGGCCAATAGAGGTCTTGGAATCATAGGGATAAGGCTTGATGTTCTCGGGTGCTGTTCGCAAACGCGATTTAGGGAGGTAGTAATCGGTGTTGATATAACCGAGGCGACCGTCCGACTTGGCCAGTCGAGGGTCTTTAGGGGGGGCGTCATCGTCCTAATCATTTTCATTAGCCATGAGTCTTTCACCAAAGATGACGCCCCCCCTAGGGAGGGATATTTATAGTTATACGTACTCGACCGAACTCCTTGTATGTCGGCTTCGCGTTCTTGCTGACGCTCTTATTGTGTACTCGATCGAGGAGCGGATCATAGGTGCACTTAAGGCCCTTGACGGAGGGCATGGGATCTCGAGCCGGAATGCGCTCATTGGAAAGGAGTCCGTCTGATATCGAGCCATTAAAACCAACGGCGGGTGAGTCTCGGGAGGACTGTCTCGCGGCCCGATCGGCGGCCATACATGTAGACATGTCTGGCTTTGTGGTGGCCGAAGCCAATGAGTTGGGAGAATCTTTGGAAGCGATGGGAGTAAGGCTCGAGGTGGGAATACGGGACGAAGCTGAAGTTGCCGCGGCACCGTGGCGGGCGGTTGTGCTAAATATTGATGAGGCCGTGCTACTGTATGAGCTGGCCGAGTCGACAGTGCTGGGAATGTCTGTGAATGGTGATTCTGTGTCTTCGGGCTGTGCGGGCATAGTATCCGACGATGAAACAGTGCCGTTTGGGCCAGCATTCGCGTCTGCGTCTGACGCAGCTGATGTTGATGTAGGGTCGTAAGCGCCGGTCATAGAGGCCGGTGTTGACCCAGGTTTGGATTGTTCGCGATCTCTATTGAGGTCTGGACGAGTCTGGGACTGTGCTTTTACCTTTGGAGCTGTGGGGAAGAATTGCGCGAAGCTCGCGCCTGGCGGGCGAGTCATCGTGACGATGCGCTCTTCCTACTTCTTCCCCCGTGCTCTTACCATGATATCCTTAAACTGAAGCGTTGAGTGTACACCTAACGGTGGGATAATCTTTGTCTTGCGGCGATTCCAGGCGGGTTGTTTTGAACGAGGTAGCGATGAAATTGAAGAGATTGGGGTTGAGAGAATGCTTCACGCGACCGAGGATGCTGAGGTTGAATGTGGCGGAGCGGCGTCACCGACCGACTCTACGAGCAGTAAAGGAGTAGAAAAAGTCGTCAGAGCGTGAACAAGCAGACTGACTCAAATGGTTGATGCGCGCGACAAAGGTGGGCGCGATGATGGATAGCAATGTCCAAAGTGTCGAGAGAAACGAGGGGGGAAATTGGTGGGAGAATGAGAAAAAATGGCTGACGACCAAGGAAGTTGACGTTCGCTTCGCTCTGCTTTGCTTTGCTTTGCTTTGCTTTGACTTTTGGTTCAGGGATGAGTAGAGTTACTTCTAGCGGTAAGGTCCAGGTCAAATGAGAGGATCGCCCAGCCACATTTTGAGTGGCTTGGAAGTTTCTTGTAGCTTTGATTGGATGTTATGTTTGGATTGATACACGGTTGGTGGGTGGGTATGTGTTTGGTAAAGGTTGCCAATTAACGCGTCCCACAAGACTTCAAGTATTGGACTGGACTGGCACCGCGTCAGTGGACGTTGGGTGGTATTGGATGAATCGGTTTGTCCGTTATTTTGCTGCAAACTCCCTCGTGCTTTGGTATTGGGCTTCAGTGTCCGTTTGTCATAACCAATGCGGTGCCTCCTCCTATATATCCGTACCTTGTTCACCGTTGTTTGAACCATTCGTTTGACAAGGTGCAGTATTTGGAAACAAGGGAGATGTCATCATGCATGAAAGCGAGGCCTTTGTCCAAGGATTCCATCTGGTCGAAAAACAAAGATGAAAGAGATTCTTCTCGGTAAACAAAGGCAAGACGATATATATTTATGAATCCAAATAAAGAGAAAGACCGCAAATTGCATCAATTCCGTGATATTTCAGATGCAGCTTGCCAAATTACTGAGGCACAAGACAATGTTTTGATCATACCTAACCTGTACCATTTCACATGCATGCCAAGACTATACAGTACTGAAAACGTACCTTGGAAACCATATCAAAGTACAAGTCAGGTCAAGTCATTATTAACAAATTTATTCATGTCAATATTTGCCAGGTGCAGCTAGTATTTCGACTTGAACCATCTGGCTTACAGACATAAAAAAAAGCACAGCCATTGTGACCTCTCAATCCAGAACCTTCCAAACTCCGTCTCGTCGCCCATATTAATATCACGACAAGCTTCTTCCCAAACGCCGAATATTTTTACAGTACAAAACGAGGGCTTAGAAGTTCAGCTTCAGCTCAAACTCCTCCTCTTCATCGTCAGAGATGTCAAGCGGTCGGCTCAGAGGTGGGAGATCATCATCATCTCCGTCTTCATCGAAGATAGACATGAACTGAGGTCTCGGCTTGACTTCCTGCTGCTGCTTTACCGCCTGACGGAGGCGAGCCGGGGTAATAGTAAGATCAGACTGAAGAGAATTGACCGTCTCGACGGGCTTGACAGCAGCACGCTGTGTTCCAACAGGTGCGGTAGTCCCGCGGCGTTGAGCGTTGACCATTGAGGATGCTGATCTACCTCGGTTGTAGCCTATAGTGGTTCGTGATGCAGCAACGCCAGTAGCACTCTCTGCAGGCGACGTCTTGGCAGGCACCACACTTCTGACGACAGGTTTCTTGCTCTGATACAAAGAGGTGAGAGGCTTTCGAATCTTTGTTGTTCGTGCCACACTTGAACCCTTGCTGTTGCTACTGGCGTCTGAGTGGATGGACAAAGCAGAGGCGGCGCGCCTTGATGCCAGACTCGAAGGCTGCTTGGTTCGAATGCCTTTGACCTTCCGCTCCGAGTCCGCAATAGTAGCCTTTGGTGCTGGTGCCTTGATCTGCACTTCGGTGTCCGAAAAATCGTCAATGTTGAAGGTCAAAGCAGCCCTCTCTTGCTTATTTCTCTCCTCCGCCCTGGCAGCAACCTTCTTCATTGTCTCTGCAAACTCCCGGTCTTGTCGAGAAACACCATCATCATCGATTGGGTTGTAGAAATGTTGATAGTATCCCTTCATAATATTTTCCTTCTTCAAGCCCTCGAGGGTCAGCATATCCTTGGGGAAGCAGTCCGATTCATATGGGAGATCCTTGGGCTTTGGCGGGGCATATTCCGGTTCTTCTTCCTGTGGCTCGACGGGCTTCTGTTCTTCCTTGAGTCGAATCTCGAGAGGTGCAAGATCCACTGGTCGCTGCTTGGGCTTCTGTGCCGTTGGCTTGAGTTGCGTTTGCTCAATACCCTGGATGATGTTCTTAACACCACCAAGCTGCCCGTTCTTAGCCTTGGCATTGGTGGTCTTGTTGCCCAGAGGAGCTCGATTCTGGGTACCTAATAACACATCTCCAATTAGTATATTGTTCTTTGTCCTGGAAAGAATCATGCGTACCCATTGGGGTGACCATGGCCTGTCGTGTTCCATTGCCTTTGTTCAGCGTCTTCACTCCACCCAATCCGGTCTTGCCAGTAAAGGCTGTGGGAGCATTCTCGTCATGCTGAGGAAATCGAGATGGGGTTTTTGGAAATCGTGTATTGTGTTGCTGTTTGGTCGGAACTTGCTGGCTAACGACCAGATTCTCTTGGTCGCGATGCGCCGCTAACATGATGGCTACTACGAGCGAATCAAGGATTCAGTATATCTTTGTCTTGTCTCCGGGATAGAATTAGGCAGATGTTGATTCCGTCATTGAATTCATTAATCAAAGAGGTAATTACGGTTGGAAGATGAAAGGGTCATTTGCTCATCTGCCAGGACCTTCTCGGCCGGGATGTTTTGGTCGGTCTGTGCTGGCTGGCGGGGCAACCGCTATCTTTGGGTGCATGTTCCCTGAGTTTACAGTGGAGAGTGCCGGCAAGTGAGCGCCACACCTCAACGACCGCCACAAGCCAATGGGGCTATACTCAGACGCGGCCTCCACCGGGGCAGCTGTGGAGGGGCATCACGCCTCCCCTTTCTTGATAGGTACTTAACCGCTTCATCTTACATCCGAACAACACGACCTCTGTCCTCATCGCCGGTTTCCCTTCAGCCTTTTCTTCAACCTAAACAACCCTTTCGCCGCTTATCAAAATGGATCGCATCAAGGAGGTTAGTTGTCCAAAAAGTTCCTTGCTACCCCGCCATGGCAACCTAAAAGGAACCGTTGTGGAGGGGTAAACTATCGTCGGTCGACCCATGCTAATATGGCGATGGTGGATAGAAAATGAACCAGCTCCGTCTGGAGGCCGACGAGGCCAGTGGCAAGGTTGAGGAGCTCCAGAGCAAGGTTAAGGTTCTCGAGCAAGAGAACCTGTCAAAGGAGCAAGAAATCACTTCCCTCCAGCACAAGAACAACCTCCTCGAGGGCGAGGTTGAGAAGCTTGAGAACGCCGTAAAGGATTTCAAGAAGGCCGCCGATGAGGGCCAGCAGCACGGCACTCAGAACGAAACCCTCCAGCGAAGGCTGCAACTTCTCGAGGAGGAGGCCGAGGATGCCGACAAGACACTCCGTGAGGCCAACGAGAAGTACGTTGAACCCCCTTACCGCCATTTCCACAACCATCAATTTTAAACACCATAAATGATACAACGGCTAACAGAGCGATTCTCTAGGCTCCGACAGACCGACGTCAAGGCCGGACACTTCGAGCGAAAGGTGCAAGCCCTTGAGAACGAGCGTGATCAGTGGGAGTCCAAGTACGAGGAGATGTCGCAGAAGTACAACGCTCTCCAGAAGGAGCTGGAGGAGCTCCAGGCCGAGATTGGCAACATCTAATTTATCCTCAACCTTTCAAGCACTCGCGCCGGATGCAGGATCCATGTTCGTTAGCATGTCCGCAGACATCAGTATACTCGTCCAGTTGTATGATGCCTTGGTGGCAGGTATTTCCAGGTGTTGGCCAGATGAGCGAATGGAGCAGTTGCCGCATGTCATGTTACGTTTCTACTAGTTGATTGAAGCTGGCTTTTCTCAAAGGGTATCTTTTGTAAATTGTGCGCTTCTTACATCCTTCTATGTTGTCAAAATCCATTGAGCTCCAACGTGTTTTATCATGCCCTCCTCTTTGCCTTCTTGATTCTCTGCTTCTTATCCGTCAACTGCCTCTCAAACTTGGTCTCGTATCGGAACTTCTTCTTCTTCTTTTTGGGTTCCCGTCGTGACTTTGCTTTTTGATCGTCCTTGGGTTCTTCAACCTTTTTATCCTCCTCATTATCCTTGTCGTCGACTTGGGGTTTGTGTAATCCATCTCTTGTCACCGACACAGACTCGACCGTGACAGTGGTGTAACGATCTTCGTCGATGTACTCCTCTTCGTGATCAACAATATCCAGCTCTGGCTGATCAGGAAAACCATCCCACTCCCCGTCTTCCTCGTCAGATTCCTGCTCAACCGCCCCAGCAGCTTCCGACTCCTGCAACAATCTGTTTACGGTCTGGACGTGCTCTTCGACATCGCGCTTTCGTTCTTCTCGTATCTAAGTAGAATAATTTAGTACTATTCGAAATTGATAGTCGTAATCTCGCTTGAAAATTTGGGCGTACCTGTTTTCGCAACTCCAGCTTCTCCTGGCGAGCCCTCTTGGCAGCCTCTTCTTGAGCATTCTTGATACGCTGCTGCTTACGCTTGTGGAAACCAGTCAAATATTCCTGTCGCGCCTCGAAGTCGAAGTTAACCTCCTCGACAGCAGATGTCATCTTTCGCTTCTTAGATGGCGGAGGCAGAATGCTCTTTTTGGGTCTTGGTTTGGCGAACATGATTGATTATGTGCACGACAGTTGTGAAGTGCAAATAAAAAATTGAGAATGTATCGAGTAAACTATTTTGTTGGCTACTACTATAGCAAGAATAGGTAGTATCTTGAACATCGAAAAATCCACTGTCGCGAAACTTTCCCAGGGTAGCTCCACAACGGAATGGACCCACCTCTCACCGAGGTGTGCACGCAACGGGGCTTTGCACGTACCGGAATAGTTACGTAAGGTGGCTGCTCCTGCATCAGCTCTCTCAATGCTAGCATTATCATCACAAGCTGGAATCGATAGGCAGACACAACGCCCAACAACCAGCAAATATCATCCGTGATGCGCCTTCAGATTCTCGCCAGCGCTCTTGCGCTCAGTGGTTCCGCCGCCGCGTTCTCAGACTCATGGCCATTGGTTATGTTTTCTACCTCCAAGTATGACGCGCGCCTCCGTGTCCTATCTATACTTGGAGCTCCCTACTAACGATGACGATCAAGGTTCTCCGATGCACCCAGCAACAACCACATCCAGACGCGATCCCAAGCTCTCGAGCAGGTTCAGGACCTCTTGACTTCATGTCCGACCGATAATTACGTCCTGATCGCCCATGAGGGTGTCAACGCCGCTGATCTTCGACGACCGAACTCCATGTCTAATCTTCACCATGCTATCGGCCGCAAGGAAATCCAGGGCAAGTTTATTGTCCCTGAGGTTGTTGGCGAGTCGGTCGATGCGGCCGCGATCCAGGACTACATTAAGAGGGCGTGTTACGAGCAGGCAAAGAAGGTCAAGCCTCATTTCACCCTAATCAAGGCTTCGACGAACGAGGAAGGTCAGTCATATGATGAAAGTCGCTTTGAGTTCAAATTTTGACCATATCACAGACGCTATCAAGCAGTGGGAGGAGAGTGAGCAATGGTTGATCGATTCATACACTGTCCTTTTCGTTGGCACGCCATCCACCAAGGCCAAGACCGCCACAGCCAAGTCCGAGAAGACCATCTACGAGCCCGAATTCATCGAGCCCCTACACATGGACTTGAAGCGCGATGTCTCTGGCAATGCGGAGAAGCCTGGCAACGCCACACGCGATACCCGTGGTCTTTTTGAGAAGTACCAGTTCTTTACTCCTGGTAAGCTTCCTCGGTATAATCTGCGCACACTTGACTCCATACTAATGAATTGTAGGTATCTTCATGGGAATCATCGCTGCCATTGTGCTGTTCTCCCTGCTTGGCGTTGGTCTGAGGGCTCTGGCTAGCCTCGAGGTCTCCTACGGCGCTTTTGAGAAGGACATGGGCCCCGCTGCTCAAAAGAAGCAGCAGTAAACCACTTGTACTGAATAAACGAGCGCTGTTCATGTATCGGTCTTCCATGTGGAATGATACTTGTATATCAGATTACGGAGTTTGGGTTCCTTTGGTGCGACTTGATGGGATGATTAGTATCGGCATGTAATGTTGCGAGCATCAGCTGTAGACAGGACATAGGGTCAGAGATCCAGATAAAGGGTCTTGACCCAAATTTATTGAGTACTTTTTCCAGATGCGATTCGAAGCTATTAAAGAATTCAACGCCAAACTCCGTTATGACACCTCTAGTCATAACAACCTGACCTCTCTAGTGGTGATGCATCTCCAATGGAATTTTGCAAACGTAACTAATCTTGGCTCGTATTGTCATCTTTACACCAAGTGGCTGGGCAGCAAAAAGTTGGCAATACCCTCCTTGACGGCGTACTCGTGCCCACAGTTGCCACAAACGAGTTTCCCCTCAGACATTTGAGTCTCGAGAAGAAGATGGTGAAGATCCTTGAGGGTCTTCTCATCAGCCCGAAGCTCAACTGCTGTAGGAGGCTGTTCAGGGAGCTGAGGGAAACCCAACTGTTACATGAAAGTGTCAGAAACTTGTTTCAACAACACACGGCGAGTTTCATGATCGCCTTGTTCTCGCTAACTCACCTCAGAGGCCGTTGTGCAAAGAGCCGTCCAGTCAAGACGGGGCAGCACGTTGAGAATCATGTCAGGGTTCAACTCGATATCGTCTTGGACGAGTTCAGCGTCCTTGGGGTGAAGAGGGTATGAGTCTTTAGAGGACTTGCAGGCCTTGACCGCGCAAGTGAGGAAGTTGAGGCTGAGGACCTTCATCTTGATTTCGGAGAAATATGAACAGAAGGTGTGCTAAACAGTCGTGTAAGAGATCGAGAATCGTAAAATTGATGTTGTCTTGTACTTACACAACTTTTTTTTTCTATGGCGGGGGAGGGACTTGGTGGTGAAGTGAGCCCCACGTGACAGGGACGTTCTACTAGAGTTACGTGCTACAGTATTAACAAGACTGAATATAACGTCAATTCACCATAAATTTAGGCTATAATTCTACAATTGATAGGGATGAGTAGTAGTAGTTGGTAAAGATCGAAACACAGATATGGTCTTGATATGGTCGGTGTTGTATTGTCTCTTATTGAATACTGAGTCTCAAGTCGCTTAGAATCGAGAGCGCTGACGGGCGTGGCGAAGTCCAACAAAGACAAGACCAGCGACAACGGCAAAGAGGCCAGCCTTCTGGAGAGGAGACCAACCAGCGGAAACCTCCTCCGCAGCGAATTCAGATGTGCCGTAAAGGTCTAATTGAGGCGAAGGCTACGCATCAGCAAATCCGGCCTTTTAGGATTATCAATGAGGGCGAGGCAACGGACTGGTGCAAAACAAGAGTGTTGCCTCTTAGAGCTCAACGTGAATACCTTCAGGGGGGACATCAAGCTCGCCGCTCTTGGCGATCTTGACCGCCTCGACGGGTCGGTCGGCACCGCCAGTCTTGGTGTTCTCGATCTTCTCGATGATGTCGTAGCCCTCGAGGACCTCACCGAAGACGACGTGCTTGCCATCGAGCCACCTGGAGATGGTTGTTAGTATTGCGATTGCGATTGGTTCGTTGGAGATGGAGTTGCGCTTACGAGGTGACAACGGTGGTGATGAAGAACTGGGATCCGTTGGTGTCGCGACCGGCGTTGGCCATGGAGAGGAGACCCTTCTTGGTGTGCTTGAGCTTGAAGTTCTCATCCTTGAAGCGGTCACCGTAGACTGAAGGTGAATGTTAGCAATTGATGGATTGGACCGGGACGAAGCTATCGCAACGTACTGGACTTGCCACCGGTGCCGTCACCCTTGGTGAAGTCACCGCCCTGAATCATAAAGTTCTTGATGACACGGTGGAAAGCAGAACCCTCATAACCAAAGCCCTTCTCGCCAGTAGCCAGAGCGCGGAAGTTCTCAGCTGTCTCGGGGACAGTCTTGCCGTAGAGGCCCATAACGACACGGCCGAGCTTCTGATCACCCTGCTCAATGTCGAAGAAGACCTTGTGGGTGATCTTGGGGCCCTTGGCAGCCTCAGCTGTCTGGGCAAGGAAGAGGAGGCCGAGCCCAAGGACCAGGGCCGACACGAAAAGGCGACGAAGATTGAACATGATTGTTGTTTCTCTGATGATCAAAGAATACAGAGGCAGAGGCAGAGAAAGGGAAAGGTTGGAGAGGAGGGACGGGAAGGGACACTTATACCGTAGAGATAGCCACTGACCGGGGGGAGCTGGTCCCCGCTGCGTGCGCAATTGGGGGACCTAAACGCTAAACTACCTGCAGATGGTCCCCGCTGCCGGACTGGGAGTGGAGAGCTCACTCTGCGTTCCAGCACGTTTCAGCGGCTAAAGCCACCAGAGGAGCGAGTTCTTTCATTGGTGCCCTGCCGATCTAGCGCCGTGAAGCGACAGAAAAGATTCGACATGATGAACACGGGCTTGAACGTAGAGTTACACTAACTTTTAAGTCAGAGCCTCATTCCCCTGTCGCGGCTCACTTCTCCAGTGGACCCCGCCGTGCTGGAGCTCCCTGGTGGCCGTCTTGTACATTTCAGTACAGCAATTAACCCGAGTTTTACCGAATTGTCCATCTTTTTCCAATTGCACGTCAGGTCGGCTTCGATTTGGAGATAGAGGCATGCGACTGTGATACTCACAATAATCCGTCACCATGGTACGTTTGTAGCCAATCTCTGTCCCTCAAACAATTGGAGATTAACAGAATATAGGTCTTCTTCCTAGGCGTCAACTTCGGCGAGCAGAAGCTCGTCAAGGTAAGTCTAACAGCCACTGAACACTCATACATTTCTCACACCAGACCCTTCGATAGAAAGCCCTAGAGTCCTTCTACGCTCTTGGGCCCCAGACATCTGCCCGAATTATGGCGAAATACTCGATTCACAAGCTCGCCAAGGTCGGATCCCTCGCTCCCAGAACCGTCACTCACATCACGGCCGAATTATCACAAATGACCATCGAAACGGACGCCCGCCGCTTGTTACAGGAGAATATTCGACGACTAAAGGATATGGGATCATACCGGGGTAGACGTCACGCAATGGGTCTGCCAGTCCGTGGTCAACGAACAAGGACACAGACGGCGACGGCCAACAGACTCAACAGGGTGGAACGACGAGGTTAAGCGCATCATTGGAAGAGTGGGTTACATGGGTTTGGGCATGAATATCGGCAAATATCCCCAGAGAGGATATTCTAGCATGTCTAAATGCTAGAGAGATGATACCGAGGAGAAACGACAAGCCAGGCTATCTCCCTGTTATACAAGACTTGTATATATAATGTACGATCAAATGGAAATGAATTCTATATGGCCGTGTTTAAGCGCGGTACTACCAACCTTACGCATGTTCCAATGAAGCCTCCTGAGCTTCGTCAAACTTCATTTTCAGCAAATCATCCTCCAGCGGCAGCTGTCCTTTGGCCTGCAACGTAGCAGCAACACTGTCTACATCTTTCCAAACGCGTAGCAGATTACCTCCAACAACCTTGGCTGCATCAACATTGCTGACACCCTGTCGAAGGAGTTCGGCGATCAGGTCAGGATATTTGGTGACATCTTCAAGGCCTTCAGGAATAGATGGAATGCCGTCAAAGTCGGTACCGATACCAACATGATCGTAACCGATCAAGTTACCGATATAGATAATGTGTTGAGCTGCGTGTGCAAGAGTCGAGTTCTGGGGGTAAAACTCAGGAAGACCATTCTCCTTTCCGGTGTCAACACAAGAGATGAAGTCAGGGGCGATGTTGACCATGACTAGGGAGTTCCGCTTCTTGACGAGTTGTAGAACATTGTCCTTGACGTTTCGGGGATGAGGGCAGACGCTCCAGGCGGAGCTGTGAGAGAAGATGATAGGGGCTTCAGAGCCAGTCCATTCATCCTTGCCGCCTAGTACATCCAACATAGTATCCTCACTGGCAGTCTTGGTTAGGACTGGGTTCATTGTGGGAAGTGAGTCCAACATACCTGACATGAGAAAGATCAACAATCATGCCGATGCGGTTCATCTCGCCGATAAGCTTGCGACCCAGGGGGCTCACGCCTCCCCACAATGGCTCAGCCTTCCGGTCGGGGTCTGACAAAATCGCAGCATCGGCAAATTTGTTGTGACAGTTATGAGTCAAGGTAGCATAGCGCACACCAAGCTCATGGAAACGACGGAGGTTAGACACCTTGTTGCCAATTTGATGTAGACCCTCGATACCAAAGGGTGAGATGAGCTTGCCCTGCTTGAAGGCCTCAAAGGCATTGGAGCTGTCGACCTTTCCAGAGAAGTGGCTAGGATAGGCCGCCTGCAGCCTGCTCATAACATCAATCTGGTCCAATGTGAACTGTACGCCTATATATGTGATTAGTAAGCCATATGAATCAAGAACCATGACAACTTACTCGAAGCATAGTTCTTGTCAGAGAAGTCGGAGTCATTTGATGGACATGGAGCAAACAGACTCCAAAATGCACCACCACTCTGACCCTGGCGAAGACGATGCAAGTCAACATGTCCAGGAAGCTCACCCTGCTCGAATGGCTGGGTGAAGTTGTCATCATAAATCTGGTTGCCGTATGCGAAACGTAGCACGATTGGAAAGTCAACATGCCCGTCTGGAGTTACCATGTCAATACACATCTGATCATGACAAGGGTGTAGGTCTCCATACCTATCAATGGCGTATGGCTGAGAATATGTCGTGCTCGCTCCTCGGGCGTTCGCAATCCGTTTCCATAGCGAGGAACACCATTGTAACGATTACTGACTGGCCGATGCAACAGACTGAGTCCTAAAAGTGCTAGGAAAATAGCTATAATAGTCTTTCGAGGTGTTAATTTGGGTGTAGAGGGAGCCTCATGATGTGATCCCGTATGAAGCTGAGATAGTAATCCTCCCTTGACTGATCTGTTTGCGCCCCTGGTTCTCGATGACCGAGTGGTGTTGTATGATAGGAGAGGTTCCTGCCGCCCCATTGTAATGAAAAAATGAAATGAATAATGAATCAATGTAAGGAGAGGTTGATGCGAATAAGAAAGTGATGTGAAGTCGTTGAGTTGGTCAAAGTTAAAGGGTACAGGGATAAAGATGTAACGCCCTGAACTCACGGGCTGACAAATACGGTACGCTCAGACTATCTGTCAGTTGTCCTGGGACTCGATTTGAACAAGAAGAGGATAGTCAAGTTAAATACAAGACATGCCATTAAATCTATAGGTTACTTAGGTAGCTTATACAGAAAGATCCTTGACAATTGATTTGGGAAAACGAAAGAAAAAACAACTCCCCGAAATCTGATTCGAACAGGCAACCTTTTGATGTCAATGACTTCTGGGCCAAGCCATGGAGAGCTAACCATTTCTGGATAGAGGAACAGCGGACACTAACTCCATAAGAGGCATAGCTTCACAGATCAACCACGAGACGAGGCATCGCCAAACACCATCAACTCGCTCTCATTGCCTTGCATTTCTACTATTATGATGCACTCAGTCCCCGATCATCCAGGGATACATAATACTTAGCAAGAGAAGGACCACATAAGACCGTGGAATAGTCAGAGTACTCAGGTTCCAATTCAAATACTTGAGAGTTTTGAACACAATTGTCTGCTTCGAATGAAAGGTGGAGGATGCCCCAGCGCTCGCAGGTACTTACATGGCTCTGCCGTTCCGAGATGTCCGTTAAGGCATTTCCAGTAATTATGCATAGAATAGTTATGCAAATGCTGTGCAAGCACTGGGGAGACGCTACTACGGAGAACCCCAAAGGCAGAAGCGCAATTCTGAGCCCCACTTTCATTCCGTTATGATACCGTAACCAAAACGGAAGACACCGTTTTCCACAGTTGAGGGAGGCATTGGACATGGGAGTATTTCTCTTCATATAGTTAGCACTAAATTTGAGAGTACGAGTCTGATGTCTATGCTAAGTTGATCAATTCTTTCTCTTAAAATTAACTGAAATAAAGAAGTTTTATGATGAGTTCTGGAGAGTTGTATAAAATTTAGACTATGTTATTCCTAAACCTACTCTAATCTCTTCAGGGTTATGATGAGTTATGGACAACTACAGTCTAAGAATGGGCTAAATTTATGATCGGAAAAGCCAGGTTCCGATTCCGGCGGGGTGGTTCTGAGTGTGACTCCCAACGTCGACTTTTGGAGGGGCACCAGCAACACGCCTAAAGTCAATGCGATCTTTCCTGTACAATTCTTCAGGTACGCAAAATGTCGAGTCAGTCAACAGAAGAGAGGCTCGCCCTCATCAAAGAAAACCTCGCCGAGGTCCTTAACCCCGAGATTATCGAGTCTATCCTGGCCGAAGGGAGAAACCCCAAGATCTACTGGGGCACCGCTACAACAGGCCGCCCTCACTGTGGTTATTTCGTGCCCGCCGTCAAGATCGCCCAGTACCTCGCTGCCGGCTGCGAAGTCACTGTCTTGCTTGCCGATATCCATGGTTTCCTCGATAACCTGAAGGCTCCAATTGAGCTTGTGGAGAAGCGCGCCGAGTACTACAAATTCGTTATCACTGAAATGCTCAAGGCCTGCGGAGTTCCTACCGATCAGCTGCGTTTCGTCTTTGGAAGCTCCTACCAAAAAACCGCCGACTATGTGATGGATCTCTACAAGCTTGCCTCAGTGGTGTCCGAGCACGATGCCAAGAAGGCTGGTGCTGAGGTCGTCAAGCAGACTGGCAATGCTCCCCTAAGTGGTCTTATGTACCCTCTACTACAGGTGTTGGATGAGCAGTATCTCGACTGCGATGTTCAGTTTGGTGGTGTCGATCAGAGAAAGCTTTTCACAGCTGCCACTGAGTGGTTGCCCAAGCTCGGATACCGAAAGGTGCGTTTGTGCCCTTCCTTGGATAAAACACAGCATACTGACTTTACAAGCGTGCCCATCTCATGAACCCCATGGTTGCTGGCTTAAACGGAAACAAGATGAGCTCAAGCGATGAGAGTAAGAGCTTCGCCGTATGCCCCTGATGTGAACCATGCTAATAGATGGCTTTTAGATAGCAAGATCGACCTCCTTGACGCACCTGACGTTGTGGCCAAGAAGATTCGCAAGGCAGAGTGTGTTCCCAAGGAGGTTGAGGGCAACGGTGTCCTTGCACTTGTGGAGTATGTCTTGCTACCAGTTTCTGGCTTGAAGGCTAGTTCTCGATCGTTCAAGGTCGAGAGACGTGAAGGCGAACCCCTGGTCTACAGCGATATCCAGAAGGTTCATGAAGATTACCGAAACGATGTGGTATGTTCTGTTGATGTATGATTTCATTCTGAAACCGGTTACTAACGCGATGTGTTCTAGTTGACACCCCAAGACCTAAAGGCCGCCGTGACCAAGGGATTCCACGAGCTTATGCGCCCTATCCAGGCTGAATTCGAGGCCTCAAAAGAGTGGCAGGAGGTCACACTGAAGGCCTACCCCCCACCCGCCAAGAAGGAAAAGAAGGTCAAGAACAGGGGAACCCGATTCCCTGGAGCCAAGGGCGGTGACAATGCCGAGACCGAAGTGACAAAGAAAGCCGAGGACTTGACAATCAAAGACGTACAGGCGACTGAGGCCAACCCTACCGCATAAGGAAAAACTCAAAAATGAAACAAAGAGAAGAAACAGATTCCAAAATATAAACAGCGTCACATTTACCATTAGCGATTCAACGATGTTAGGCAAGACTGAGATAAACAAAAGGTTTCAGTAGCCAAGTAGAAGACTAAGATGAAATGATATATTGCAACATGTAAAGAATTATAAATTAGTGTCAAAACTATCTGAATGAGATACTGGTTTTTTTCCAGCCGAGAAAGGTTCCTGAACACCCTAACCAACCCATATATAGTGATTATATCTACCTGCACATGGCATCCCTGCCTGCTCAGTCTCCTATCTACTCGCCATTGAAGCAGCAAGCATCGTAGACGGAGTAGTACCAGCCGTCCCTGAACTCAAACCCAAGGGCAGAAACAGCGGCATCGTAGAGCTCACACTGGTTGCTAGTGGTGATACCAATGGTCTTGCAGTTGTCAGTCTTGTCACACTCCTCCTGACACTGGCTAAGGGTATAATCGTAGTAGACTTGGATGAGATTGCTGTCGGCGTTGCTGAAAAAGCCAGTCTTGGCGCACGTGACCTCAGAGCGGGCAGGACAGCCGGAGGTAGCAGCAACGGAGGTGGTTGTGGTAGGTTTGGAGGTGGTGGTGTCGAGAGTGGTCTTTGGCTCCGAAGTGGTTTCTGGGACTGAGGTTGTAGTGTAGGGAGCAGCACTAGAGTCCTGTGTGGTATAAGGAGCAGAGGTTGTGTCCTCCTTAGCAGTTGGAGTAGTTTCGGCGGCAGGCTCAGTAGTCTCAGCTTCGGAAGTGGGATAAGCAGACCCATTCGTAAGGGTCTCAGCAGAAGCAGAAGTCGTCTCGGCGGCAGGGTATCCAGTAGTTGTCTCCTCAGCAGTGGCAGGCCCAGACTCGTCCTTGGTGGTGCTGGTGACTTGCACAGCGGCAGTAGAAAGAGACGTCTTGATCTCAGACTTGCTCACAACATCAGTGTAGGCAGCAGAAGTTCCGGCTGCGGTCTGCTGAGTGGTAGAAACAGGATACTGAATAACAGAGCTTGAAGCATGAGGTCTGCAAGGACCAGCTTGAGCTCCGATGACAAAACCAGCCACGAGGGCGGTGATGACAGTGTTGACTGAAGGCATTGTAAGAGAAGAAATGTAACGAATACCTAGTATAGGAGAATAGAATAGAATATAATCGAATGGAAGAATGAATGAGTGAGTGATAGTGAGTCTTGTTGCAGTAAAAGAGTGAACTGCAAGCTCTCTATATAGTAACAACAAAGGTAACTGACAAACAATGAATTACACCAGAAAGGAAGTGACCTCACCCTTTTCAGAATGCAGGCTCCTTTATAAGGGACCCGACCAACCCTCAAAATTGAATATAAGGGCCCATTTTGGGACCAATTCAGGTTGGTCGGTCCCTTGGCGAGAAGAGATGATGTCCCCATTTGGAACCTCAACTACGAAAAGCACTTACATCAGGGCATGGTCAAAGAACCTAAGGAAGTGTGTGAGTGGGGGACGCAGGTCCTCGAGCGCTAAGTAGTGAAGGGGAGTGACCAATTATTGGTTTGGAGGGGGAGGAGACGCCAATCAAGGGCGGTTCGTTTAGAGGAAGCATCCTAAGTTTTTGGCCGACGTCTTCGGAAATAATGGTCCTTGTTGCATTGGCATCAACAAGGGTTCTTTTGTTGCCTTTGCTTTGGGTATGGAAGTTTACGAGCTGATGAAGCTGAAGATGGAGTTGAAGATGGAGTTGAAGATGGAGTTGAAGATGGAGTTGAAGATGGAGTTGAAGATGGAGTTGAAGATGGAGTTGAAGATGGAGTTGAAGATGGAGTTGAAGATGGAGTTGAAGATGGAGTTGAAGATGGAGTTGAAGATGGAGTTGAAGATGGAGTTGAAGATGGAGTTGAAGATGGAGTTGAAGATGGAGTTGAAGATGGAGTTGAAGATGGAGTTGAAGATGGAGTTGAAGATGGAGTTGAAGATGGAGTTGAAGATGGAGTTGAAGATGGAGTTGAAGATGGAGTTGAAGATGGAGTTGAAGATGGAGTTGAAGATGGAGTTGAAGATGGAGTTGAAGATGGAGTTGAAGATGGAGTTGAAGATGGAGTTGAAGATGGAGTTGAAGATGGAGTTGAAGATGGAGTTGAAGATGGAGTTGAAGATGGAGTTGAAGATGGAGTTGAAGATGGAGTTGAAGATGGAGTTGAAGATGGAGTTGAAGATGGAGTTGAAGATGGAGTTGAAGATGGAGTTGAAGATGGAGTTGAAGATGGAGTTGAAGATGGAGTTGAAGATGGAGTTGAAGATGGAGTTGAAGATGGAGTTGAAGATGGAGTGGATGGCTCGGCAAGAAGCGATACACGTGATGTAGATCATCTGAAGATCGTAGATTTACCCGTGCAAGGCAATCAAGCAAATACTACGTAACGACAGGGTTGAACCAAGTCGAATGATACCTTATAAAAGGTAATAGCCATGAAGTTCTTTGGTCTTTGTTGAGTCGCAACGTGACAGCCGCACTAATAAATCAACAGACCAGTTCTCTCGTCTTTGATCGGCCCCTTGACGTTGGCTGGTCTTTGTGATGCCCTGAAAATAGGTCAATCCTTTCCCGCTTCGGTAAAAGGGAAGAAGAGTTATAACAACACTTCAGAACGTCATTCAGAAACCCTACAAAATTACATAGATCCCAGATCAAGTCTGATCTATTTGGGATAGTGTACATGGCTATCTCATAGAAGAGAAGATAATTCTTAAAATGTTTCAGATAGCATGGTCCCCCGAATTCATTCCGCCCTGTACTTGCTCTATGAGTTGGCGGTTAAAGTCCTACACCGTGCTCACTGGATCCCTGTAACCCCCTCTTCATTGCCAATAGTTCATATCTTGACCCTCACAACAGCCATTAATTCATCTTTGTTCTCATCATACATGTTACCTATAGTAGATACAATGCGCCATACGGAAAGTCAAGACACACAGAGCCAACAACACGTGCCTAAACTTGCCAACCTGTCTCCAGAGTTACTACGTCAAATCTTTGGTTACTTCTGCTTACACTGTGGCTGTAAACAAGAATATCTGACTGATAACACTGAACAACTCACCAGCAACTACCGCCAAGATCGTCAGGTACTGGCGTCGCTGTGTCTCGTCTCAAGACGTTTTCGTGACATCAGTCAGGATATTCTTCATCATGTATTTCTCTGGCCCTTACGGAAGTCTTTGACCCAAATATCCTTGCCCCTCTTCATAAGGACCATCGCCTCACAGCGGCATCTCGCCTCATCTACCAAAGCCGTCCTCTTCTATTCCACACAAGGGGCTTCATCAATTGACTTCGAACAAGCCCACGAGGCCTTCAGACAAGTAGCCAAGGTCGGAGGACTGAAGCTCTCAGATATCTGGGACCAAAGAAAGGATACGTCACCTTATCGTGAGGCATTCCTTCGAGGACTCATCCTCGGCAAAGCTCAGTCTCCAGACGCGACAAAGAATATAAAATCGCATGCGAGTACTCTATCAGCTGAGCTGCTATTTATTCTGCTTGCCTTGTTGCCCAAATGCCCGCACTTGGCTCTTGACATTTCAACTCATCAGATATATGACCAAATGCAAGCATTGAAGGTCCTTGGGGTATCCAGTCTTCCCTTGAGAAACCTTGAGCTCCGTGGGGCCTTTGATTTGAAATGGCTTTCATCACAACTTATTCCTATTTCGCCAGGTCTCGAAGCTCTAACTCTATACAAATCACTACCACTGCCTGAAATATCGAGCTTGAAGGCTCTTCACCTCAGAGGTTTCAGGTTGAGTCCCGACCAGCTCGCCAAGATCCTCCCCTCGTGTACTGGGAGTCTGAAGGCGTTCACATATGAAGCCACAGATGTTACTTCCTTGCACATTGACGAGCTTTACAACTGGCAAGTTCAGGCAAGCGATGTTGTCAGACACCTCGAGAAACACTGCACAAGTCTAGAGTCGCTTCATCTTGACCTTCGCATTCGGGCTTTTATGAGTCGAGATACCAAGATAGACCCGATGCCCCACCTGGCGACCTTCACAGCCTTACAAGAGCTGTTCCTTAACAGCGATGCAGTGTACAACATTCAGAGTTTGGAGTTCCCTGACGAGAAGTCCCTCATAAGTTTTCTTCCACCCGGCATCAAGTCTCTCACTCTTGTGGAGCCAGATTTCCCTCCACCTCCTGAACGTCTACAGAAGGGGTTGTCTGGACTGGCGAATCTCAGAAGAGAGCAGGGTCGATTCCCCAAGCTGAAACGAGTGACGTGTGACGTCAAGAAAATATTCGATGAAAGTCATAGCGAAGATATGCTCTCACAAGTTGGCATTGGACTTGAATACAAAGAGTTTCCAAGATCTGACTGGGCTTATGATCGGGAACGTTTAGTCGCTTCGCCGCCGTTCATCAGTAGCCTGTCCATAGATGATGAAGACCTCCCTCCCGCTTGGTTGTGAAGAAGATTGAGGTAGATATAGCAAAGCTCGGGACTAATAAAGAAGCAACACTACATGCCGAGGCTCTGTTTAATAGCTGTAGTTTAAGACCTCAGATTTATAGAACTCTATCTTAAGTTCTTAGCTTCCTATTATGGTAGCTTGTGGCCTACTTCCAGAATAGGTACTGAGTTAGAGCTACCAAGATCCCCGACAAGCGCTGAGGTCAGATCGGACCCAGCTCTAAATTTAGCCCTCGGCGAACTCATTTATTCTCGTAGAATTGTGTGTGAATCAAGAGAGCATGGATTTGTTTAAATCTTATGAAAAAATAATATAGGAAGATGTGAGATTAACAGCATCTTTAAATCCAGAATTTGTCCCCGTCGTCATAGGAGAGCCCAGAATCCTGCTTTGATTGACACGGACCCTTGAACTACCCAGGAATGTCTTTCTGAAACGTGCCTCTAAAATTAGGTACCGTCCCCACAACTTACGAGGAGACTATCCTCAGGGGTTAACATCAGCCCTGAGTAAGTGGCTGGGGGTCCCGAATCCACTAACAACCGAGAGTTGCCCAGTGAGAGGCCTCTGAAGCGGCCACAAATGCCGATTGCGTCTCCGGTTGTGGCTGTCATGTTCCTCTTAACAGCCCGTAGCAATAGCAACAGAACTTCAGATTGGCGATGACAGGGGAAAATAAAAATATCAGTCGGAATTAACTTAGAACGCGTACGCAACTCTTTCATGCTGAATCTCTTTTAGAGTTCTCAATTCCCTTTATACAGTTCATCAGTGAATTAATGCAACTTTGATAACGTAGTATCAACGGCTTTAAAGCAACACAAAGACGCTCGTGTTCAACGTTGCCCGTTCCATCGTTCCTTCTTCCTGGTTCATCTTGGATTCGCTAAGCTCGGTTCGGTTGTTGATGATTGAATGGAAGGCAGGAAAGAAAGACATGATCCACCTCCTGCCATTTCGACCATTGCTGGGCTGTCATAAATTATTACTACTTTATTAGCAGACAAAGAAGCTAGATCTTTCCAACTTCTTTCTTTATGATAGATCATCACCACAAGTAACAAAATCTTTTGATCTGCTATTATGACGCCCAAAAGGAGTGATTCTATATCCAAGGTCCCCTGTTAATTACACAAAAACGTCCCCCCCCCCCTCCACGTCGCCAGCCTCCTTCAAGCTAACAAACCATCATCTCGTCCCAATTCTCCCACACGGACGGACCCCAGTTCGCAAGCTTCCGATCCAGTCAACACGCACGCCCGATCTTTTCCCCCATTCAGCCTTGTCCTGCCCAGACAGTGTCAGCCCAAGGGGATAGAAAGTTTGACGAACCAAGATACAGAGTACTGTACAGCTGTCTCGACTTGCAACTCCGTACTCCGTAGGTGTCTTGTCGCTCCCGATTCGATCCCTGGAATTCGCACAACAATAAACCAACTGCTTTACTCCCCCTGCATCGGCAGCAGCCGTCTCACCGAACTAGTCTACGCAAGACAGAGACACGCAGCAGATACGACGACAGATTATCAACCTGCACAACGCAAACGGCGACGTCCTTTCGCCCAATTCCCCCCTTAATTCACGACGATCGCGACTACTTCCTGCGTACGTCTACGCCTACGTCACCCACCATATCGCGAGTCGATCTCCGACAATCCTTCCACCGCTATAGCGAGCTTCTGGCTCTTACTTCCCCTCTGATAGAATCGAAAAAAGGGACCACATAATCACCGCATCAATCGAAGGGGCTGGACAAGGCAGACCATCATGCCAGGGTTCGCTGATTCCTTCTGGTCGAGCGATTACGCTGCGGGACTTGGTGTCCTGTTTAGCAAGCTTCAACAAGGTGTTCATGAGAACAGACAGGTTCTGACCATCGCACGCCTACGCGCCGAAGCCGAGGAGACGTATGGCCAGCGACTTGGCGATATTGCTCCATCGGCCGACAAAATCACTGGTGGCTTCAGCCGTGATGACGGAGCTACCGTTCGCAAGGTACGATACTATGCTTCTGAATCCTCTCCCAGGTGCCCAAAGTCTGCGCCGCAGTCACTTGTGGGGATTTACTATGCGATAACGTCAATATTCGGGTCGAGCTTACCAACTGACAAAATCTAGGCCTTCGATGGCATGCGAAATGAGATGCAAGATGCTGCTCGCAACCACCGTCGCATCGCCCAGAGCATCCGCGACCTCGTTGTCAACCCCTTCTCCCGCTGGTGCGACGCCCATGAAGCTCGTATCCAGGACTCTCAAGATGAACTGCAGGTGCGCATCAAAGCTCACGATCGTCAGGCTGAGGCAGTCAAGAAGCTCCGATCCGTTTATTTCAACAAATGCCGACTAGTAGAGGACCTCGAAGAGGAAAATAAGCTTGCTTTCCAGGATCCTGAAACCAGCCCCAAAGGCAATCAGAATATTCCCGAGATTAAGGTTCAGCCTCATAAGGAGGAGGAGCCTGAGGAGGAAGAGCTATATGAAATTGGTGACGACACTTATCAGCCCGAACAAGTGAAAAAGATTCTTTCCCAAATGCTTTCCAGCATCAAGATGGGCGAGACCAAGGTGCCAATCCTGGGAACATATCTCAACACTTCCTCCGGCTCCGACATCGTCGAATATTTGCAGCGTAGCATGGGCAACATCGGCGTGGCTTATGCCGAGCGAATTGGTCAAGATCTTGTTAACAACGGTTTCCTTCGTCTCATCGGTAATGTGGGAAGTACATTTGCCAATAGCTCCAAGATGTTTTACCAATGGCGACCCAAGGCTTTCCAAATGGCTGGTGTTCCCGAAAAGAAGTCTATTAACCGCACTTTCTCATTGGCTTCTACCGGTTCTGAGGGCGCTGATTCTCCGGTTGGAACTGTCAGCGAATATCTTGCCAACTGGAATGTTCTCAACAACTCTCACCCTAACGAGACCCCTAGCCAGCGTCTTAAGCGAGAGGCTTCCGAGGCCGATGAGAAGTACCGCGAGGGCGTCCGCAAGCTTGACCAGCTTCGATGCGAGCTTGAGGAGGCTATTCATCTTCATCTCAAGTTCCTTGAGCGTTGCGAGCTTGACCGTCTGAAGGCCGTCAAGACTGTCATCCTCGACTTCTCGGGCACCATTGGAAACGTCATCCCAAGCCTGCAGTCTACTGTAGACCAGATGATGCTCTTCCAGGAGACCATCCAGCCCCAGAGCGATCTACGTTATCTTCTCGAGACCTATCGCACTGGAAGTTTCGTGCCCAAGGTGGTCGTCTATGAGAACTATTATAATAAGGTCGATGAGCAGACATTTGGTATCGATCTTGAGGCGCGTGCCAGGGCTGACAAGAAGCGAGTGCCTATGATTGTTACCACCATCTTGACCTATTTAGACCACCATTACCCTGATCTTGAAGGTGACGAGGCTCGGCGAGGTGTGTGGTTGCTCGAAGTTCCGCTATCACAATCACACCGTCTACGCGCCAAGGTTAATGACGGCAAGCCTGTTTCTCCTGATGTTTTTGATGAATTTGATATCCCCACGGTTGCCAGTTTGCTCAAGGTCTATCTCTTGGAGCTACCTGGTAAGTGCAAAAGCTCGATGAACCCCATCTCTATAACGTAAACTAACATCATATAGATTCTCTGGTCTCCTCTCACGTTTATGAGATTATCCGAACTATTTACTCTACCCCATCTACTGACGCTGATGAGTCCTCTCGCATTGCTGCTCTCCAATCTACTCTATCCCAGCTCCGTCTCACCAATATTGCCACTCTCGATGCTTGCATGAACCACTTCACTCGCTTGATCGACCTGACTTCTGCCGATGAAGCTTATGTTGCATCTCTTGCTACCACACTTGCGCCTTGCATCCTGCGGCCACGAACTGAGACCTCACTCACCATGGAAGAGAAACATGCGTACCGACTGGTCCGAGATCTGTTTGCCCACAAGGACGCCATCTTCAGTGCACTGAAGCGTATGTCTATGGTTACACACTCCACTTCTGTTGGCAGCAACAACCGCCCTCGAGCTATTAGCACCGACGAAAGCAACCGCAAGGCCCTTATGGAAGAGCGGAATAGAGCTCTGCTTGAAAAGGCCAACGCAAGCCGCGGCCGTGATAAGAGCCCTGCGCCAGGCCCCCGTGGTCACCGTCGAGACCGAAGCACTGGTGGACCAGAGACCCGTTTCCCTATTGCCAGCCCAACATCGGCTGTCGATCGACACCGCACCAGTCTCGGCGGAGTTATCAAGAGACAGAGTCTTGAAGTTCCCGAGCCCGATGGTGCTGCCCCTGTAAATGGCGATGCCGAGAAGGATAGGTCTGATGCCGACTCGGAGAAGCGAGACAGCCGTGACAGCACAGGACGTACACCAACCAAGTTCGTTGGTGGCAAGCGAGTTCCTGTGGTACCATCGACTCCCCCTTCAGAATCCAACCGCGGCGTGCAGCTTGAAGATGCTCCGATGGAGGACTAGTTTTACGACACGGAGCCAAGTTTTAGACAGCGGTTGGAGGCGGAGTTTCGGTTCTGAGCCATGACAGATCCAAATAGAGCCACGCCTTCATCTTGATCTTGAACGGAGTTGGGATTTGGTTAACAGCGGGCCTGCAGGAATGGAGGGGAGCGGCTCGGGTTGACTCGGCCGTCTAATCTACCTTGTCATGTGTATGTGTTAATGGAACATGAGCAAAAAAGAACTATCGGTGTACTTTTTTTCTTGTCGTTTTTCTGGATCTGGACGTGGAACTGGAACTGGAACTGGGTCTGGTCTATTTTTGTATTTATGTCGTATCAACATCATGATACGGCAGCGATTCCCTATTCGTTAAGAGACTTGTTTCAGGACATTGATCCAGCTCGGGCTTGGTGATATTCTTGAGACGTTGTAAATATTGAGCGAAAAGCGGCCTAGCACATGAGAAATGATTCAAAGACTTTTGATACTTATTATTATCTGCTTGATCCTCCTCCTTCTGACTGAGTGTCTCTGTTCAGCTATCGAATGCTCACTCGCTCCTAAACCACTTGTGTCCGTCTACTCGTCTTGAATCTCAGCAACACGCTTCTTCTTCTTTTTCTTCTTAGCAACAGCCACTTCACCACCAGAAGCAGGAGACTCGATGCCACGAGCACTGCTATCATCACCGCCCTCTTCCTCCAGGACCGCAGCCCGCGGAGCCCTCTTCTTCTTCTTCTTTGGCTTTACTTCTTCGCCCTCTGCTCCCTCGGCACCAGTATCCTTCTTGGGCTTCTTTTTCTTCTTCTTGACAACTGTACCCTCGACATCAACGCCCTGTGCCACCTGAATGCGCTCGTTCGCGCGCTGCATCTCGAGGCGGAGTCGTTCGACTTCTTTCATGGCTTGCTGCATCTCAACTTCCTCACGCTGTTGCTGCTCATAGTCGAAACCAGTTGACGGTTGGCCTTCGAGACTGAAGGAGCCAATGCCGCTCGAGTCTACACCAAGTAGGGTCTGCTTGGCCTTGGGCTTACGAGCCTTGGACTTTGTGAAACTGTCAGAGTTATTCTCCGAGTCATAGGATCGAAGACCGCCACTTGCGCTGCCTTCGAGTGTCTCATCTGCGGCAATAACGACTTTTTGTCGTGGCTTTGGCTGTGGCCTTGGGGGCTGTGCAGCAGGCGTTCCAGCTCTTGATAGCTCTAGTTGCATGATAGGTATGGAGTCGATATCCAAGTCGGGCCCGTTGCTACTCTGGAGAATGTTGTGAATAGGGGTCGAAGTGCGAGGAGTATCGTTGCTGGGAATATAAAAGGGGTCATCTCTGTTGCGTTCGAGACGCTCAGCTTTTCTTCGAGCAACAATATCAGCATCCAGATAGGTATCTTCGTCAGCTTGCTGATAAGAAGTTGAGTATTCCTCTGTAGGTTCAGCTATCCTGCTGATGGCTGGTGCAGATGAATCAATGCTTGTAGGTGGTGGCTTCTGGTGGTAATATGTCTCAAACTCATCCGAGTCGTCTGTTGCTAATGTGATAGAATCGGCTTCTGATAGTAGTTTGACTAGGTTTGCATGAATGGGTTCATCCAAGTCTAGTCCCACGGGTACTGGCACGTTTAGCTGAGCACCCTTGGATACCGAGTTGAGTTCCCAGCCGTTGAAAAGCGAGGGAATAGCCTGAGTAAGAAGTAACGGGGGGTCTTGCTCAACATCGTCTGTCGACGCCGGTTGAGATGAAGCAGCTTCAGCCGTGAGCTTCAGCAACTCTGTGAACTCAACGGCTCGTTCCTGAACCTCAAGACTAGGGTGCAGTGCAAGGGGCTCAAAGACGTGGATAATGCGCGCCATAAGTAGCGATACCCTCGACTTTCTCTCTGCTATCCAAGGCTCACTCTCATCTCCAACTATAGTGGCGAAAACTTTTGTGACTGCTTGTAGGGTTGTCGTTAAAACTTCAGGGTTGTTTGTTTGGGGAATGAGCTGTAAGAGGCCGTTCAAACCCTCATCTGGAACGGCTAATTGCGAAGCGTATTCGCCCATAACCCATGCAACTGACCTGAGTGCCCCTGAAGTGATTTTGTATCCTGGCGGTGTATCTGTATTGAGCTGGCTGAGAATGATCTCCGCTGCCCTGACAGCCGTTGATCGCATCACACGGACCTTGACAGCTACATTGCGGAGCTCATCACCAATCTTTTCAGAAACATTGGCCCTGGCCTTTTCAACTGGACCCAGATCATCATCGACCTTGCGAGAGGCGGGAGCCATACGAACAAGCTGTGTGAGGACATCAATGTACCAGTCAAAGTCCAAGACACTCGAGTAGTTATCCTTGGAGCACATTCCCAAAATCCTTCCAATGACGTCGATTCGATAGTCGTCGGGCAAAGGAGCGGATTCGGCCTTTGGCCTCGGGGCTGGCTCAGCAAATTCGTCTTCAGATTCGTTGGGGTCATTCGGAGGAGTTCCAGGTAGAGACTTGTCGCGAGCCGGCATGGACGACTTGAGCTGCTTCATGAGGCGGCTCACGATAGACACGAGATTGTCGCCAGTCACCATGCCCTGGACCAAATCGAGTGCTTGTATTCGGATAGTGATATCGGGGCTGTCGATACATTCCAGAATCACATCCTCCTGCTGAGATACTAAGTAAGGGTGTGTGGTAACGATCTTGTTGAACGCTAGTAAAGCAACATATTTGACTAGGTTCTGATCAGTTTACGTTCACTTTCAAGCAACATCAGTTGAGCACTTACGGTTAGGATCGCCATCTATCATGACCATACCTCGCAATTTGTTAACACATAGCGTTGCGATCTCATCAGTACCAGAGTCATCAGAGTTTCCCAAGATGCCGCCTTGAATGATTCCATTGATGCACTCGTAGAGCAACGACATAGCAGGAGTGGTCCTGATGATATTGGTTAGAGGAGGTAGCAGCTTTCTCACGAGTCGAGGTTCCAGCGGCGTCAAAGTGGCAAACTGAACAGAGATTAGTACAACAGCGAACGAGGTCAAGGGCTAATAGCTTACGAGTTTGATGAGTTTGATGGCCATCCAGTTATTACCACCATCAACCAAGAGCTCGAACAGTCGAGGAGCTAAAGGAAGAAAGTCATTCGGTCTTCGCCAGCCAAGCTCACAGACGACATTGACAATGGCTGCTGTTACACTGGGATCCTCGTCAGGGTCCATGAGGCGCTCCTTGATCTTAGGCCATGCCGCGCGAAGAGCCTCGGGGTATACCAAAGCAAGTCGATATAACGTCACCAATGTCTTCTTTCGAATGTTCGAATGGCTGTGGCTTAATCGCGGTAGCAAGTCCTGCAATGTCGAGAGCGCTAACGAGGGGGTGATGACATGGGGAAGAGTGGCTATAGGGAGAGATATAACCGTCGGAGTCGTCGAACCAAGATCCTTATCATGATGTTAGCTAGAGGCACCAAGAAGCCCAGTATGTGACCAACAGACCTTCTTCAGCAGATTAGTAGCCAGCATCAGAACCTCAGTGTCGGGTCTAAAGCTCTGGACAGCTCCTAAATATCCAACTCGCTTCTGGTGGTACTTGGGCGACGACATGACCTCGAGGACGTGGAACGATGCCCACGACATATCATGTCCGACCATCTCCAGATAAATGAGCTTCAGTAGCGCCGTCGCCTTAAGATCTAAACAGCCAAAGTCAGACCCTCCGTACAGCTAGCTTCTCCTAAACATAGCATCGAACTAACCCATATCCTGGCTGCGAACTTCGGCGCGGCACTCCTTGAGGCTCTTCTGGATATACTCCTTCTCATTACCCTTGTGGTTCCGTAGCCCCCGGATGAGGTCGTAGAGCGACTTTTCGAACCTGCGCGCACACGGTCAATGTCTCTCCCGAGAGGTCGATTCGATGTTGATGTCCTAGCCTACATGGTGAGAAGCTGCCCCGCGGGCGTGGGGCCGACCGTTGGAGGAGATGCTTATTTAGGTGGTAGGACGTGGTCTCAGGGGCTTCGTGAAGGTATATTCGACTGGCGCATCTCGTATAATATCGTGAGGAGGAGGATGGTTCGTTCAGCAGCGGATGTAGATGTCGCGTGCTGGTGAGAGTAGATGGGATGGATGGTTGGTTGGTGTTGAGTAAGAGGTGCGCTAACTTACTAACCTAACGAGCACTGTAGGTACTGCACTGAGCATGACGGAATCATCCACCGCCCTTGGCTCGGCGAGCAGGACGGCCCGAACTGGGGAGTGTCTACAGCGGTCAAATCCCCTAACCTTACGAGCTTAGCGGATTACACTTGCACCAAGCCAGCCCGAGGTGGGGGCGGGCGGAATGGACGCCTCCAACTTATTCTCGACTCAGTTTAGCAGAGCCTCAACACCATCATAGATTTTCTGTCACAGCTATTTATTGTCTCTGTTTAGGCGTTCATTCCTCGCTTCTAGACCATGATACTCTCACGACGGTGACACTAGATCAACATAACCACGATAAACCTCTTAATACCCTCCAATGGCCCTCCGCCTCCTCCCTCCCAGAGCCGTTGCCGCCCGCCCATCGGCTTCTATATCGAGCGTCACCAACCTCACTCGTGCCTCAACACCCCTGCACCGCTCATTCATCACCCTCCCATCCTCCGAACCTCAAAGATTAACCGCCAACCGCACTCTACCATACCCCCATGAACCTCTTTACGATCTCATAGCCGACGTGAATTCCTACTCATCGTTCGTCCCTTATTGCTCTCGCTCTCGAGTAACTCGCTGGTCCGATCCCGACCCCGATACCGGTCGACGCTACCCCACACTCGCTGATCTACATGTCGGATGGGGAGGCTTCGACGAGGTCTTTACAAGTCGATTGCGCTGTGTTCCTGGCCAATCTGTCGAAGCCATCAGTGGGGAGACTGCTCCTGGGGGTACAGGGCCTGACGCATCGGCTGTCTTCCGGAGCCTTGTGACACGCTGGTCGGTGAGACCAATTTCCGGTCCACCTTCACCGCGCACTGAGGTCAATCTATCTATCGACTTTCAGTTTACAAACCCACTCTATGGTGCTGTAAGTGCTGCCGTGTCAGATAAGGTCGCCAGCATGATGATAGAAGCCTTTGAGAAGAAGGCCTTTGAGAAGCTAGGACCTCAACGGAAACTCTAATGTTGCCTACGTACAGTGGTATTTGGGATTATACTCCGATTCCCCCCTCATATACCTTGAAGGAAACTAGAAATAGTCTAGACTAGATTACTTGCATAGACCCAGGTGGTATTCACTTAAAACATGCACGACATAATAGAAGGGACCATACCCAACTCACTCACGTCGATCAAAAACAAGCTTAACTTAAAACAAATCATTCTTCTTCCTACTCCATTCATTCTACGTGACGCGTGTCTAGGACGGCCGTGTCTATCAAACGTGCTCGTCCGCCATATCCAAATCAAAACCAAGACCAAACCAAACCAAACGGACAGATAAATAAAATAAAAACTGGAGCGTCATCTTTGCGCCAATACCTTGACTTGATCATCTTCTGGCGCAGGCAGAGCCAAGATGACTGACACAAGTCTTCAACATTGGATCGTGTTCCCATTCCTTCCATATCATCGTTTCAACCATATCATCATACTCCGATCCACATGCATATAGGACAACTCGTGACGCCTCTGCGATATGAATACGCTAACCATGAGTTGGGAAAGGATCAAAATTCCGCTGCCTCGTTTTTCCATCTCAAACAATAGTAGAAAATCCCAAAAGAAACTGCCAAGGAGATGTTTTTGAAATCAGGCCGGCAACCGATGCCGGCGAGGTATCTGCGAATAGACAAGTAAAACTGTAAAATCAAATCAACCTCAAACAATCATTTCCTCATCAGTATGACATCTCATTTCTTGTTAGGCCTGGACAATCGTTAGCTTGTTGTCTCGGTAGTTAGGGGGACTCAAGAACTCACTTCTTCTTTTGAGGTTTGCCAAACAAAAAGCCTGCCATTCCTGAGTGATCCTTTGATGCCTTCTTGTGCTTGCTAGACTTGCCAGGATTAGGGCCGACTGTGACAACGTTGGGCGGCATTGGCATATCAGGTCGACCACCTCCTCCGACAGGCCATCCGGCGGGCGGTCGAACTCCTCCATGGGGCATACCGCCAGGGGGCATCATAGGAGGTCGCATGCCTGGGCCCATGGGACGGGGTGGAACAGGAATAGGACCACCGTGCTTGTGTCCATGCATGCCCGGTCCGCCAGGCATCTTGGGGTGTCCTAGTGGAGGCATCTTGTCCATTGGCCACATCGTCATGGTGATAGCCCAATCAGGCTGAACCACCTTCTCCCAAACGGATGGCAGGATGATCTCGCCGTCGGGGCCGATAAGATCATAGTGCCCTTCCATTACATGAGGACCCAAAACATCAACTTGCATGAAAGCTTGCTTGATGAGGTCTTCCATACCCTGCAATATCGTTAGCTATTGCTCGTCGCCCGTCATAATCTGAAGTACATACCTGCCAAGTGGCACACAAATGGAAAGGGAAGCTGAACTTTCGACCAACTGCATCCTTGAATCGGATTGGGGCCTGCTCAGCCTTCTTCTTAGACTCTTCGAGCTTGACCTTTGTCTCCTCTTCAATTTTCTTCTTAAGTTCTTCGGCGGCTTTCTTAGCGGCTTCCTCAGCTGCGGCAGCTTCTGCTGCCTTCTTATTTTCCTCCTCGATCTTCTTAAGGGTCTCAGCCTCAGCCTTTGCGCGAGTTTCTTCTTCGAGCTTCTTGAGCTTCTCGGCTTCCTCGGCTGCTTTCTTTGCGGCGGCTTCCTTAGCCTCTTGCTCAAGTCTCATGAGGCGCTCGGCTTCCTCCTGGGCCTTCTTTGCGGCTGCGGCCTTTGCATCAGCCTCCTCTTGTAGTGCTTTCTCAAAGCGAACTCGAGCAAGCTCTTCAGCACGCTTTCGCTCTTCCTCCTCCTTCTGCCTCTTCTCCTCAGCAGCCCTTAATTCAGCCTCAAATTTCAGTCGAGCTTCTCTTTCGGCCCTGACCCTCTCTTCAGCTTCTCTCTTACCACGCTCCTCCGCTGCCCTCAATTCAGCCTCGAGCTTAAGACGAGCCTCTTCTTCGGCCTTGGCCTTGGCTTCGGCCTCTGCTTTGCGCTGTTCGGCGGCTGCCTTCATCTCGGCCTCATACTTTTCTCGGGCCTCCCTTTCTGCTTGTGCGCGCGCTGCAGCCTCAGCCTTTCGTTGTTCTTCAGCTGCCTTCGCTGCAGCCTCGAACTTCTTTCTGGCTTCTTCTTCAGCTTGGATGCGAGCCTCTGCCTCTGCCTTTCTTCGGTCTTCAGCGGCCTTCATCTCTGCTTCGAATCTGAGACGAGCCTTCTCCTCGGCTTCTGCCATAGCGCGAGCGTGCTCCTGAGCGCGTTTCTCTTCAGCCTTTCGTTCGGCTTCCATTCTCTCTCGGGCAGCCTTTTCTGCCTCAAGCCTGGCCCTTTCGATCTCTTTCTTGGCCTCCTCTTGGGCCAGTCTCATGTCCTCCATTCTTCGGGTGAAGGCTTCCTCGGCTTCTCTTCGGATTTGTGCCTCAGCTTCCTTTTGTTTTTCGGCAGCCTTGACCTTCTCCTCCATAGCTTTGAACGCAGCAATCTCAGCTTCCAATCGAATCTTCTCCGGATCTTCTTTTGGAGGAGCAGGTGTGGCTGGCTTGGCAGGAGCTTCAGTAGGCGGAGGAGGTGGTGGTGTAGTGAGTTGCCCAGGTGGTATTCCAGCCATGTGGGGTGGCCCGTAGAGGGGATGAGGCTGTACGGCGCCATAGTAACCACTTGGAGGTTGTTGGTAAGGCATCAGATCATACATGCCTCTACCTTCTCCTCCATAGCCAGCACTGTAAGGGCTGGCAGGGTCACCGTAGCCAAATGGCACCATCTGGCTGTTCGCAGGGTATCCCATATAGGGTCCCATTTGGTTTTGATATCCTGGTTGCTGGCCTCTGCCATACATTTGACCGGGGCCAGGGCGCCCGCCAGGCTGGGGATGCCCATATGCGCCACGGCCATAGGCGCCATACCCACGAGGATCTTCCAGATTGGCGGTGGGTGGCGCTGCACGATCGCGCCGCGGTCGACGATAAGACTGTCTGGGCTCTTCTTCAGGATGGTAAAGATCCTGGGGAGGACCTTGTTGACGGGGTTGCAATTGATGGGGTGGCGGTTGGCGACCAGGTAATTGCTGGTGATGAGCAAGCTGCTGATGGTGTGGTGGATATTGAGATTGAGGCGGAAGCTGGTGAGGAGGGAGCTGATGCTGACGCTGAGAGAGGTGATGACGATAATGTTGATCGTGATCGCTAGTTGAGGCAGAGTCAGACGGGCCAAGACCGTCGTCGTCGTCGTATTCGTCGTCGTAAAGGTCCTCTTCAGAGTCGGTGTAGTCCTGGCTGGTCTCCTGCGAAGAATCGTCGCTGTAAGATGCTGTCCCAGAGGCGGACGTCTCAGTAGGACGAGTGCCGGAGGTAGGGGCTCTGGAAGAAGGGCGTTGTTTGAGCCTGGTAAGATGAAAGTGTGAGCTGTATGGTCAAGAGAGTAATGCGCAACAGATGAAGCGCAAGTGTAGGAGAGACAAGTAAACAAAGCTAGAGGGGGGCGCAGTTGAGACAACTAGTAAGGTGGATATGAGAGAGACAAGAAGGGGAGGGAGGGGAGGAACGCAAGCGCTGAAAGATATGGGTAGGATGGTAATGGAGGGAGGGGACTCACATAGCAAATACTTGGTGGGATGCCCTCTACCCACGACAATCCACAGGAGAAAGCCGGAGTAAAGGCGCTGAACGCAGGTTGGAAAGGAAGAAGATAGGCAACAAGCACAAGTAATGCTCAGCTGACAGGGGAGAAACAATGCCTAGCAACCCCCAAAGTAACAGAGCCAACAATGGGGGAAACGGAGGACGAGGTCGTAGCCGCAGTAGAAGAAAAAAACACAACGGCAAGTGTTTTTTGGTACGAGGGTCGTGGCGAGGAAGAATTGGACTTGCGCGACAAGCGTAGAGTGAGGGGTCGTAAATTAAGTGAGTACGCCACCCAAAGATGACGAGGGCGTGACAGCGGAAGGGAAAGGTCGGCTGGTCACGAAAGCAGTGAGACGGGGGAAATGCCTGCTTGTGAAGCTGGTGCGGAGTCGCAGAACAAGAAATGAACGATGGTGCCTTGTGGTTGCTGACCGAGGAGGGTACCAAAGTTGTATCTAGCAGAGTGCTTGCTTGCTGTACGGCGCACGTTAAGATCAGGCGCAAAAGAGTGTGGGCGGGGTGGATTCAGGCGGCGGCGGTTGCGAGGATGGAAAAGCGGCAGAAATCGATCGGCGGTGAGGGGTTCCAGATCGTTTACTGCTGGGCTACTGGTCGAAATTCCGACCAATACAGTTGGGAGCGGCGTTAATAATGTCTGCAGAGGTCGAATTGATGGTTTGCGCGCAGAGAATGAGGTCTTGTCTGACCAAAAGACGAATTGACAAACAACCGCTCCAGAGTGAATCAACTGAAACGACGAACGACCCTTGTATCGCAACGGTGAAAGCTTGTCGAACCAGAGCTGTGGGTGTGCGTGTAAGTAAAGTATACTTTAAAATTCGGGTGTGTCCGTACGGTCTAAATTTTTGAAGAACCAACTTCGTGGTCACAGGATGCCAGTCCGAGCTTCGTGTGTTAGAGGAAATCAATGATTCCAACTAAGAAGACGACAGTCAGTTAGTAAAGTTGGACACAAGGCAAGGAAATCATCTAGATAAAATCTTGAAGAGTGAGTATCCCGGTTGGTCAGGATCTTTCTCCCTTGCATGAGGACTGAGCAACATAGTGGCGCGGAAAAGTTTCCTGCGAACCCAGTCCCTCAACTCGAAACGGTGATCTGACAAGACAATGGGTTGGATCTTGGCTTGAGCCTAGAAGAATAGCGTCGATTGAGCACCAGCACAACGCTCGATCACCAAAGTCTCCTACATCGTGAAGCCATGCCATGTGCTCGCAGCATTGGGAAGACTTGCTGGGCACCAAAGCATCCATGGTTCTTGTCAGCCGTCCTGAACTGGGGCACCCTGGTTCGTCGCCCTGTCGATGGAGCCGGTGGGGACCCTGTTTAAAGCATCCATGCTGCTAGCGCTCGTTGGGCTGGAGTTGGCGGGATGTTTAGGCGGTCCATCGATCTGAGTGGCCGTGCTTGAAGGCGTTGGAGTAATACTTGGCTCCCCAAACTCCCGGTTTATCCCAGGCGTCCGCTGCCATTTCCAGTCTGTCAAATGGCTCTCCCTTGTGCCCGTCTACGTTTTGGGTCTTCGTAGGCTGGTCACTGGTGGTAGGGCGTCAAGGTCTGTGAAAGCATTTGCCCAACCCTATGTGGGGGCCAAAAAGAGCGAGCCTCAAAGCCTAATGGTCCTGTTGGTCATGGAAAGGACCTAGAGCTGTGACAGGGAAGGGAGAGTGGCAGTGGCAGTGGTGATGTTACAGCAAGGACAAAGTATTGTAGCATCGCCGTAGGAAAGGGCAGACCGTAACGAGGTACGAGAAAGAGTGCTTGAGTAAGGTAGCCCAGATTGAGGTACTGCGGACTATGTGCGGCGGTGTTTCTTTGGTTCGCAGAGTGGGCATGGCCATGAATGAACGAGTGAATGTCATGCAGTCATTGACCTGCTTCCCGTTGATGCTAGCTAAAAGCTACCGCCGGGGCATATTTGCTTGCTCAGCTGTTTTGACATGACCAGTGATGATCACATGGACCATCTTGTCTAGAGTTGAGCCCACCCCCAGAGATACATCCGAGACAAGAAAGGTGTTCATGCGGAGAAGAGAGAAAGAGAAAGAAGATGATGCTGGAGAGGGAACAGTAGACATTATTGGAGTCAATACATACCTTGTGACAGTATAGTTTGATGTTTGTTTGAAGATCTTGATGAGACAAGTTTGATAGACAACAAGAAGACAAGTCTAAACCAAAAATTCTATCAACAAAAGCGTTGTTGTTTGATGGATTGTTTTTGTGTGAATCGGTAGTGGACGGTAACCAGCTTGTTTAGCGGGGACTTTGAGCCCGGATGGAGGGGGGTGGTGGGGTGAGATTAATGTACTGTAGGTATTTGTAGTAGCCCGAAGTGTGCAAGTGGGAAGTGTAAGTGCAAGTCAAACAGTGACTTTCTGTTTTTAGAGTGCGAAGGAATCAAGATTCAGTTTCATTCGGTTAGATAGGGCATGGATCCATGGGATGAAAGACTTCTTTCAGTGAAAGAGATTTCAAGTTGCACGCACAACAAATAAGAAAAAGGAAAAGGAAAAAAACAAGGAAAATGACAGCAAAAAAAGAAAAAAGGAGGCCTAGGGCCAGACTCTCTCTCTGACTCTGGCTCTGACTCTTTCTCTTCAGCTGGGCTGAAAAAGGATCCAGGGATGCCATGGCGGTGCTGCAGCCCAACGTTACGCAGCCTCCAGTTAAAGATTGGATACACAAATTTTTTAGTTGCTGGGGAGGCAGACACAGAATTCCAGTGAATCGCTGCTTGAATCGCTGACCGCCAAAATGATATCGTTGTCTTTTTTTTAGCGCCGAGGTCAACCGTTTGTTGTCGGACCCAACACTACCAACTTGAATAGTGGACATCATCTGTGTTGTAGACGGGATATAGATATCGCGTTTCAACCTGGAGGTATACTGAGTTTCTGATATCATCATGAAACAGGTAATCGAGCACATCTCAAACAGAGAGCTCCTGTCCGACAAAGGCTGTGCAACGTCATTGTCCAATGATATATCATATTCGACCGTTTGCGAAACGTGAAATCGGAACGGACCGAGGCGCAGTGTCGCTATCCGAACTAAAAAATCACTGTATAATTGAAGGGATCAATCATTCAGTATCGGATAGAAATGGGAGGGGAAAAGGTAGAAAGAAACCTCAGGCATTGGCAAACTACGAGACCCTTATATCCCCAATTCACTGTCATTTTTGAGTTCTGTTTTCCCCTTCTTCTTTCAGTCAACGAGAACAAAGCAAACCTATCGCCTCGCAATGATCCTCTTCAACCCGCTGCCCCCCATTCCGCGACTGGCTAAAAGGCACGATTTGCGCCCCATTTCCAGCGTTGAGGCCCGAAAGTAGGAACCCAAGGGCCAGCTCATCCATCGCGAGACACCCACAACAACTCCGTGAGCTGCAACAATAAACAACAGGGTTTCCATCATGGTTGTGATCAAAACTGCTGAGATTTGCATCCAGCTCAAGAGCCTTGAACGCTTGTGTAGAAGTGTTGAATTGAGGCAGCTCATATTTACACATACTCATCTCAACTTGATACCACCTAGCCAGGAATAGCAGACACCAAATATTAGCATTTCCACCTTCCCGCAGAGCCTCAGCCACCCAGGCATGGCCAAGTGGACAGTGGCGAAGAAATTATAACGCATTTTCACCACCGAGTGGCCTTCATCTGACACCTTTTAGCAGTCCATCCCCTGTCACTAAACCCAGCGATGGAAACAGCCAGGCGAAGAATGTCGCTGAATAAGCCCATCAAGGAGGTATCGATGGTTTGAAGCAGTGCAAATCCCGTATTACAAAGAATGAGTTAAGACCAGGTTACCACGAGACTCAGACCCAGGATGTAAGTTGAGTTAGTGATCAACCATCGTCCCGCTGGCGCCATGGCGGCTCGCTTGCAAGTGATCCATAATCAGGGCCATCATCGGTAATCCATGGGGAATAAACATCATGTTCCGCATTCAACGTGGAGAAAATCAACCTCTCTTAGTTCCGAGTTTCATTGCCGGTGGTGTCCTGGTCACTGTGAGACCCGAAGCATCGTGTATTCTAACCCTAAGACCCATCTTGGTGGTACTCAACGATGCTCCCTGGGGTATTACAGAAGGGAACCGAAACTGATCCCTCTGTTGCATGTTGTAAATTTCTGCCTAAGCCAGCAGTTGGTATTGGGTACCTCAAGTTCTGTAAATTCAACACTTCTCCCCTGTCAAACTTGATTATCACCACCCACCTCAGAGTCAGGTATACCCCACCGACCTGTCCCTGTATGGCGCCACGTGCAGATGCCCAGCAATGCCGAGTTGGGCATTGCTGCCTCCACTTCTAAATTATCTGTCAAAGCCTCAGAGGACCGCTTTTGTCCGTCTTATGCTCTGCCTCTTCCATTCCAAATTTTCTGGCCCAAGGCCCGTTGGCCGTTCCAAGTGAACTAGTCAGGCACATCCACGCACCGGACTCCACGGGAAGAACTTCCTGTCAAGCATATGGTGCGTGTCTTGACCACGCCTGTACTCGCTGTTCTGAGTCACAGCATCGTAATGCAGCAAGTCTGCCTTGTCATTGGGCGAGACTCTTATGTGCTGTATCCGTCGCTCACCGGACGACCTCTGCCGATGACTTGTCAAGCAACTCGCGAGCCGCAGCAATCTCGTCTGCATTGTATCCTTGCCACAGGGGTTCCTGAGCCCCATATCGACGAACGATCTCCGCTAGCTTCGCTGTGGCTGCCTGGTTCAATTTTGTAAGAGTCTGCTGGTCTGGCAGAGAGAACTCATCACTCTCTGACTGCTTCTTGAGTTTGGCATATTCAGCCAGAATCTTATCAGTGACCTTCTTCAGGCCATAATAGCCCCGGAGATAGTCTTCGCAGAGCTCAATGCTTCGGCAAAATCGCTTAACCGAGCTTGCTAGGTACTTCTGAGGAGATCCATCACTTGTTTCGTTGGCTGCCATCAACGTCACCTCGCCTAGCCTTGCGTGCAACTATTCAGTAGTGTTAGATGGGGTCATTCCTAAGAACAGAAAGGTAACGTACGTTCCACGCATTTGGTACTAGCACAAGAACCTCTTCCATAGCGTAGATAGCTTGGGAGTACAGGCCTTGAGAAAGGTAGAGGTCCGATAGTTCAGACCAGGCCTCGGCATCTGTAGGGTTGAACTCGAGCAACCATACTAGCGCCGCGATTGCTTCCGTTGTCTTTCCCATGGATCGCAAAAGAGCCACTCGTCGCTTCGCAATATACTAATGTTTGTCAGTACAACATCTTGACAGCCACAAGGCGTCGTCATGCTCACAATGTTTGTTCCATCCTGCTGCAGAAGATCCTCGTATTCCTTCAGCACTTCCTGAAGTTCGCTATTGTTCGTCGCCTCCGCTTCCTTGATCAATCCCTTGAGTGCCATGACGCGTTCGTTCTCATCACCAAAACGCAACAACAACCTCTCCAAGCACAGATGCGCCGAATCGTCGTCGCCTGTTCGAAGGCATGTGATGATGAGGTTTTCATAGATCGTCCATAGCTCAGGTGTTTCGGCTGCCGAAAAGAGTGATACAAGAGGAGAAGCCGAGAAGGCCTTGGGGTTGCCCTTCAAGATGATGGGAGCTTGTTGCGCAAGGTGGAGAGCTTCAACAGGTGATAGCTGGCCTTGTGGCCTGGTGAGAGAGGGGACCATATTGTTGCAATTGTTTTGTGACGGTCGCTTGGGTGTAAGTACGAAGGTTCGGCAGATAAAAGGTATTATAGTGACAGATTCGGCGGGGGGGGGGGGGGGTCTACCTCACAATGATACAGGTCAATTGAACACAGGAGGCTTGATGCTACGTGCACCATCGACCTCAACTCGCATATGATTGGCTACTTGGCGGAAGCTCTTGGACCACGGGTTATCTAATAGTCCGATATGGATCGGTAGGCTTGTCTAATTGGATAAAACTCTGCCCCACACTCAAATATCAAGACAAAATCCATCTCTCCACAGAAATTTTTCTTGAACCTCGAGCATCCTTCTTCCTCACTTCTGCAGTGTCAACTACTTGCGCCTGCGAGTGCATGCTTCAAGGACATCACGAGTCCAAGATGGCGTCTTCAGCGCCAAGTGGCGAGGCCATCGCGAGCCCGACACTCGAGTCGATTCCTGTCCAGGACATGGCCGCGTTGGACGTCAAGGATCCGGTCACAGAGGCCGTCACCGAAGCTGCCGTACCCGAGACTGAGGCTGCTGAGGTGCCGCCTCATCGGTCGCATGATCCTACCAACAACTTGAAGCGGAGTGATCCCTTCCAGTTCGGTAGCCGGTACTTGAACGAAGGAGATGATGTCTTCGAGTTCAATGCCTGGGACCACGTTGAGACTGACGATGCGTACAAGGAGTATGCTGAGGAGCAGTACGCGAAGCAGCGTCAACATCCTGTCTCGGACTTTGAAAAGAGTAAGTCACCCACCCGAAACTTTACACGGCGTGCCTTTCCCTACTGGTGTCCTGATGATACACAACCAATGCATAGTTCATCTGAATCTACTGAAGACAAACTATACCTTCTTATTCTTTCGCTCCCATCTGATTTACACCATATCCTCACATTTCTTCTCGCAATCTCAAACATTGAAGAGTTGCTAACATAACAACTCAGGAAAGTTCAGTCAGGACCCTGCTAGATGGTGGAATTTGTTCTACAAGAACAATGCTGCCAACTTTTTCAAAAATCGCAAATGGCTCCAACAGGAATTCCCTGTCCTGGCCGAGGTAACCAAGGAAGACGCCGGTCCCAAGGTCATACTGGAGATTGGTGCTGGAGCCGGTAATACGGCCTTCCCTGTCTTGGCCGAGAATAAGAACCCACAACTGAAGATTCATGCCTGCGACTACTCAAAGACAGCCGTAGAGGTCATTCGCAAGAATGAAGCGTACAATCCTGAGTTTATCCAGGCTGACGTATGGGACGTCACCAGTGATGACTTGCCGCCTGGACTCGAGGAAGGCTCCGTAGATGTCGCCGTGTTGATTTTCATCTTCTCTGCTTTGTCGCCCGATCAATGGGCCAAGGCTGTTCACAACGTCCACCGAGTACTCAAGCCGGGAGGCCTGGTCTGCTTCCGAGACTATGGAAGAGGAGATCTGGCCCAGGTCCGGTTCCGCAAGGGTCGATACCTGGACGAAAACTTTTACATCCGAGGCGACGGCACACGTGTTTATTTCTTTGACAGGGATCAGCTCGCCGATATCTGGACTGGCAAGTTGGCCGGCGAGGATGTCAAGGCTACCCTAGAACCTGCCATTACCGACTCGACAGCTGAGGCTGACAATGGCACAGATGCTGCTCAAAACTCAGACATAGAGGAGATCAAGACAGAGATACCCCTGTTCGAGGTGGAGAAGCTTGGTGTTGATCGACGATTGCTCGTCAACAGAGCCTCCAAGCTCAAGATGTATAGATGCTGGCTACAAGGTCGCTTCAGAAAGAAATAGACTATAACATCTCAAGATGAACAAATAATCCGCCTTTGTATGTGTGATGCGATGAGGCTCCCTTCTTAACAGTGGCGTTGGTAATCTAATAGAGCAAAAGATCACGTATCTTTGCTCTGTCATCTGCACCAAAACCTATGCCGTCTAGGTAGGCATTCAGTCCACCATATTTGTCGTCGAGGTGTTTTTGAATACCAACAATCATATCATCCGCAGTGTGAAGCCACTCGTCTGTCAATCCGATTTCACGAATCTCAATGAGGCGCTGTTCACGTTCAGGAATGAGGGCCTCGTCACTGAGAGCATAGTCATACTCAATGGCCGAGATAGGAACATCGAGAATCATAAGCACAAGCGCGCAAATGAGACCTGTTCAGGAGTCAGCTTTAGCACGATTTGAAACATGGGGTTTTATTACCTGTGCGGTCTTTGCCTTGAGTGCAGTGAACAAGGGAAGGAAGAGCAGCCTGGTCGGTATAAAGTGATAGAGCCTCACGAATCTCGTGAGTAGATTGATCGAGCGTATCAAGACCCAAGCCTACAAGCCCGCGAGGAATCATGACTTGCTGCCCAAGGATATTGATCGCTTTAGTGCGATAGCCACAAACAAACAGGAATACCACACGGCTAAAGAAGTCAGTGGCTAGTTTCGATACGGAAGTGTATAGTGCTCACAAGAAGTCCCACCATGAGAGCTGACTTAGGAGGAACAGTTCGAAGGCGCGCCCTGTGATCTTGACTTGTCGATAGTCCAGTCCAGATATTTGGAGTGGTTCAGCAAGAGCTTTGTTGGATTTAACGAGAGCAGGTATACTGGACTGTTCCTTTCGTCTTTTTGCTTGATTGAGGTGCTCGGTTCTTGGTGGTTGTCAGTATGTTGTTCTTCTCTGAGAAACATTTCGGTCTCACTTGGTCCTAAGATCTATGATCGTGTTGACACCAATGTCATCTCTGATGACCTGTCTGTCTGAGAGAGTGGCATCATCTAGAGTTGTCTCAGCAATTGTCAGGTTCATCTACATGTGATGTCTCGTACCTGGCCTGGCAGAGCGATAGAACAAACCTTCGCGAATTCGCCTAATGAGAATTAGTTAACAATGTCTCGATGTATGACAAGTAGCGATACCTTGTGCCCAAAAAGTCATTGACCGTTTGGCCCACATCACGGAAGTTGAGAACGTTCTCAAGGCCAACAGAGGAAGTCATAATGGTTTGCCAAGAAACCTGCTGCGTTGGAATAGAGTTCGCAAGTCTAATTCAGGGTCCTCAAGCCACCGATAGGATTGAAGCTGGGCTGTGTACGGTAGTTGCAGCGCATTGACGATGAACTAACGAGCGGAACAGGAAGAGACCCGGAGCAATATCAAGTTGGTGTGCAACACAGACTCGAAACCAGGGTTTGTAGTATTACGAGAAATCGATCAATCGAGCCAAATGCGCCTCAAGAGATCGGAGGGTTCAAAGCGGACGCTAGAAGAGGGCTAAAACACACCAAAAAGGCGACGAGCAGCGTCGATCTCAATTTCGATACCGAAAACGCCGAGTGATCATTCCGGAGCCAAGACAAGACAAGATGCACTGTTGATTCTCAGGTGAAGATACAGATTCCGTCCAAGGTTTCAGGTACAGACTCTGTTTCTCTTGTTGTAGTAGCTTGCTTGAGGGAAACATCTGTCTGTTGGCTGACCGTGACTCGACCTTGTGGCTTCGTATTTAGTCGTTCGCAGCTCGATCTTGACTTAATAGGTTGAGCAAAAGAACCGTCTAATTCCAATTGGGAGATATCTTCAATGGATGACGGGAAACTAAAAAATGGCTAAGCTGATAGAGATACAGTGCGAATTGATGGCGGTGTGGTGTGTTGTGTGGCGGTGTGGTGTGTTGTGTGGCAGTGTTACAGTCGCTACATAGTGGAGAGACAGGACAAAGCTGAGATAGCTGAAGATGAGCCATTCGCTATTGCAAGACAGGGAATGCCTGGAGAGAGCTGTGTTTGGTGAACCTCCACTGTATTCAGCTCCCAAGTGGACGGAGTTCCCATACCGAAGAACCAACAATCAAAGCTGAATATCATGAGACAACCTGGATACTGTGCTCCTTCCGACTGACACTAGCCACTAGCGTCTGCACCTGAGATCATCGCCAAGGACCAAGTGACGTCACAACTAGCACTATCTGGGGTAGCGCATCGCAGGTCCGGGAAGGGAAAGAGCTACGGCAACGACCCTGACGTATGCATCCTATGTGAAGGAATAGGTAAGGAAGGCAAGCACCGCACCGTCCGTCTTGTCTCGGGGCCAACGAAAGAACGACGCCATTTGAGTGAGGGCGCCACGAAGACGACGGGAGGGTCTCCTTTGATAGCATCATCATCGTCGTCGTCGTCTTAGTGAATAAATCTTGCTTTTACCCATATTTTACTCTATTCTTTCCCTTCCGTTTCCTCACGATTGAGAGACAACACCAAATATTCGACTAATACCTACGCGAATCCTACCTCTATACAGTATCGTCACTCAGCATTTATCTCATCTGTTTCGGTATTCCCTGCAAAGAGACAGCCCATTCGTCTCCACCATTGAAGCAATTCCACCTCAAGACGAGCACCCGGCATATCCATGTTCGACATAGAAACTGTCAATTAATATCAACTGCATACAACATTACAACCGCCAAGAGCCTTGGAAATCCATAAAAAAACATTGTAACAAGACCCTTGGCCCTGTCGAGAGCTTATCACCACGCCGGGTCTATCGCGACCAATCTACTCCCTCGCATCGTATTCCAGTGAAGTCTCACCCGTTCGAGGCTCCAATACGAAGGGCTGAGCCAGCACCTTTCTGCCGTCCCTATACCGATGCCCACCAGCACATCCCAGCAGCCAACCATGATCCAGTCACAGCCGGCAGCGGCCACAGGTATGTACCGGCATCCCAGCGATATTCGTCATCCGCCCACGCATGGCCCGGGTCTTTTCTGACATATACATAGTGGCCAATAATTCAGGTCGTCTCAAATACGCAGATCCTCGAGATCTTCCTAGCTATCCATCTGCTGGTCTTCGTCCTGACGGTGCTGCTGCAAGTGCCGCTGCTTCACTTGGATGGTCTAATCAAAAACCCATCGAGCTTTGGAAACCTGACAAAACCTCATCCGCATCTGCTGCTGCCGCGTTAGCCAAGGATTACAAGATGGCTCCAGCATGGGAACCAACATCCAACTCTGCTGGCCACAAAGCCGCACTTCTAGCTGTTGGCTCTGCTAATGCTGCCTTGAACCAATCCCCAAGCCAGCGCAAGTCACACGAAGGATGGGGAAATTCTGCTGCCACTCAAGCATTCAACACGAATCGAGCCAATTCAATGCGACAGCCCGACCCTAGAGCATCTGATACTTCGCTGCAGGGACAAAAGTCTCTGGCCGCAGCCAAAGGTGCTATGTCAACAACTAGACGACGAGCTAAATCGACGCCATCAGCACCAGACTCTCATGCTCCATCATCCCCCAAGACTAACACTCGACCCGATGCGCTCAGCGGAGCTGCACTTGCTCACAAAGCAAGCCTCAGGGCCAAGCCGGCAACACAAAACGCCGGTGCTGTGCCAGTGACTACCATGACTCGCAACATGTTTACGTCCAATCCGCCAGTCAAACCGGAGGTAGATGAACGACAAAACAATGAGCAACTCCATGCTTCAGCGGTTGCGATGGCCCGAAAGATGTATTCAAATCAACAAAAGATTATCGACGAAGCCAAGGAAACCCACGGGCAAGCCTCCGATGCGCCACAGCCAAAACCATATGTTAATCTCCAAGACGCTGCATACAAACAAGCACAAGAACGACTGGCAAAGCTTGAACAAGAACATCAGAAGAATAGAGACTACCAATCTTACTACGGAAACGAATCGTCGCCTAAACGGCGGTTCACATTAGCATCCAAGCTGCGTCGTCGCTCTTCTAGCGACGGTGATCTTGACGATAGACAACAATCCGAAAGAATACGACAGCAAATGTCACTCTTCTCCAACAAACTTTCAGAGGTTGATCAGAAGAAGCGACAGGATGATCGCAACGCGCTTCTTGCTGCGGCACAACGTAATGTCAAGGCTCGACTGCAAGGTATGGATGAGAAGGTTTATCATGAAACTGGCCAGGTCAACCCAACTCTTATGAGTGAGTGGGAGCTCAAGGCTCATCAGTTGGCGAGTGCTAGCCACGAAACCCGGAACGCAAACAAAGGCAAAATCGACATCGGAGGTGGCAGATTCATGGATCCTCACGATATAGACGCCATCGCAGCTAAGAGAATGCAGCCCCTTTTGGATGACATTAACGAAAAGGCTGAAGTTGAGCGCGAGCGACTTGCTACACTCAAGATGGAAGAGGAAGCAAGAAAGGCTGAGCAGGAGAAGCAAAAGGCGCGCGACCGCGAAATTAAAGAGATCACAAAGAAGCTCAAGGGTACGTCTACAGCAAACATTCATTTACGCTATACCTAACTAATTCGTTTCATAGACCAAGAGAAGCAAGAGTACAAGGCCAAGAAAGCGGAGGAGAAGGCGGCACGAGCTGAAGAGCGACGCCAGGCCAAGGAAGACAAGCAACGGACCAGGGGTAACACAGCTGTCTCAGGCGAAGAAGCTATTGATGATGGTGCGAGCATAAGAAGCGAAGAGGCTGTCTCACCACCTATTGTTGCGCCAAACGAATCTAGTGAACCTAGTGCCCCAGCCGCGATCGACACAGAAGCTGGCGCAACGGAAAGGGGCCGCAGAAAGCTCAGTGATGCTGCATCACCAACTTCCAAGGTCAAGGGATGGATCAAGAACCGGTTTTCACGAGGCAAATCTCTTGGAGAGAAAGATCGCGAAAGCCAATGTGACAAGAGAAGCAGTTTCATTGGCGGAGCCGCACTCCGGGATACAGATGCAAATGAAAGTTCAACAAGTCTGGACAACCGGGCTACGAGCATGCGAGATGTCGCCCTTGCCGGTCGCAGCGCAAACGCTGAGTCAAGCGACCACGACCGGGATGTACTGCATGATTCGCGCGGCATCAGCCCTGTGAGCAGTTTAAGTGAAGACGAGGCAGTTCCGACTATGACTCCTCCCCCAGCAATTAAAGACCCTGCTGAAAGGAAGAGCCAAAGTCCTTCACGGGATTCGAGATTTAGAGAGATGATGGATAATTAAGCCAGTATTGTTCAGGACAGGAGTTTGGAAAGGTTCATGGAGGGAGGTAAAATGATGGGATTGGTTTGGATTACGCCTGGCGCAAGAATGGATTGCTGTGTGTCTGTAAAGCGTAATTGGTTTTCAGCAGCCGGATTATAGCAATTGGGGAAGTTGAAAGGGTTGTCTCACTAGTGGGATAAACTCAATGTCCTTTGTTTGAGCTATGACGCACTACATGTACGGAACTCTCGGATGAACATGACGATTATGACATGGTCCTAGATATAATCATGAGACAAAGCAGGATAGTGATTGGTCATATACAGTAATGTACCACACAATCAAGGTACGAAGGATGACGGATGAGATTAAATTCTGAATTTATTATGTTGATATTGTTTAATTTATTTCTAATTGATATACATGAGGCGGTTCCCCTTCAAATTCATCTATCAGATAGTCCATGTACAAGAGCATGATATAAACAATCCATGCAATACAGTCCCATAAACGAGCCAATTCTCGCTTGATCCAAACGCCATGCAAAGAAAGAAAGGGGGAATCATTCCGGCATTATTCCATAGAACATAAAGTTTCGTATGTGGAGTATTACAAACGTTGAGTCTAGTTTGTTGTGCTGTGATGGGTCAAGCATACGATTTTTTGCGACCTGTCTAGAAGTCTCTAGGAGGCACACGGTTACCGTTCTGCGCCATCTCGACATCGTCGTGACCGTTTGCGGGAGCATCAAAGTTACTGCGCGACCCGTTACTGGGGCTCCTCGAATCAGAGAGGGCAGAAGGCATGTAGCTAGACTTTTGATACCTTGCATCAGGGCTCTTTGTGCGAACGGCAGGATAGAGGTCGATGACGAAGGAGATGGCGTAGAATGTGAAGATGAAGGATATGGCCCATTCGAGGATCGCCGCGGCGTTTCGCTTCTTGACGAGGCTGCACACGCCAAAGGCGATGATGAGGGCGACCTCTACGAGGATGAAGGTGAGCTTCACCCAGAAAGACATGCGAAGGACACGATGCTCGCGGTAGTCTCAAGGTTTGTTAGTTGGGGTTCATACAGCGGTTGAAGATGTAGAGACTCACTGATTCCAAGGCGTTGGTACTCCCAGCAGATACAGACAGCCGAGAACAAATAGCCTCCAATAAAGAGCGCTAGAAACGTGTTGTGCAGTCTGCTATACTTGCCAGTCTTGAAGATAGAAAGACAGATAAGTCCCACGGTTCCAACAGTCGCAAAGGCGATGGAGAAGCCGCTGAGGACCTTCTCCATGAGGGTCGTGTTGGGCACAAGACGGCCCCGATGTCGCAGCCATCGCTCAGACAAGAACGCAGCATCGAGAAAGATGGAGGTCAAGACGCAGCCGACGATGAAGAGAGGCTGGAGACGGCCGGCGCCGACATTGGAGATGTAGGCGATGTCGGAGTGAATTGATTGAGTGGGATATCGACGACCGTGTTGATTGACTTGCCATTCGAGGAGAAGACCGAGAAGCATTCCGAGCCAGACAAGGCCTGAGATGACTGGGAACCACTGATCATGCTAGTTAGTACATGCCCTCTCAAAAGGTTCTGATAAGCATACCCAGTATGAAAGTATGCCTTTCACAGCCATTGTGTAATTTTTATATGGTGTCTCTATAATGTGATGATGTTACTGTAAACTGGTGATACGGGCAGGCAACTCTTAAGAGTCGACCCAAATAAGGCAGTGACAGCAGCACCTGACCTAGGTGAAGCTTGGCAGGGACAAAGTAAATGAAATAGATGGAACAAATACGAAAAGAGAGGGAAAAAGAAACAAGGGGCAGGGTATTAATTATATTCCCGTATTTATTGTATGGATGCTTGGGTTTGGGCTTGGAATTATATTATGGGTCTGCGTTACGTATTGCAACTCCAGGGTTTTTCGATCTTGATAAAATTCCAAGCTTTTTTACAATTCTCCTTCTCGGCCGGGAACTTAGATCACCACTAAATACTCCACGGCCGAAGATCTTTCGGGTTCTCGGACGTGTCCGCGGTTCCTAAAGTCCGGGATATTTTACGGCATCCCGTTTTTTATGGCGGTGCTCATCACTCCATCAGCCTTGCTACAGCGGAAAAGAGCCAAGAATGGCTGTGGTTACTCTTTAATGACTTGGCATTGACGCGGCGTTTTACAGGGGGGTTACGCGGCAGTCAAACCATGCAATGAATGCTTGTAGTGGCGTAGAAGGGGAAGAAGAAAAAGAATCACTTAACTAATACAAATGGGGTAATTGTGTATTCTTCAGTTGTTAGGGACAGAGAGAGAATCATAGAATGGAGTTTATAATCGAATGACATCATCCCATTTGTTTACATTGATTACATCACAATCTTCGCTTACAAAAGTTAGTCTGTCACTGCCCAAAACAAGCCTCAGCCGACGACGTCGTTCAGTGGAGACACTAAAGATTGAAGGGGGGGGGCCTCACTGTACTGTTAGTCTAAGCTTCCTAATCCCTGCATGAATCATGAGCTGCAGCAGGGCCCTTACATTGTAACCTTGGACCTTACTCGAGTATCCAATCACTCTCAGCGAGTAACATTCACTTCAAGCTTCAAGTCAATCAACTTCAGCACATGCATAAAATTCAGTTTTATTGTTAATCAAATCAACTCTTCATTCTCCCGCCCATGTTTTGTTCCTTTCTTCTGCTCAACACCTGCAGCATCGATATGGTCGTCCACAGTGGTCATAGCACCATGTTACATAATTACAACAGTGTCTCCCGCGGCGTTCGAGCTTGTTATGTCTCTCATAGTTACTAGACTCAATGTTAGTCACGGTTCTTGTCAGAAGTTTAGGACCTCGGTCGTTGACACGGACCTCATCGTGATGATCGTGGGGATCCTGGTGTTGGTGATCATACTCATGCTCGTGCTTGTGCCCGTGCTTATGTCCGTGGTGGTGACCGTGTTCGTGGAGGTGGCCATGTCCGTGGCCGTGCTTGTGCCCATGCTTGTGTCCGTGGTGATGGTTGTGGTAGTGCTTGTGTACCTTCTTGTCCTTCTTCTCTCCATCACCCTCGGAGTCCTCCTTGCTATCGGTCTTGTCCAGCGCGACTCCGTCCTCGAAGTTCTCGCCTGTGATCAGGGGAGTGTAGGGGAACTTCTCAAAGGCCGCCTGGACACTGCCCTTGGTGGAGCCATCGTTGGCTCCCTGCTTGGACATGATGATCTTGAGGCTCTTCTTGCACTCAATACGGCGAGCGATCTCATAGACCAAGGCCTATTCAAAGTCAGTATGTCCTAGTTTTCCTCATCTCAAGGGCAACTCACATAGTTGGAAACACGAAGACTGTTGATGGCAGTGAGGACGGGTCGTTCAACCTCCCCATCAAGAGTCTTGGTCTGGTGTCGCAGGAGCTTCAGGAGGCGAATCAGAGCATCGGCATACTAGAGCAGTATCAGCACAGTAACCCCTGAAAAGTCTTTTCATAGAGCTTACGTGAAGGAAGCAGCCAACGACAGGAGAGTCGTTTCCACAGGTCAAGCACTTCTTAAGAGTGGTGCTGTCCACGTACTTGTCAAAGGCATCCAGCCCATACTCAAGGCTGTAGATCTTGTGAACAATTTTCTTTCATTTCGTGTCAGTCATGTCAGAATTGTGGGTTCAAGAGAGCAACTCACATGCCAACACTCCGCCTCATTGCCACAGTCATAGGTCTGCACAGCATGAATGAGCTCCTCGACGTCCTTGGTGGCATAGTGAAAGAGTTTGCAGGTCTTCTCCTCAGTGAGGAAAGGGCAAGGCTTTTCGGGATGCTTGTGCTTGGTGACGTGGATATGCTCATGGGGATGAAGATGCTTGTGCTTATGATCGTGTTCTTTGTGGTGGTGCTTGACCAGGTCGGGATCATGGTGATCATGGTGATCGTGGTCATGCTCCTTGATCTTGAAGGCGCCGTCTGGGAGAGCAAGACCAACAACGACTGGTGCTGCGCAGAGCGCAATGAAAGGTAGAGACAGCCTCATGTTTGAAGTCTGCAACAGATCACAAAGAGTGGAAGTAGTGCTCAGGGGGATGTAACGAAAGTGAAGAACGACACCGAGAAAGACAGAACTGGTCAAGAATCAGAGCGGTCTTAAATAACCATCGTAGCTCGTGTTTACCGTCTCATGTCAGAGACCCTTTTGAGTTCAAAAGAATCACCGACTGATGATTCCCAAGCCACGATGGTGAACTCTTCAGCCATCAGATGGGCAGCCATACTGGCAACCGGTGAACAGTCAACTCTATGTTACATACAAGCAATTGCAGGCAAGATATCTCATACTATCAGCTCAAAATCACCACCGCCCTACGATTCTCAAAGCCTCATACTCATCACTTTCGGGTATTTTGAAAGGTTGCTTCAGAGATCTGGTGCTCAAAAGATGCCCCTCACGAGGCGTCCGTATAACCGTATTCGCGGACAGTCAAAGGCAGGCCAAAACCGCCGAGGCACAACACTGTTACTGTAGCGCCGCCGTGCCCTTTTCACTTGAAGGCACCATGGTTTCCTCGTTTCCACAGGCGACGAGCATCTTTGCTACAGCAGAAGGCACTGAATACGACCATTACGCTTTCAATGAGGCCGTAAGGCAAGAATAATACCGCCGGTTGCTGTGTGTATCACGCAAAGTCAATATGCGTGGCTAAAAGCCTGAAAATTCGCGTTTCTTTCGTGTCAAGAACACACAAGTTGATAATAGGTAAGGCAGGTAAGGAATTAGGAGAAAGAAGTGATGTTCTTGGATGGTCTAAGTCGAAAGATGGAGTACGTACCTCAAATCTCTAGAATTGGAAGCACGGGCGGGCGTGGAGCTTATCGGCGTGATAAGCTCCGATGCTCCGATCTCTAATTACCGATAGCGATAAGCTCTTTAACAAGCTTCCTAACCTCTCCACGGACTACTCAGTTTAATTCAACTTCAATAAACTTCAACGCTCGAGTCAGACCAACTGGTCATATCAACATTCAGCCACTCATTTTTAAGCATCTCGCCTCGAAAAGTCTCGAGTACACAACGAGGTCTCCATACGGCTGGCCGTTCCGGCTCCTCAATCACTATCCACAATCTTCATTGTTAACCATCAACATCAATCATGGCGCTCTCACCAGTCGTAACACACACCGTTGCAGCAACGCAACCGCAAAGCCTCGGGCGCGCAATCTCTTCGCCTCTAAAGAATGTCACTTCGCAAACGTCTTCTTCCAATGGAACGCCAATGCCTCCTGTCACTTCAGCGCCTGCGCCGACGAGTATTCCCACGACTCTCGATCTTGCAGAGCAGATGAACGATGAGGAGAAGCGCAAATACGTCAAGGGTATGGTACAGCTTTGAACTCCTCAAGCGTTGCTCTCTAACAATGCCTAGGCAAGAAGCTCGGTGAGGGTACCTACGCCGTTGTCTTCCTAGGTCACTTGCGCTCCAAGCCCACCACTCTCGTCGCCATCAAGAAGATCAAGGTCCAGAAGGAATACGATGAGGGCATGGCCCCCGACGCCGTCCGCGAATTGAAGCACCTCCAGGAGCTCTCCCACCCAAATATCATCTCTCTCCTTTCCGTATTCTCCTCAAAGGATCAGAACCTCAACCTCGTCCTCGAGTACCTCCCCCGCGGCGATCTAGAAATGCTTATTCGCGATACCGAATCCGTGCGCTACGGTGCTGCTGATATCAAGACATGGATGGGCATGCTCACCCGTGCCGTTTGGTTCTGCCACGAGAATTTTGTTCTCCATCGTGATATCAAGCCAAACAACTTGTTGATCGCTGAGGATGGCGAAGTCAAGCTTGCTGATTTTGGTCTTGCGCGAAGCTTCGCTGATCCTCATCAACTCATGTCCTCGCGCGTCATCACCCGCTGGTACCGACCTCCCGAGTTGCTCTTCGACGCGAAGCACTACAGCGGTGCTGTTGATGTCTGGTCTGTTGGCACTGTGTTCGCTGAACTCATTATGCGTGCGCCCTATCTTCCTGGTAACACAGACCTTGATCAAGTTCGACTTGTCTGCGAACTTGTCGGTACGCCCACTGATGACAACTGGCCTGGTGTCACGAAACTTCCAGGCTATGCTGTTCCTGGGCAACACCCGGTTCGTGGTAAGGACTGGTATGAGATGCGCTTTGGTACTGTTGGTTCTGACGGTGTGGACCTGTTAATGAAGACACTTATTCTCGACCCCAAGAAGCGCATCACTGCCCGTGGCATGCTTGAGCATCCTTGGTGGCATTCTGAGCCTAAGCCTACCCGCAAGCAAGATTTGCCTCGAAAGGGTGGCGCAGGGGCTGATGACAAGATGGGCGCTGATCTAAAGCGAAGGCCAGGCGTAATTGACGATGACAGGGGTTCCAAAGTTGCACGCAAGCTTGATTTTGGCGGCATGAAATAGACATGGAGAGACGGGGCGTAGAGAGGAGACTTTTAATGAACACATGATGTAATTCGGGTGCATTCTTAGGCGTTTGGATATATACAGAATAAGGAGAGGAATACACGACAAGTCGCAAAGGACATGGCTTGTTCAAAACAGGACATTTTATTAGATACTCAGATCTCTTTGTCATCATAAATTTGAAACCATACATATATATCTCATAGCCAAACGCTCGCCCTCAACATAGCTTCGTGATATTGACATTTCGATTTCGTAGGTATATCCAATCAACCAAGTTCTATTATATTTACTCACATGAGCACACACTCAAGCCCATACATTGCTCTCTCGACACTTTTCCTGACTTGATACCAGTCCGCCCTTCTCTGCGCATACTCGTAGACTTCTTCAGCACGGAAAATGCCACCAAAGCGATCACCATCTGCGATGACTGTGGCCATCTCACGCGCATGTCGAGGGTCAATCAAGAAGATCTGGCTAAGCTCACGAAGAGCAGCAAAGTATGCGAGCAGATCAGGGTTGCGCAACGTCCGAATGTACTCATAATAGATGTTCATATCAGCAATGAGAGTAATCGCGCCCTCAGTACTGATGCGTTGTCGCTTGAGGTGTTTGCAGATCGCTGTGAAAAGACGAAGACCAACCTCGCCGTTGAATACATCAAGCATCGACTTATCTGTTGTACCAACAAGCATTTTTGTGTGTGATGAGACGAGCTCTACAATACGCTTTGCTGTGGCTGTGGGGCCAATATCAGGCTCTGCAGTAGGCACTGCAGGCTTCTCGACGGTGCTAGAGCTGCCGCCAAATCCAGATCCAAAGGCAGAGGATGATGCAGCCGCTGAGGGATCAATTGGGTTGTAGTCTGTGGGTGGTTGAGTTGTGCCCTGAAGATACTCAACCTCGTCCATCAGGACATCGATACCCTTGTTTAGGCCGGCCGCAACACTCTCGTCAAGCATTTGCTCAAACTTCTTCTTGGCCAGACCTGCTGGGTCCAAGAAATCGTTGCGGTCAGCAATTTTCGGGGTGGCAAGTTGCTGTTCATAGAAAACGTCAATCATCTGTGAGATAAGGTCACCGACGTTGACAAGCTCGATGAAAGTGACAAGCGGTGCCACGCCCTCTTTGTTATGATCGTTAACCTCTCGCGGGTTATAGTGCGACAGATGGTCGACAGCCATATCAAAGCCTGTCTTGACATGCTTCTGTCCCAATATACGCAACAACACCACAAATATGGTCGCACACTGCTCTCGAGCTTCTCCGCCAGCTTGTCCACCAAGACTAATGAAAACTGAAGCACGTCCCAGGCTGGTCTTGGCAGCGTGTACCAGGTTGAGCGCCACTTCAATGCTGAAAAGTGACTTGATACCTTCAAGCTTCGACGCCATGATTGCAGCCTTGGCTGCCAGCTCATCCGTTGGTGCCTGGGCAGGCAATGGCGTCCTCTGGCCATCAAGCGCCAGACTGGGCGTCTCAGGTCGCGAGGGCTGCGGTGTAAGTGTCCCAGAGCCATTCAGCTCCTTTGGTACTGTTGATGTAGGCCTCGATGATGCGGGTTTGCTAGTTGCAAAAGGAGATCCCATCGGAAAGCTCGGTAGCACAGTAACAGGCATCATAACGACCTTCTTGAAAGAGCTCAAAAAGTCCTTCTTGTCGGCTGAGCGATTGATGTTTGACATATAGAACGACTCCAGGGACGAGTCTTGCTCAGAAAGCTTCTTCTCCCAGCTTGCCACTTCTGTGTCAGCATGATTTGTGAAGAAGTCTAGCTCAGCTTGGAGGTATAAGTCTAGATGCGGCTCGAAGACGCGCAGTGAAAGCTCCTTTGCCATCTCTTTAACATCTCGCTTGGACCCTTCAGGGGGTGTAAGAGACTGAAAGAAAAGCATCGTCTGCTCAAAAACGCCAGACACGGCTTTCAAATAAGCTTTCATACTACGTTCATGCGCCTCATCGAACAATGGTGTTGAATACTCCATGATAATATCCTCCCTGACCTTTTCCACAAATATCCAGAATACATGTTCAGGATTAGGAAAGATGCGTTGCATCACTGAGGCCTGCTCATTGACTTTGGTCAGCAGTTTTTCGAAGAACAGCCGTGAAGGTTCGAGTATGATGCTTTCATCTTGTGTCGCTTGGTTGAGACAGTCCATCGCGTTCACCACCAATAACTCATCATCGTTGAAAATAGGGTGCTTATGCACAAAGAGATCCATCCCGCCAGTGGCGCCATCAAGTGTGTGCAGGACATGTGCGTAGCGATGCATTCGTCCATCAACATCCCAGAATTCGTATCCTTGCTCAAACTCTCGTAGAACGGCACTCTCGAATATCCCCATCATAGATGAGAGCTTCTCCTCTCGCTCCTGGCATCCAGTTGACCAATCGCTATGGGCGAATCTCTTAAGATTTGCGAGCATTTGCGCTTGTTTCTCCGGGTCGCGAAACGCTTGGAAGACGATAGGGTCCGCATGAGACCTTGCCTTCACCAAATCAAAGTAGAAGGGAGCCAACGCGCCGTATATCTTGCCGTACTCGTGCCTCGCGCCACCCCGAATGCTCCGTGCTTTTTTGAAGACATCCAGATATGCTGCCGGGTCCTCGGCGGGGTTTGTTGAAGCCCCCACCGCCATCGTCTCGAAACCATCACGAATATCTGCCACGGCGCGATTCTTGGCCTCTTCTAATGAGGCATCGAATAGTGTTGTTCCTGTAGATTGCGTGGGGCTTGCAAGCCCTTTAGCTTGTTTCGCAGCTGCATTTGCACTTTCTCGTCTTCGTCGCACTGCCTCCTCGAATCGACGACGAGCCTCGACTTCATCCCAACAATTCATGCTCTTTAACCTTGAGACCCATCTAGTGTCATCGTAAACCATATCTCGCATGCGGTGTGATGTGCGGGCAAAGCGCAGCTGATCGGCGACTGGCAAATAATCGAGAATCGTCACCAGTATCTCTGAATGTCATGTTAGCCGCAGGCGCTCGGAATCGCGAACATGGTATCTTGCATACCCGCTGGAAGATTGGCTTTCGTGTCGAGCATCTCGGTCGCCTTCAGGGTGCTAAGGATGCTGCCACGATTGGCAGCACCCGTTTTGGACCTATACATGATTGGAGAGGTAATATCTATCGTGATTTCGGTCGTTTCTGTATTATTTCGTTCTTGAAGATACCCTTTCGGTAGATTATCTCCTCGTATTTGCTGTTCAGCGATTGTATCCTCTGCGACGCCATGGGCCGTCCTTCAATCCGTTCATTTAGATGATCTGGTCTAGCATGTGGTAGAGGGACTCTCCATATATAGCGATGCCGACATTGGAAGATTACTCGAGCTTCGGGGCTATTGACTCGGTCGTATTTTCCGTCTGTCGGTGGTTTTCGTGATGTATATAACTCACAATGAGTTAGTTGTAAGAAGAAAAAGAATTGTTGGGCTGGGTCATGTTACATCTTGAGAATGGAAGCTGCTGGTTAGCTCTGACAGGGGGGAAGTTGCAGTCCACCCACATGTGCCCCGCATCAGCGATGAAGTTGGAGGTGGCATCTGAGCTTGCTTACCCTGTACCTCTTGAGTTAAGGACATTTCTTAAAGTTATGATTATTTCAGGGGATGTCTTGAACCCAAATGATTATTACTGCTAATTTGTTCATACTGAGTAAACTTACTTAAAGCCTCTTTTTTAATTTCGCCACTGACAGTCTATTCATGAGAGTTATCGTTGAAATTCCCTTCTAAAACAATAGTTGATATATTTACCACCCTTTCAATGCTATACATTCATCATGCCGACTCTAACCCAATTTTTTACCAGCAAAACTCCAAGAACACCTTTGAACGACATAGTCAAACACATTGCAGAACGAATTGACTATACAAAAACTCAGGTCCGTAAGGATACCCCTACCAACTCCCAGCGCATGCGAATGCCATCTATATCATGCTCCTACATGTCGTTCACTCAAGGAATGTGAAGAGATGTGTGTGCAACACATTCATAGCCCGAGTAGCATCTCGTGCACTTATCACACAAGAGATGTTGATCTCACTGGCACCTGTTCGACTTCGTTAGTAGACTCCTTATTCAAGATGGGGATCATGCATACCCTGTGAGATCATCTCGAGGTTGACATTGTGTTCTCCCAGAGTAGAAAACATGCGACCTGCAATACCGACCATGTTCTTCATCTCAGCACCAACCAAGCTCAGAATAGCCATGTCGTTAAGCACGCTCACATCACCACACTCAGCAAGCTCCTTGGTGGCTTTGCCAAAAGCCTCGACCTGCTGACTGCTCGAGTGAATAGCCATCGAGACGTGAACCTCAGAAGTAGAGATGAGATCGACCGAGATGGAATAAGTGTCCAGGATAGAAAAGACGCGAGCGAAGAACCCGTGCGAAATCGATCTCTTATTCGAATGCACATTGATAACGCTGATGTGGTCCTTGATGGTGACTGCTGTAGGTCGCTTCGGCTTCTTGTGTTCTGCTTGAGGCTTAGGAGAGCCCCGTGTAAGTTGATGGCTGGCCGAGAGGATGCGGTCAGGAATGACAATAGTGCCATTGCCGCGAGGGTTCTTAACGTTCTTGATGCGAATAGGGATCGGCGGTTCAGCACGGATGACTTGGTCCATAGTGAGGTGGTGGATAACCTCTGAGCCATAAAATGTCAACTCAGCTGCTTCGGAGGGCGTGATGGACGAGAGCAGGCGTGCGGTGGGCACCTTGGAGGGATCTGCTGAAAAGATACCATCAACCTCCTTCCAGACCTGAAGTTCCTCAGCCTTGACGCCCACGGCGCAGAGGGCCGCACAAAGATCAGTGTAGCCACGCCCAATGTCACCGTCGATGAGACTGCCAGGAACGTTGCCAAAGAAACCAGTAACGACAGGGACGCGGCTCTCACAGGCGGCGATCTTGCGGGTAAAAGCCTCTGAGGCAGTGCGGTAGAACTTGTCGTCGAGTCTCTCGTTAGCATCATAGTGGAAAGAATCGCAAAGATCGACATATTCAGACTCGACGCCCTGGTTAATGTTAGTGTGAAACTCATATAGTCAACAGTGTATTACTTACCTTATCCTGCAAAAGAGCCGCCATAAAACGGCAGCTCAACTTCTCACCGAAGCTGATAACACGATCCTTTGCTCTTGAGTTGATCTCAAGGTTAAATCGCTTTGCAGCGACGATATACTCGACCAGCTCTTGACACTCATCCTTGATTGTCTGAATGAGTTTTCCACGTATAGAAGGATCTTGGATATAAGCCTCAGCAGCAAAGACGTGATCGTTGCAGATATCAAGCATCAATCCACGAGCTTGCTCAACCAATTCATTCTGCTGTTCCTCATCGACGCACATGGCGGCGCCGACACCTCTGAGCTTGCCATAGACGGCGAGTAGTCTATTGCGCCGTTAGTACTCAGATCATGCCAATTGACGTTACAGAGAGTCTCTGTATATAAAAATACCAGAGCATAGACGTACCGACTGGTGGTTCCTTCAGCTTTCTTGCCCGTGCTTCTGGCAGAGCAAACGACGATGACTCTGTTTTGAGACAAGCTGGCTCTATTGGCGGGGTCAGTTACAGTCATACAAGACATTTTTAAGCCATTTCTCCCTCTCTCTCTTTCTTTTCCATATCCAAACTCTTCAGGGAAATATCATACCTGACAATATCTGTAGCAATCTGAACATCCTGATTAGCAATGTGTATAAAAACCACAGAATAATGCCTCTCCGAGGCTCAACGGGGAACAACAAACCTTGTCCGGAAACTTGCCAACGCTTGTGCCGCCGAATTTCTGAACGACCCAGCCGAGAGACGGTGAATTGCAATGCGAGAGACTTCCCATGTTTGCTTTTTCTTCGATGATCAAAATCAGATGTCAAAGATTCAAGTCTCTGAAACGTGGATCCCCCGTTTTTTACTTTGTTCCCCCAAAGCTAAGGCTGATTCAGAGAGTTAATGGTGGTGGAGTTCCTTTTTTTTCCGGCTGAGTAACAACGAGGGAAAAAAAAATTGAGCTCGATTGAGGCACTAATAAGGTACCGACCGATCTTTTATTGAGGCACTGTACCCACGGACAAGCGCCGAATCACCTCCGGAATTCCTGAATCAGTACCCTCAAGGTGAAGGGATACGAGAATGGTGGTATAATATGATATGATTTGTAGAATGCGACGGTGCAGTCGATAGATTGAACCGAATTGAAGCGCAAAGAAGTGTCAAGTGTTAGATGGATGAGAGATCGACAGCGATTGTGTACAATTGGCGTGTTATCGAATACTGAAATCAGTACCAAATTGCAATCCTCTAGACAAAGATGAAAGTAAATTTGGTGTTGATACAGTGACGGACGGTTTGAGGCTCTGAATGCGAATATCCAATATCAAAGACTGGATATGAAATCAATTGTCCGGGAACGGAGCTTGAGTTTCAAGATGATTAAGTGCAGCCAAGAACAACGCCTCCGTAGCAATCGCTTCAGAAGAATGGCGATAGGTACTTATGTATATGAAGTTTCAAGAACCAAGGACTACAAATTAAGATGAGAAATATTATTTATACATGGCTCATGCTGTAGCATCATACTATGGACTCTAGAGTCAGTGTTTGAGAACAAGACCGAAGTTGCCTCCGAAATAACAGCTCATACAGGGATGCTCCCTCTATAGTATTCACTATATGGTATGACTCGACCTTGCTACAGGTTCCGTCTTCGGCTTCGCCCTTCATTAGACATGTTTAGGTTAAGCTAACTAGAGATTCATGACCCCCACTGCGCTAATGCTTAAACTCCACTCAAGCTACTCCGTACCCCACCAGAGATGACTTCCATCACCACTCCCTTACACGTTCATCAACAGTTAGTCATTATACATAGAACTCAGAGTGACTTGTCAGTAGAACAAAAGCACAATGGACTTTATCCAAGGGATTGATCTATCCAATATGATGAATGAAATAGAGGATGACGCAAAACAATGCCTCTGCTGGCCAATCAGAGCTTAAACGCGGGCTTCAAAACTCTCACATAGGGTAGTCAAAAATCTTTCACCTGAGAGAGAATGGCACGGTATTTGGATACTCCAAACACATTCCTCTATGACCGTTACCTCACTTACAAAGGAACAAGGGGATAATACGGAATGAGCCAAAAGCCTACAAACAGTATATTTGACGATGCGGTAAAATCAACCCCTCCCAATGGTTCTCATGGTGCGCCTTTGCCAAACCCGACACCATTTATACTCAAAAACTCCAGAACCAAACCTTTCAGCTAATGTGTACACAGAAACAACCCTCCCCGACCCTCTATCTTCCAGGCCCGCGTCGCTCAATTGGCCAAACTCAGCGCACTTCACTTCCCGCTTCTGCCTCTAGGCCATCATCATGTCGTCGTTCCATCGTCCCATCATGTCTGGCAATTAGGAGACCCTCCTCTGGGAAACACTGACAACTGTATTAATATAAAACAACCAAGGGTATAATCGATATCCCAATCCCGGAACGCCAATCCCCGTGTCAGGTAGAGAGACACACACGCGGGCCTTGCGGCCCTACTTGAAACCCTTCAAAGCTCATCAACAGTGAATTCTGCCCCTTCCAATAGGGCATGCTCCTGGTTGTCTGTGCCGGTGAACCCAAACTTGTCCATGGGGAAGTCTTCCTCAGGCGTCCTAATACCGATTCCGCTATCGTCGTGGACATCGCCCCCACTCATACCCATCGAGTTCTGGTTAGGTTTGTTGGCTGGGGGGAAGGGGGCACGTTCCCCTTGGTTTTGAGATGAGTTGTTCAGGTTGAATTCGTCACTGCCGCTGCTGTATCGGGAGGGTTGCCGGCTCGTGTCTTTTGTTGCTTGGGGTGGCGTGGGCGTTGTCGACCATGTTGTCTGGCTCCTTTTTTGTTTCATAAATCCTCCCTCCTCCACCATAAAGCAGACCAATTCATCTATCCATGTTTTGGTCACCCACCATGAACTAAAGCTCTTACCCTGGTTCATGGTGAGGTCTCGCATCACAGCAGTACCAATCCTCTCGACGCATAGCATGATGTCGCTCGCTGAGGCGTAAGGGAACCTGGTCGGTAGACTGTTGAGGAATGTTACCCAACGATCAAGCTGGTATGACTCGCCCTTTTCACCAGAAGCTTCTGCGCCACCGTCGACATCACTATCAGATGGCCGACCTTTGCGCGACAAAACATCTCCATATATAGTAAGGCATTCCACCTCCCAAGGCACGTCTGTGGGATCAACGAGATCTCGAATCTCGTTAAGCAGAAGATTCACAACATCGTCCATACCCCGAGTAGGAACACATTCAGCAATCTTGCGAGGCCGAATTGTTGTAATCCAGTCGATATACATCTGATTGCGCTGCTCACGGGATGACAGAAAATTAGCAGCAGCGTGAGCTGTCAAGTTGACTCTCAAAGCGCGGTCGATGAGTCCAACAAAGAGTGCCGCGGGTCCCTCCTTAGCACGGATTACATGCTGTGGCTGGCCTTGAAAAGACTCACGAATGTGCATTACCAGTCTATCAGATATGGACCTGAAAATATCCAAAACATACTTAGGAACCACCTGGAGTTTCAAACCAGATACGATGCTCATCATACGCTGGTAGAGGATGAAATCACACTCCTCAATCCAAGGAGCCAAGGCCGGGTTCCCAAATAGTTTTAACACAGGCATGGTGAGAGTCCCTTGGAAAGCACCATAAAGATGGAAGAAGGTCTTCTCTTTACAGAAACGGATACAGTCGACTAGTGATGTGCAGTGAGCGCGATACAATGCGAATAGAGACTTGGCAGCGTCGGGGTCGGTGCCTTGAGGGAGGTAAGGCTCGAGGTTAGGAAGAATAAGAGGTTCCTCAGGGTCAACAGGCCCATCAGACTCGGGACGAAAGCCGAGCTCGAGCTGAGTCTTTGTTGTGCTGGAGCTGAGGTGGGCAATGTTGGCAATCTGTGGCTGATTGTATATGCTACGTGACTGGAAGCCGGACTTTTGCGATACTGGGGCCGGGTTGGTCTCAGTACTGCCAATTTGAGGGGATGGAAGGGCCCCTTGGCTCAAACTGATAGTCGTCTGTGAAGGAAGAGTGCTACTTCTGTTAGCAAGCAGATACAAATGACGGTGAGGGATAAATCTAACTTGAAGCTTTGAGTGAAGGCCGGAGGTTCTGGGAGAGCGCGGGTTGGCTGCACTGAAGGTTCCCTGACCTCGGCTTGGTCCTCCTTGAGTGTGAAGTTCACATAATGATATTTGGACTCTCCGCGAACACCGAGTCGCCGTGTCTTTAGACCAGGAAACAACACCCTAACAAGCTTCCCGAAGCTAGCGGGATTAAGTACGGTGATTCTTTCGGTAGCACATCTCGACGCGTAGTTGGCGTATACTCGTCCTCGAGGGACGGAACCCTTGCCCCTTTCACAAACGCCATGGATCCTATGGGACGATTAGCATGCCTGTTGCAAATATGGTGAACATCTCACGACATACCAGAGCATTGCAAAAACCTGTCGGGTTCGCTCTGAGTTTGGACCACGTTCATTTCCATGAAGCTCGCTGGCCACGTCAGGAAGGCTGCGATGCTCGTTGGCTTTGAATAGAGCTCTCATTTCAATCTCGTTGTTTGCACTCGATCTATTGGACGCGGGCTTTGGGGCTCCCATCATTCCAGCAAAGGAGTTCTCGTCATTATCGTCCCTTTCCATCATTTGGCTATCTCCCTCGGTGAAACTGGCATGGCTGTTATACTGCTCAGCGGGTAACGGGTGCCTTTGCATGGAATGTTTTGGTTGTTGGTATTGCATCTGGTGACCCATTGGTGCACTCATCGAAGCATCCATCGAGTAATCCTGGCTTGCTTGGAGCTGCTGAGCCATCATAATATCCTCTGCTGACATCTGAGGCGTGTTCATGTCCTTAACCTGGGCATGGCCGTGGACGTGTGCATTCGGGTGCACTTGACCATTTGGATGAACCTGTCCATGCTGGGCCGATATCCATTGCCCGCTGTACATGTCTGAAGCGTCGGCAAAGGCAGGCTGCTCTAAGCTGTTGAGTGAAGCTGTTGAAGCACGGGATAACGGTCGTCGTGTCGATCTGATGGCGGCGCGGGTGGTTGGACCTGGAGCTTGATTCTGGTCTGTTATATCCACTGAATTAAATTTGTCAACAGACGGAGGCTTTGTGGTTTGACATGAATAAGATGAGGGGATGTTATGCTTTAGCAGCGAAGTTAAACTTGTTATGTTGTCTTGTGTTGTGTTTAGACTTTCCAAGTGAGTAGCGCGTCGGTATTAGGAGCCAGCCTCAAGCAGGAGGAGATGAGGTTGTTTGGGTATGGGGTTGTCTGGGAAGAAAAACAAGGGAGAAAGTAAACTTACTGTTATGCTCCATACTTAATTGAGTGAGGTACGAGACGAGACTGGGCTGGACTGGGCTGAACCTGAACCGACCGGGACTTTGTGTTGACTTGGTTGACGGAAGAGAGGAATTTGTGGGCGGGCTAAACAACAAACATTGGCTGGGCTGGGGTGTTCGGATGCGCCGACGTCAATAACAATGAAACTCGAGGGTGATAAGGGGACCTCAAAAGAGTCGCGAGAAAAGAAAAAAAGACCAGCAGAAGCTGAATAGAAAGAAACTCGTTTCAAAGATGCCACGCAAGGAGCTACTCGGGTGCAATTTGGCGCGGCGCTGAGGGTAACAATTTGACGTTCCTGGACCTGTTGTTGTCCTTGTTTTGTCGTTGCGAGGTCAACGAGAAATGGATGGTCGGTGGTTCAGTTCAGTTAGGTAATCTTGCTCGCAGCCAGAGCGGGGACGATATCCACTTGTTCTATTGGCTTGTCTCACCCGGTTCTCATTGGAAGGGTACGGTAAATTAGCCGAAATTCCTGTTATGATGAGAAACGAGATTTGACTGGCTGCGAATCATTGCTTCTTTTACGATGCTCTCGATCTGTGTTTTGAGGCTTGAAACTGCTATGCCCTCCTCAGCCAAAGGTGCTCACCGCGAGAACTCGGATGTGTTCTCAGTTATGGAGGAGATCATCGTTGCCCTTAACAGCCCATGATCGTCCACTGCAACATGAATAGTCGTGGACAGAGACTGGTTCAACCTCGATCCAACTTCTTGGCAGAGATTCAGTTGTCCAGGGGAGATGTGAGATGTGAGATGCGAAGCACATGCTCTGCGTATAATATGGCCACGAGATCACGATCACGATCACAATCCACCTCAAGGGAAACAAACGACACAGATAAATAAGCCTGGCCCCGGACAACCGTCGAGACATCTGCCTAACGAACGACAGAAGGACGGTGAGTATCTTAGTGTTATTAAGAGTCCAGATGATTACTATACATATTCTTTCTTCTATCACGAACTTCTGCAAGCTGGCGGCAGTCCTTCCATACAAATATCACGACATTGTACTTTGCTTGCTTACATCTGCCACAATTCATTGTGTCTCGACCCTATAGCATAACGATTTGTATGTTAGATATCCTAGGAACCACTTATGATGGACATATATATATTCATATTTCCACTGGTTATCACTGCAGAATCCAATACTCCGAGTTTTATGCAAGTTTCCTCCGTCCCGCTGTATGTAGCCTCAAAACCGTTGGTGTTTGCTCCTCGAATGATGTAATTCCTTTCATGTGCTGTAGGTACATGTGATAAGTGCACAATGGCGCTAGGGAACAAAGTAACCTGCGTCATACCTGGAGTTGTCAAATCTGACGTACGTTCATGGATTGCTCTATCAATCAGGAGATATGTATTTGTGACCAAAAATTGAAATAGTCAACTGCAAAATACACAGCATTTATAATAATACAATCTGATACAGTTTTCATACTAACGAGTAAAATATTCATCAGCTGCACAACATCACAAGCCTCAAACGTCTTGCTGATCAACTTAGCACTTCATCTCGCAAAAACCCCCGAACTTTGAGGGTCACAAGCCACTGACACACAGTCACTCTCGGTCATTGTCACTGATTGTCTCCGCGTCAATTTTCTTCCTGCTTCCAAGATTCGCTAGGCCCTGTACCTCAGTGATTAGGTTCCATATCTTCCCCCCATCTCAGCTGCAGCTAGCGCCGCGATAAAAGCTGCCCTCTTCCAGCCCATTCAACTCCTCTTACGTATTGGACGCTAAGTTAGCTATTTCAATACACCACACAACCAACCCCTCCAACACCTTTTTTTCAACTCTCCCACAGCATCACAACTTCTTTGACAAAACCACACATACACAAAATCAACTATAACCAACAATGTCCGCCCAAGATAAGGCTCAGCAATACCTTGGTCAGCTCGACCGCGAGGTACGCATATCCCCTCACCCTGCGATTATAGCCGCCGCATTGCAGTCGAGCACAAATTGCGCAACGTTACCTTGCAAAATGCTGACAGTGATGCCATTCGTATAGCTCTCCAAGTACCCCGCCCTCAACAACCTTGAGAAGCAGGCTGGTGTTCCCAAGGCCTATGCCGCCATCGGTGTCGGCGCTCTCTACTTCTTCCTCATTATCTTCAACCTCGGAGGCCAGCTTCTGACCAACTTGGCTGGATTCGTCATCCCCGGCTACTACTCTCTTGGTGCCCTCTTCACTCACAACAAGGAGGATGATACTCAGTGGTTGACTGTACGTGGCCTTTTCCCTACCATCGGAGCTGATTCCGGGCTTTGCCGAGGCTTCCTACGATCACAAGCGGTCGCTAACTAGTTTTACAGTATTGGGTCGTCTTCTCTCTTTTCACTGTGATTGAGAGCTTCGTCCAGGTTGTCTACTGGTTCCCCTTCTACTTCGTCTTCAAGTTTATCTTCCTCCTCTGGCTCTCTCTCCCTGCCTTCCGGTAAGTTGCCATGCGGGTCTTGCTGCCCCGCTATCCGGAGGATTTGCTTCAAGTACTGACAGAAACTGAATAGGGGTGCTGAGCTCATCTTCCGATCTTTCCTGGCCCCTACCCTCGGCCGATACTTCCAGCAGACCGGCTCGACTGCCTCTGGCCTCCGTGCCAAGGCTGACGGCCTCGACAAGACCGAGTAAACGGTCTCCAAGTTTAGCTTGATCGCCAAACTAACTCTTGCGAATGTCGCATGCCCCGGATCAAGCAATCTCGGTACTGGAGGAACAGGAAATGGTTATTTATAGGAACTACTCAGCTTCAAAACCACGCTACGCAAATTGGGGGGGATGAGGAGGAGGAAAACCGGCCAGGATTAGGATTTATACCAGCTAGAGAAGCTGTATTGGACTGCTGGGTTGTTCAGGAAGACTCGTGCCGTGTGGATGACTTTGTGTGATGAATGAATGCACTAGAAATATCTTGTTTTGCTTTGAGAGATGCTCTTTTTGGAGCTTCATGAGAACACGTATTGCTGCTGTACCGTTTGCTTACCCCACATCTTTGGTTTTGCAATTGAATACCTATGGTATCGGGGATTTCGTTCTATAAACATTCAGCGGCAGCTGTCGCGTGCTCAGCTGCTCAGCTGTCTCAAAGTATTAACATATATTGCTATGCCACTAATCGTCAACTTCTCACTGGTGGCCAAGCTCCAAGCTTGTTGGTCTACGATCCAATCTTATCCGATCTGGCCTGACTTGACCTATACTTGACGTAGTGGTAAGTAGTGGCCACAGAACCCTTTTTTTAGTGGCCCGAGCTTTGTACCCGTTCGCCCAGACCCAAAAAGATCCGACCCGATTGTTAGAGCTGAGTGTGCCTGTGGCTGTGCTGTTCCCGAATTAACCTCTGACTGCGCCTCACTTCCCCTTGCGACCCTCTACCAAGCACTCCTTGGCGCATCAACAAGTTGAATGGCACATGCTTGTCAGCCGTAACGAGTAGCATCTTATCGTGGGCTGAACCATTCAATTTGTTTCTTATTTTCCATCTTTTCACTACGACAACTAATGCTCTCCATGATTCGATCTTGGGAGAGCTCACGATGATAACTCGGAGCCAATAACGACCACTTGCGAAGAAAAACCCACGTTCATTTGCTGATTGCGCGTCGATAAATCAAGCTCGAACTCAACGAATAGGCAAAAGCCCCTGGAGGGAACGGCCGCCATCATGATACCCAATTCGCCCATATCAAGACCGTCCACGTCGATAATTACGTATCTATCAGTTCTGGCATTGAGCTTGATGCTCTGCGCTCCTGGATACACCGAAGCTACACTTTCATCTCCCAACTATGTCTTCGACTTTGAAACACTCATCAAACGAAGTGATGCATCGGACTTGATATACGAGCCAGAGTTTGCGGCATTTGATCGCAGTATTATCGGTCGTGCCCCACCAGAACAACCATTATTAACGAATAATGGCCCCGATAGTAGATCAATAATTCCTGGAGGGACTGTTTGTTATATTGTGGATAAGAAGACCTTGTTTGGGAAGGACAAGAGGGATGATGATTATAAAACGGACGGGGAGACTGGGCATCAGAACTCTCGTCGAGCAGAGACAAAGACTGTCTATGTGTCTGCCAATACTTGTTCCAGGCCAACTCTAAAGACCAAAGACAAGAGCGGGAAAACAGAACTGGCACCGCAGCTCAGTCTTTATACTTCAACAACAAACAAGATCAAGTGCCCAACGGCAGGCAATTACAACAAATCAAATCCCGGTACCGCCAGGATACCGTTCGACGAGGGCGCAGTTATGCTAACGATGAATGCTACCAACGACATATACATCAGCGTCGTGGCTCCGAATATATCAAAGGCCGATGGAGAATACAAATACCAAATCGCCATTTCTTTCGACGAGTACTATCATAACTACGATGCCAAAAATGGCACTGCTCAACTACTGTTGATGGACTTTGACTCAACATCAGCCCTCCTTGTCACTAGTGATTTGACTCAGGACTCGGACGAGGCCCAGCAGATCATGAAGAGGCCGCCACCTTTTCAAATATTTATTGGGGACGACAAATTGAGATCCATCGATGGTCTGCGACATTCAACCTGTGGCCTAGAGGACCACGCGGAAATTTGGGCCAACGATAAGAAGACTGGGCAAAACAACGATCTCGTTACGACCGGCCTTACGACACGAGGACAAGGAGGATTGCCCAAGCAGCAATTCCTGGTTGCAGGGCTTAACCACAGTACCACCTACTCGGGAATCCTCGTCAAGATGCCGGATAGTGATAGCAAACGAGATACCAAGTCTGGGCGCACAATAGGCGGTGGCGGCACTGTCTACAAGGCCACCACGTTTGAGACTTCGTCCAGTAAGATCAATTGTGCTTCAAGTTGCTTGGATATTAGCTAACCTATCATCAGGCACAAACTGTAAGATGGTTACAAATCTGGACTTCTGCAACGAGACACAATATGCAGTACCTGGCAATGACAAAAAGTTCAATAATACTGCTCTGGCTAAGCACTATGATGATTATGCAAGAAAAATGTACGCCAATTTCGAAAAAGTCATGATGCAGGTACCCTGCGAAGCACCCCCTGAGTCTCGCTACTCGCTAGCACGAGATTGCGATGAGTGCCGTGAGGCCTACAAGCGTTGGCTCTGTACCGTCACGATCCCTCGCTGCGAGGATGTTATGGGCGGCAGCAGATATAGCGTAGTTCGCGACGCTTTTCAAGCCTTTCCCAATGGAACAACGCTTCCTGATAATTTCCGCAAGGGTCTCAAAGCCGCAGCAAATAACTCCTCGCGTAACGCCTGGATCGACGAAACCGTCAAGCCTGGTCCGTACAAGGAGTTGCTACCCTGCGAGGACGTCTGCTACGAAGTTGTTCAAGCATGTCCCGCTGCGATAGGCTTCACCTGTCCACAGCCTGGATTCCCAAGTTTCAGTGTGAGCTACGGACGGCGGAATCCGGATATTTCGAGTATAACATGTAACTACCCCGGCGAGCCAAGGACGAGGGTTAGTGCAGGTGTAATTGTTCGACCAGGCGCTTTTGCGCTCGGTGCTGTGTCATTGATGGTCTGGTTGATACTGTAAGAGGTGCATTTCTCGTTTCTTGGGTATGCTGGGCGTTTTTTTGTTAGAGGGACTTCGGCGGAGATGCATCTAAGATTAATTCTAGCGATACTCCGAATTTCGTGTCAAAGTTAAGATGCTCATACGTTTATAGAAGTAAGATTATTTTGAATAACATGAGCGATTTGGTATCAGTATCCTACACAGAACAACTAAAGACAATGGGTTGCTTTGAATCCCCGTAATCTCATTATACGCTTTAAGCCTTATTTGCCTTTGTCGCAGCATCATAATCCTTGATAGTTGTCTCAAGCTTCTCAATCGTTGCTATTCATTCACTCACTCGTTAGCCCCCATATCTTCTCAAATTCTGTCTCGTGACCAACCTTCTCGCTCCGCACGGATCTCATCTGTTTCAAGTTTTACCCAAGTCCAGTAAGCCAACTGGTACGTAAAGACAGCAATGAGAAGTGTCTTTGCGATAGGTCGAGTGAACGTGCGATAGAACTGAGACTGCGAGATTGTCAACATAAATCTTACGAATACATTTGTAAACATACCACTGGGCTTGGTGGCTTGTTCGCATATGTTCTTCTAAAAACTCCTTTCATGTATGGGTTTTTAGGCGAAACCATAGGCCGTAGCCTCGTTAAAGTGTTCGAAATCATTGTGTTGGTACTCGTTGAAGAGTTCACAAACGCGAAGCAACATATCGATAAAGCTTCAAGTGCATCAGCCACATGTGGCAGTGAAGTGGGGGCGGGGCCGGTGGGGGAAAAGAGACGGTCTTCACTTTAGGCTCCCCTGTCACCTTCCCTTGTCTGTCTTTAAGGGGAAAGGAAAGGAACACATGTCCCCAAAATTGTTAGTAGCCCATTTAAACTTCCCTTCCCTCACGGGCCCTTGAAATCTGTCCCTTAATACGATCTTAGTACTTTAACGCGACGAAGACCGTTTACAATATTTGAAACCGTTCCACACTCAATTCTTCTGTATATTTTTTTCCAACCCTTTTATTCAAACTCTCACAGCTAGACACAATGGTACGCCACAGCCTGGACCCTCCTACATAATCCAGTGTCGATCTCATGATGGAGCTAACATGATACTTCCTTGTAGGCGCAAACTCCCCAGCAGCGACGACGCAACGAGGCCTTTGCCAAGGGCAACGAAGCCAGGATGGGCAAGTCGGAGGGTCAGATTAAGAAGCGTGTCGAGAAGGTTCAGAAGTCTCCCATCTCTCTGTTCTGGATCTGTACGTATACACGAACCCCAATGGTTACAGGAGCTGCGCTTTACTAACACTTTGCCACTGCAGCTATCCTTGGGTTCGTCATCTTTGGTGGTCTCGTCTTCGAGGGTATCTCCCGATTCTTCGGTTAAGCTTTCATCCATTGAACCTCTCTATACTATAACAACATAACACAAACAACAAACAACAACAATACCCCGACCAGACCTCGCTCTCAGCGATGGTACTACAATTTTTCTTGATATCTGGGAGAGTAAGGGTCTGAACCATTTAAAAGCTATGGACAAGCACGGGGCACCAGTCCAACGTCCAAAGGAGCTAAAAGGGGGAAGGGCACATATAATTGTATTTCGCCATGGGAGAACCTGTGTTGAATTCGCAGGAACTTGATTTAAGGAGAATAGGCGCAATTTGGAATCAACATAAATCGACTTCCTCTTGAAGAACAAAATAAGAGGGTTTATTTCTTTGCTTTTTGTCTACCTGACGCCATGCCGTGAACCGTGAATTAAAACAACAACCCTTTCTTTATATGGGGAGAGCTTCTGCCAAGCCAGCAGCTTCAAATGCGAATGCCAGCACGAAACATATACTGTGCGTCAAACAACTACGCACCAAGACCACGACGCTTGCTGCCACCGTCGTTCTTCATCTTCATACCAGCCTCGAACTGCTTCTGGATGTCGGCCTCGGCCTTGGTAGAGTCGGATGCGCCCTTGGTGTTATGGGAGGCGGCGACGCTAGCACCAGCCTTCTTTCCACCCAAAAGTCGGAGGAACTTGGCCTGTCGAGCAGAGCCTCCCTCGAGATCATCGACTTGCCATTGTTCAGCCTGAGTTGCAGACTCGGGCTCCTTTTCCTTCTTGTCCTTGGCCTCAGCTCGCTTCCTCTTCTTTTCGGCCTTCTTGGCTTTCTTGTCGGATGCCTTGGGCTCCTCGACCTCAGCCTCAGATTCGACAGCCTCTTCCTCTTCCTTCTCAGGCTCGACGAGCCTTACTTTCTTTCCCTTCTTGCTCTTCTTGTCCTTCTTAGATTCCTTGGGCTCCTCCTCTGCCTCGGGAGAGATATCGGCGGCGGAAACATGGCTTCGTTCGGAAGTAGCATTGCTTAGTCGGCGGTGCTTCATCACGATCTCGTCGGCTGGGATGTTTGTAGGAACTTCGGTTGGCTGCTTGGCCACAGGAGCACCTCCCTCATCCTCAGATGAGCTATCGGAACTAGAGTCTGAGCTATCAGAATCAGAAGAGGTATCGTCGTCCTGCTCGGACTTGGACTCGTTGGCGGTTTTCTGGTGAGGGGGATGAGTGTGTAAATAAACAATCATAAGATGGGTGGACTTACCTCGGCATCAAGAAGTGCTTGGTACTGGGCAGCAGCTTTCTTGGCCTCGGCCAATAACAAGTTTGCCTTTTCCTGAAGCTTTTCGGCACGAGCCTTTAGCTTTTCCTTGCGCTTGGAAGCATTGACACTCTTCTTGGCCACGGTCTTTGACTTTCGGGGCTTGCCACCAACGACCTCCTTGGGCTCAGCACTGATGGCACCAGCAGCCTTGACGGCTCGCTTCTCTGCTTTGGCGGAACGCTTCTTCTTGCGCTGCTCGAGCTTGGTTGACTTGTCTTGCTTGCGCTTCAGGTTCTTGTCTGCATGTCGTAAACGTTAGATGAGCTTCACAGACTACGATGAGGGGCTGAATAAATTGGCAGCTATCTATGACTTACCCTTCTTGGACTTCACCTCAGGGTTGAGAGCAACACCGCCAGCTGTGGACGACGACATGATGACGGTCTTGGAATGACAAAAAACAAATTGGGTATAGAGTTGGAAGTAGAAGAACAATTAAAAGTTTCGATAAGCTCGTTGCAGTTTGCCAAAAATCAGTAAGAAAGTCAATCTCTTAGTGTTTCAGGTTGAGTGTGAATGGCGCAAAGAAGAATCGACGATAGCTTCATGGAAATGCGCAGCAGCACAGGGCAGAATCACCACTTTTTCTGCCGGGCGGTGAGAAAAAGTTGACAGGGGATCAAGCGTTGAACTTGGGTGGGGCAGGACTGTTTGTGCACATGGAAGCAGGGGCATTGCGTTCCGTGCCTTTCCACGACTTCCCCAGGGTGGAGAATAATTGCCTAAACGGGCAATCGCCGGATCACACGCCAGCTTGCATGACTAAGTATCTTATTCATTGCAAGCTGTTCAGCATTGGATAAACAAGGGCTTCGTTAGAGTCCCAGAAGTGGCTTAATCCAGGAGATGAAGTGAGTTAGTCGGAATGTTATGTTTATGGGTTTACATCTTGGATTTGAGAAAATGTTAATCAAGCTATGTCCTGGTGTATTACGCTCGTAGCATGTGGATTACATTATCCTCCAATATCTCATTCTGGAACGACGAAACCTTTATGAAAGTAATTGATACCCAAAATGATGACTTATCCGTTAAAATCAAGATGAATGGGATTTTTTGGCCTCTCCAGAGATCATTATTGACCCTCCGTCTTGACATTAAGCGGGCACATACCTACAACTCTCCCATCGAATACAACTACTGAGCGAAAACAGCTACACTTACATTTTCCTCCCTCAAACAACTATCGCAGAAATTATGCAATACTGCAAGAAGTCCATTGCATATTATAGGTCTTGAGAACGTTCTGTTGAACGGGAATATATGAATTGGTTGGTGGTTACCAGACGATACTCTTAATTTCACAGAACATGCGAGGCTATATGGTTCAAATCTCAAGCTGAACTCTTCGGAGTATACAAGAGAATAATAGTCTATGTTTTAAGGTTATTGTGTAGACTGGTAATAAACATGGGGAGATCATGTCCATATCAGGCCACTTTTTGTGAAATGGGCAAGGTTGGAACAAGGCATACTTCAGTTCTCAGGGGTTGCTGTATACCTACATTCGTATAGCACTATATGAATCGGAGGTCGCATACTCATATATAGGACTTCAGTACATAGACATACGATTAGACCTCAAAATGTGATATGAAGTAGCCATTCATTGGTCGACACAACTCATATCCCCCATATACCACTGTCAGCTTATCAAACTCTCAAAGCTAATCATCGGGCAATTTATCATGCAACGAATTGGATCAAATATTGTCTTATTATGCAAAGTCACCCCCTTGCCGCCATATTTAACGCCAACCAGTAGCAGAGTAGAGGAGTGCCCTAGGTATGGTAAAACATGATCTATGAATAGAAAGAGAGATCTTCTTTTCTCTCGTAATTAGTCCTTCACCCCTTGGCCTTGCCTGACCGCTTTGAATCATCCCGTCCCAAGTCTCAGCCGCATCCAAGAATAGCAACCCAGCCCAAGAAGACCAACTCCATGTGAGCGAGCGGGGTAATACCAAAACAAAAACTCCAGAAGAGGGTGTGTGATAAGTTGTACAATGGCATTAATCGTGACAAGTCCGTTAAATTCCTTCTATTCCCAAGTCCAAAAACCACTATATCGATGTTAGTCGGGAGAACTTAAGAGAGAAATAAGGGGCCATCTTACAGTAGCTTCTTCACAGCTTATTGCCCAGCATTTGGGTCGTATAGATAAGAATCATCGTAATACATCTCGTCTGCTCCACTGCTTTCACCGTAACTTGCTTGTGCCCATTGCGTGCCGTACGAAGGTGAAGCACTGTATGTTGCTGTAGCAAAACTATCGTCTGCGCTGTGTGTTCCCCTTCTACTGCTGCTGTGTCGACTCTCGGCCCCCTGACTACGACCAACAAAGTGGCCGATGTTCATGCTTCCCCAGGGAAGCCCTGAAGGTTCTGAATAGGAGTTGAAGTCGTTGGCAGAGGGAACGCGATAGCTGTTGCCAGCGTACTCCTGATTTCGAGAATCTCTCTCGGCTCTCTCCTTGTTTTCTCGAGCCTTTTCTCCTGGGTAATTCTGTTAGTTACATGATTGCTTTTCAGAATTCTTGCTACTTACTGAACTTGCGTTGAGCAATTCGGTTCTGAATTCTTCGTCTCTCTTCAGGATCCGTGATGTCTGACCAGTCGACATCATCGACTGAACTTGACTTTGACTTTTTTGAGGAATGTGAAGATGAGCTGCCCTTATGGGAGCTGTGAGAGCTATGTTTTGAGCTTCCGCCCATTTTGCTCTTTTCAGAAGAGTGAGAATCCGATTTGGAAGAAGATGCCTTCTTCTTGTCTTTGTGACTTGAGGATTGCGACCTTGTTTGACGTGTTGGTGCAAGTTTTGAAGGAGATTTGGAGCGTTTGCTGCCTGATCTCTCCTTTTCCTCTGTTTCCTGGTCAGGGGAAGCACTTTGAATGCGAATTTCTGGAGTTTGTAGATCCGATGGCGACTGATTCGGCAAGGACATCTACTCTCAGAGAGTCATCAAATTGGAGGCCTTGAAAAGATGGTATTGAGTTTGTTGACACAATAGGGGGGAACCATCTAAGTTGTAGGACTTTTATGCTGAGACTGAGACGGCAGAGTTGTAGTGTAGCAATGACAACTGAAACAAACTACACCCTTGTACTAGAAGTCTGAGATTGATAACTAGGCAGACAGAATAGGGATGTATTGAAGTCGCTTAGAGTTTAATTGTATTAGGATATGGTATGAACGAAACTCGAAAACGAGGGACGAAGCCACATACATGTAAGGCAACGACTTTTAAACCCTGGGCCATGATAGGTAGTACACTAGTACCTGAAGGACCCATGCGAGAGCGGGATGATTGAATCGGCCAGGACCGGGGGTATCTTGGGCAGTGAGTGAGTGACTGTATCAAAGATGGAGGGAGGGTAGAGGTTCAACGGCGGAGCCGGGTAGGGCAGAATTGACGTATGGAGATTACGAGGAGGGCACGAGGCGGATGCGTCAGGAAGAGGTTTTTCGGGAAATTAATCAATTGGAGGTGAGTCTTTACTACAGAGACATTCGAGTCAAAAACTGAATCCTGATAGGCGTTGCTCGCCATTCGCTTCGACTAAGAAGGATTCGCATCAGCCATGATATCCATAAGAGACCCATGCCTTAACTTAGTTGCAGGGGGCGGAGAGAACAGGCAGAGAACTAAAACGGTACAGACTGGATAAAAAATGCACTAAACAACCTTGTTAAGGTACACCACCAGATGCGTGGAATGGCGTGTAAGACGAAGGGTGTGCGTCAACACGGCAGCCTCTTTTCAAGCGATATCAGATCCGAAATCATTTCTTGTTTATGACTGAGGCCTCTCCAGGTCGCGTGGTGCACCAACATACGTATTCTCACAGATATTCAAGGGAGAGACTGTACGTAAGGTACATGCAAGCTGTCTTGGACCCATGACGGCGAAGGAGTCATACTCTGGAAACCTTGTAATCACCAACTTACAAACGTCCCCCAAATGGGGCTAATCTCAAAGTAATAGCTACATACATACCTTAGGCTACTACACTTCAGGTCGAGTACTGTACAGTAACACGTATGTGCCCACGTACAGTGAAGACGTCACAGCTGAGATCGAATTACCTACTCTTTAAAGATATGGTTAAGTTTCGTGTAATGTGATTAAGGGAATCCAGACCACTCACGTATGTACCTCTTGCACGCGTCTCCTCTGTAAGCCCCCTGCAAACGTGCATTCGCAACAAGTCACGCTAATAATTTGCCTGTCATGGTTCGAAACAGTGTAAGTTGGAGAAAGCCAATAGAACACTACCTTGTGTGAAAAGCCGCGTTGCTAAGCCACCCGTCGCCCTGAACCTGAGAAGGGAAGGGGAGCAAAAACGGGAATGCGAGATATACGGCGGACGGGGAGTAGGGCCTTGGGGCCACGAGGTAATGAAAAATAGTGGGACAATGCTAAAACGGGCCTTGTAAGGCAGATGCACCTATTCTTTGACGATAATACGTATTCATCCGTGGATATTGTACATACATCATGCCTGTGATGTAAGATTCAACATATTTAACCAAGTCTATAGGAAGATATAGGCATTTAATCGGATTTTCTAGGGAACAGAAAAGGCTCATCACGGATAATCTAGTCACAAGATACACCCTGCGATTCCGACCCGACATCCCCGGATCTTGCGTGCCGGATAATCATGGACAGGGATTCAGAGGAGTCATCGCCATTGCAACTACGGATATCTTAGCTGGAGCCAGATTTCATTAGGAACGGGCCCGAGAACTTGGACACGTTTTAGCTGAGGTCATTTCACTGCACTGCACTGTACTGTACATACCACACCGTATGTTATGCTTGAGTGTTATGTATGTTTTAAGTTCCCTCCCGTCTTAACTACCAGGATCTTTTTTCCAAAGAGGGCTGCCTTGCGTAGTAAAGTCGTTGCCTCAAGGCTTCCACATCATGGCCCTGTCTTAGACGTACGTATGTCTATACATGGATGGGATATGAGGACACGTTGTGATATCATCACGATCAAGTTAGCTCATCAGCCCTATGAACACGCATTCGCACAACATCCCTCAATGGGACCGTGGAGGGTCAATTCATGCATCGCCGAACCAAGCAGTCGGTGAGAATAGGGATGAGATGAGCAAATTTATGCTACCTACTCTTGTCTCGAGACCACAAAATAATCGTAACGAGGTCAAGGTAGCTACGAGAAAACCCTCACGCTAGGTACATATATGTCTCTCAAAGGGCGCGCGTGATCTCTGAAGCCCAAGTCGATCTGCCGTCGCTAGGAAATTCCAGGAACCTCAAACTTCATGATTATCAATCACAAGCCTCAGCTCGTCAGGGCTGCACTGTATCGCGATACCGGGTGATCGACGCTATACAGTATCCCATGCTTGAAGGGCCCAGAACAACCTTAGCAGAAGCCAATTTTAGGCAGCCTCTGCAATGTTACATCTCCCTGTGAAATTTAATGCCCCGGAGGTGGTTACGAAACCGTTCCCATTCGTCATAATTAGCTTTTGGCTGCCCATAAAGAATATGCCAAACAAAAGGTCCCTTGATCAAGCGGCGGTAGCTGAAACTCTAACACCGACAGTTGGGGGCCACCCTCTGATGATTCATTTGCTGATCAATTAGGCGAATGCGAGATGTTCGCCAATCTGCACGGACGTTGGTTATCGTGAATTTCTTCATAGCAAGGACCAAGTAACGAACAATGAATGAACATTGATCGAAAAGTTATGAGAGTGCTTCTTGGCGTGCAATGGTATGAGACAAGATTTCCATCAACGTATAAGTCACAATGAGAAGAACCTCACCCAGTCAAGGATACGATATGAAAACAGTCTGTATTATTGCACATACAGCCACCCCCATTTCTCAGTCATGTGCGGAGATGGCTTTTTCTGTTTCTGTTTCCTGTCACATCGTGAATGTGGCTGCATATAAACCACCATCTTCAAATCAACAAACATGAAGCCAGTCAACTAGTCAGAGAACGACCAGGTGAATGCCCGCCGTACATATGCCGTTATGTCTTTATTATTAGTCGGAAGTGAGGGCATCCGATATGCAGTTATAATTAACCCACCTCTTAATGCTTGTTGATACAGCACTTGGGAGGCATCAAGTACAAGACACGGGTAGGGTACCCAGCTTCACTACCTCAAGAATATTAGTCAATCGAAGAAGAAGCTTAAAATAAAGAATCAGCATGATCCCCGCACAGCATGCTTCTTTTGTCAGGTGAATCACATAGTAGGCAGAGCAGGGGATCAGGTTGTATCAACGGGCGGTGCAGTATCAACACCGATCATAACATGTCCAAATATAGAATTACACACTTAAAGGGAATTCAGTCATTGTAAATTATGTGCCATGTGAACGTTTAGGTGGTGACAAGGGGACACGGCACAGTTGCATTAGTTTAGCATAGCCTACTGTTCTTTGGAGTTTTGATAATAAGACTTCCACGAATTGATGGCCCACTACAGGAGCGAGAGAGACTTCAAGTGACGTTGAAATAAGCTCCAAATTTACGGAAAATAAGATCCGGGATTTACGTCAAGAATAGCTTCTCTTTATGCCTGCCAAGAGGTAAAAAATACACCAGGCAGTAAGGCGTTGGTACTGATACAATGCCTCAGGATGATATCTCATAATCGCTGACATAATGTTCACACAGCCTCTGCAAACGAATATGGCAAACCGATATACCCGATAGATAGGAAACAGACTTTATAATATGCCATCAAGTCTTTTTTGCACATCAAAAGATACCCGAGAACAGCACTTGAGTGAAACATGCTTTTGCTCAGCCATCCATAAGCCCCAGTCATATCTGCTAAAACTACAGTTGTAAATGTACATGTTGCGTCTTTGTCTTTTACACAACTATTACATATTGGCCAGCATCTCGGCCTCACGCTCAGCTCTTCGCTCTGCCGACCTCTTCTTGAATCGGACCTCGGCCCTTCTGCGCTCACCACCGTCGAGCTTGCGACCCTGGCGGTCCTCCCACATGCCTTCCGTAACCTTCACAATAGCTCCTGATGTTCCAGAGATGGGTTGGGCAAAAGGCCCAGCAATCGTCTCGTGACCAACGACTCGATATCCGTTTGGTCGGAGCAGATATGAGCCAGTGTCCTCTTCACCCGCAGAGTTCTTAATAGCCTTTCGAGGAATCTTTTTATCAGGCGTAAAATCGTGGGGTACGTTAACAACCCATTTCGTATCGCTGAGGGCCGAAGGAGGCGGTGTTGCGACCTTCAAGAGAGCCTGTCCATCCTTGACATATTCAAAGTCTCCGCCTGGGCCCAACGAACCCTTTCTATATCGCTGCATCCAATGCAAAAGGTACCTCCGGTTTCGGGGTGGTTCGATGCCCAATTCCTTGAGTTCTGGCGAGGTGAGGGAGAAGAGAGCGTTCCATGAGGGGAACTTGTTGGCGTACTTGTTGAGGCCACGGCCGATCAGGGTGAGGAAGGTCGGCACATCGGGAACGAATGGTCGGGGCTTGGGGATCGGGTGCGCAGGCCGTGTCTTGTGAAGTTGTCGGATCTGTCCTGTCCTTGAAAAGGCGCTGCCGCTCTGCAGAAGCAGGCCAAATGTTGACCTGAGTCGTTCGCCCTTCATTTTTCTAGAAAATTGTGTTAGAGAACACTGTTGAGAGTATCAATTTCCTATTACAAACTTACGCTGCTCAATGGGTCGAATGAAACAAGTTCAGCCGCTACCTCAATCAACGAAGTCTCACAAGCCGAACGTTGATCTCGAAATTTGACGATGGGTCTTCGTTATGTCAGCAAGGCTGTTTCTGTGGCTGATGCTCCTCAGAACTGTGGCGCTGATCCCTGCTTATCCGATGGTGCTCCACTTATATCCGACCAGGCTGATATCCCACCTCAAATGCCTACATGCTCCTCCTACCTTCTTCCCTCCTACATACTCGATTTCATGTTGAGTCATCTATAATATTTCGCGACCTCAAGTTTGGGGCATCTCCATCTACCAACCATCAGTGGTAAATGATAACAAACATATACTATCAACCATGGCCCGCTACAAGGCCGGCTCCCGGCGTTCTACTGTTGAGGCGGTTCACTTACACGTTGGACTCGATGGTGAGTTAACCTATTGGGGTTCTATCCACTCACGCTCACACCTTTGACTTCAGATTTGATGCCAACATCATTCGTTGAAGGGCTTATTAGTCTCATGATTTCTGAAAATGAAACTTCAGATCAACCATCATCGTCCCAGGAGAATGGGCCACCTACAAAGCGTCGTAAGACCGAGTCTTCAATAGCCTTGAATGCTATACCTATCGCAAAGAAAGAATTTACTATTTCTCGCCCTTGCGCAGGGTCCTCTTCCAAAAGTCAATCATTCATTTGTAAGAGCGTTGATCGCTACATGAGCATTCATTTTATGGACAATCGACTTCGCATGAAGTCGCGGAAGGATTGCCCATCGGAACCGTTGGATGTTACGGTCAGGCTCAGACGAGCGGAAGAAGATGACCAGATGAAGATTTCTTACATCTTGGATAGCATCTCCCAGCGAGCGTCACAGCCGAATGCGCTATGGAGCACATTCGACCTGGCACTTGAGTGGCAAGGAAGGCAGGTTAAGATGACTTACTGTCGCAATTTCTACTGGAATGAATCTCCATCGCCGCACTCTCAATACAGATCGTCACTAGATCGCCAAAAAAGCCAGCCATTCATTAACTTGCTACTGCGCGGCTCGATCTTGACAGGCACATCCTATAGAAATTCAACATGGTCTCCCATGGACTTTTACGAAGCGGCTTTTGTCCCCCAAAAGGACGAGAAAACACCTGAAACTATTCAGGTCGATGCTTTGGAATCAACATTATTTCCATACCAGAAGCGCACACTACAGTGGTTACTGCAACGTGAAGGAGTGCGGTGGTCAGCAGATATGCGACGCATCGTCCCATACGTACCTGAAAACCAGGATAGCGTGTATGACTTCAAGAAACTGACGGATGTGGCCGGGAATGAGTACTACTTTAGCGAACTATTCCATACGGTGACAAGAGATATTTCGCTATTCCGACAAGCTGAGGCTTCCATCAAGGGCGGCATTCTGGCAGAAGAGATGGGCCTCGGTAAAACACTGGAGGTTCTTGGCTTGATCTTGCTTCACCAGCGATCTCGACCCTTGATTCAGAGTGAATATGAGTCCCAGGCCAAGCTGACGCCGAGTGCCGCCACGTTAATTGTGACACCCCCATCGTTAAAAGACCAATGGGCATCCGAAATTGCTCGTCATGCACCGGGCTTAAGTGTCAAAGTTTATGAGGGTCGGAAAAGGATATCGGAAGCAAACGAGCAACAGGCCACAGATGAACTTGCTGGCCACGATATTATTCTCACAACATACTCTGTACTGTCCTCTGAGCTTCACTTCACGACAGCACCTCCAGAGCGTTCACGGCGGCACGCAAGAGTTTATGATCGGCCCAGGTCTCCCCTCGTGCAAATCTCGTGGTGGAGAATATGCCTTGACGAAGCTCAGATGATTGAAAGTGGTTATAGCCAGGCCGCGAAAGTGGCTCGTGTTCTTCCTCGGATAAATGCATGGGGTATCACTGGAACTCCGGTGAAGAATGACGTTGAGGATCTTCAGGGCTTACTCCTTTTCCTCCAGTACGAGCCCTATTGTTCTGTGAACCAAATATGGCAAGATTTGATCCGTCACCACAAATCTGTCTTCCAGCGCCTATTCAACAGGATCGCTATTCGGCACACAAAATCAATGGTTAGAGATGAGTTGGTTCTACCATCCCAAAAACGCTTTGTCATCAGTATGCCCTTTACTGCCGTTGAGGAACAGCACTACCAGTCCCTTTATCGAGAAATGGCGGAAGTGTGTGGGCTCAGCCTCGAAGGAGCGCCAATTGTGGATGACTGGAAGCCTGAGGATCACGAAGAAGACATGAGAACTTGGCTGGTTCGACTCAGGCAGACTGCGCTGCATCCTGAAGTTGCAGGTTATAACCGCCGAGCTCTCGGCAACAGCAAAAATAGGCCCATGAGGACCGTTGACGAGGTTTTAGATGCTATGCTAGAACAAAGCGAGAGCGCGATTCGATCAGATGAGAGAGCCTATCTATCCAGTAAACTGACACGAGGTCAACTATACGAAAACAGCCCCCGAGTAAAGGAGGCACTGGAAATATGGTTATCAGTACGAGACGAAGCTCGAAAACTTGTTTCCAAAGCCCGTGATGAGCTCAAGTCTTTGACTGTGTCAAGAATTAGGCCCACTAGTCACGAGGACTCTGATATTGATGATGATTCTGAAGTTGAGGAGAAAGGTCAACTGTTTGAAAGTCGAAGACGGCTTCGTGGAGCATTGGAGATGTACCACAGGGCCATCTTCTTTTGCGCGAATGCATACTTCCAGATCCGCGAAAATCCAGAAATGACTGAGCCCGAATCCGAGGAATTTTTACGTATCAAGAAGTTGGAAGATGAGCACTACGAGGAAGCAAAGGCTATTCGAAGGGAAATCCTACAAGAGCCTCACCACAAAGCAAACCGTCTGATGGCGAAGGTGGCACAGAAAGCATCCGAACAATCTTTTGTTGAGATTCCGGAGCTCACAGTTAATGAGGAGCGAGGGATCGAGAGCAGTCGCATTGTCGACGATCTAGAAGCATTGTACAACGAACTGAACGACCAAGCAAATGTCATTGATGAATGGAGGGAACACCTAGTCGGGCTGGTTCTGAAGCCTTTGGTTGATGAGGAGGACGATGCCGAAACCACTGGAGATGAATACGGCGAGTCAGCCAAAATTCAAGATGAACTCATGGTTTATGTTCAAGCTCTTCGAGCTATCATTGCTGATCGACAGGATGCTTTGACTGGACAGACTAACGAACTGATCAAGCACGAAACACAAACGTCGCTGAGACTCGCAGCCAACGAAGAAGGGCCTGCTCCCGAAAAGCTTATTGAGCTTCTTGCATTACGAGATCAAATCAAGCCACGATCAACCTCGATGCGGAAAGCTATCAGCGAGTTTCGAGGCTTAACATCAAAACTGGCAAGGGACACCACACGAAGCGTCCTAGAAGGTAGAATTGCAGATCGACAACTCAAAGCAACGCAAGCAATTTTGAACACACAAAGCAAGCTGACTACGGCTCTTGAGGCCGAGGTCGACAAGTTCAAGAACATCATGAACCTCCGCCTGGAGTATTATCGCCAATTGCAAGTAGTCTCCGACAGTGTCCTTCCCTACGAGGAACCCGTCACTGAAGAACTCATGACGAGGATGAAGACGACTGAGGAAAATATGCGGCAAAGGCTGTCTGCAGCAGAAGCCAAACACAGATACCGTGAGTTATACACACCTTATTATTCGACCCGAAATTAACTTTCCAGTCCTCCACCTCAAGGAAGCAGGAAACAAGTCTAACGAGCCGCGAATGTGCGTCATCTGTCAGACCAATTTCACTATTGGCGTGCTCACGGTTTGCGGGCATCAGTTTTGCAAGGAATGCATGATGTTGTGGTTTAAAGCTCACCACAATTGCCCCGTGTGTAAGAGAAAGTTGAAGTCATCCAACTTACATGATATTACTATCAACCCTCAGCAACTCAAAGTGCATAGCGATGATCCAACCCAAGCTCAAGATGGTACGGATAATAGCCCTGAACAAAAACAAACCGATTCGCCAAAGAAAACCGGGATCTACTCCGAATTTAACTCAGACAAGCTGGCTGATATACAGAAAATCGAGCTGGACGGGCCTTCATTCACTACGAAAGTTGATACGCTTGTAAAACATTTGATGTGGTTACGAGAGTCTGACCCCGGCGCAAAGTCGATTGTATTCTCGCAATACAAAGGATTTCTGGGGATTTTGCGTAACGCTTTTTCAAGATTTAGGATCGGCTATGCCTCCATTGACGACCCCGATGGCATCAAAAGGTTTAAGGAGAATGCGTCAGTCGAGTGTTTTCTTCTTCATGCCAGGGCGCATTCCAGTGGCCTGAATCTGGTCAATGCAAGCCATGTCTTTCTCTGTGAACCTCTCCTCAACACCGCGCTCGAGCTACAGGCAATTGCACGTGTGGACCGGATTGGTCAAATGCACGAAACAACTGTATGGCTCTACCTTGTGTCAGGGACAGTTGAGGAGTCAATTTACAATCTTTCGGTCCAGCGGCGAATGGAGCATATGGGACGTGTCAATAAGGGCAAGTCAAAGGAGTCGACACCTGAACTTCTCGACGTGAATATCGAGGCAGCAAACACTCTGGAACTTGAGCAAGCATCACTTTCACGGTTGATGAGTAAGGATAAATCGGCTGGTGAGAACGTCGAAGAGAACGATTTATGGGAATGTTTGTTTGGGCACATTGCTCGCAAAGACACTGGGCCCGAAAAGGATATCAGGCTTCAGGAAAAGGCTGTCATGGGCTACTTGGCAGCAGAGGCAGCCGAGGAGAGAATGGACAGGGACGATTAGGTACCAGGATCATGACATGGAGGAATGGATTTGGCGCATGGGTTAGCATTCACGACAAGTCCCTACATCAAGGACTAGCAACTATGGAATCTCATTTGTGGTTCAGATCATGGGTTTTTACATGAATGCAACGGCAATGCTCACGATATAGTGCAATGAGATCATGGATCATGTCTCGTAATAACGTGTGGGAAAAGCACGTCATTTTCTCAATGCTCGTTTTGATACATATAATATACAACAGATACTTTTGGCTCATGGTGTCCCTTGATCCATTGCCATGTGACGAGTCAGATCATTTCTCATGATACCCAACCCCTAGTCTACCCAGGCATGTACGCCATGACCCTTGAAACTTAGACATGGTTTCGTCACAAAATACAGTGCGCAAGTGCGCAACATGTCAAAAAGATGTCTCACTTCCTTAATCGACTCGCTTGGTCTTAGCGCTGGCGCCAGACTTGACGCGACGGGCGACAGGGCGGTTGATGTGGTGATCAGGGATCCAGCTCTCGTCGTAGTCCTTTCCAGAGGCGACGGCAACGGGGGTAGACTCAGAGCCGGAGAGAGGCTCAGCAACATCGATGGTCTTCTTGGCCTTCTTATTGGTACGGGGGCGCTTGGCCTGGGGGAAGAGAGCCTCGACCCAGGTCTTGTAGACGAAGTAGAGGGTACCGGCGAAAGCAGCAGAGAGGAAGAGGTAGAGGAAGATACTACAAAATTTGTTAGCTTTCGATTGGTGGAGAGGTAAGAGGAAGTGCATACATCTGGGGGTCAAGGAAGCTGGTGGGAGCCTCGACGATGGAAGCGGGACCGTTGTGAACCAAGACTTGGTGGAGGTTGCCAGTCGAATCAGTGACGACAGCGGAGAGCTCAACGCGGACCTCCTGGGGCTGCATGTCCTGGGCGAAAGAGAAAGGAAGCTCCTTCTTCTCGCCGGCAGGAACCTCAATGTTGTACTGGACAGAGGTCAAGTTGCGCACGATGCTGGCGTAACGGGGGCTGTCCTCGGGAAGCTCCTTCATGGTGTTGAGAGAGCCAGCGACGAAGGCGACATTGATAGCATTGGCATCCTTGTTGTTGATCTCGATAACAGCCTTGGTAGGACGACCGTTGACGAGCTTGACACCGAGGATATCAGCTTCGGGGAAAGTAGCCTTGATATCAGCCTTGAGAGGAGCCTTGGGAGCGGCATTGGCTTCAGGAGCGTCCTTTCTGAGATGTTAGAATTGCAGGAGAGGAGATGAAGCTGTCGCGCGACACGAACCTGAGCAACAGCGCCAAAGACCTGAGCAGCCACGAGGGCGAGCAAAGAAGCCTTGAAGAACATGACGACGAGAAGATGAGGGAAACCGATAGAGAAGACACCGATGAAGAAGATTGGGGGAGGGAGATGAAGGGAAAAAGAGAAGAAGAAGAAGCTGGTGGAGATGATGGAATATGGGGGGAAACAGGTTGGGCAGTGGGTGACAAGACACAATCTGGCCTCTGGAGGCGAATGGAGCAAGGGGAGGGGTGCTGTTGTGGAGAATCATTTGAGATTGGTTCGAGACTTGAGGTTTTAGGGGATTATAGTGGGTAGACGCTGAAGCTGGAGCTGTTTTAGGGGTTTAGTGGCTGTGACGGGAGCTGGAGCTATGAGCTTGGACCAATGGCGTTATTGTATCTGGAGCTGCGCCGTTTTGAATTGAGCTTATCAGTCTTATTACCAACGTTGAAACCAATTCTGACATCAATCATCATGTTACATAGTGATAGTTGATTGACTTCGCGAGAGATCGGTAATCGGTGAAGTGTGGGGTCTTCCGGTGTCTTCGCCGGTCTGTCTGCCGTATGATTCGGCCCCGCTCCGGGTCATTATCAGATATCGTTGACTTCAAGGGTATTTCATCAGTCAGGCAAGTATAAGTCAAGTAACTAAATTAATAGTGAATCGCAAAATATAAATAAAATGATTATGCTATGAGAATATGCTATTTTTGATCTTTTGAACGCTCTAAAATATGCAAGTCTATAGTCATGACTAGACCAGTGTATGCGCATGTGTATTTACTAATATGCCCGCTTCAGCTTTCTAAACTGGTGAATCTTCGGTCTTTTCGGTCTCTTCAACTTCCTTTGCTTTCTTCTCCCACGCTTCTAGTGGTGGAGGTTGGAATAGCTGGCCGTTCAGGCTCGCCTTGATAGTCCCACACGCTACCATAGCCCACAGCAAGAACTCGGCAACAGAAAATATTGTTCCCAACACTTTGAAGAACTTGGAAGGAAGCTCCTGAGCAAGTGTCGTGGTCGCAACCGTGAACACTCCAAGAGGGAAAGTAAACGCCCACCAAGTGAGGTTAAAGGTGATTTGACGTCTGATGATTGTGGCGAGAGCAAAGAAGAGCCACACAACAGCGAATCCCCATAAGATGAGAGCAGTGAGAATGCCAGTCAGGTAGAAGAACTGACCCGCGATCGGAGCCTTGGGGATAAAGTCGTTTCTAGCAAAGAGTTTGAGAGAGACTTGGCCGAGGAGTTGGATTGCTGCTGCGCCCATACCAAGAGGGCCAATGGCGATGAACGATGCTACAGCCACTTGGCCAGGGAGGATGTCGTGAATCATAAGACGATTGTAGTACATGGCAAGAATGACGATCGCCATTGGTACGCTAGTTCCCCAGAGGACGTAGCTTGTAATGACGGTCCATATGGCGTGTTGGTCGTTGGGGAGGACATTGGCTACGATGGCTCCGGAGGTGGAGGCAACGATATCGGCAATGACGGGGAAGAGCCACGAAGGGTTTACTTGATCAAGTGTGATCTTTGAAGAGTCAGTATTGATACGTCAGTACTGGAATTGGTGATTGACTTACACCCTCTGTTCGCATGATACAATGCGGTATGTAAAGACTACAAGCAGTGGCCATAACAACATCAATCCACCAAAGAGCCCATGCAAAATTGGCAGCCCAATCACCCCAGGCTGGAACACATACAAAGACTATCATGTTTATAATGGTAGCGAAGCCAACTGGTATGGTCCCTAGTCAATTGTTAGCTTCAATTGCGATCAGTTGGCCACATCATGACAAAATACATACCTAGAAAAACAGCCTGTGCCGGATGTCGTAACGTCGAATACCATATACCTTTGAAATGCGTATATCTGATAATAGATATACAGCTAAACAGAGTGAATAACACAATATTTAGACAAAATATTATGCAGGAGACGTAGAATAGCCATCGGCCGTGGTAGGGCAGGTTATGGAGGAGAACAGACGTGATTCCGGTGCCCATTGTCACTGTGAACCACGAGGGGGTAAAATTAACGACAATTCGACGCCATCCTCTTCGATTTTCTCGATATTTATCGTGCTTGAGTTCTTCTGGATTCGTTGGTGCCGCAGGAGCTGCTATGTCAGAACCTGGGTAAGTGACCTCGCTAGAGTCTAGGTCTGGTAGATGATCTGAGGGCGTTGGTATGGAACTCATAGTGAGGTCAACTGAGCAAACAAACTAAAATGTCTTGACAACCAGTATAAGCCATTGAATAGAAGAAAAGGTCACGTTTATTTAAGTACTAGTAATTAATCAAAGTTAGACACAACGTGACGTCGCGGAATCGGCACCTCGGCCAATGCCAATTTTCGACCCACGACTCGTTGTCATGTTTTTCTTCCCTACTAACTCATGCCATTGCCACGGAGTGGACGCAGTCTCTTTATAGGATTCCCGCGGAGACGTCTGAACTCGTTTAATGCCTAGTCCACAACCGTATGATGCTCAATTGGGGTTGTCTTTGCTGACCATAACCTCTATGTGAAGGAATTGGTTGCTCGACCTATAGCGTGTCGTACCTGTTAGTCATAGGAATTCAAACGTCAGTTCATGGGTCCAAGGCGAAACATTCAGGTGACTATACTGTTACATTGTCCTTCAAAACTTGAGACTACCATCGTATGGACATAGAGTGAATAGTATGTTTTTTGGTCCTTTTTATATAGTCTTCGGCAGTATTTGTTTGTTGCATCGGAGAATTAGATCCCTCCATCAAGGCAAGCCACGTCCACAAACCACTGTCTCTCTAACAACAGCCATTGTCGTACCAATTGAACTTTAATTGTATCAGAAAATGTTCTCGTAGTTCAATATCTCATCTTATTCCGGCCCAAGTCACCTTATTTTCTATATCCCGAAGCCCCTTGATCATACCCCTTTGCATAAGAACAACAAATTGATAGCAGAACATCGCTTATCCACATCACCCATTTTCCGTATCCTGGTTCGCTTCAAAAGTTCACCTAACCCCATAATAAAACACTAACTCAAAATAAAAACTACATAATATGATCTTTCATTAATCAGAAACCTTTTTTTTTTTTTTTTTTTTTTTTTTTTTTTTTTTTTTTTTTTTCCCTCCATTTTTTATATAAGGCTATCAAGCTTTTAACTTTCAATATAGAGGCTTAAACAGTAAGGCCCCTATAATAAGCCAGTATCACAGAAGTTAATATCTTATAAGGTTCATCTGCATCAGTAGCGCAATTACTGCCTTAACCAAGCAGTATAAATACTGCCCCTTAGCAGCTATATCAGCCTTCTTCCTCTATCCCACCCAAAAGAATAGTCTTTAATTAACCTTTATAAATATTACGCCTAGTATATCTATTATACTTCTAGAGTACGTTCCCCAACCTGACTTTCCATACCTGTTAGTTACAGTTACTAATATCAATTATAGCCGCCGATACGATACCTATATGCAACAGCCTGCAGCCTAATTAGGGCTATTATACAACTAACCACTATCTCATTACTGCAATCGAATTAGTACTAGATTAGGCTAATAGCTAAGATTGCCGCAAGATCTATATAATGGCTGCAGCTATTATAAAGAACTTCTTATCAAGAAGCCCATCCAGCCTAATCAAGATGGCTATTTTTAACTGCACCCTAATTAACTTAATTAATCATACAGACCAGGCTTGCCTAAATCATCCAATCCATCCGGGTTAGCTAGCTAGGGAGCTATCCGGATTAAAGAAGCTAGAAATGGCTATAAAGAAAGGCTTGCCCCTTAATACAGAAGAGGCAGCTTTCCTTGCTGCATTAACAGGTTCAGCCCTGTACAAAGAGTGGCTCAGGAACGTAATCATCAAGGCCGAATATATATGCTGCATCCTCCTAATCATACAGAATTAATAGACTAGTCATAGTCTAAGACTATAAGAGCAAAGGGACAGCATATCTGCAAACAGAGTTCTAGGATAAACGCAGGGTAATAGCAGGGTTCGAAAATTTAAAGGAATTGGTTGATATGTGTAAGTTAGGTGGCTGAAGTCAATGACGACTCTATCAATTGAATGCACGTGCCTCGGCACGTGACCAATCGACCTTGCGTCCGAGAGCTGCAGATAAAGTGATATCAGTGAAGAAGCAGTGGTTTAAACTGGGGGATCAGAAACCATGTCCTCCGATGTGACTGTTGTACTTGGGTGTCACGTAACCAGGCATAGAATCCCTCTCCTCCACCGCCAGATGGGCACCAGCGATGCGCAGCAATTGTGCACAAGGCTCCTGGCCTGACTTGACAGCGACAAACAGAGGCGAGTGATTGGCCTTGTTGCGTTCGTGGACACTGGCGCCCCGCTGTAGCAGCTCGAGTAGGATTTCGGTACTGCCGGCCACCGCTGCGAGATGCACCGCTGTGTTTCCTGCGTAGTCTGATTGTTTGAGGAGTTGAGCACCTTCACCCTGCAACAATTCCTTGACGAGTCCCAATTCGCCATTCTCAATCGCGTATCCGAGTGCCGAGAATGCAGTCTCGCCTGGCGTAAGATGGGATGCGGCAAAGTCGAGTGAGCCGGAGGGGTGAGAGAAGCTTTGGTGGGCAATCTCTGTCATCTCACCACGCAGCGACCGGGAAAGCTTCTCCTGGATTTCCTTGACCGAGAGGTTTGGTTGAGCGAGTAGATAGGAGACTTTGGTGAGCGCCGCCTCAGCTGTTAGGTCGAGCCCAAAGATGACACCGGCTCGACCGAGGACAGTGCCTGGAGCATAAACGGGAGATACAAAGCCATTAACACATTGACTAACATTCACAACGACAATGCCACGCTCAACAGCCGCCTTGATGATCTGCGTAAGACGACCCTCAGCACCGCCAGGGATGTTACCCATGCCGAATGTCTCAAGAATAAGACCACGGATATCGGGCAAGTGAAGCACGGCGTCGATCATCTCAGGCTTGATGCCAGGAAACACGCGCAAACAGGCAACGTGAGTAGTGTCAAGCCCCTTTGTGACATGAAACTTGGCAATCGAAGTTGGTCGTAGGACAAGAGGCCAGTTAACACTGATGCCGAGGCCATTAACCTTGGCGATGGGTTCGCAGTTGGGACTGGCAAAAGCCTCGAACTCTGTTGCTGAGACCTTTGCGCTGCGGTTTCCACGGTACAAACGATGGTGGAAAAATAAGCAGACTTCAGGAATGGTGAATGTTCCGGCGATGATGAGGGATCCCAATAGGTTGTCGACACCGTCGGATTGAAGTGCAAAGATGGGCGCCTGAGAGCCAGTGAGGATCACAGGCTTACCCAGGTTCTCCATCATGAAGGAGAGCGCAGAGGCCGTGTAAGCCAGAGAGTCTGTTCCGTGAAGGATGACGAACCCGTCAAATAGATGATAGTTCTCTTGAACACATGAGGCCATGGCATCCCAATCATGGGCGGAGATAGAGCTAGAGTCTAGTAGTGGGCTGAACTCGATAATACCATAGCGGACATGGCGATTGTATGCTGTAGCAGGAGTGCGAAGACTATCAATCTGGATCTTTTCTCCATCACGAACTGCTGGGAGGGTATCTGGATATCTGTCAGTGTGGTTCATCCAGAGCATTATGTTGTTTCATACCTGGGTTTGAGAAGTCATTGAATGATGGGCGAGGAGCCATAGCATTCTCCAAGAAGTTGTCTGTTGGTTGAAGACCATCAGGGCCTTGCTGCATACAAATCGTTCCTCCTGTGCCAATGATGAGGACCCGAGACTCGGGGTAATTGGTCTCGGGAGCCTTCAAGTCGGGAGCCTTCAAGGCAGGAGAGCCATGAGAGCCTGTCTCGCTCATTTTGAAGGTGTTGAAAGTTGTATGGGAAGTGATTGACCTGATAGTCTAGCAATTGATATCAGTGATAGATAAGAGCTGATGTGAGTGAGGATAAGATAGCGACTCAGTCAGCGCATCAACGATTAGACTTTGAACAGAACGATTATTTCGAATAGAGACGAAGAAGGATAAACCACGATCAAGATGAGGAGAAGTGAAAATTTATCTACGGCACGCGCAACGTTAATAAGTACAAACTAAACCTTGTGGACAAAGAAGCCATCAAGTGGATCCTCTCGAGGTTATGAAGGGGTAACAGAAACTCGATATCTCGCGGGGACTGGCGAGTAAGAGGCGATGGTGTTTGGTGTATGCGATAGCCCACGGAGACTAAGTATTAAAGAGGAAAACTATTGGTGTGAAATCAAGGTCTGGAGTTGCATTGCTTGTTTGTCCTAAGCATTTTAAATACTGAATTGGTTAATGAGGGAAAATGGGATGTCGTATCTTTGGTCTGGTGTTGATGATCAGTAACCAGTGGCAGGTGATCAAGAGGATATTTTTACGGTGTACAGAGACTAGATTAATTTAGGCAGAGCAGATTGATATTCATTGAATATATATATATATATATCTAAAAGCTAAATACATGAGTGACCTCAGTAATGATCCAGATATCCAATCTTTTACCCCAGAGATCAAGATCTCCAAGACGCGGGGAGAATGAATAATAATTACTGGCACTGGCTGCGTAGGTTGGGCTGCATTTTTCGACACATCTTCTATTGGCAAAGGCTAGAACAATGTGGATTCCCTGCTATTTCGATGCTTCACAGCCAGCACCAGCGAATAGAGCGACCTCCGATTACGGGGCCCTACAATAGCAGGGACTCAATACCTTGGGTTCAAAATGAATTCAGTCAAGGATACTAACTTTAATAAATTAATGATATTCCCAAGATCTTCATGGGACGAGGACTGCCAATAGATATGGTTAAATGAAACTTTCCGTGATATCCATGCTTTTTATGTTAACGTAACGAGCTTTCACATGCCCAAACACCAGTACAGGATGCTTCAGCCATAATATCAGCTAAACGGGTTTTCAAGCTCAAATACAGCCTAAGCTTTAGGTTGGTTATGTGATGGAGTGTATTTGTGGTCAATTCAATATACAGATCAAAGTATGACGTACACTCCAAGATCGCAATCATTTTCTTGCTGCAAGACAATCGCCAAAAAAGTGAGAGAATCTCAACAATGACGATCATAAACCCAGATGATAAAATGGATCCAGCAAACGCAAACGCAAGGGTCTGCAGGTACGTACCCCTGGAGCAGCCATCCCTTCACTCGTCGCTAAACTTCTTCTGAACATTCTGCCACGTTCTAGGCCTGACCGCCTTCGTGCATCTCTCTAAACTCTCGTCTTGGCCTTATTGAAAGTGCATTGACAATCAAGGACAATCATCCAACAAAAACATCTATAATAGAAAACCCCGCTCACTCTCCTTTTCAAAATACCAGCGCCGACTCTTCGACTCCTCCTTTGACATCAACCTCAAAGCGCCAATCATTATTCAAACTTTTCCCGATGATTCACGATTAAGAGGCGATGCGAATCTTGTGAGAAGCCTCCCAGCCTCACTCACTCTTCTCGACGCGCGCATCGTCAACTCAAACCTTCGAGCAACCAACGACACAGATAAAATGTCAGACTCGACGCCTGATGGAACTTCGCCTCGAACCTTTGCGCTCAACCACTTGAGACCAAAATCAAGTTTCAAGGGATGCTCCCGTATTTCCGACTATGAATTGCTAGGCAAACTGGGAGAGGGAACCTTTGGGTACGAACCCCTTGGTCGGCGCATATATCGTCGATCATCAAAACCGAACCGCGATCGCATATACTAACGAAAATCCAGTGAGGTTCACCGTGCTCGCTTGCGCAAGACCGGCACACTTGTCGCCTTGAAAAAAATCATCATGCATCATGAAAAGGATGGCGTATGTCGACGTACCCCACCCAAGAACTGCACTGACAATCACAAGTTTCCCATTACCGCCCTTCGCGAGATCAAGCTCCTCAAGCTCTTGTCGCACAAGAACATCCTGAGGCTTGAGGATATGGCCATCGAGCACCCAACCAGACAGAGTGAGTGGACACGGCTGCTCCTTGGTTCATTTAAACTGACCACTCCATTCAGCCGATAAGCGCAAAAAGCCCATCGTATACATGGCCACTCCCTATATGGATCACGATCTTTCCGGTCTTCTCGATAACCCCTCGGTCCATTTCAAGGAGCCTCAAATCAAGTGCTACATGCTGCAACTGCTTGAAGGCCTGCGATATCTCCACGACAGCCGCATTCTGCACCGAGACATGAAAGCCGCTAACCTGCTCATCAACAACCAAGGTATCCTTCAGATTGCCGATTTCGGTCTCGCTCGACACTACGAAGGAGACGTTCCCAAGGCTGGTCAAGCCTACGGCCCAGGAAGGCGAGATTATACTGGTCTGGTAGTTACTCGATGGTACCGACCACCAGAGCTTCTGCTACAATTACGGCAATACACCCCCGCTATTGACGTTTGGGGAGTAGGGTAAGCGTGAATCTGGAATGCCTGGTTCTTCTTGGTTCTAACAATCAATGTAGCTGTGTTTTGGGCGAGATGCTCTTCGGAAAGCCTATTTTGGCTGGCGAAAGTGACGCACATCAGCTGGACATGATCTGGGACTTGATGGGATCTCCTAATGAAGACAATATGCCTGGGTGGAAGCAGTTGCCTGGTGCTGATCATCTGTCCCCTCGGCCACGAACTGGCAACCTCCAGAACAGATTTAGAGAGTAAGTCTGCATAGGACAATCTTCAAGGTCCAGTCACTAATCCCGTTTTTTAGGTACGGCTCAGGCGCAGTCTCATTATTGAAAGAACTTCTTAAGCTGGACTGGCGGACACGAATCAACGCAGTGGACGCCTTACAACACCCATGGTTCAAGATGGCGCCTCTGCCGTTAGAGCCCCACGAGATCCCCGTTTATGAAGAAAGCCACGAGCTAGACAGAAGAAAGTTCCACGACCGCAAGGCTGCCTTGCCCCCTGCCCCTAAGGGTGGGACTGTAGGTATTGGCCCAGATGCGAAGGGCGCCACAGCGGGCTTCAACAGCAACGAGCCTTACGGAAATGGTCGGAATGGTGTGAACGGAGGTAGATATCGCAACGGACCAGATGAGAGGCGTCCCGCTTGGCAACGAGATCGAGGCGCTGGGTTACCGCCACGGCCACCTCCGAACGACGACACGGACTATCGTGAGCGAGGACCCCCTCGCGGTAGAGGAGCACCTGGGCCAAGAGCCCCGGATGTCGACACGTACATACCCGCCTATAATCGGGATGATCCAGGCCGACGGAGGGATGACCGCCCTCCTCCACCGCCCAGAGATGATCGTCGGCGACGCAACAGCAGAGAAGACAGACGCTACGATAGAGACCGTGGCACCATCAGTCGCAGTAGGTCACCCAGGCATGATCGGTCAAGAGATCGAGACAGGCAAGACCGTGATAGGCCAGACCGTGATGCATACCGGAGATAGGATCCAGCGTCAGCGATACCGCCTCATGTGTACACAGGCCACAAAGGGAACAAAGATCCATTACCACCTCGAGGAGGGATGAGATTAGGGAATGGATAGTACAGGCGTTTGAAGGCGAACAACCGAGATTAATCACCTGTCGATTCGGGCATAGCAGGACACGGCGCAACGGATTGATACGACCCAAGTAAACAAGTAAGGAAGAAGAAGAATATCCTTGGAAAGGCTGAGTGTGTAGTCTAGCATTATTACATGAGCGGCGCATGGTATCAGAGGATTTTAGCAGGTTGATCCTCTCGTCTAAGAACATATATTATGGGATATTCCATAGCGTAGAAGTTTGCAGCTGAGCTTTGATGTACTATAGTACTTATACACGATCAATACTCTGAATCATCATCATCCTCCTCGTGAATGGTCTGCGATAGCAAGCCACCAGCTGGTCGGCGCCTTTGACTGGAAGAGTCAAGCCATTGCCAGTCGAGCTCAGTGCCTGAAGATTGCGAATCTCGTCGACTGCTGGTCTCGAGCAAACTGCCCTTAGAAGTTGACCCCCCTGAGTCGATATCGTCACTCTGCATTCCTAGGTAGGATGTGATGATTGATGAGAATATGGCCAGGCCGATGCCAGCCAAGATGCCGACGCCAGCTGCAGCACCAAACTAGAAGTTGTTAGAATTAGATAAGCTCATGTGAGTGGGTGTTGGTCTTACAAAGGTATACAGTGGCTATGAAACGTTAGCATAATCCTAACTCAACTTGATGTGACAGCATACCTCTAAGCTAGCCAGAAACGCCCATACAGAGCGTACGCCAGCAATTGTGTAAGAGAAGAGATAAATGGCTGGTGCAAACACGACGAGTAGAATGTTGAGGACAAAGGACAATGGTATGAGAATTAGGCGGAAAGGAAAGCTGATTATAGTGAAAAGCCGTGAGAAGAGCCCTGACCAGTTGAAGGAGAAGAGGAAGCTGAAGACAGCAACAATGATGTCGAATGCGAGTATGAATGGAGAGACTGTGGGTGAGGCTTGCTCTGGTGTTGCTGCCACAATTGTGGAAGTTAGGAGTGATGGTTCGGACATTTTGGGTAGAAGAGGTTGTGGTGTTGATGGTAAGTTGGGTGAGGTTGTCTACAAGGGAGGGAGGATTACATCACTACAGATATGGAAGAGTGATAGGGGTTCAACAAGGGAGCTCAGTATAGTAACGTGCTTATATGATAATACTCTTGGAAGTTTTTGGAGTTAATTAATGAATGAGTTGTAGTAAGTCAAGGCATGTTACAAGTTAGAGCTCCCTTGAGCTGTTGTAGATTGTGGAGGTATAGGAAGCTCAAGTCTTATCGAGATGCAATCCATTGGGTGGTTGGCTTTAAACAGCTCTCAGTGGATACCTCATAGCTTGTCTTCTGGTGTTAGTGATGGCCAGTTAGTGACTGGCACAATGGGCTTTGTGATGTCCTGAATAGAAGTACCTAAAGACTGTCACCTATCAGACTCCCCACCACGATTCAACATCCCACCCGTTCTCTTAGGTTCCCTTCATCCATTTCCATCATCGATCAATCTCTCAGGTCCATCCATCTCCACCCCCGCGACCAACGACGAACAAACTCAACGAAACGACCGAAGCCACAAACACACACCACAACCTTATCTAGGTCGACGATATTTTGGACACAAACATACAAACCAACAAAAGCGCCGATTTCATCACCGACACCAAAAATATTGCATCTGAATCATCATCACGCTACACAAGGACCCCGGATTTCGCACCAAACCCTGCCGTGCCGCGTCAGGCCGTTTCTCGCTCGTCCTCCCTCTTCTGACCTCGACGTTCAATTGGCGCTGAGAGCGCACGTATAATTATTCCCAACAATCGACATAATCGACAAGATCTACATCATCGAGTTTGACATGCCGTTTGTCATATTCCCGATAAGATACCGATAATCCGACCCTGCCAACGCCACCATCACCAAGATCACACCCTCAAGTCGCAGAGCACATCCCTTGGAAGGGAGTAGGAGGTAGTAAACATGGGTAACAACCCGTCTTCGTCCTCCAAACCGACCACGCCGACGACCTCGGCTCCTGGTTCGGCCCACGGTCATCATCATGGCCATGAATCTCCCCGACATCATCTCCGGAAAGATGCCCGCAATATCATCACAGGTCACGCGCATCGCTCTGCCGCGCCCCCAGAGCCTTCTATGGCGCAAGCCCAAGGCTCAACCGTCATCAATCGACCAAAGAGCTTGCCTCCCACTGCTGTCTCGTCTCTGAGCGGCTCTCCTCATAGCAACTTCGCCGCTGTTCACAAGACTGCTTCTTCCTCGGATGCTAAGGGCATCGCTGAGAAGCATGCAGCTGGAACTCCTGAGCCTAAGCCTGTCGAGAGCAAACCCGCAGAGTCTAAACCTCAGTACCACGACGAACCTACCAAGCCTGTTGATGTGCCTATGGAGACTTCTTCTCTTCGATCACACCAATCCGCTCACGTAAATGACACAGCTCTTGTTCCCAATAGCAGCATCACAGACATGTACCTGACTCGACCCCCGCGCTTGCCCCTCCCTATCGATGAGGAGGTTCACACCCCTGGATCACCTATTTTGGCGCCAGAGTCAGATCTGTCCATACCTGATATTGAGCCTATTGACTCGGACACCATCACACGCAAGAGTTCTGCCCTCAGTGCTACTACAGTTGATGAAGAGGATGGTGAGGAGCTGCGGGTTGATAAGACGAGACCTGTCGTTCAGACCAAGCTGGAGTGGCTGAGCGGAGGTGACAAGGTTTATGTGACAGGTACCATCTTTCAATGGAATCGCAAGCAACGATTGCATCCCATGTAAGTGCCATGATGTTATTTATCCTTTCTTCTCTGAGACATGAGTCGATCACTACGTCGTCTGTGTTTCCGTGGCTGCTTTGTGGTCTCAGATGACTGTCGCACACGATTCGTCCGGCCCGCGATAAGGATATGGCCCATACGGAGTCGATATAGTTGCTGACATATAACCTATCTAGCGAGGGTCGTCCTGGTTGTTTCTCGACAACAGTCTATGTTCTTCCAGGTACACACCATGTCCGCTTCCTGGTGGACGGTATCATGCAGACGTCTCCTGATCTGCCAACCACCGTCGACTTTGGCAACAACCTTGTCAACTATATCGAAGTGAGCCCCGACGATGCTCACAAGAAGCAAGCTCCTGCACCTCCTGCTGGCCCTCAAGCCGAGGCTCAAGTTGCCGCTGCTGCTCAGACAGTCTCACAAACTCAGGAGAAAGCGTCGAAACCACCGCCCCAGCCAAAGGGCAAACCTGTGCCCCCTCCTGAATCGTACCGAAGCCAAATTCCACAGTACCTCGTGGACTTTGACCAAGCCGAAGATTCGCAAGCGTATCAGTATGCCGTCAATGCCATTGAAAGGCTACCAAATCCTCCTGCGCTACCAGGTTTCCTGAGCAAGCCTATCTTGAATGCGGCGACCCTTATGAAAGATGACAACAGTGTGCTCAACATGCCAAACCATACGATTCTAAATCATCTTGCCACCAGCAGCATCAAGAATAACATTCTTGCTGTTTCAGCTACAACTCGGTACAGAAATAAGGTATGTCTGCTATACGAAGTGCCAAAAGGATGATGCTTACTTGATGCAGTATGTCACAACAATCGTCTACAAGCCCACATCCTCAGATGATTGATAAGACACGACGGGCGAACATAACGATTGGGTCATGAGTCAGAACCCTTATGCCTTGGGCCTGCTTTCAGACATGCGGGCTCGAGTTACGATGTGATGTTGAATGCTTACTATGTATTAGAGGTCTGGGAGATAAACAAGGATTGGCTGTCTAGTATTCTTAGTTTTGATGGAGGAGCAGTAGTGATGAGTTACATAGTGATGGCGACATGAGCTGAGAATAACGAGGGATGTCAAGGCTTCTTGACGCCATGATGAAGCTGATGCGAGAAAGCTCATGAATCAGCTTCAGCAAATACACATAAACATATCTAACCATGAGAACTTCTTGTGATCTTGTTCTTTTTTACTGAAGAGTTCAGTCTCTCCATTTGATAAAGACCTCATCAGTTCTGAATCTCTGTGTACATGTACTCTCTTCCAAAGACGTCCTGAACCCTGTCTCATACGCCAACAAACCAGCATGCGCAATCATGATTCCGTTATCAATGCAGAATCTCTCATCAGTAGCATAAACTGATCCTCCCCGCTCCCTTGCCATATGTCCCATCATCTCCTGCAACCTCTCATTGCAGCCCACACCTCCCACGATGAGAACCTGCGACGACCCAACATGCGCCATAGCCCGCTCTGTGATCTCAACTAACATTGCGAATACCGTCTCTTGTAGTGAGAAACATAAATCTTCTGGTGTGAAATCTGCGCCGGCCTTCATCTGTGCAGCGAGTGCATCCGCTGAGGCTAGAATTCCGGAGAACGAACAGTCCATGCCCTTGACTGCGTAGGGAATATCGAGGAGCTTGTTTCCCTTCTTGGCGAGCTGTTCGATGTTATATCCTGGAGCGGGATCGTTGCTGATTTCTAACGTGCGAGCGAATCGATCGAGACAGTTTCCCACTGCTATATCAAGTGTTTCGCCAAATATCCTGTATCGCTGCTCGGCATACGCAATTACCTGCGAATTACCACCCGAAACGTATAACACAACCGGGTTGTCAGCACCAGTGATATATCTCCCCATCTCGATATGTCCCACGCAATGATTCACGCCAACAAGGGGTCTATCCCAGAGTAAACTCAGTGCTCTAGCCGCAACAGCGACAGAGTTCAGCGGGGCGCCCATGCCCGGGCCCTTCGTGTAGCAGATGCAATCGACATCTTTGGGTGTGATTTTCGCTTCGGCGAGGGCTTCGCGTGCGAGACGGACGAAGTGGGCGCGATGGTGGGCTGCTGTGTCTTTGGGGAGGAAGCCAGTTCCTGGGGGGGACACGAAGGTGTCGCGCAGGTTGGAGAGGATTTTTGTCTCGGTGGGGGTGTGAAGAATAACGCCTATTCCGAGTTTGTTGGCGGAGCCTTCGCAGCCGAGAGCGATGTAAGAGGATTTGTCTTTGAAGGCCATTTTGTATGTGAGGTTGAAGATGGGAAGTTTAAAGGTGGGGGTATCGAGATGATGGTGTTGATGTTACTGCCTAAGCTGGATTGACGTTGTCAACTTTACTGTCAGAATTTTGAACAGAATACAGGGGGATATAGAAACAGTATAATTATTATTAAAACTATATTTCAAACTTGTCATAAATGTTGGCTCAGTCATGTCAAGAAAGCAATAAGTAGACGTCTATTCGATAGAGGGGCAGATCTGATCTCGACCATGCTTCACTGAGAACAAGGGCAGGTTTGTCAAGCCCCTCGCTTAGGTAGTACCCTGTATATCCATCCCACAGTGAGTGTCCCAACGGGCACCAGGCGTCATCACCAGCCACAATTTCTCTCGTTTCCGTAGCGGACGGGAGGCTCCGATTTACAATTTTCAGGGTCCAGCTAAGCCGTGAACAGCAACGCTACATAAAACTCCCGTAAAGAGGGCAGATCTTTTTTATGGGAATAGTGGTGATTAACGAGAGAAGATACAACTGTGTGGGAACTAAATCATAAAGAACCCATTAATAGCACAATGACAAGAATACTATATCTAACAACTTCACACTTATCGTCATATGAGCTACTTTAGACCATCATACAAGTTTTTTTCTGCATCTTTTTTCTCTTTAGCATCAGCCACGTTGTCTCCATAAAAAGCTTCTACTGTGGCTAAAAGATGTGTAAATCCACAACACCCGGTTCGCCGGTCACTTTTCCTTCACCTGCAGCCCGCCCTCCACTCTAAAGCCTCCTCTATCACTCGCATTTCACACTCAACAGCTTTTTCCCACTGTCTCATGCCATTAAATCACTATCCCCGGGGGGGGCATACGCTTCTCATCATGGCACTGCCAGGTATGTTGCTCTTTGTTTCGAGTTTCTTTCTCGCTTATACTTTACGTGGCCCCTGCTAATATGACATCCGTATCAGCCTGGTCCTCTCGTCTAAGCTTGGTCACCTTTTACAACACGGCACCATGATCATGCAACATCCCCCCTTCTACGACACAGTCAACGCAGCCTTACACTCTCCTTATTTCTTCTGTTAGCCTTGCCATTACGATTCTACCATCAAGTTCGCACTCGCTGTCGTCGGTATATCAGATCCCGATGCTACAGAGCTTCCCCTCAGCCTCCAACATGACAGCGCATGATCACCTCACGACGCAACGATGATCTCTCCGGCTACGGCAAAGACATACGGTTCACGACACTTGGGAAGAGGCAGCATCATCTTTGTGGTCTAAAAGTCGACCGTGGTTCTTTTTCTCATTTTATCTCGACCTGGGCCGCATAATGTTCTTTCACTTCAAAACCCGAATACCCACCACCCGCTCCGAAACTCCTTGCAATGCCCTGGTCAACGACTAAATAATACACGATGCCCCATCTGTCTGCCGAGGGCTCATCGACTTTGCCCAGCAGTCCGCCGTCCGTTCTGTCAACATTTCTGGGGTATAAAACAAACATCCACCATATTCATACAATCCACTGCCCACGGTACGCTTACGGCACCGTCTGGGCTGCTTGAGCTTGTGCTTGTGCAACCGCCGCCGCTTTAGCTTGCGCTTTCATAGCCAGATGTGCTTGTGCTGCCGCTTGAGCATGGGCTTGAGCATGCGCATGCGCCGCCGCTTGTGCTGCTGCTGGCGATGGCAGTACTCTGTTACCTGCTTGTGCTTGAGCTGCTACCACGGCATCTGGTGGTACTGCTGGGCGTCCTCGAAACATGTATGGATTCAATGGAATTGTTGCCCGGAACTTCAATGCTCGGGTATCAAATGGATCAACCTCATATACAGGTGGCTCATCGTCATCTGAATCCGAGTCGTACCTCCACCGATCCGACTTCTCACCATGTTCTGGCGGTGGCGTCACCATGCCTCTTCGATCAATCCACAATCGGTTCAGTCGACCAATACGTCGACGGAAAGAAGGTTGACTACCCTTGGAAGGCTCATTTGATCCAGCGGAAAACTGGAAGACAGGTGCCTCACGTTTGTCCACTTGCGTGGCATCAGGTATGTGTGTGTCCACTTCCATTTCTGACGACGTGGAAGCCGGGGGTGTCATCAAGTACTGCGTCTTCGCTTGTCGGAACTTGACTTCTGTGCCCTGTTCCTTGACTGGCGAGAGCGGCTCCCCAGTTAGGTCAATATGGTTATGGTTCCACTTCCGGTGGTTCTGAACCTTCATTTCTATGTCAAGTCGAAGTTCATTCTCCTTCTCTGCAAGCTTGTCTGACAACAAGACAAGATCAGCATCAAGTGTTCTTCCATCAGACCGTACAGGTTGTCGCAAGTGGGCACCGGTCGGCTGTCGAATGACTGGGGGCTCTGCAGGCTTGCGTTTCTGAGGCTACAAAGCGAGTTAGTATACAAGGAGCGGAACAGTCTCTCGCATTGCGAGTATTGGTTTGGCGTACCTTTTGATTGACAAGATCCTCGTCCTCGCCTTTGATGCCCAGCCGAAGTTTGGTTTCCTTGAGTCTTGCCCTTTCTTCAAACAGAGCGCGGTCCATCGACATGAGCTCTCGCTTCAACATTTCACGTTCATATGCGACAAGTACCAATTGCCGGCCATCCTCAAGTTCTCGTCGCAACTTCTTGAGTGTTTCTGCAATTTTGTTGTCACGAGCTCTGGTCTTTCGAGTCTGGCGAGCCTCGCGTCGTCTGAAACAGACGAAGGGATCCGTGTCATCAGTCTCCTGATGAGTCTCAAACTTGAGAGTGGGATGCAATGGCTTATTGCCAGCCTCCTGTCGCCTTGACTTCCAGTATTCGTACACTGGCTTAGCGTGTTGAAGGAGAGCCGGCGACCCAAGTTCGTGAAGTGCAGGCACCATCATGTCATAGGCGGCAACGGTATTATCGACTGCTGCAAATGGTGTCTGCTCCGCTGCCGTGTCTTCAAACACCTCCATGATGCGTTCAAAGTCATCCTCAGAAAGTGCCCCGGCAGCGGGTGGTTTACTATTATACTGTTTGAGGAACTCATCGTCCTCGGTGGTCATGTCATAGAGACACGATATACACTCCTCAACTGTTTGTGAAAAACGGATGTAAGAGGAGGGTTTGTGAAAAGGGACAGGATAGAGCTCATCATAGTTGATGTCGCTCTCCTGGGGAGGCGGAACAGGAATTTCTTGGTCATTGCTGGTTCCTGCCTCCTTGAGAATGGTTTGAAGATGGTATTCCTATTGAGAATGTTAGGATGAGGTCAAGGCTAGGAAATGGACTGCTTGTTGTTGGATGATAGTACCATCCAATCACAGCAGGACAGGGATGGGGTGAGGAAATATATCACGTGAACAAACACGTGATATCACGATATGTGGCAGAACAAAGAGATGACTCACATTTTCCTCGGCCTGCTCGACACCGGTCGCGATTTGGTTGTCGGTCGTTAAAGCTTCATACTCGTTCGGATCGATCTGGTCTTCGCGAAGAACTGGAAGCGTCGTCTTGACGTTCAACTTCTTGACGCGGACTTTGCGTGATGACATGATGCCAGGGGGTTGGAGGGAGGTGGGAGAGAGAGGCGGTCAGGCGGCGGAAAAACCGCGAAAAAAAGCGATCAAGTCATAAAACGAGTACTTTTGAGTTGATTTTCGACAAAGAATTAATGGAATAGGGGCTGTTGTAGTCTTTTTCGATGGCAACTTGGTCGGGCTCGATGGGGTGACGTTGGGGTTTGTTTTGGCGCGTAAAGATTTTTCTCTGCTGCTGCCCGGAGTTTTTGGCAAGGGAGAGTCAATGAATGGCTAGAGAGAGAACGGTAGAGTTTGATGACGGTGTGCTGATGGGAGGGGTCGAGGTTACTCCCCACGGCGTCTTTGCGGGCGAGGTACCTATGACGCTTGGACCACTGCCTCCTTTTTTTTTGGGGCTGCACTTTCCTTCCGTTTGGTACGGAAGCTTATGGTTTGTTTTGCTGGGAGCGTGCATTTTAGTGGTAAGTGGCACGAAATAGCGCTTGCTTTTAGTGAAGTAAGCACTGAAAAGGTAGGAACGTTTTGTTGCTGGCTCGACAACAACGTATCAGACGGTCTCTGACAAAACGGTAAGTTGTGTAAGCTTTCATGTTGAAGCTCATATAGATATTTCTTGAATTTTATCATTTTTTATCCCTTCGTGTATCCTTTAATATGAACATTTCTCCTAAAGAAACTATATTCTTTAGTTGTATCTTCAGTCAATCCAAGTTTCAGTTACTGGCCGTAACACAAATATCAACATGGAAGGTGCACCGTAAGGATAACGGAAGCCGTGCTTGAAGGAGGCGAGAGGTCCTGCTTCTTGAGGTGGTCGCCCCGCAATGTAATTACCCCTCTGCGCACTTGCCCCTTTGCGCAGAAGATCGGTCTAGAATTACCTAAACTTAGCGATAGTGACAGTGAGACCTCACTTCAGCCTTATCACCAACATTTGGACAACAGCACAATACAGCTTATTTATAACCCACCAACGCCGCTTCGCCACAACTTATTTCACCCCGAAACAAACATCCGCACTCAAATCCACGACATAATTCTACGTTGCCAAAATGGGCAACACCACCAGCGCAGTCCTGGACAACCTCGTCCAAGGATCCAACTGTGAGCCTTGCCCTGGCCCCTTGGAAGCCCTGACCCCTCAACGCGAACGCACGGTTGGGGGAGGGGTGATGGAGTGAAACATATACTGAGATGTACGGTTTCTAGTCGACAGAGAGGAAGTTGATCGTCTGCGAAAGCGATTCATGAAGCTGGACAAGGTGCGCAAGCTTCCGACTTTTTGGTCCTTTGTCATGTCGGATGATGAATATGGCTGGGACTTTCACAAGCACTATGGACATGAAGAGCTGAATTGGGACTTCTTAGGATAACTCTGGTACGATCGAACGCGATGAATTCCTCAGTCTTCCCCAGATCTCTTCCAACCCTCTGGCAACACGGTCCGTCCAAGCTTCTTCATACCTCTCGCCAATTAGCTAACTCAGCCATAACAGAATGATAGCCATTTTCGACGAAGATGGTGGCGGTGACGTCGATTTCCAAGAATTCGTCACAGGTCTTTCGGCTTTCAGCAGCAAGGGAAACAAGGAACAGAAGCTTCAGTTCGCCTTCAAGGTCTACGACATTGACCGTGATGGCTATATCAGCAATGGAGAGCTATTCATTGTCCTCAAGATGATGGTCGGCAGCAACCTTAAGGATCAGCAGCTGCAGCAGATTGTGGACAAGACTATCATGGAGGCCGATCTCGACAAGGATGGCAAGATTAGCTTTGAGGAGTTCACCAAGATGGTTGAGTCGACTGACATCAGTATGAGCATGACTGTCGGTAAGTTGTTTGAGGCTATAGTTGCGTCTGTTTCGGCGATGAGTTATGCCGTCATGATTGGCAACTGGGACTTGGGTGGTTTATCAGACACTGACATGATATTACAGACCAGTTCTAAGCGATCGCACATAAAATGGTGCATACAGGGTAGGGGAGTAAAGGTTTCATCATTGCCATGGACTTACACGGCCCATAGTCCTATGAGGGCTACCGGTGGAAATGGATGAGGGAGATGGGGTTGGAACACCTAGCGAATCTACACATCATTACGATCATGAATTCACGCATTCTGTTTTATTGACAGACTCGTGTTGCCCACTGTTTGTTTGTATTACTTAAGGCCGGAGCAATCCTATGAGCGGACAAAGGGCACAAATGTGTTGCCCTCTGTTCTTCTCATGACGAAGCTAATAATCCAGTATGTTCGAATGCTCGCCTGGTATGATACTTCGTCAGCGTAAGAGGGTCTGGGTTGGCATGGCAGCTCGAAGACAAAAGCGTGAGTTCATAGGGGGCTACTAGCGAACTTGAAGCCTAATGGCATGAATGATTCACTTCTTCGTCTTCAGCTCATTCATTAGACCATTATTGCGTTCGGCAGTTTATTTACCCTAATGAATTGTAGTTCCACGGGTTTCTTGACTACTTACTTAGGGTAATAGAGTGCTGCTAATATTAAACTGATACTAAAGGCCATCGACAACGACTCATATTTTCAGAGTTTACAACCTGGACTCGGACAGTTCGGGCATGATGCTCATCGAGACCCCTCTCAGCACCGTGCAGAAATCACATCAACGCCATATCATTTTTCAACTTGGTAGGAATAACGGTCTCTGGAAGGGCGACCGTGAGATCCTTTTCTGATATTGTTTGAATCTATCATGTCAAGGTCGAGGAGAGTGCTTGATCAAGTCTTGTGTGGGAAGTCATATCGTTCCCACAAATCCGTGTTACCCTGCGTCTATGAACGAGACTCAATTTACTCATGATCTCTAACATGGCCGTTGCTATATCATTATGAAGTTAAATAGCTGCCAGAGATGAAAAAGACCGTCGCCTATTGCCTCTCAAAGCGACCATGCAACGCCCATCCAGCCGGGAGTCGGAATATGCTCTCGCTCAGGGCGCATTCGCACAGGATAATCACATCAGCAAACTCTAACACTTTACGACACTCTGAATACGATTAAGATAAACGTGCCGCGACGGCTATGTCGGATATAAAGTCGTGCCGAACTCGTGGCTGCGGCCCCTTTTTCGGGATGCTCGGACGTCTTCAACATCGTCCAACCCTATATAAACTTTACAGGGGCCGCACGTCTTGAGTGAAACTCAAAGCATGCGCCTCGTAGCCTTGACGAGGCTGATGTTTGTTTTCACAGAACATGGTAGGGCTTGCAGAGGCCATGAGGAAACAAGGCTATGCAACGCTCATGGGGAGAAAGTTCAGAAGTAGGTTATACTTGCCAAATTCAAGTCTCGATGTTCCTCTGTTTGGATATCTACGGTGGTGAGACAGGATGCATCATGTGCATCATGTCCATATCCAACGACACACCCTCTTGAGTGACATCGAGTTCCTCATGTTTTAGCCCTGAGTCATAGCGGACGTTGCCGGTCGATCCCCGGCGTCGGGTCGGGGCTGCATCATGAACCGCAGCAGTGCCCCCACGTCTCAGACGTCGATGTGATGGGATCCAACATGCATACCGATGATTGTCGGGTTTCGCGTTTCACTTGCTGATATGTCTGGCCTCAAAAGTGTCAAGAATGCTATAGATGGCTTATTATACCAACCCTTTCCAAGAAAAGGATTCCATGTCTCACAACGCCCCAGAAATCTCGGGAGCTATCAGGATACCGGGACCGGGGTGACCGGAGAATAGGTATTGTAGCACGGCTGGTGAAGATCTGGGGCATGAGGATGCATGTCTGGAGGCTTGTTTGCATCCTTGACAAGCTCATCACACCTCAAAATACGGGCGCACAAACAAGCCCTCGGCAGCTGACTCGATGTTGCACGAAACCTTTGCTGCATGTCTCGAACAGCATGCAACCTTTCAATGCGAGTTGTTTAGGTATTGGGCTGTCATAATGATGAGGCTAGCGAAACAATTTTGTTTCGCTGGGAATTAGTCTCGGTTGTCGATCAGGATGTAACCCTATCTCTAGAGGAACATGGATATATATTGAATATTCAAAGTGGGCTAGGTTGTTTTGTTGGACTAGACAATTGTTTAGTTTGGTTTCGTTTTGTTCCCTCGTCAAATCTCCCTTTGTTATCTCCAGGAAGTAGAGGGGTGTAAGTTGAGGTTGGTATAAGATGACCTGTCATATTCGGATTTTAGTGTCGTCGAATTTCCGGCTGGCTGGGACGGCGAACAGACGTCCCTGTTTGTGTTAGGGGGCGTTAGAAATCCGATAGACGAATCGCGGGAGACAAATGCCGGGATTTGATTCGTGATTTGTCGCCAAATGTAGACGGTGTGTAAGTATTGAGCCGATCAGATCTGATACCGCTGGTTAGCGACAATAGTCGCGCCACACTAGATGACATTATTGGCGTGATCGACGAGGGAGGCTTCTTAGACATGTCTTTTGACACTTTTGCGTCTCCATTCTTGAAGAATGGCGCACGTCAGGATTGTATTGTGTAGGCATAGCTCAGCCGTGGTCTCAGCTCTCGAGGCAAACCCCAAAGCTGAGGAATCACTCTGTTGAACAGTCTGTCAAATTCGCCTATTGGTTACCAGCATCCGCTCAGCTGGAACACCAAACACAACTAACCCCCACAAATTGCGGCACAGGCACGCCAACAATACGGCGCAGTCAATGAATTACATGGATAGTGTTTATGGTGTTTTCTTTTGTTCGCCAATTGTTCAGCTGACTTCAGGCATCGGTAGCCAAGAAAAGGAAAATGCTCGAGGGAGACCAGAGGGTGAGCTAACGCCCAACGATTCAGCGGTCAGGCGAAGTACTGTGGAGTTGAGTTTGATAAAGAGTGTCGGTTGCTTTCATCCGCTGCCTGCAGCGGAACAGACGGAACAGAAAGACCACGACAGCTGGAAGACACGGCGAGACTTGGAAGCGCCGCGGTTCAGAAGGGGTCAATTAGGTTAGCCCAGCTAAGTCTAGCTACTTGGGAATGGATGCATCGAAAGTCAGATGATGCGAATGATGGAGACGAGTTGACGCCCGATGCATGATACTTGATATGCTGAACTGGGGCGGTCTGAGAAACGGATGGATGACAGACATCAAACGGTCCAATTCTTGCTTCCGGGAAGTAATAGTACGGCGTGTAAAGTCAACGTCAAAAGGGCGGTGTTTCAATTAGGCGTCGATGTCATTAGGCTCTAACGTGAGGGCATCCATGCATCTCTCGAGATGTTTCCTGTTGTTGCGATCTGTTTTCCCATTTGAAGAAGTTGTCGTGTCAGAGCGTCAGCTGCGATTTGACAATAATGTTTCAGCCTCATTTGGATTGTGTTGCATCGCATCAGCGAGGGGCAACGTGATCGACGTTAAGGCGTTCATAGCCGTTGGACCTCAAGGCTCAAGCCCCAAATCCTTCCTTGATTGTGGCGAGTGAGTACGTGATCGCGCGATTGGGCTGATATTGGGTAGGGCGACATGAGCAGAGCGATAATCTTGCGCCTTTTTGATGCTGTTTTAGGCATCGGCCAAGTCGAGCTCGATACTGGAGGGGCAATTGTTGGTGATGGTTCACGAGCGAGTCAGGCGGGGCGCAGCAATTGGCTGGAGAATTCGGATGAAGCAGAAATGCAGCTAAATCGTGACAATGACAAAAAGAAACGAATCATGGTTGCCAATGCGGATGCACCTCCACGCTTTTGGTCTACTAGAGTCGATTGCGTTACTGTACTGTAGAGTAAAGCTGATCCGTAAAAGAAGCAAAAAAGTTGGATGTAAAGAAGAAAAGAGAAGCGAGGGTATCCCCGCTCTTAAGAGCGCAAGTATAGGTAGGAGGGGTCCATCCAACTCAGTTTAGTCCGCCTCGTTCTTTCCTCACTAAGCCCGGCTGAGCTTGGGCAACTCGATAAGGTCCAAAGGAAGAGAGAGAATTGGGTGTAAGTGAAAAGTCCGTTCGCGACTATTATCCAGTCTAACAAAGTCACTGGGTTTCGAGGACACGTCAGTTGAATCAGGATTATCATCTGATCCTGCCTTTCTTTGACTGGTCACATCACTATTATTAGTGTTGCCAGATAAAGAGTTCACTGGAGATAGACTGGACTCAACTCAATCAACTAGTAGATTTCGAAACAAAAGGTTTATTTGGTTGGTAAAACACAACTGCCGAGGACTGTGTTGCAGCTGACTAGTCATCTATCATTGTAACTGCAACCAACTACATTGGATCCTAAGCACTACGTTAGTCGAAATACAGTTGTTACCAATCGTCCATCTCTCGCATGCTTAAATCGAAACCCCTTGTGGAATTCGTGGCGATGTCCTGGCAAGGATATGCTTGATATCTTTTGTTAGCAGAGCGGAACAGAGACTCCTCAGTAACATTCAGAGAGGATATGCTGTGCCGTGTTACTCTCGCCACTGATTGATGATCACCAAAACAGAGCAAAATCTAGATCTCCGGGAATCTCCCGAATGTAACTGAGCAATAATTAATGTCATCCCTTCCCAAGCCCAATAATAATGATGATGTGTTGTTTGCTTTTTATGTCACTTGCTTTTTTGGCTTCTTGTCTTCTCAGCCACGGTGGATTACATACTCCTTGTCAATGGATGTCCTGTCCTGTCAAGCAGAACCTGGTACATAGCCCCCACTTGACTCGCGCAATCTTTCACAACTCACACGCCCCCAAAGCCACACACTGTCGCATTGGCTCACAGCGACCGGGTAGGGCAGACGCCTCTTGTTTTGAGGTGCTTGTACCTGCATAAGAAGCCACTTTTGCGGGAAGACAACCGACTCGACTTTGTACCTGGTACGTATCCCCTTCGTTTCGCTATGACACTGTTGCATTTACCTTATGCACATGGAAATGCAAATGCAAATGCGCCTCTCTCTTGCAGCGAAGCTCGGCTCAGCTTTGCAAAGTGCCCAACTTTGACAGGCTAGACAGGCCAGGGAGAATTTCTTTTGCCAGCAGAGAAAACTGGGCTTGGCTGGCTGACAATGTTTCTTCTTTTGTTTCAGGGACTGAAGAGGAAAGTCGTCATGCATGAGTGCATGCGCGCATGTGTGATGCATTAGGCTGTGCCTCTCCATTGTAACCAGCCTCGTCCTTCATAAATGCGGCCTATAATTAACAGAGACGCACGGGACATGTCGGTGAACTCAACAAAGCCACCGAGTTATCTGTCGGTGAGTCGATGTGTTGTTGGCGGTACTGCACTCATTGCCATGAAGAAAGAAGCTCAACATAAAAATATTCTATGGTGAATTCAAGACAGCCAGCCATATTCAGTGAAAGGAGCTGTCAGGTTGGTAATTATTTAGCGTTTGAATACGCCATATAGACTCAACCTCCACAGCGCCAGCCACTCCCGTGCGTACGTCAACAACATCAACAACAGGGATCATACCTCAGACAGATAACATCCACAGTCGGAGACATGCTCAAAAAAACCATATTCAGTAAAGCTGCTCTTCGACAGAAGCTCAGGTACCAAAAAGTACTCGCCTAACCGTCCGTCAAAACTTCAGCCATCATCTTTTCCCCCCTTAGACTACCTTACCTTACCTTATACTGCACATGTTGTCACTGAAGAATAACCAGCCTATAATATTCGCAGGGGTCAAACTCAGCCCGCTTTCTCTCGCAAGCAATACCCTTCAGGAATAACTCCGATGGCAACTCCCGTCTCTTCAACTACGGATACTACAGTAGAGTAGGTAACTAATTATTAACCCCTGGGCCTGGTACATATTGATTCCCCCCCCCCTGTTTTGTCGCTTGCCCTGTCTTGTCAGGTCCTGTCCTTCAAATTCTTAGGGCGGCCCCTCTCACTTACATGGGTCTCTTGTCACTTTTCTAAACGAGGCGCCATCACATCCATTCCCATATCCATCCATCGATCTGCTTGTCAATCCTCTCCTTGGTTAGTTAATAACATTGCGGGGGCCAAGCTCCTAGAGTCTACGTACCTCACCGACCTATCTACTGTACCTATGCTACGGATGCTAATCCATTCTATTGGAGCCAATTGTAAGCTGGTAACATTGGGCAGAAATCATCACACCGTAAAGTTCTCCTCGCTATGGCTATGGCCATGCCAATTCATTCACCTTCACAATTTTAATGCCTGATCAAAGCACTCCTCAGTAATAGTACAATTCTATCAGCTTCTATTCAAACATGCGTCTCATCCTGGTATTCCCATTCATCTAACATAGCTGGCAAGCCCGCGAGGTTCTTCCAGTTCCACTCTTTTTGCCCACCCTCCTAAATGCTGTAAACCCATGACCGCAGCCTTTCTCTAACTCAAAGCAAGGCTCGGTAATAATAGTACAGTGCTTCCAAGTCTATCTTGGAAGCCTGACGAGAAAAGAAGAAGAGAAAGAGAAAATATGAAACCCAGCCCAACCCAACCCAACCCAGACCTGACCTTTGCGCCAACCACAGCAAGGCAACTTGATGCAAGTCTGAACGCCTTTCCCCCGAAATCATTATCCACGCGCCCTTCGGTGTCAAATCCATATCCATTTGCCTCTGCAATGACCAGCAATGTACCCCATACCCGTATAATACATAGAGTATTGACCATACCCTCTTTTCCATGGAACCCCGCGATGCAATCATGATTGTAGCAATCCTATGCCTTCGTACACTGCCAGCAAATGGTGGGAGAAAATCTGGCAAAAACAACATAAAAAGAAACTCGTGAACAGCCCGTTGGGCTTACCATACATGACATCAACCCAAGTCATAAAACGCGAGTGACAAGGGGGTAGGCGTAATACGCAACAAAACGATCGATATATCGATGTGTAAAGAGAAATCAGTTGCGAAGCGCAACGAAAACAGCGGGTTCCTTGTTGCAGCTGGCGCGCAACATAGTGACGCCATGCACGCATTGGGTCGTGATGCCTGATTTTGAACGCAAATTTCGGTGTCAAAAAATGGTCATGTCTGTGTGTGACATGTGTTTGAGTACTTGTGCAGTCTTAACTGTGTACGTTATCGGTTGCCGCTGTCACTGCCTTCTTCTGAAGCATCGTATAAGTCCAGACAGTCTTCTAGAACTGCATGCACATGTTAGCGAATCCGGTCAGACTCTCGGGGCGGGACTGCAGTTGCTCACCAGCAGTTATTTGATCCTCCCATACTCCATATTGATAATCCACCAGGCCATGGCGCTCTATACCGTCACATAGCCTTATTAATTCGTTTCCCATCTTTTTAATCATAGCCTTTGACACCAGACTTTGCGTTCTCGAAAGTTGTTGGGATGAAGTCATTAGGTCAAGTTGGCGCTGGCCCAATCCGAGCCAAGCGTGGTTGAAGTCGTTCCACAGCTGAATACGATCAGCATGGAGGTTGGTATCGTCAAGATTAAGACCTGGGCACGCGTAGTAGTTAGCTCTGGCTTTCTTCTGTTCCCCTCTACGAATCCATAGACAGTGTAATACATACCTAGATCTGCGACCTGAGACAAGAGCCAGCTAGTGACGCTAAGCAATGTCTCAGATGCACTCTCAAGAGATCCATTCACTATCTCCTGAAATATGCTCCCTAGCTGCCTCTGGTAACTAACCCATTTCTCTTCGAGGGCGCCTTCCACATAGTCGTGGTCATCTGTCATTGAAACATCGGCGGTGCTTGTTGCCTGCGGCATTGCGCTCACACTGGACATGCTGTTGCTCGCATAATTCATGGCATTGCTTTGCTGATAAACATTCGCGGATCCGCTTGAGCCCTGCGCGGGTTGCTCTAGACTCGGGCCAGCTGAGGCCCCAGCCTCAGACCCAAAGTAGCTCGAGGCGACGTCTGGTGGCATCATTTGCATAGCTGCAGGTTGCCGCGAGCTGAATTGTTGCGCATCGTAAACTGTGTTTTGCGTACTCGGTTGGCCAACGTTATACATCATCGTAGCTGCGGTGCTGTAGCCGCCAAAGCCTTGCGTTTGGCGGGAGTCATGGCCGTACTCAGAGCCATAAGCTATAGCTGTGCCAGGCATATTTGCCGTCGAGAATGATGAGCTAGGTTCTGAATAGTAGCTACTGTAGTTACCCGGAGCTCCCATGCCTCGCCCTGACGATGAAGGGCCAGCTAGGGATGCAGGGCGATACCTGTCGTTGGAAATTCCAGCGAGCGAACGGCGCTGTTGTGACGGATCGTTAAGTGAGTATCTCTGATTGGGGTTCGAATGGACCGGCGGTTCATTCTGCCTCCTCATACGGTTCGAGTCGTCCATGCCCCGAAGACCTTCGATACCACACGACCCTGCTGTCGGTCCCAGCTGATGGGTGGTCGGCAACGCTGGTGACTGTAAAGCAGCCAGTTTCGATGGTCCGGAATAGTTACACAATACACGGTGCTATATCAACGGGGAGGAAAGGGTATCCTGTTAACACAAAATAATGTGGTTGCAAATATGTGACGGAACAGTATTGTTGATAGTGCTGGAGGGGTCACCGCGGGGTTGCTGAAGAGGTGAAGTCCACAGTGGGAGTAGTCGCGATGATCGATAGTCGGGGGGTGTGGTGAGGCAGGGAATGGATGGCTAGCTGGGGAAGATAGTAGTCGAGTTGAGAGATCAAACGGCTCTGCAAGCAGGGTGCCGCTGGCCTATTATTCGCAAACAAACGGTTTACTGATCAGGCAAGAGAGCTGATGGCTCAGCCGGGGATCTGGGTAGCGACGTAGTTTATCAAGTCGACTCCCAATCGTAAGCTAGAGCCTAGCGCGTTCATGCCCGGTAGAGGCTGGACGTCGAAAAGATGACGAAGAACAAGGCGTTAGTTAGGTCTAAGTAGCTTTGTCTGGGGCTTTGGGGCCCAGGGCTGATTTGCGGATGAGTTGTCAAACGGCTGTCTCGCCGTCAACTAGGAGGATCCTGGCCAAGACCCCATGTACGAGACCTTGAGCATGACAAGCTCGAGCCCACTGCGATCTGCTGGGGCCACTACAATGCACCAGGGTCTCGATGAGGGACTAAGTAGATGTTCTAGGGAAAAAGCTTTCACTAAGCCGGTACGGGCGTACGATTCCGCCGAATCGGTGTGGTGACAGTCTCTTGGTCCCGTTGAGGAGGATATGACTGAGAGCAGCTAACAAAAACGAGGATGTATGATCGAAGGGTCAACAGTGGGGCACGGGAATAGACGTGAGTCGCGGAGATGACGAAATTCATCAATAGCAAACAGAGGATAGCCACGGGATCTATATAGCATACTCACAGAGAAAGCATTGCAGTCGCTGGAGGGCACTATGATTTGCTTAGGGTCCACCATTGGAGGCAGGGGCAATTTGACTGATGAGACTCACTGTGGACTCAGAAGGGGTTTCGATGAGAAGGGAGGGGGGTGTAACAATAGACCAGATGTGAGGGACAAGCAGACCAAGTGAGGCGTATCGTTTTAGACTACTGGCTAAAGACGCTGTGTGAATGGCGTCAGGGCAGCCGACATACATGTTAAGCCCATGGAGAAATCCAAGATTGAGGCAAGATGAATGCACGCGTGTGTAACCCGAGCATTGGATTGAATGGGCAAGAACCATTGTATGCTTCAGCTTCATCACCAGAAGGGGAGATGATCCAAGGAAGATATGAGGCAAGGTGGGAAACAGAACCGAGTGGCCCAAAACACTCTAAAAGAAAACGAAGACCAGGAAGAAACGCCAGCGATTGCGGCTACAATGGTACGTAGCCTGGAAGCAAGAGATCCATTCAACAAAGAGGGCTCATGAGAACGGGTTTGGAAATTGTGGAAGGATCGGCGTCGTCCTTCTCCATCCACCACGTAACCAGCCTAGGCCACCACCCCTGGCCCAGTACCTTGGTAAGAGGCGCCAGGAAGATTGGAGGGGAATGGGACATATCGAAGTGGCTTGCCTGGGCGTGAATTGAGCGGATGGAGGGTGTAGCGTCTCGGATCCTGGGGCGCCATGGGTGCTTTGCGCAAGTACCGGACCGCTTTTTGAGCCGTGGCCCTAGTAAACATCCGGTAGTCATTGCAATTGCTCATGCTGGGCGCTGAACAGCGGCTTCTCCTGCTTTCCATCCAGTGATGACTAAATGTTGGAATCCTGTTCTGCTTTTTTTCGTCGTCAGAAGCTGGGTATCAATGCATTAGATAAGAAAAGCGGTGGTCCCAAGACTGTTATAGCTGCTTTTTCCATCCCATCGCCATCAGGCACTTTGCGTTGACCTCTATATCTCCAAAGTCAGGTAGCCGCCAAAATAGTTTCACGCCTTGCGTTTTAGGGCTGTACCTCTAGAAGCTCCAGTGCAAGTACCAGTGCTCAATTGAGATTTTTGGCCTGTTCTTTGAGAAAAGGGTTAAGTGGGCTAATGCCAGAAAAAACTTGACACGAGACCCGCCAACCGCAACTTGAACACACATGGTGATATTTTCGTAAATTGCAAGACGCCCAAGCTCTCTTGTTTGAGGTACTTGTCACTGTTAGTTCTAGAAACACCATGTCTCAGTCCATATATTTCGTAAAATACCATGGCTTAGGTACAAAAGAGACGGGTCACCGTACGGGGAACAGAGACATTTGTCGAGGTGTGTGGGTAATTCCTAATCATAGTTAAGTGGCTCAGAAACAATTAAGCAGATCTGATCGTGTGAAAAATGACCACTGTAGCCAAACAAGGCCAAGCGGTTGAAAGAGCCTGTCTGTCAAAGATTGAAGGCTGCCTCCCCAATGCAGGACAAATGCCAGCGAAAGTTAGTGCATCGATTATTGTCTTGGAATATGCCTATGATCGTGCAGTTTGCAGGGGATAATTCGCAAAAATAACCCAAAAAAGACGAAATGTTCTCATATCAATCTTAGACCTGAACAATATTAGCTGTCCGCTGGGTTTTCCTCCCATTTTTCCCCGCCCTATACAAATCAAAGTCGGGAGGCCGATTTGACACTTAGACTACATGTCTGTAGCAACCAAGGACTAGGGATTTCAGGGTGACGAGAAAAGCAACGACAGGCTATTGCAAGGGCTAAAAGTCGCAGGAAGAGAAAAGAAAAGCAACACAGAGCCAAATCGAGCCATGGCGCTGGTCCACAGTCCACATATGGAGGTGGTTCCAGGTGAGGAAGCCGAAAAGAAACGCTGGCCAATCGACAGAGGAGGGCGATATCAACTAAAATCCTTGTTGGAGTTGAGATGCTCGTGCTTCGGACACAACGCGCTTGTTGCTTAGATTGAAGGTAGCTTAACCCTCGCGCCAACCGTCCGGAGAGGGCGATATTGTTATGGAACGTGCCAACAATGCTTGAGCTCAGCTTGCTCGGATTCAATTTAATGCTTCAGGCCAACCAGCATGAATGCGAGCCCCTTGTGGGCATGCCATGTTGCTAATAGGGGCTGGCGAATTATCCGGATTTTCGGAGACGCTCATGGCGTCGGGAAAACACTCAGTTTTGAGCATACTTTGAAGGTTTAATGATGCGGACTTAGATCGGGTTTTAGAATGGCATATGTCGTGAGGAGCTGTTCGGACCTTGATCCTGGTTGGCTTGCGTGAGGAAGATAACAGTCCGGCGATGTCGATTCACAAACCAGAAGTCAGGGCGTTTCCGTGGTTGGTCAATGGCTCGAGGAAAGCGGAAATTTTTCTCATAAGGACTGGGGTAGGCGTTGGTCAGGGCACCTGCCAGCGACCGATGCTTGGGATACAGTGGGTAAGGCAGGCGAACTTGAGTGGGTAAATGCTAACATTTTGGAAATGAGACAAAAATAGGCTTCGTCAGCACGATCTAAGGGTCTAGATACTAGACTCTCCCATTGATCGTCTGTGTCACGAGCAAGAGTGCAAATGAGGCTGGTAATCACATACCATCTTAGTGGTCAAGTTTGCTTCGTGGAAGTGGCGATTCCAGTTGTGGTGTTTGAGGGGAAAGTGCATGTGATCTTCACTTTTGGCTGAAAGTTGGCGATAGAAGCCCGAGGTCAGCCTCAGATTCGTTGCCTTGATTCCTTTAACCTCTGTATAACTACGGGAGGATTTTTCCTTATTGGTAGTTATCAGGTAAACTTGGAACGGTTCGGATTGCCTTAACCAGCCACACTTTAAATGACAACTTCAATTTTACCTGTTTCCATAATCCCTTGCCTTTTAGTTCTAATTCTTCCAACATCAACAGCGTCATTAACTTTATTAGCAGATAGATGACGGCACTTGAACACAAATACCATGCAACTTATTTTTTTTTCTTCAAAATTTTTTTTTTTTTTTTCACACACACGCATTACCCGTGAGTTTACAAGAGAACCATTGTTGTCTCTTCTTCATGTGCAATGGGTTTACTGTCGTTAGCTACCCTGCATCAACATCTTCAACGGCTGCAGGTGCTTTGATAAAACTGTCAACCAAGGGTCATCACCGAGATCTCCCACTATCCGGCCGACCCCACATCAAGTACCGGTACCTGGCTGACCAGGATACTTGCTGAAGCGCACTAGTTGACGCGCATATCGGATCATGTTTCACGCGTCTAGAACTGCAAATGGCAACGTGCATCAGCCACGCATGAGAATATGTCTTTAGTTTGGCTGGGCAGCTGGGGTTCGAGGGGCGACGATAGTGATGCTGAACTCGAAGCCCAATCATAATACTGCCCAGACACCAATTGACTAACAAAGGTACCTCGCTCCGTGGATCACAGCCCTGCTCGCCTTGCATGTTCACTATCCAAGCATAGCAACTAGAAGTTCGAGAAATGCATTCGGGGAGCCTTCTTATGAATGTTGTGCATATGCTGCTACTATTGTGTTATGCTGATCAAGACACATATATGCACGCCAAATTAGTTTGATCGAAGAATCAAAGACGATCTCAGCCTCGCCTAAAAGCCGTTGGCCGTTAACTTTTCCTCAACTCTTGGAACGAGATGAGATTGGAGATTGTCCAGATACACCGCATGTATCCAGTACAGAGTACCGCAACGGCACCGATTCTCAGGCAACAAGGGTCTCTATCCACTCGTGGCTGCGTCCGCCCCAAAAGCCTCCAACCTCAAACCGCCGTCTGTCCATGCTTAACGCTCTCCACCTCCACCATGATGAGAGCGATTTCTGGATATTATTCATCAGTACTAACTCTAGCTGGATCCGCGTTGGCACGGGCTAAGTGGCGGCCTCAATCTTGAGTTCGACGAGGACACCGCGTGATGTTGGTTATCACTACACCGAGAACTCTGGATCTCCTATGCCGTCATTATGCTAAGATCCGACAGTTATCGAAGGTTCGCCTAGCGCATCGCCATTGTAAGTTTATTAACTTTTGCAGCGTTTGTGGATTCCTGCCGTAGGGCTTGACATGATTCCAATGGCTGCAATTCCCGTTCTGCACGACACGCGTTTGTTGTGATCATTATGCTTATTCCTAAGAAATGATTTATTTGAATCAACATCAGTTTTCAATATTCTCAGGTACCGATCTCCAAGGGGTTAATTGAACATCATTTTCGGAAGATTCTCCATCCCGCCACACCGTTGTGCCGTTGGATCTTAAAATTGAACCAACCGCTTTTCTTCCTGAACATGCATGAGCTGAAACACTTCAAGCCACCCCACTGAAACTCTTCTAGAAATCTTCTTATTCTACAGCAATCCACTCTACAGCTTAACAGCTGATGCAATGGCTTGAGGTGATTTAATCTATATAGAGCGATCCGCTTCTTCATATCAACGAGCTGCTTACCCCAAGAGTCACTAGCACAAAAGCATTATGGACGACTCATGGATCGGCCCCTATACCCGCGCCTTTAATGTCATAGGTATTGCGCGTCAAAGCAACGTCCCTCGCTGAGACGCTGCGACCACCGGGCTGCGGAAGAAGGACCGCAATTACAACAACCACAGTTAAATACGAAGTTCCTCACCGCCTAGCCAACCGGAGTGCATTCGTTATTCAATTGCCATGGAGCTAATAGTGCCAGGGATGCTCAGCACTTCGCCGATTGCCATCCGCTCCGTCCCAATTCAAACTTGATAAAAGCCCGTTGTTATATCAAGGTCCAGGGCTCATGTACTATTAGTATTACTCCAACGTTCGTCCTGCATTAGCGCTAACGATACGATTATTCGACTTGACTTCACGGCAACATAGCCGATTGCGGTATAAAACCATGATATGAGCGGATAGCGGGAGCTACCAGCGCCTTGGTGGCTTGCTAATTACCGTCAAGGAGCACCCTTCAGGGTTCGATGGGATGGCCCGTACATATTTGCTGCAATCTGGTTCGGCCGGTCGGTGCTTACATGTTTAGCACGTTAGAAAATGTCTTATACACACATGAAGAAGGCTGGGGTTCTCAAAGTTCGTTAACCCCCTGCATGTTATTAAATACTCCAGGGCGCGTGAAGGAAGTATTGACATCTTACAACAAGGATTCCCATGTGATGAACAGGTACGACTTTCCGGAACCCGAGGAACCGGAGACGTGATGCCGCATCAGCTCATCTGAGATCTATGGTTACATTCGTCTGAGTGCACCAACTGTTATTTCGAACCGACACGCTATGAACCACCGAGGAACAAGAGGGCTTTTCATGACGGGTTCCAGCCATAATTACTCGTCCATACGATCACAAGCCAAACATTACAGCTTCTTTCCAAGGCCGGGCATGGGTTTCTAAAACTACAAAAGTATTGTTTATACATGGAAGTTGGATGAGCGCCCCGCTCACCACCCTTCTCATCATGATCACAGTAACATGCTCAATCCAAAGTCGTGAAATGTCAACTCTTTGCAAAATTTGCTTATCGCTTGACCCAGGCAGGCATCTTGCGTGCCTTGACATGGCCGTGCTTCTTCCTCTCCACTGTCCTTGGGTCTCTGGTGATACACCCAGCTGTGAATACGAGCATTAGTCATTGCAACAGAATCAATCGCGACGGTGATTATCAAGCACATACCTTTTCGAAGAGCAGTCTTGAGCGCTGGCTCGTGAACGATCAGAGCTTTGGCAACCGCCAACGTAAGAGCCTCGGCCTGACCGGTTGTTCCACCACCTTCCACCAATGCCCAGACATTGTACTTGTCTAATCTCTCAGTGGCCTGAAGAGCCCAGACCGCACTCTCACGATCATGAACGCGGCCGAAAGCTTGGCTGAGGGTCTTGCCATTGATCAGCACTTCTCCTGTACCCTCCACAACCCAAGCCCGAGCAGTAGATTCCTTTCGCTTGCCGACACCGATAGCTCGTCCAAACTTGTCGACTGTCACCTCATGAGGTACGTTCATGAAAGGGTTGATGTCTCGCTTGAAATCTTCGAGAGCAACCCGGACTTCCTCAGGGAAGAGTGAGGTCTCAATCTGGTTCAAGCGCTTGGCAACTCGAATCACCTTGGCGTAGTGGGAGGCCTTAATTGGTTCACCAAGTTTTGATCGCATTTCATCGAGCTTCACCCAAGCTGTCGGAGGAGCAGCGCTTGGGGGTAGTGTTGGAAGAGTGTGGTATTTGGTGAGAAGACGAGCAATTCGGAGGTACATCTCATTGAATTGAGGTTCCCGAGAGAAATACGAAGCCGAGGTGGGAACGGCTCTCGCATGCTGGACATCCTGAAATGGCAGAGAAATCTTCGAACTCGAATCTATCACGGCGAAAGGGTCGGGCTTGGGTTCGACGATCGTTGAAGATGTTTCACTGGTGATGCTTCGTACACCGAGGGGAAAAGTCGCTCTTTGCAAGGCAGGCAGAGGCCATGTGGCTCGGAAAATTTGGCCTTGACATCGTAGCTGCCGTAGGCTATGTGTAAATGTCGACATGATGGCCAATTCGGAGGATGGCCCCGTCGGTATCGTATCGGACCACGAGGTTCACTGACTGTCCAAAAAACTTCACGGGAATTCAAGGTCCATCACGGGCTAACTGAGTCGGCGAGGTCACGTGGAGAGGATGGATGTTCGAATAGACTTATCTGTACGCCACAGATTTCACCCGCCACACTGCATCACAGCCACTTCTTCCGCAGCCCGTTGCTCGGGCAGTAAGGCAGGACCCCACTAGCGCGGGGCAAGCAATTTGACACACTTATTAGAAAAAAACTTCCCCTCCCTCTTTTTTCTCCTCCTCATTCCTCCTTCGTCTCTTTGTCTGTCAACTTGTTCGTTCTCAGCTGCCTCAGCAAAGCAATCAAGATGGCTTTCGGAACTCTCTTCACCCGCGAGGTACATACTCTCGAGCATTGAAATTGAATCTGAATTTGCTGCAAGTGCAAACAAAGAGCGTCGTTACTGACTGGTCTTGGTTCTTCCAGAACAACTGCCGTTCTACCGCCATCCGCGCGGTCGCTAAGGCCAACGACATCGAGCTCAACATCGTTGAGGCCGAGAAGGGCAACGCTACCGTTGAGCACCTCAAGGCCAACGGCCTCGGCAAGATCCCTGCCTTCATTGGCGAGGATGGCTTCGCTCTCTCTGAGTGCATTGCCATTGCCATCTACAGTAAGTAAAGCTGTGCGCGATGCGTGCCTAATCTGGCACCACTTTTCTTTCTTCTTACCCCTCCCTTGCGAGTGATGACCTAGCATTATATACAGTTATCCCTATCTGAAATGTCTTTTCAAGAGTTATTGTGTGGATACCGTCTAACTTCTGACCCTGCAACCCAATTCATCTTTGTCTATGTTGTCAGCTTTGTCGGGATCTTTGCTAACCCCCGCTATAGTCACCTCCCAGAACGAGAAGACCACTCTTCTCGGCAAGACCAAGCAGGAGTATGTTCATGACTATGGCCGTTGAGAAGTTCTCGTGCTAACCAACCAAAGCTATGCTTCTATCCTGAAGTGGATGTCCTTCTTTAACTCCGAGATCCTTCCCAGCCTCATCGCTTGGTTCGGTCCCCTCAAGGGCGACGCTCCCTACAACAAGAAGAACGTCGATGATGCCTCCAAGGCTTCCCTGAAGGCTTTCTCCGTTGTCGAGGAGCATCTCATCCGCAACACCTTCCTTGTTGGCGAGCGAATCACCCTTGCCGACCTCTTCGCTGCTGGCATCGCTGTCCGTGGCTTCCAGTACTTCTTCGACAAGCAGTGGCGCGAGGAGAACCCCGCCGTCACTCGATGGTTCGAGACTGTCCGCGCTCAGCCCATCTTCGCTGAGGTTGCTGAGAAGGTCGAGCTCCTCGAGACTCCCGCTCTTACCAACACTCCCCCCAAGAAGCCTGAGCAGCCCAAGAAGGAGGCCAAGAAGGAGGCTAAGAAGGAAGCTGCCCCCGCCGCTGAGGCTGCTCCCGCTTCCGACGAGGCTCCTGCTGCTCCCAAGGCCAAGCACCCTCTTGAGGCTCTCGGCCGCCCCTCTTTCCCTCTCGATGAGTGGAAGCGCCAGTACTCCAACATCAAGGACCACAACGAGGCCATGAAGTACTTCTGGGACAACTTGAACTTCGAGGAGTACTCCATCTGGAAGGTTGACTACAAGTACAACGAGGAGCTTACACTCACCTTCATGTCCAACAACCTGATCGGTGGCTTCAACAACCGTCTTGAGGGTTCCCGCAAGTACATCTTCGGATGTGCTGCCGTCTACGGCGAGAACAACGACTCCGTCATCCAGGGTGCTTTCGTCATCCGAGGCCAGGAGCACGTTCCCGCCTTCGATGTCGCCCCTGATTGGGAGAGCTACAACTTCGAGAAGCTCGACCCCACTAACCCCGAGCACCGACAGTTCGTCGAGGATGCCTGGGGCTGGGAGAAGCCTATCACCGTCAACGGCAAGGAGTACAAGCTTGCTGACGGCAAGGTCTTCAAATAAACAAATCAAAAAAAGGAAAAAGAAAACAAGAGCGATGATGATAATGGCTTATGGTTAAATGGTTGGGGAGGGTAAATGAGTTTATGATATTTTATGCCTCATGAAGGCCCTGCCGGCTGGCAATTCCCTATGTAGTAGTACCCAAAAGAACGAAGAGCTGTCTGTTACTCATAGACAATTGAAAGGATTTTTTTTTGTGAGATAAAAGTCTGTGTCGCCTTTGGCAATGGCCATTCATGTTCTATCATCAACACGCTATGAAGTTGTATCTTATGAGGCCTTGTGCCTCGGGTATCTCTAAATGAATCTAAACCGTCTATGATATCCTGTGATTCATCTTATTCATGAAACTTCCCACGTTGGCGCAGGGTCAAACCTGACTAGGCTGCATGCTCTGGCAAGACATAAACTGGATCAAGCTTGAAAGGTGACTGTCTTACAAAGCGGCTGATATCCGCCTGGTAGGCCAGTTCATTCAGGTAATCGTGAACCTGGGGCAAGACATTGGGCATTTCCGTAGACAGACCGGAGAACTCTGGAAGTGTAAGCGTGTTGAATGGTTCACTCCGGCCCTTCTCTAAGGAGTCATCAACCAAAATAGTGTTGCTCTGATTCCAAAGACCTCCCTTATGAGCCTGGGGATGAGCAGCCCTCACCCGCGGATTAGTCCATACGGTCGTGAGGCGTTTGTAGACTTGCACCTTTGAATTATAATCACCCTCCGAGAGACCAAAAGAATCACGACCCCAGACGACAAGAACCTGCTCACGCTGTTCAGGTGTGAGGAGCTGCTCAACCATCTTGTTGACGTTTTCAGGACGGGCTGAGGACCAAATCGCAACATGGAAAGCGTCGAGGCAGTATTTCATAAAGGTCTTTGCATGAGGCCGCTCAACGAAGTCGAAGGGCCGGCGCTTGTTGGGCCGATAGAGGAGAGTACCGTTGAGGTCCATTATAATAAGAATGCGACGCGGTTGAGGGAGTCGTTCGGGGCTGAGGTTCGCTTGGGCCATATATTGGGGTGTAGGGTTGGGAACACCTCCAGAGGCTTTGCTTGGGATCTTGTGGGGTGATGAAGAGCGGCGTTGAGCTGGAGGGGCCTGGATCATTGCCCTGGGACCTTTGGGGATTCTAACAGGAGTTAGTGACATGATATGAAGAGACTGCATGCCATAGAGTTTTGGAGGCTCTCGATGCGTCCTCAGGCGAATTCAGTCTTATTCGAGACCAAAATCCCAACTGATAGAGACTATACATTTCCAAAGTCCTTCGGAGCGTTGGAATGCCTCCAGGAACCTTGTGAATATATGTATGAGACAGATCTTCTGAACGTACTTTGCGTCTACAGCCGCTTTACTCTTCTTCTTAGGGCCTTTGGGCGCATTCTTGGGCGCATCGCTCTGTCTCGGTTGCGCCAAAGTGAGGCCCGGTATGTTCATCGGCCTGAATGATGACCCATTCGGCACGACGGGCTCTTTATATCCTGTCATGGCTGAGGCTGGGAGGAGAAAAGAAGCATCCTGTAATGGTGAAGTCTGTGGTGCTGCGGAGTTGAATGGCCCTGGAAAAGTAAAGCTAAAGTCAAAGAATTTACGAGTACGGGATGTACAAGAGAATACAATATTGCGGTTCTTCACCAAACGGCGAGCGGTGCCCAGCATGGGGAAAGGAGGAAGAGAGGCGCATTAATTCAAAGAAGAATACGATTTGCGATACAAGTGTTTGGCTTTTCTTAACTTTAGCGGCCGAAATCGCGGGGCAGCAGGGGGTGGGCCTGGATCCATTTATGCAAATCATTAAATAGAGGGACCATAACAGCACTTTTAGACTGTTCATGTACTGTAGTTACTGTGTTATAAGAGACTAATTAGGACTGCAGGACCTTATGGACTCTAATACGTAGCAACAATAATACTCCATCTTCTAAAATTCTTGATCTTGAAGTACCTAGAGTTTAACAGGTGACCATCTCAGTACATGCGTCCAATACCGGCTATTCATTTACCGAGGCGCTAAGATAAGACTTCTTCGTGGGGCTTATCAAAGCTGGAAAATAAAAAAGTTCCCAGCGCCGCTATGATCAAACATTGAAGAGCGGTTATTCAATTGCATACAGCAGCACAACATGGCTTTCAAGCGAAAAACCTCATCATCATTTGGACTGGAGAGAAGAGTGCGACCAAGGAGAGAGGATGAGTGGGTGGAAGAGCCAGAGAGTCAAGGTTCCTCAAGTGAGGACGATGACGATGATGAGGTGGAGGAGGAGGGCATTCGGGGCGCATCTGATGACGATGACGACGAGGAAGAGGAAGATCAAGAATCTGAAGAAGGCTCGGAAGATGAATCAGAGGTAAGGTCATCACGTCTTTCCTCGAAAACACATTGCTGATCATAGAAAAGCCCGAGCAAGACACGCCAAAAATAGACCTCTCGTCGGTCTCATTCGGAGCTCTCGCAAAAGCACAAGCATCACTGCCATCTACTGGCCGCAAATCAAAATCGAAGAAATCTACCGATGAAGACGCCTCGAAAACAGAAACACCAGCGCCCAGGAAATCCACCAAATCAAAGGACGATCCCAAGCCCAAACGATCTTCCAAACACGCCCCGCAAGAACAAACCTCCAAGAAACCCGTATCTCGCCGCCGTGAGATCCTCCCAGACAATCGGCGCCAATATCGCGATCCTCGCTTTGACCCCCTCGTAGGCCGCGTCGACGAAGAAAAAGCCAGCAAAGCCTACGCCTTCCTAGAGGAATACCGCGACAAGGAGATGGCCGATCTCCGCGCACAGATCAAGAAGACCAAGGACTCCTACGAGAAGGACAATCTAAAGCGCCAACTCCAATCCATGGAATCTCGCAAGAAGGCCAACATGCGAAGACAGGAAGAGGAGAGGTTGCTGAAGGAGCATCGCCAGAAGGAGAAGGAGCTTGTGGCGCAGGGCAAGACGCCATTCTACCTGAAGAAGAGCGAGCAGAAGAAGCAGCTGCTTGTTAATAGATATGAGGGTATGAGTAAGGGACAGGTCGATAGGGCGATTGAGAGGAAGAGGAAGAAGGTTGCGGGTAAGGAGAAGAAGGAGTTGGACTTTTTGCAACGGGGATCTCGACCACGAGGGTAGTCGAGTTCAAGACCAGATTTTTACAGTATACTGAAGATCAGTCAAGCGGTTGGACTTGTGCGAGTTGCACCCTGGTAGACGTCCTTCGATGATCTCGAATAGGCGTTCACACTATCGTTTTGACTCCATTTGCCCACCTACGCATACATCAGACATAGCGAAATTGCATTTCAGAACAATCATCTTAGTCTATACACGCCACTTGTGACTCAGTTCAGCCCACCATCGCTTCACAGCGTCCCTCCATCCAACGATCCAGCCTTCATCCCCTCCAGCAAAAAGTTCACAGAAACAGCAAAAGAGAAAAACATACAACAGCGGGGATTCGCTGGTCGTCACCGACCCAACTACTAATCCGCCCCTTATCAGCTTATCTATGGGAGAGCAGACGGGATCCCGAGTTCTCTGATAGGTATGGTCGTATGTGATTATCAAGGTCGCAACTTTAACTTATAACGAGAGTCTGATGAAGCGGTCCGCAAACCATATGACCATCCTAGCGGGAACAAACCAGAGGGGCCAACCCTGTGTACAGGAGCAGCATAGAATGGTAAAGTAAAGGACTATGAAAGAGAATAGAAGTTCACTGGTTAAGCAAAAGACGGATGAGAGGTCGAAACACCAAAAAAAAAACCATACGACAGTGAATATTCGCTAGCTGCCATCAACGTAACTGCCAAGTCGCCTACTTGTCTGACTTGGTAGACTGCTCCCGTATGAACTTTATCTGATATTTGACACGTCATTCTTGATTGTCGCAATGTTTTCTCCCGAAGGACAACCCAAGGCGTCAGAGGAACACAAACGGATGTAGGGTAACGCAGCCACAACGTCATTCAACGGGTAACTATGGGTCTGCCGTTAAGATCCGTGATTGGTCCGATTGTCGTGCACATCATTCAAGCGCATGTAAGTGTGTCGTACGGATTGTAATCATATGGCCAATTGCTGAAAGGAAGTCGTCAACTGTCTTAATCAAAACAGGGACATTGTCTATTACAGTGTGGTATTTCCTCTTTATAGCCACCAAATACTTTACTCATGCCAAATCATCTCGCATTCGTCTCCGAAAGAACATAGGTATCTCATCAAATGTACATTCCACAACGAACCAGGTGATAATCGCCCCCAACCATTCCTAAACAGCAATCAATATGTACTCCTTTACTCACAATACATTCCAAGTCTTATAATCATTGATCTGATACTGAATAGCCTACATTTGCAAGAAGCGCGAGATCATTCCTTGTACTCTTTCTTGGGCAATTTCACCTCATCCAGTCCGCAAATTTCCTACATTTTATTAGCTTTCAGCCAAGCAGATGACGGCCGAGAGGAATGTTCTTACTTTTCGCTTCCGTTTAAAATCTGTATAGAAAGAGTTCCATATTATCCTTGCCGCGCAGTCCTCAGCGCCATCTGCTAAAGTCGTGCAGTTGGGTTGTGATTTGAGGCGAAGGTCCTCATACGATTGTATCCATGGCTTGGGAAGCGGCCAATCCGAAAAATGGACGAGTTTGGCTTCGTTATAGACAGCGGCGGGATCCCAAGGCTCAGTATCAGAGCCGAGATACCTCTTGTGATTGTCTGCACGGAACTCACCCGTTAACAGATCATATGGACGATGCGGGAGGACAAGGGCACTCTCGCGATACAGGTAGTTCACAATCTCCATGTCGAAGTCGTTCTCAGAGGCAGAGTCCACCTTGGCCATAATGCGAGCAAATTCTTTTTCAGAAGGTTGGATAAGTATCACCTGAGATGAAAGGATCTCCTTCTCAGGAAACAGCCAGTAGGCCCTTGGCATAGCCACTGGTGCTGGGGGCGAAAGGAATAGTTCATCCATCTCTCGCAAGAGCGTGGAATCAGAATCGATAGAAAGCACGCGGCTGTATTGAGTCTGATTAAAAGCGAGGAGCTTTGTGTAGGAATCGGCCCAGGTAGCTAAAGACGGCACTAGTTAGCCTTCTTCCTGGACAAGGATTGTGCCCAAATGAAGTGATGAGAGTATTCGTTTACCATCTTTGTTATCCTTGTGCTGGACTGTAATGGGAATGAGCTTGACTCGATATTCGTCGCGAGCTTTGATGAGCAATTGGGCATCCACAGAACTGCCGTTGTTTGCCTCGAACATGTGAGAAGGATACATCATCACTCGATCGGGGCGACTAGAAAGGCGATTCAACGATTCGAAGAACATGACTGAGTTACAGAGATAGTGGCTGTTGGTGACATATTGCGTGTAAGCGAAGCGCGACCAATCGACCTCTATCGAGCCATGGTATTTCAACGGCTTCTGGTAAAGAAATCCATTATTTGAGAGGAAGAAGAAGAACAAAAAGATGACAAAAATGAGTCCCGCTGCCCATCGATATCGTTTTGGCGCTACGAAGCTCGGGGGGAATGAAGGTGTCAGTTCAGATAATAGTTTTGCCATTTGTCTAGTAGGGCGCGATAGCTGAGTCGTAGAAGCCACTTTTGAGGCATTCAATGGGGGGTTTCAATTATTGAGCAACTGGATTGCGCAAATAGTGAGCGTTTGGTGAGTGCGATGAGCCTGTATCCAGATAAAGAGAGCGGTTAAGGAGCCTGTCCTCATATGATTATACAGTATTGTCAGGCAGACAGAAGCTGAAGTCTAGGTAATGAACGCTTCAATAGGTAGAAAATGGAAAAAGAAACACGAAGAAGGAAGAGAAAAAGAAAGAAAGCGAGTGAAATCTAGAAGCCAACTAACAACTGCCGTCCAACAGAAGGAATGAAATGAATACTGCGGCATGGCATAATGAATGAAGCGAGGACCCTCCAAAGATACTTTTGGTCCAGGCGCTTAGATATGTATCGACCCTGCATGCTTTGCGACACCTACTTTAACTAGCCTAGTCGCGAGAAGAGACAATATACGATTCGCCAATCGGAGGAAGCTCTTTGATCCCCTAGTCGTTGTTTTCATCTACCGTGTTCCGAGTCCCGACGATCAAGACGTCCTAATATTGTCTGTTCAGTATTGTCTCTGTACCGGGTGTTCATGGCCTGACGTATCATTAGGCACTTCAGCTCAAAACCTAGCTTTGAGTTTATTCCAATATAGTTTATTTGCTGTCTCAGGTGAGGAATACGAGGTTGTGGGCTAATTATATGTTTGCTTTTCTGTCTAACCGCTGCTATAGAAGACACTGCATTGTTATTCACACTGACATGAGACCATCCGAGCATACAGTATTGTTCATCAGCTGATCTTACCGCACGTCTTAGAGGTCTGTTTTTCTTATTACTGACAACACAGAGAGGCTAACTAGGACATGTCAACCTTTCTACGTGATCTACAAGAAGTCTTTCAGTGGTAGAGACTCACTTTGCATCCTTGAATACATATTGATCTTATGAATGTGGATCATGCTCTTGCAGGCTGAATGGGCTACATTGAGTGTGTGAAGCCACTTTGGCCAAGTCATGCTATAGCTTGTCATACATGAACCAAAGCATAAATTGTGTTCCGATAGTGCCACAGGCTTGAAGCTAGCAGATCCCACAACTACCTCCCATCTTCACTCCATATAAAGAAGGGTAGAGGAATCCGGACTTTCTAACTATTTTTGGTCATATGCTTAGTCAAGCACAACAGCGGCTCATCATGACTTCGTAGAGCCGCCAGCCTAGTATAACGTTAAACCAGGCTGCCATGACATAGTAATGCTTAATGGAAGCAAGTGGCAATATGAGGAATACTTGTGATCAACCCCCCCTCCCCCCCCGAGTTACACGGTGCCTCGTGCCCCCTTCCACAATCTGGTCTGTGTTGTGTAAATGGGCAGTTGAAGATGACTCTTTTGCAAAGTTGGCTACAATGGCACCCCTTGATGTTGAGCCTCAAGCAGGTACAGATAACTTTTGTCTCACCATGGACCTTGTTTGCAATAACCAATGATCACGCTGCTGCCCCTAAGAACTAAAGCCAGAGACCATGTATAAAACACTTCAGGATATCTATGGTCTACTCACACCCGCTGTTCGAACTTCTCATTGTCAGCTTTGTTTTCCACTCACTTGCCCAGCATGCCAACAACTTCTCCCCCACCTTTCAACGAACACTCCAGAACCACCAAAGATGAAGGCGTGGGCAGGACCAAGCCGCTTTTGACGAGGTCGTTAGATGGGGCGTCCTTTTCAAGACCCACAGACCTGAACATTCAGAAGCCCAGAGCATTGTGCCACGTCAAGTCAGCTTCGACTCCATGCCAGAGTCCGGCCTCACAGACGAACAGCTTATCCATGAATTTATATCTATCATTGCGAAGAGTACTAACTCGAGGTCTCCAGACTTTTTGGGATTTCCTGATGCTACTACGTGCCCTGCTGCAGTTGGGGCAGCCCTCTTGATACCACTTCTGAACCAAAACATGGCGAACCCAGAGACTTATCCACCAAAGGCGACCTTTGTTGAGATGGAGGTCATACGCTGGTTACGTGAGGCACTTGGCTATCCTGTACTTGGAACCTACGCCAAAGCCATGCATGTCGGTGGAGTCTTTACACCTGGGGGATGTCTCTCAAATACTGTTGCGCTTTTGGCTGCGAGAGAAAAGTGTTTCCCCGGATCACGCTTGAATGGTATTCCAGTGCTGCCGAGCAAGATCTGTGTGTTGGTGCCAGATACGACAGAGAATCACTCAATACGCTCAGCCATGGGCATGATGTCCCTTGGAGAGAAGAATATCATACCCGTGCCCGTCGATGCTGAGTTTCATATGGATCAAGAAGCTTTAAGGCGCATTATCAACCAAGAAAAGGGTCTAGGAAATACCGTCATGGCCTGTGTTGCATATGCAGGTGATCCAACGTGTTTGAGGATCGACGATTTACATGGTCTATCGCAGATCCTCCAAGAGAAAGACATCTGGTTCCACGTTGACGCCTGTCACGGCAGCCAACTTGCCTTTTCAGAACGACATCACCATAAGCTGCGAGGCATCGAAAAAGCAGACTCAATCACGGTTGACCCTCAACAAGCAATGCTAATTCCATATGACTGCTCTTTGGTCCTGTTTCGTGAGCCCAGTACCCAAGCCGCCCTGTCCACCGACTCAGAGTCAATCTACCACACGCAGTGGTCGTTTGGGGGGACCAGCCCTTTCGCTGGATCTAGAGCTTTTAATTCATTGAAGCTTTAGCCCTCGATCAAAAGCCATGGAAAGAACAGCATGGGCCGGACGACTGATGGTAGACTAGAACCCACCAACGCGATTCAGTTGGAGGTTGAACACCGACCAAACCTCATACTTTTGGGCGGAACCGACATCAACTCCTGCATGTTTCTATACGTCCCCGCGAGTGTGCAGCGATACTGTCTTGAGCACAGCATTCGTCTCTCAGATGCAGACTTGGAGAAAGTCAACCAGCTGAATCTCTACATTCAAGATGTCATCCATCGAGAACGTGTCTACTATATCTATGGGTTCCCTCTTCAAAACTGCCCGCATGGCCGTTTCATCGAGCCTGGCAAGACGGTCTTTGTCCTACGTACCTTGAATGGGAATCCTCAGTCAACCATGGATAATGTGAGAGGCTTGCTGGACAGAATCGAATACTTGGGACGGGTTCTTCTCGCAGATCGCCAGTACATATGTATGGGAGACACTGCTGGCTCGTCAACAAATCGTCTATCAAGAGCTGAAAGGAAGCTCACTCAAAAGCTGTATGATTTATTCGACAACAATGACTTCGCAGCCGTTGTCTATGGCTCTTCCGCGCTTCGAGATAATCCTATACTGTCGAACATCGATCTAATGATATTTGCTCACAGCGCTGAGCCCTCGAAAATACAAAAGGTAGTCTCAGTTTTCCGCTCTGTGATGGAAGGAGAAGGGATCCTGATCGACTTTGAGATTCCACTTCGCCGAAGACTTCTAGTAACATTCGAATTTGCTAGCCAAGCTGCAGAGTCCGGACCTCCTTTGGACGAATCGGGACATGTCTCAAGCATCTCTAATACGCCAGAGTACTTATCATCTGACGATATGCTGCGACGATTGGCATTCAACGTGCTTACAACTCCGAATAAGATCATCGCAGCCACGATCGGCGGTACTAACAGACTCAAGAGTCTGGAAATGACGGCAGCCAGAAAGTTGGTGACCACAATTCAGCATCTCGGACGGCCCGAAGGTAGTACGGCGAATGAGTTTGTAGATCTCCTAATGTCAGATGGTGATCGGGGGGAGGGAAAACAACTTGGTTATAAGCCACGACACGATGTCATGGAGAAGCTTCGTAAGATCTTTCAGGATGTACAGAACAATCCCCTTGAGTGAATCTGACAGCATCCTTGTTGGTGCTGATAACGCGATTGTCTGAATAGACCAAGAAATTCATTTAGTTATTTATTTTGTCTTCGTATCGTGAATAATTCCTGAGGAGACTGACGGCTGCCCAGCTCTAGCCAAGAATGTCCATTAAGCGCCGTGTAAATACCTCCACTGGACCACTGACATCCACAACATCAAAGAACACAAGGATGTATTCGTAGTCCTTTGGATTGGGCTGGGGTTTGACCAGTTCCCGAACAATATACACCCCAGTTAGCTCAATCTTGCTGCTCTGCATTCTGGATGTGAACATCGATCCCATGTCAGACTTGGTTTCCCATGTGACCAAACCCCTTTAGTCATTATACAATTAGGCAAGCTATTAACCTCGAGCTTTGCACAAATGATAATAAAAGCAAGCAAAAGAAGAACAGGAGGAAAAAAAACCGACGCTACATGTCGATCACTCGTCGATCCCACGCTTCTCTCCTGTCTGAGGTCCCTGCGACAGGTTTTCCTGACCCTTCTGACGGGCGCGGAGTTGCTCAATTGTCTTATACTCCTTACCGAGAAGTTTCTTGAGATGATGTGGTTGAATCTGATCGAATTCCTCGAGGACCTGATCCCGTCGTTTCTTCCATGCTTCCAACTTCACCCCCTGAGGTCGAGAGGTCTTGGTGACCACGAGTGGATAGGGGCTCGTGTCACGGCGGGTATGAATGCTGCAACCGACACCTGCTTTCTCAAGTACCTGCTGGACATGGGTACGGCGGGGCTTGTCCATCGGGTACTCTTCAGACATCTTTGTGTGGTGGCGGAGAAAGGCGCTGACACGCTCGCAGTCGCTGCAGTCACAGGGAACGCCGGCCAGAGCCCAGGTCCAAGGCTCCCGAGGCTCCGGACCAAGAAAGTTGCCAAGAATACCCCGAGTGACAGCTGAGAAAAACTTCTTGTGGGTTGGTGTGCTCAAGGAAATGCTTTCATTTTCGAGAAGGGGAATGGTGGAACGTAGAAAAGGAAGCCATGTCAACTGGAAACTGGCCTTTGAAAGTCTGTCAAGCTGCTTGATGATCTTGGACATGAATTGACCAGAAACATTGTTCGACTTTGTGCTGGCCTTTAAAAGTCCCGAGAAGAAGTTTCCCATGTCATTGTGCGTGACTGCATTCCCCAGCCTACGCTGAGCCCACATATTGGAAGTCAGCCAAGGCGGGAGTTCCCTCTTTTTTGACTGCTCATGGATTGTCGTTGGATGCTGTAGCGAAGCAAAGTCCTGAGATTCGATCAATAAGCCTGCCATAGTTCGATAGAGATCCATGCCCTCTTTGCCGAGGAAGTTTGTTCTCTTCAATCAGAGCCATCACTCGTGCCAAGGTCATGAAACGGAAGCCAGGGGCCAGAGGGCACTTCTCGAAAAGAGGCACGACACTTGGGAACTTGTTAGCATAGTGGGGATAGACGAGAGAGGAGGGACGGATGTATTAACTTACAACTCTCTCAGGAAAACAACCTTGCTCTCGAAGTACAGCGCAAAGTCGACTACAGCTAACGCGTCATCTGCAGTCACTTCAGTAGGGACATCTCCATCAAACAAATTCTGCAGAGTTTGACGGGTCCACTCCAAAATTGGCCCAGGAGTTGGAAGAGTGTCTGTGGGTAAGTCACTAGGAAGGGGAACAAAATGAGATACGACCTTGTGCTTGTGCGGCAACCCATCCTGCGAAGCCATAGCAAGCGAGAGTCTCGTGTACATTAGCAAAGAAACAGTAATAGACGTGGCAGAACGTACCCTTTCTTGAGCTTGTTGAAATTGTCCAAAGTCTTGTCATCATCATCGGATTCGATCACCCATTGTCTTAACCAGGTAAACAAATCAGATGAGAGGACCTGGTAGAATTTGGCCAGAATGTCCTCAACAATTTGGTATCGCTCATGTGATAGGGAAATTTTGACGACCTTTGACAAGACGGACTTATCCTTCAACAAGTCTGGGGAAGTTTCCAGCTTGGGCATTACGTTCTCAACAAGTCCGACCATTGTGCTGATCAGGTGGTCTTGCACATCTGGCTGAGAGCACAAGTGCATAATATACTTGATCTGCATCTCTGGAGACGAATCACAAAAGTTGTTGTCAAGCTGGCTAAGTAAGCCAGCAACCGAGTCGTGAGGGACGATAACGATGGTCTATTCGTGATAATCAGTGAGAGGTACAATTGAAACAAGGATCGTACTTACGCCTCGACGATACCAATGTGTTGCTGTTGTACCCTAATAGCATAGGTTAGTAACCAGTTGTCATCTAGGATTTTGCCAAGTACGCACAGAGTTGCCACTGAATTCATACTCTTTCTCAGACTTCACACCCTTGAAGGCACTTGGATCAAGAATGCAATTCTCCGTGACGATTAACTCATCAGTGACGACTTCACCTTGCAAGTCTCTAAGAGTCTTGAGTCGAAAAATCGCTTCATAAACTGAATATAATGAAGGGTGGTAACCTTTGAATGGGTCTGAGTAGGTGTCAAGGGTCCCGGACAAGGCTAAGGACAAGGGATAGAAAGCCTTCGTCTCTGGCTCTGTAAAGTCCACCTCCCCAATCTCCTCTCTCTCAAGCAGTGCAAGATACATCGTAACCGGGAATCCCTCCAATGTTTGTTGAAGAGCCATGAACCGGGTCATGTCTGTTCCTTTCAGCGACTTTTGGGAAAGATTGGCTTGAGTATACTCGTGATCTAGGACGTGGCATGCATATGGGGTTTTACGATCCTTTTTATCCTGCGCGAGCCATCCTTTAACACACTCACTGAGGGGCCGAAGTTTGGTTTCCGAGAAGGTATAAGATGTGCGCGGCGAGGATTGGCCGATGGCGAGGTTGTAGGTAAGAACCCAGCGATAGCCTGACTCGACGGGAAGAACCTCGTGGTGAACATCCGAGTACCAAGCAGCACAAGAAGCTTGGCTCTTGGAAGATTCGTAGACAGTCTCCTCGCCGCAGTGCTCCAGAACGACCTCTCCACCCTTATGTTTCGATGGCAAACTGATGACAAGGGTTCCAAACATGTCAGGGATTTTCTCCGTGCTGGCGACAACATTAGTTCGGCTGGCCATACGGACAGGAAATATTAACGTACTCGGTGTGTGCCTTGAACATGGCACCCTTTTCATAGAGAAGCATCTTGTAGAGCTCGGCGTGGACAGGCGTCTTGATTCCCATCTTTTGAGCGACGAGTTCACACAGTTCCTGGAGATAATTGGACCATTCTTCTCCGCCGATAGTGAACTGCTCAGGATTGAGTTCCCAGGTTTTTCGGACTGAAGTGTCGATGATAGTATCACTTCCTTTTCCAAAGCGCGCTTGTCTTGCCTGAGTGATGATCTTCACAGCTTGCGCCTTCTTGAGTGGAAGTTTGATATTACCAACACCTTGAACAGAGATGTTGAAATCCTCGGGAATCTCAATTTCTCGATCGAATGCGAACTTGCCCACGACCTTGAAGTCTTTGATAGCCTTGAGAAGATTGACTTTGAAGTCATCTTTAGTCGCCATCGTGCTCGAGTTGCTTGCGACGCTCTGCTTGTCTTGGTCGTTATCTGAGCCGGTACCAGATTCTGTAGCAGGGCGGTCGGGAGCCATCTTTCATGAAGCTGTCACGATCAGAGATTTGGATAAAAGCAAGCCAAAGGTTGTGTTTGCTCCTATCCAGAGAGTTGTTGCGCAACAAGTAGAGTATCGGCCAACGAAGTCTGGGTGTTTTTGGTGTTGTCACCGCGAATATGAAAAGAAAACAGATCCAGAAAGAGGATGAGAGGTATTAAATAGTTCACAAGAGTAGATTACTTGAGCTGTCATTATGTTTAAGCGGCCTTCGTTGACTTTTCATCCTTGCAGTGCGCCACATCGTAGAGCAAAACGAGCCTCAAGGTGCCAGATGCAGGCACTTGCTGGCAGTGGCAGAACAAAGAACATATCGTACATGGGAGGAAAAGAAAAGTCGGTAAGACCAACGCTTTCCAAGTTTAGAACGGGTTTTAGAAAATACAAAAAGGTTGCTTCAACAGGTGAGTACTCACTCTTACAGCGATCGTTAGATGTAACAGGGTTTTATACTACCCGCGGGCTCTTATATTAATTCGTTAAAGAATTTCTCCAACTTAGCCTTTCCATCCTCGTTAGACACGAAACTATCTGGCTCTTTTGCACAATTTTCCTGCAAACACATGAACTTCTTGGGGCACATCTTTAGAGGCTTCTTAAACTCGAACATAGTGCTCAAATATGCTACCTTGAGTCCGCATTCCGAGCATAGATCCCGTTTCCCTTTATAAAACGCTTCTAGGCAAGGCCCTTCCCTGTAAAAAAAAGTCAGCTCCGTGAACACACATTGAAACAAGCGGCTACTGACTCATCAGCAACACAAAGCATCATCTGTGTCGCTAACAATGACATGCTGAAATCTACGGCTGCTTGTGGTCCTGGACTCTCTCCCCAAATGTCTTCATCAACGCAGGCCGCCGTGAGGTCACCGCTATACTGCCCAAGAGAAGAGCGGCATGATGATGAACAGTATGATTCCAATTTGTCTTTCAAGTAATACCCGTCATCCACCCACTCTCGACGGAGGAAGAAAGGGCAGTCAATTTCTCTTGAGAGAACTTTGCGACATTCTTCGTTAAAGGACTCGGGGATTGTGGCGTTCCATGGCCTGTAAGCGGTAGCCGAGTGAGTTGTGAGAGTGAAGACTATGGACGTGAAGATTGGGAATCGCATGGTTACGAGTAATCGAGGGATAAGGAGGACGGTTGACATGTAAGAAAGAAGAGGGAATTACGCCGAGAACGAGATCTCTTATGTGAGGTCAATGCATTGTTGGTCGGATGTCAAGATTACTGGATCGATCCACTCTTCATTTAAATTATATACCAACGCTCCATGATGCTAACAACCAACAACCAAAACTCCATGCTCTCACAAACGCTATAACAAATCACAAAGGAATACGATGTCGGCAGCCTAATCACCTCCTCCACCACCACCGCCGCCTCCACCATCACCACCACTGCTTCCACCACTATCTCCTCCACCGCCTCCTCCGCCCGAATCACTGCATCCTCCTCCGCTGCTGCTGCCTCCATGGTCTCCATGACCCCCATAACTATGACCGCCGCTGCCTGAACCATCTTCTACTCCTCCCCATCCCCAGTGCCCTCTATCCCTGTGCCCATGACCGTGACTATTGCCAACTGTGTCACCCGAGACTCCTCCATACATGTTTCCAACGGGATAGTTTCCACCATCAGTGGTAACTGGGACATGGTATCTTCCCCATGGAGGCCCAGCAGAGCCCGCCTTATTTGCAGGTGTTTTCTGTACATGTGCTGGAACTGTATAGGTGCGTTTTGGTAAAACTTCGTCAGGTGTTGGCTTTGACTTTTCAGTGTCTTTTTGCTTCTTCCGTCTTGGGAAATATTTGATAAAAAGATCTTTAGGAGACATTGCCGTAGGATTGTAGTTATTGAGAACCAAAATATCGTTCGGATTTGAGCGTGTTGTTTGCTCTTTATATCTGTCGAGACTCACTTACAAGACTGCCTCGGCTGTGTTGGTGCTAACTAAAACAGTGTCTGTGGTGCCATCATCTTCATCTTCAGCCAAGTCGGGCGTCTTACGGCCCACCTGACTCGGCCGAAACCGAACAGTCTCACGAGCTTCGAATGTTCTTACTAAATGGAGAAATAGCTTAAACAGCTCACGGGACTTTATTAATGCCTAACTGTTAGAAGTTGGTGGAGTGAAACATGCGATAGGATGAGACGAAGCTTATACTTGTAATCCATGTGAGCGCCGATATCGCTAATTCACAAGCTCAACTATGAAAGAACTTGACGGAGTGTCTCTCATTCTCGTAGAATAAAAGACTCTCCGTCCGTTCTCCCATAGTTGAGCTGGAAAGGACTCCACATTTGAGACAATGACCTTTATGGTCCGCCGTAGAACCGTTAGCTACAGCTACCGCTCTCCACTTCTAACCGCCCAGCTGATATCGACTTCTTGCTCAGCCCCAGGCTCTTGAATAAGCCAGACAAAAATGCCTGCTTTGGAAGAATGACGACACTTACTATAGCTTGCTAACGAGGCTGATTTCCTAGGTTGCGTAATGTGATGAGAATGGTCAGTGTGGCCTAGTGTACCTAGCTTTGTAGTTCGGTCATTGCCTTGATGTCTAACACATATACAAACTGCGAGGCGAAGAACTGAGTCTTGGACCACACCTTTTATAACAAGATAACAACATATGTTCTAAAACTAGACTTAGGACTGACGTTGCGAACCAACTTCATCAAAGTCACTGCGATTGTTATTGGGCTACAATTCCAGTGCCATTGTATAGAATTTGGTTGGCATTATTTACTACCACTGTCCTTCTCTTAAGAATACACTTGGCCGGGTATTGGCTGGTTTAGGTGGATAAAAACCGCCTGCCGCCTTAAAATGTATTTGGCGAGTTACAGAAGGTGTTACCGGCATCTGTTTCCGTATGGAAACAAAATCATGGGCCGTTATTGGAAAACGCCTTACACAGCCGAACCTGCTGAACAGGATACCTAGAAACGCCAGCTGCAAGACTTGTTCGCACTCTTCAACCTCACCTCAACACCCAAGTTTACACCTACAACATCACAAAAAATGAGTCCTTTACAAGTACTTAATATATCAAGCATTATTTTCCGCTATTCTGGCCTTGTCGGAAATCTCATAGCTATCTCTTCGGCAGCTCAAGTTCCGCCAGGAAGTCCCCCCTTGCGGTATATATACGATCAACTCCTTGCGATCCAGTCGGAGCTACAAGATGGCCTTTATTATTTGCAGAAAGGAAAACCCCCATCAGATGACGAAAACTTTACTACCATACTAAATTGTGCGAGAGCGTGCGTAAGGGACTGTGATACTCTTCTTAGGGCTGCCAAGATAAATCTCGAGAGAGAGACTCAAAATGGGCAACGGGGACAGTTCCTGCGGTTAATTGATCAGCTATTCGTGCCTCCATATTTTGGGAATCTCCAAGGTGCGATCAATGAGTATACTCGACCAAGTACTCGCCTCTTGGCGAAGTGAGTCAAATTAGTTTTCATTCTATTGATCCATACTAAGATTTTTAGCAACATCATATGCCATGTGCATGACCAATTGGAAGACATTGAGAACCGGTTCAGCATTTCTCTAGGATGTAATGCTTTTGAAGAGCTCCAAAGCTCTACAGGCCTTGTTGACGCTCAACTCGGCCAAATTCCTTGCCGAACAGAGGCTTGGGACGAAATCTGTGACAGACTGCAACACATATTATCCAACCTTCACCACCTACAGACGGCAGTCCCAATGTTATGCGCCCTTAACCATAGCGAGAGATCACTTCGCCAGAGTAGGATCTCGAAAGCTCTTGAGGGAACGTTCTCATGGGTCTTTCAAGAACAAACAGACGATGCCATCCATGCTCAATCTTCGTTGCGTCGCTGGCTCATTTCAGATCACAGCCTTTTCTGGATCACAGGAAAACCATGTTCAGGGAAATCGACATTGATGAAATTTGTTTCCGAGCATCAGGATACCCGAAATTTACTGCAGAAATGGGCTGGGCATAGGGAGCTATTGATCGTCAATCACTACTTTGATGCTACGGGTCTACCAATCCAGAGATCGTTTGAGGGATTTCTGAGATCCCTCGTATTTGGAATTCTCAGTGCAAAGCCAAGTCTCTTGAAGAATTCGCCGTCGAGTCTTGGCTCAGCACCGAGCGCCCTGCCGGCAACTTTCAAATTAGGACACATATTAAGCTCCATAACAAAGAACGATGTTCCAGTTAACATGTGTTTCTTTATCGATGGGCTGGATGAGTATGAGGGAGATCATGCTAAGTTGGGTCAACTGATAGAAGATATATCATCTCTCCCTCATGTCAAAGTCATCGTCTCTAGCAGACCATTGGCTGTGTTTGATGGTTCACTCAATATTTCCTCTGAAGCCAAACTATCTTTGGAAGAGGTCAATCGAGGCGATATCAGCAGATATATCACATTTCACTTGGAGGGAAGTCATTTGCAAAGCTATATGGACCGTTCGAAGTATAAGGATCTTGATCTTGAGTCCCTCGGTGCTCAAGCACAAGGGGACTTCCTCTGGGCTGTTTTGGTAACTCGTTTTCTCCTTGAGGATCCGTCTCTTTTTCTTGATGCCCACAACGGAGCAGAAAATGTTGCAGACATCCCCCACAACCTACCAGGCCTAGTAAAGATTGTGACAGAATCCTCGAACTTCCAGTCTAGTGGAAAAGCTGCTGAGTACCTGACAATCGCTCGCGAAGCAAAACGATGCCTAGCTGCCGAAATTCTCTACTTTCACAGCTTCGACTTTGCCAATGACATGTACGCTTTTATGACACCAACGGATATTTTGTCGCCCCATGACGAGAAAACAAAAGAACTACATCACCAGATTTATCGTGACATCATACAGACATGTAGAGGACTGCTGGAAGTTGTCGATGGACAAGTTGCCTTCATGCATCGAGCTGTTTTGGAATTGATACACTCTGAAGAGTTTCACAACTACTTACTTACCAAAGTTCGGAAAGGGTTCGATTCTGATCTCGCAGTCTTCGAAGCATCAGTTTCTTGGTTCAAGCGCAAATGTTTCAGGAGCGGCGAATTCGTCGACTTACAGCCCGAGCCGACAGCGGTCAGTCTAGCATATGTAAAGAGCCTTTCAAAATTTCATAAGAAATTAGGAAGTACCTTGCCGGATTTTCAGGATACATTCAATGAGCCAGTCGACGTTTACTGGATGACAAAGGCTGTCAACATCCGAGGAGGCTTTCTTAACGTATGCAATCACGAAAGATGGCTGGATGTTGTCAAAGACTTGGGATATAGCGACGATACTGCATTATCACTTTCAGACCAACTCAAGAAGCTGTATAAGCGATGGCTTCATCCATACGAAGAGCATCTACACCGAAAGAAGCTTGACGAACACGACCCTATGAAAGATATTGAAGACCTTGTTGAGAGCTTGAGGAAGTGTCTTGAATATGCACGACGTTGCGATCGAAAAGAAAACACTGTTGCCACAGCCTGGGCACTCCTTGACAACATTGAAGAATCTCTGTTGTCTATGACTGCGAGGAATCAATTCAACATATCAGATCTCTCTATGACAAGGGGCATTTACCGTCATCTTGTGATTGAATCTGGTATCCGAAGATACATCGTTAACAAACTCTGGGTTGATCCGGGATATTGTGACAACAAATATTCACAGAACTACCGATCACCTCTTTGTTCTGCGCTTGGAGCAGCACCACATAACCTTCATCCCGCGCATCTCAGTCCAGAGTCTATCGATATACCCCTCTTCAAATCACTCCTTGCTCTTGGGCATAAGCCAAATAAGTTTCACCATAAAGGGGAGACACCCTGGGTAACTTTTGTGAATACCCATGTTCCTGACACGTTGTCAAATTCACCCCCGAGGCTCGAGAAGATAAACATCAATCTGATAAATGAGATATCCATTCTCATGCTTGAATATGGGGCCAGGCCAGGAGACCATGTCGAACTTCTGGACAAGAAATCGAGGACGTGGAAAGTTCCGATTTGGTTCAAGTTCCTCATGCTGGCCCATTGGGTACCGACTTTTACGCAGGCCATGTTCGAACGTGTTTTCAGTATGATGTTAGAGAGGACCCCAGATATTCCAGATTCCAGAGCTTTACTGGAACTCAAATCTGATGGCGAAACATATGAATGGATTCCTTTTCCATTATGGGCAATCAGTGCTGACAATTTTGCACTGCCTAACGTATCAGATTCTAGCCCACCTGATGCTGATTTTGTATTCAGGGTATTTGCAGGAGTCTGCGAAAAGAATCTGGATAACTTGGAAGTGTCTGAAAGGTCTCGAAAATACCTTTCGAGTTACTTCCTTCCAGACTACCCGGAGCTTGGAAGACAAATACTGATGCTCGTTCACGGAAGCGACTCCAGGACGATAGGTTTCACAACAGTCACCTCGGTCACGCGGGACGGAAACACGCATAGCATTAGTGGTCGAAATTCTACGGTTGCGACGTCAATTGAGCTTCCAGAAGGTATAGAAGTTGAATCTATTAAAGAAGGTGCAGTGTGCAATAGTGCGAGAGCAGAGTTGAATGCAATCATTGACGAAGTTGGCTCAATCCAGTCAATTGACGAAGACATTCAGTCAAACAACAGCAGCATTGCACGAACTCCAGGTATCATCGCCGCTGAGCGCCAAATTGGCGACTTGCTTTCCCGGCATCCGGATCTCCGCTTTATCATTGATAGATCCTCAGCACTTATGCCAAAGGAGAAGCTCGAGCGCAATATTCGGAGATCACTCAAGTTTTTGTATCTTAAACTCAGAGAGCACACGGAAAAGCATACCGAAATCCAGGTTTTGACAACTCGAATGCTTAAGGGGCGAGGTTCAAGGACTAGAATCTCAAAAAGAACTGTCGATGGCGATTTAGGATCCCTACCTGCAAGGAATAGCAACGAAGAAGACGAAGAAATCCGGCCGAGCTTCCGGAAGGATCGAGCTTATCTCAACAATTGGATATTAAGAACGGAACTGTCTGCGAGACCAGATGAGAAGCCTCAGCAGCCAGCAGATGAGACTGATGGTATCAAGCTGACAGAAAGCGACGACGATATTAGTGAAGAAATGCAGAGCGATTCAGAAAAATTTCAAGCAGTCCGAATCGCAGAAGAATTTCTCATGAAGGGTCCTCCTTTCCAGGCGTTCTTGGTACATCTTGGACTCTCATTATTGCCTGATACTCTTAGACAGGTCATGCAATTAGCTGCTTGGAATACCATCGAACTGATCGATACTCCGGCTGGAGTCTCAATTTCTGATCAAATCAAGACTTCCGTGGAAAAGCTGACCGGCAGCCCCTGGGATTGGTGGCCACTCAGGCCGCCGGAGGTACCTTTGCAAAGGGGCTACGTACGAATGAACTGGGTTTGTGTGAGTTACTACGAGCATACAAGACTTCCTATATAACCTCCTGACAAGAAATAGCATTGCGGCAAGCCGTTTTGGGTAGACATTACTCCCTCTCAAGCACGAATTATTGAGAGGATGACCAAGAACCCTACTACGTTCGCTGAAGACCACCACAAAGTCACTCATACCCGGCGAAATGCCTTCCAAAGGGTCACAGCATGGTTCAAATGGAATTCTGGAGCCCTGTTACCTGTTTCGACGCCATTATCCCAAGACAGTCAACGGCCGTCTGGTGTGGGCGGCAATAACCGAATCCAACAGGGGGTGGCTACTTCAGAGCAGAACAACATCCCGCCTGTGACTATTGATGATCTGAGGATCTTATTCGGAGTACCCATAGGTCTTAAGACGCTACATGTGATTCCAATCCCGGTCAATCAACCAGACAGCAACGTTTTTCCACAACTGAAGGCTGAGTATAGAAGAATGCGAGGCCGATGGAGAGCTTGGTTCTCTTTCTGGCAGCTCAGTCACTGCAATTTCGTTAAGGTGAGTGGATTTCACTATGAAGTTTTCATTCTCATGTCGAATTGCCTCAAATTGATCTTGCAACATCTATCGGTCATATGTTCTGGTAATATTCACTGATAATTCATCAGTTTGAGAGCATTGCCCGCAACATTGTTGTCGCTTGTGGTCAAGATCTGCCAAAGGCTAGCGACTTGGACTACGATTATACGCCAAAGCCACCTCAAGCATCAATACCACCTGTCCATCCACATATATTCGAAGCTGCATTCAATAGCTGCACTGGTGGCAAATGCCGAAACCCCTCTCCTTTTCACGACTGCTACGAGTTCGAAGAAACGACTTACATAAAGAGAATTCCGAAGAAAAAGACGCCACTTTCACCGGGAACCATTGATATCCCTATCTGGGGTCTCGAAGCCCGACATTGCATCTCGTGCTTTCATGTTATTATATACCACTTGCTTATTCTCATTCCTCCCTTTGTGCTGTGGGGATGGTGGATGAGTAGGCATCCTGATGACATACAGAGCGCATCTGTTCCCATGACTATCGTTTTGGCAATGATTTCTATGTTTTGGAGTGCTACTGGAATTATGAAGCAATTTCGTGGCGAGCCATAGTTCTACGGGTGGTCTGAAGGTCTATGCTGAACTTATGACTTACAGATATGAAGACACGACTGATAATAATAGATATGTTTTATATAAGAGATCTACAGAGCATAGAGAACCCTGCTCTTACAGAATGGAGGAAAAGAGATTCATCATATACTATCTATGTTTCTTCCCTACCTAGTTATGTTCGGGCAGTATCTACTACCAACTTGGCCCTCTCCCGAATACTATCCTTCTCGTGTGGAGCATGAGAATCATAACAGAACCGACTCAGACATCAACAAGATCAGGCCGCGTGGCCTAATGGCTAAGGCGCTAGATTTCGGTCTTCAGCAACTGATCCCTCTAGAGATTCCAGGTTCGACTCCTGGCGTGGTCGATTGACACAGCTGATCCACTTTCTTTTTGCACTTCCATACTCCTCTATGGAAGAAGAGCTGTCTTTTTTCGCTTGATGCAAAATGAGAGCCAGAACAAGCAAAAATGTGGTTCCGCCCGGGATCGAACCGGGGACCTTCTCGGTGTTAACGAGATGCCATAACCAACTAGACCACGGAACCTGTGATCATCGAGATTAATCTCTTGGCGATTGCTGGTTGGGGCTTCGCTATTAGGCTCCAAGTTCCCAGAGCCACGAGTCATTCAGAAAATAGACAGACAGACCACTTTGTGCACCTGGTACAACAGTCACTGAGCCAGTATTGAAGGAACATACGTGTATTCATACCCGTGCCATACGCCTGCCCGTGATATCAGACGCCTCTCGTCTCACTAAAACGAGTTACCAATGTCATCCCAATCAAAGTTATCCATGTCCTGAGTATCGAATCCTTCAAACATGGCAGCATCCCCTGAAGGATCCAAGCTTCCTCCGTCATTGGCAGATCCAAGTCCCAGATCGGATGGTACACCACCCATACTGACATCAAGAGTCAAGTTATCGACAGACATATTGTCACCCTGAACGCCTGAAGCCGCAGCAGCCATGGCATCTCCAAGTGCAGCGGTGTCACCATCGAGGTTAAGAGACATCTCTGCAGTTTGAAGCATTCCTGGAGGCTGGGGGATAATCATCTGTGCTTCGACACGACGATGTAGACGTACAACGATCTCAGCGAGTGCTGGGTCTTTCTTCTGGAGTTTCCTACAGCCTTCAGCTTCGACTTTGAGAAGGTCACGAAGACTACGCTGACGCTGGACTGGTGGAAGCATGTTTCCGTTTGCATCGACAACTGCAGGGGCATCTTTCGCAGCGTCAGGTGCACAGATCAACGAGATAGCCACGTCGTAGACAATACTGGCACTTCCAGCCTCTGTGTGTTGTCGAATCTCCTCCAAGATGACGTGCAATACTCGTTTGGGGCCCATTATCTTCAGAGCAGCCAAGATTTGCCGATGGGTGTAAGAAGTCGGCATACTGTTCATAGCGGGATGAATGCTCCAGTGGACAAGACCTTGAATGGTAAGTTTGATGGCACTAGAGAGACCAATAGGAGGTGTAACAGTCCAAGACTCGAGCTCATTGAGGTCGGTTCCTCCTGTCCGGCGTGACAAGGGGATACTATCCTTGAGAGCCCGCAAAAGAGGTTCAATGTCTTGATTCTGGGGATCTCGACGTTGGTATGTTCGTAAAGCATGTTCCAAAGGCTTTGCAATGAGGTTTTTGACGGATGAAAGCATTGTGCTTGCTTCTCCCGAGATGGAGCTTGGGAGGAGGATGAGTTGCAGAATCTTGATGATTGACTTTTGTTCTTTTTGGTCGATCCAGAGATAATCTGCCAGGAATCGAATCGCCGGGACAAGAGATGGCAATAAGAAGGTATCCACCAGGTCTGTTTCGTCAGCATGAATCACCTGATTGGCAATGGTACTCACATTCTATGCCTCCCTTGAGGCTTTCGTCGTTGAGATAGCCATGTGTGTATGCAACGACAATGCTCTGGAATAGAGGTGCCACAACGAGATAAAACTCTTGCGGGGGGCAAGATGACATCAACTCATCACCAAGACCACCGGCCTCAGTATCGAAAAGCCCATGGATCCACCGGTTGAGGTGATCGTTCTCCCTTTGAGTGAGCTCATTGCATTGTCGTCCTATATGCCCCCTGCCAATAATCTTAGCGACCCAAGAGTCAGGGCTGGCGATGCCAATTTCCACTGCGTTTAGGTTATATCGATAGGTGAAAGCCAAAACAAGCAGTAGAATGGCACCAAACTCCTCGTACACGGGCTGATATTCTTCTTGATCATCTTCGTAACGCCAGTTATCAAGAAGCTGACACAGGGGTTCGAGGATGTTCGGGAGCTTCTCAAACAGAAGAATTATGTCTAGTGACTGTGGTTTTGCAGCAAGTTGGCTGCATAATACTTTCAACGACATTGTTTCCTTGTTATGACATGACTGTCGTAGCACCTATGACTGTTAGACACAAACTGTCGACGAACCGAGTTACTTACCTCAACAAGTGCCTGACAAACTGCACCGACATTGCCGTCCACCTTGTCGAGTTCCCGAACGAGCCCCTGGATTTTCTCGGTATCAGACAAGCAGTCTTGTACAAGCTTATCTTTGGAATGCTTCTGTAAAGATGGTTCATAGGAAAGCGATATTTCTCCCAAAATCCTCTCCACGTGCTCTCTTTGCACGAGACCATGCAGCACACACGCGGCGCAAAACTCTTCTCTGATACTTTCAGTATAAGGGTTGTTGTTTCGAGATTCGTCAAACATGAGTGATGCTGTAGGAAACAGGCTTGTGTCTACGTGGCTTAGTGCCTCCGTAATACAGAATTCAGCCGATGTGCCTGGGAAGCCAGGGGGTAACAGTTGATAGAGAAGTATAGGAACTTTGTTGATCAAGAATGATCTTAGAAGATGGGCATCTTTCTGTCCCTCATTGCGGAAAACCGCGTTGGCCAAGATATCAAAAGATGCGAGAATCAGGTCGATGGCACTTGATTGAATATCTCCTTGATACTTGTTGCTCATGTACGAAAACAAAGCATGGTCATCCAAAAGAGGGCGTGCAATAAGCTAGAAAGTTAGTCTAGTCATTGACCCAAAGACATCAAACTTACCGCAGCATTCAGATAGATGTACAATCCTGCCCGAGTGTTGCTGACTGGAATATCTGCTACAACAAAATTGTCCAGGCCAACGGCTGAATCAAGAAGTTCGTCCATAGCAGCATTAGTAGCTTGCTTCTTCTTATCGGCGGAATCAGAGCTGGCAAGGATGTCCGTTCGAAACTGCTCGAGCTTGTCTGTTATTTGCGGCACGAGCTGTAAAGTTGGCACAAAGCTTGCCAAGCTGGCAGACATTTCTTTCCGGACGTCTATCCTAGTCAGCACGAGTAGATTTGAGGCGCAATAGTATTACCTTTGGCAATTGGTTTGCTCACGGCTCCAACAAGGATGTCATTCTCGCACATCCGTAGTAGAAGTGCGACCAGAGCTGCCCTAGACGACTCCATTTCATCCCGTACCTGGGCTGTGTGCAATTGCTCAATCATATCGGCCGCAAATGCAGTCGTGAAAAGGACCATCAATTTGGAAATGATCCTTGTCATATCCAATGCTGTTTTTGAATCTCGTATGGCTTTGCCTTCTACTACGGACTTGGTAATTCCGTAGAAAAGTACCTCTTCAGCCCAGTAAGAGCTCTTCCATCGAGTAATCTTCTGTTTATTTTCATCCTTCTCTTTATCATCGCTTTTCTCGTTCTGCTTTTCATTTTCCTTGCCCTCATTGGCGTTCGGTTGTTGTGCATACACATGTAAAGACGAGTATTTGTACAGCGCTTTTAGTATTGATGGCGCATCGACGTAGCCGAGTCTTGTGAGCACTTGTAAATATGGAGGGATTCGAGGGTCGAGGCTATTATCGTTTGACGGTTGAGGGCGAAGGAAGAAATCGGCGACGAGGGCGGGAGGGAGAGGATGTTGGTCATGGACGAGTCGAACGTAATTCTCGAATTTCTCAGTATCGAGACGTTGAGAGATAGAGCGTGCGACAAATTTAGACCAATATTCTATGGCCATTCGCATCGCTTCTGCGGCTGCTGCGCGAGAGTCCATGGCGAAGGGATATTCGAATCGATAATGAAACGGTTGGTCGCGAGATGGATCGATGAACAAAGGAGCTTTGGATCGCGTCCATAAGGTGATCCTTCAGGAAGTACGCCCGTCTATTCAATCAGACGTCAATATACCAAGAAATTCCAAAATAAATATATTATAGCGGCGGAGATTTGCTCTCCCAGCGTCGGCGCATAAACTTTGGTGGATGTAAAGCTTGAGCTGTCGCGGAGTCGATGGCCTTGGTGTTGACTTTGGTGGGACTCTCCGTGGCGCGGATTTGTTCCGCGTTGTATAAGACTGCCAGGCCTATCAACTTAGACAAATCCAATCGCCATAAACTACCAAAATAATGGAAATTACAGTAATACGAAGTCTTTCATATTATATTGTCACTGCTGACCACCTACCTATAGGTACCGCAGCCTAGAAGCCTAACAGTCATTGAAAGGTGAATGCACATTGATGGAACCATTACACTTCATTTATGGTCGAGATCCGTAGTTCATATACCACGTATTGAGCTGCCCAGATTCTCTCCAGCCAGCAGTTAATTCTGATCCTAGATTTTCTTTGTTACGCCAGGCTCAATCTCCTCCAGAATCCCACTCAATTCCTCCCAGACCTTTTTACACATCTTCTCTCCTTCATCTCCCTGCATAATCTTGGGTAGTTCATGAAAAGCGCCATTAGACATAAACTTTCCGTTCAAACTTTCATCTGCAAACGCCCCAGCCAGTAAAGCACGGGATCCCACCTCCGGAGTTCGTCCAAAAAGTGCAAGAAGGCCTTTAAATATAAGATGGAATGGCCAGGGCGTGTTGTCGAAGAGTGGTGTACTACAGAAGCCAGGATGCACGCCGTTGACGATGATATAGCCTTTTCCAGATGCTTCAATAGCTTTGGCGAGTTGGGTCATGAATATGAGTTGAACAAGCTTTGTCTTGTTGTAGTGTTCAAGGACACTTGGCTGCTCATCAAGAGCTTTGATGATATTTGGCTCTTGTACAGGAAGGCGGCCCTATTATGTATAGTCAAGATATATTCATGTTCGTTCAAGAAGGACTCACCTCAAATGCAGCGTCAGAAGACACAATCACAATGCGTGGAATGATATTAAACCTGGTCGACGTCTGTCTTAAGGCAGGGAGGACAAGAAGCGTAAGTAGAGCCGTCGAGATGACATTGATGCTCAGCATGGACTCATGACCCTCGATAAGCTCACGCTTAAAGACAAGAAGACCTGCATTGTTGATCAAGACATCCAGGCGGTCTAGCTTATTGACACGATCTGCAAACTCGCGAATACTGTCATGCGATGCGAGATCTAGGTGCCAGACCTCGACGACGTTGTGTTTTCCAGTCGTCTCTTCGATATCTTCCTTTGCGTGTTCACCCTTCTCAAGACTGCGACATGCGAGGATTACTCTGGCAGCGTTGAATTGGGTAAAGTGTCGCGCTGCCTCGAGAGCAATACCTTGGAAATAGTCAGAGGAAGGCAATGAGAGAAGAGATTATTTATTTACCGCCGTTTCCGCCAGTGATGATGACTACTTTGCCTGTGCAATCTTCTTCTTGCGGTGGTATTGTCGTGAATTTGCCATGGATCATGTTCAATAAGAACGACATCTTAATTGATAAGCGGCGATGGAAGCTAACGCCAAGACTAATATATATATATAAAAAGGAGTGTGTAGTTCAATTGGTTGATATTGAAGCCTTGTCTGTAAGTATGATGGATCGCTCTGTCAAATGAGATGATGAAGCAGTGAGTGAGGTTCAGATGTTATTGCTGCTGACGAATTGTCCAACGGGTCAATTTGAGCCGAAGGTGGTTGCATTGGTCGCCTGTCTGGACATAATCACCCACTGAGCATAAATTATTCCGTTACACATTGCTATATAGTTTCTACACTTGGGAGCCGAAAACGAGGTATATTTTGACAGGTCTGTCATACCTTGCTCTATGAATAACATTAGCTCGATAGACAGCGCTTTGAGACTCAGTTATTGTTGACTGAATGAAGACTTCGTCACTGGCAATCCATATATGAGCTACATTTTGTTTCGGTGATTATTAATTAAACATGAAATCTATAGAATGATAAAAACACAGGGGAATCTCAACACTAAACAAATACCAGAATATCTCAGCATGTCAAGTAGCACCCTACTTCTCAAAAACCGTCATCATTGTCCTCTTACCAGCCGCCCAACCATCAGCATAATCAGTACCCAGATATCGTCCCTTGACCCACCAGATCACGATGCTAAACATCTTCATGGTACCCATTTGACCAGTCGCACGGCTTCGGCCAAGAGTCACGGCAAACATTGGCTTGTTGGCAGGAGTATACTCGGGAATCTCGCCGCCATCGAGATGAGCGGGAAGATTCTTGAAAAGATGCTGTGCCTGTTTGTCTGCTATGCCGAGCTGTGAGTTCTCAAGGTTGCCGGCGTCTCCGATGACGAAGATGTTCTTGTGGCCCTCAACTTTGAGATGGGTGGTCTGCTTGACGTAGCCGTTGCTGTCGAGAAGGTTCTTGGGAACGAATTCGGTGTTGGGGATGGTGCCAGTAGCAGGGAGATAAGCATTTGCGGTGATCTTCTTGGTCGTTCCATCGGCAGAGCGCACCTCGAGGATGGTATCTGATCCTGAAGGTGTTGCACTGATGACAGTTGTCTTGGGCATTGTCTTGATCTTGAGCTTCTTGAGCTCCTTGAGAGTCTGCTTGCGAACTCCATCTGTCACGGGGGGTGCAAGAGGGAGATCGTCAGAGTAGATAAAGATGACCTCCTTGGTTCCGTGCTGGGAGTACTCAAAACCAAGTTCACCGGCAGTCTCGGAGCCAGTAAGGCCACCACCAGAAACAACAATAGTCTTGGCCTTGCTGATCTGATCTTGGATCTCGTGCAACTTCGCCTTGGTAGCCTCAGTAGAACCGATATCCTTCCAGATCAGGCCATCCCTCGTTCTCGAGCCAGTAGCAATAATCAGGGTGTGGTAGTTGACCTCACGGACAGTGGCACTGCTGTTAAGCCCAACACTGACAAGGTTGGAAGTAGTGTCAAGAGAAATAGCCTTGCCCTGAATCCACTCAAACTTGTCGGTAGGGTAAGTGCTGAAGGTAGGTTCCAAGGGAATGATAACCTTGTCGTCTGAGATTTGGCCGGGGACAACGACACGAGGCATGGCGACAGGCCAGTGGAAGTGAGTATTGGGTGAAACGACGACCATCTTGAGATCTTTGCGCTTCATGACTTGGTTGACCATTGTTTGACGGATCACCGGAAGGGCGGCAGGGCCAGCACCGAGGACCACGATGGTCTTGACGTCTGCCATTGTGGTGGGATTGAGTTGTTGTTGTTGTCGAGGTATTGGTTCTTTGTTTAAGAATGCAATTGCAGTACTGCTTGAACGTAGTCGTAATGTGAGTGAAGATGCTTGATTTAGAACAGGCCGTAACTCTCTACCTATATACACAATGCAATCCAAGGACCCTCCATCCCTTGCTTTCTCAGCGGATTAGAAACCAATAATTACCAGTTGCCGCGCGCACAAGCCCCGTGTGGAAAAGCAATAAGGTTAAAAGGGCATTGCATTTCTGCCCCCGTTTAGATTTGAAAGACCAAATGCCGCGCGCGCGGCAGCTGTTGCGGAATGGTCAATAGGCCCATAATTAGAGATAACTGACCAATCGTATTGCTTAACGCTGGTCCTCCCCTCTGCCGCCGGGAGATTCGGAGACTTAAATGCGCTGTGGCTTTGGCTTTGTCAGTGGATTAGATAACTCGGCGACGGGTCCTATTAAGACGCCGAAAATATTTGAATTTTGATTATCGTGACAATCAGACAATTTACATGTGTCGCTTCAAGGCTCTGGTAATTACACAGCTGACATAGCTTTTATCATTTCAAGTGAGAGTAATTAGCAATTGAAACATGTATAGAGCGCGCAAAACCTTCACAGAACCTTGACAACTACAGAGACTGAGAGTTCTTCATCAATTAGATCTAATGTTAGACCCTGCATGCTAAGTTCAAATCGGTTCCATGACAGCTGGTGCACAGCCAATGAAGGCCTAAGCCAAGGACCCTGGCCGCTGAACAGGGAAACTGGGCTTCGTGGCCCACCTCATGCCAACAACTTTAAATCAACAGACGCATAATAGCAATGAAACAATTCGTGATTCAATGCTGGCTATCATATCGACCGGGCTGATTTTTCAATAGATAGATGTATGTTATAGCTCTGAGAATTACTGGATTATGGCAATCCAGTTTCTGAATCCCAAATACAAACATATATATCAGCGATGCTCTAGGTTAGGCGAGCGAGGTTTCCACCACCTTCTTGGTATCAACTTAAAATATCACCTAGCAACAACATCACCGTGATAGACGCATGCAACATCGACTTTTAACCTACAGCCTGCGGTTCCAATATATAGCTGCGATAAATAATGTATGGCTCTTCTTGTATCGTGACTTTAGTTCTATTTAGGCCAACAAACCTGACCAACTCTTGTGATCTCCGAGCGAATATCCAGTTAGAAATACGAAACATATTCTAATGTAATGGATGATAGATCGAGCCAAGAGGAGCAATACCTCTTCATGAAGCTATCGACCTTGATATGATCGCCGAACAAAATTGCACGTCATGATCGTGATCTCCTCACTCGTCAATTTCAATTGTCGTCATTTCCTCTCTTGGCCTGACGCTGATGAGGAGGTGTTGACGATTTGTTAATTAGCATTGCCAGTCACTGTGGGTATAGTGAAGATGCCTAGAAATTCGCTACAGCTGTTCATCGAGATGGTTTTCGTTACAATACCCCCTATGACAACAGCCGGTACTTGATCTCGATGATACACACTGACTTGTCATACCCTACAGCGTCACCAACTTAGTAAAGCGGCCCGAAAACAAACATTCGAATGGAGATAATGTTATCGAGATCTTGTACAACGGCCGTGTATGCTGACGATGGGTTGCTGACTCTGTTCGATGCGACCCATCTCAGCTTGCATGGCTAGCATGGGTAACCCTCGACGTAATGCCAGCTGAGATCACGTCGCAAAAGCAACCGAGTCGAGACCACGGTGACATATCCCTTGTCCCTCTACCGTCATGAACTGGTCGGCAGGGGACACTGAAGCTTTGTCGGGAAGAAAAAACCCCAGGGGTGGTGGTGCGGCTCAAACGTCATACCTTGAGAGGCGCTGTAATATGATGCAAAACTTCGCCGCAAGGCAACCACTCCACCGTCGCTTTGACCGGGGATCGTAAGCAACTCACCAAAGTGAGAATTGACAGGCAGAAGTGATATAGAATTATTGTTTGTTGAGATTGCATAGTTGATTACTCCTTGTCGAGGAGGTGGGAGGGATTGGTAGAGGATTTCGAGGGAACTTCCAACTTTGGTGACCAACAACTCACGTGAATGACTTCCCTTGGCGATTTTTGTGGCCACTGCTATGCGCACAGTCCAACCAATTGCAATTGATAGCTCGAGGAATTGATTAGGCCAGCGGCCCAACATCGAAACGTGCAATTGCTGGTATTCCATACCGTTTCATGAGGTACCTTCTCAGGTTACCAACCTGGAGCGGAGCCATCTTGCATCACGTAGAACCTTATGTCATCTTTTCAGACGACGTCAAAACAAACATCAAAAGCAAGGATGCGGTGCTGGCTCTAGACGAGGGTTAGGGACCCATTCAAGCTAGGAAAACATCGATGGGCCAGGGTTCAGAACGGCGAAAGAATCTCTCAAAGTGACAGAGGTTCTTTCGTAGGTGGCATTGATGATTTTCGCATCGACAAACAGAGTTGGAAACGCAGTGTCGTCATCACGTGTCACAGCGGCTGATCAGAGGCGATAGCATGAGGAGATGCCCTTTTGAGTATCGACTCTGCTGTAAGGGGTCCAAAGGGCTGAGATTTGGAGAGTGCCGTCCAGACCTCGAGATCACAGGCTTCTGTTTGGCCCAAAAGCAAGGCCAAGAAGCTGTTTGGCAGCACAAGCTTGTGGGGCATAAAGTGAGGCTCTAAGAGGGTTTTGACGTGTGATAAGCTGAAGATAGCTTCAGGCAAGGAACCAACAAAAAGATTGACGTCGAACGCAGCCTCTTCGTTTGGCTGTCCCTGGTTGGCCAATGACGCAAATGGCATGGAATGTCGGTGATATCTCTAGCCTTGTGGGTTAAGGATAATCTCTGCAGCCCGCCGCTCTGATCTGCTCATGACGCTGGTGCTCCCTGGACGTGCAGCGTATAACAGAGGCGAAACGGTGCTGAGGCGAGATATGACGGTGTACTTTGTACGGTAGCATTCTGCATCTTCCTCTCAGGAGTCTCCGTTTTTCCTTTTTCCCTTTCCTATTGCGGAGAAAATGGAAATGATCCCTGTAAGAGGTGACATCAGCAAGCGACTCTTTAGCGTGGCGGCTGAGTGACCTCATTGGCGCACCTGTTTCACAGTAGAGGTCCATGCATGCCGTCATTGGCCCACTCGACTCTCGACCACAATTTCCCCTTTCTCTACTGGTTGAGCGGCACAGCACACAGTTTTGAAATGCTCGACATGATGGCTTGATACTGTGGTGACAATCCGACGTAATAGCAAATTTTCTCTCCGTTTCTGCGCGACTTAGTCCGTTTCCGTGGCGGGTGAAGAAGAGTGTTAGAATGTACAAGGGGTTGCACTTCTATTGACTGCCGACGTCAACAGATGATTCGTACCGGGGCGTGTTCTGCAACCTCTTGAGGATTCAGGGTCTTTCATGTGCAATCACAACTCATAAGATTCGGTGTGATGTGCACCAAGATAAGATCGGGGAAAGTGGGAATAACCTCGCTTCAAAAACTTTGTTTAGGCGTAGAGTAGCATCTGCTAGTCATCAATAGAGCAAGCTTTTCAAGATTTTCTGTGCGTGATCAACCGGGTATGGGGAAATCAGCCGCCAAGAGGGAATTTGGGTTTGGGACCATGGGATTGTCACAGATTTCCCATAGTGCTGGGCCCGATTCCCCTCTCCCGTCTAAAGTCCCTCACTCAGAATGGATCCAGTGATGTGCGCCTCCCGAGAGCATAACGAGCTCTCCCCACGTTGATGTTCCATGTTTGAGCCTCAAAGATTATCTTCTGCCATGAGACCCAATGAAATCTGAAACTTGTGGCTCTCGATATACGCCAGTGCATGTCGACCTCGAGATCTCAGGCACTTTGCTTGAGGCTTTTGCCAATTTGGAGTAATCCCGCTCTGATCCCTGGGACTAACTCACTAGAGAACCGCACCAGAGTCGGAAGAATGCCAGCCCGAGAGCTGTAGTGATGATCCCTGTAATTTGGCTCTTAAGGGTCCTTGTCTTGGCAAAAGAGTCCAGGGCCTGGGCGAACCGTTGCTGCTTTCAAACAACCGCGTGACCCGCTCTACGAAGCTCGTGGTCCCTGGTGTGGTCTCATGGTCTTGGAGCTGAACAATCATTCAGCGGACTTTTGGGTAACAAGTGGGCGGTAAACTTTGTTTCCTCAATGGCATAGGCTTCCATTTCGCATTGTCTCTTCGTAAGAGGTGTTATTGAACACATGTTTCTCAGGCCATGATGCCTTCGCATGCATCATTGCCCCGTCTTTTGGCTTGAGCTTCGAGACATGACTTCCAATCACCCACCACCATAGTCGAGCAATGATGCACAAGATGACTTCAGTACCGGGACCGGATCAGCAGGGTCTTTCTGTATTTGCGATATACCCTATGCCACTCGCGATTGATGTGAGTTAAGCTCTTTGCAGTGGTGCAGGGATTTGTTGATCAACAAAGAGCGGAGTGGAATACAGTAACGGTCGTACTGTAAATTATCTCACCTCTCGGAAGTTCTGAATGAAAAAAGTGGTGATGGGGACAGGACCCTGAACAATGGACTTTAGCAAATCAGAGAAGACTTCGTCAGGGTGCAGGAATAAACCGACGATCTCTCCGAAGCTTACAGCGAGCTCCAGTAGGGAGTCGTCAAGCTACGCCATTGACATGCGCTAGAGGACGTCTATCTCTGACGATCAGTCGCTCATGATGGCATTACATTGGCCTGAGCGGACTGTTGAGCCCCTCTTTTCCGTTGTGCTCTAGGGACATTTCCCGCTTTGAGAAGAAGAGAAGAGAGGAGAGGTCAAGTTTGCATTGTGCTTGTTTGATGGTATCACGGTTGGAAGATGCAAATGAGTACTCGAGACCTTGACCCAAGTGACAAAACACTTGGGCAAATTCGGGATAATTTATGATAATTCACCAAGATTTACCGCTTTTGTATAAGCTGACCTTCGTTATTTTCGCACCCTCACCAAAGGTCTCAAGTTCTTTTGGCTTTCCTAGGGACGGGTATGACTTCCGGACTATGAAGTGTGTGTGTGAGAGAGACAGACACAGAGAGGAAAAAGAAGGGTCCATCCATGATGATGATGGGCTATGGTGCCACTCACACCACCACACACCCACTTACACGCGCTAACATCGGATGCCACACCCCATTACACAAGACGAATCCACTGTGACTGCATTTTCAAGGGACCTGGGGGTGGAGGCTCCAGGTCTGGTGGGCTTGGACTTCGGGCTTGGGCTTGGGCTTGCAGGTACCCAGCCCGCTCCGCTCCTCTCCTTCTCGGCACTGCTGATGTGCATTCTCGGGCTGTAGAGTTTGTGGTATAATAAGACCCTGACATTCCCCTCTCGATTTTGCTTCTCATCATCAATCCACACAACAACAACAACAATCACAACGACTTCAGCTACTCTTCAGCCTCATTTATAAACTCTCCCCTTTCAAGCCGGCGTTTACCACTAGCCTATTCAATTCATCAATTCGACTCACTTGCATCAGTCGATAATTCATAACTCATCACACAACTCAACCTCATCTCAAACCACTTACACAAACTATAAAACACCTTCATCATGCCCGCTCGATCAGACTACGGCTCCGTCTCCATGTCCATGTCTCCCCCTCCCCCTACAAACCTCTCAAGCTATTCCCGCTTCATGCACGACCACACAAAGCGTCAGATGGAGGCTTCCGGTGCTAGCCCACCCCCAACCAACGCTACTGCTCAGCGCGCCCGTTCGTCTGGCATGACAAACGGCCACACAAGCCCCAACTACTCATAAATCATGACGAGAATACGACAATTCTAAAACTCCATTCCCATGATGAGTTCTATTTCTCACTGTTTTGTCGTTCTGCCTTGGCTGTTGGGGCGTGACATCAATCACGACGTCAATGGTGGCGAAGCTGCCCCAGCCCCGTCTAAGCCAGGCCTCACCATCATCACCCTTATCTCATGAAACACATCATCTACGGCGTACTGGTGCCTAAAAAGTTCATTTTTATATGACGAAATGGCCTATTTCCAAAGTTCTTTTTCTTTACAAGCAAACACGACATGCAAGGCGTTTATGGTCGAGGGTTTATGAGCTGCGAGAGTAGCACTGTAACATAGCGGGAACAAGGACACAAACTTTAGCGGAGGAAAGGGATATAGCTTTATAGCTATTTGCTGCGATTAGCGAAATGATATATGAACGAATTATCTGATCAATACATTTTCCATTGATGGTGAATTGAGTATAATGTGACCCCACGCTTGCGCCAAAATACACAATCATTATTAGAACTAATTATTTAACGTTAGTCTCTCTTTCAGCATCCCCTCATGACGATTTCTTTTTCAGTCCTAGAGCAGCTGCATGGTCCTTCTTCTTTTTAACCGCCCTCTTGAAGGTTGGCGCTGGGGCTTGCGGCTCAATAGGCATTTCTTCTGGCTCAGCAACCTTCGCAGAGCTCTCCACCTGAGCTCGAGCCGCAGCGAATGCTGCCTTGGCAGCTTCTTCGTCCTCCTTTTCCTGTTGTTTTCTCTCTTCGTCTTCTGTTCGCACGATAGTATCTACAAAATCCACACCTTCTTTCTCGGACCGGTTGATGCGAGCGTTTCTGTGTCGGATTTCGTCCAAGGCATCGGCGGCGGCCATCTCTCGTTGAGCATCCTGGTTCTTGGCTTCCAGCTCCTCCATCTTGTCCAACTCTTCCTCGCCTGCGGCTTCTGCTTCTTCTCTTTCCAACCTGTCCAGACGTTGTTCGACGCTTTCTTCCTCAGCCGCGCGATTCCTCCACGGCTCATTGTTCCTCACCGCTCCACTGACTACAACGTAGTCTTGGTTCTTTGGATCGGTCTTGATAATGATCTCCGAGCTGCAAGACGAACATCGGAAACTAAGTTTAACGATCTGTATTCCTAAGTACTTTTCGTCTGGAGGAGTCTCCTTGCGAGCGTTTTTCTTCAAACCGCGATTTGAGAAGGCGCCGCATCGTGTGCATCGCATAGTAAACTAGAGACGGGTGTTAACTTGGTTGCAATCTTACAGGACTTTGGTGGGTCAAGACATACTGGACACATTATGCGAACCTGCTGAATGCGAGGTCCGGCGTTCTTGGGACCACGACGACGCTGAAGAGCGCTCGGATCAAAGTCGGGAGGGTAGTATTTCTGCAGAACTTTGCGTTCCGACATCGTGGGCGATTTCGGAGAGTAGGTATTTCAAGTAAAGCTTAGTTGTACGTGGAAGCACGCTTATAGATTAAAGCAGCTGTTGGTGGCAGGGCCAGATTCGTGCTGTGTGAATGATCAATCGTGAAGATTGAAGTTTTGGAGTTGAGTCGCAAAGCGTAGCTGATTATAGCGGGGCCACCCGGCTGAATAATTCAAAGCCAACCAATCAGCTCGTGTCGCGATTCAGCGAGCTCCTTAAGGTAAGGAAGTCATCCAAAGTCGTCGTAAGCTGACCTAATTCTGTTTGTCATTTAGTACCGAGGACTTCAGTTTCTTCCCTCTCTAGCATACCAGAAATATCTCTCAGCGAGCGAAGATATCGATATCATGGATAGGTTTAAGCATAGTGCGCTGCGCCAATAAGCTTTCATGATCTGATACAAGGAAGGCCCCATTTATTTCTAAGCGGCTCCACACTCTTAACATCCTAACTTATCCATCCACCAGCTCTTTACATGAGAATCTTCCTTCTTCAAACATCGTCGCCAAAATGCCAAAAGCCGAGGTCGGTTCAACGAAATACGTCGCAAACCGCATGAAGGCCAAGGGCCTTCAGCGTTTGAGATGGTACTGTCAAGTTTGCGGTAAGTAAACGCTGCGCTGTCTCATTATCGTGGTTTCAACTCCTCTTAATCTCACCTCTTAATCTCATAACAAATACTAACTGTTTCACAGAAAAGCAATGCAGAGATTCCAATGGGTTCAAACAACATACAATGTCTGAAAGCCATGTGAGGCAGATGCTCCTTGTTGGCGAAGACCCCAAGAAGTACATAAAATCGTACACGCAGCAGTTTCAGTCAGACTTTCTCCAGCTTCTCAGGACCGGTCACGGTGAGAAGCCGGTCCATATCAACCATTTTTATCAGGAGTACATACGAAACAAAGAACACATACATATGAATTCTACCTCTTTTGCTAGCTTAACGGAATTCGCGAAACATCTGGGCCGCGAGGGAATTTGCCGTGTTGAAGAAAACGATAAGGGTATTCACATAGCGTGGATAGACCGGTCTCCAGAAGCCCTAAGACGACAGGAAGCATTAAGACGCAAAGAGGCCCAGGATCAAGGCAACGAGGAGATAGAACAGCGAATGATTCGGGAGCAGATTAAGCGAGCACAAGCCACTGCCGGCAGTCGGGAAGAGGAGAAAGAAGAGGACAATGAAGCTCGAGAGCTAAAGCGACAAGAAGGCGAGAAAATCAAGCTCTCATTTGGAGCGAAGCCAGCTACTTCTGAAACGAAGTCATCAGAAAGCCCCGCCCCTGACACAACAGCCCCTGAAGCAGAATCTTCGAAGACAGCAGACACAACTACAGACAAAGGGAAAGAGCCGGAAGCAGCGGTCGCAAAGCCCGGTGGATTTGGAGGTATTTCAATGAAGCTTGGCGGAAAGCCTCAGACCAAGAACGTTTTCGCCCAGGCCAAGAAGAACGCCCTCGCTTCAGGATCGAAGAAACCAGCCAAGATTGAACAACCGAAGAAAATGAGTGAGGCTGAACGTATAATGAAGGAGGAGATGGAGAAGAAACGATCAAGAGAGTCTGCTGGATTCAGCTTTGGTATGGGTTCTGGTAAGAAGCAGAGAAACAACTGAGGATATTAGGGACTATCTTACAGCTTGGACCGGGTTACAGGAATTATAGGAAATGGCAAGGGTGAAATTATGTTAAGCACAAGAATTGGATGGGGCGTTTTTGCTTTATTCTACCATCGATACCACAACGGCCGCTTTTAAATAATCATACGCGATTTTCATAATATTTACTGCTATGCCAGTCCCTCTAACGCCAGTTTCGCCAGAAACGTAGAAGAAATTATTCCAAGCCAGTCAAAACATGGCACTCTAAGCATCGTTCTCCGCCTCTGTGCCGTCACGTCTATAAACCCAGTCAGTTCAGTTCATCCCAGCAGCATCTAAGTCCAACTTACGGAATGTACTGTATTCTATACTCGTCTTCCAACGTCGATCGAATTTCGTCGGGGAGTTGACCTGACACTTTGATGGCGTACATGCCAGGGACATAGTTGTCAAGGCGCTGGTACTTTGCGATCCATGATTTGGCTGGGTTTGCGAGGGTGATAACTCCCTCGAAGACTTGGGAGGTGCAGCTCTCAATCTGGTCTTGCGAGTGCTGGAGATGCAGAAACTCTTCGCAGTTTGGGCAGCCTTCGTCGCGGAAGCGCTAGGATCGCAATATGTTAGTCTCGGGCTCGTGCTTGTCTTCGCGACAGAGAGGACGTACGGCGTAGGTCATGACAACAGAGCAGACCATGCATGCTCGTAGGTAGCGCGCTTGGCCGGTAGAGACGTAGTTGGAAGACGACATGGTTCGTGTTTCGTGGGAGATACCGTCGATAGTGTTTTGTTTCGGCGATCGATCTGGGGTCGTGAAGAGTGGTTGTTGAAATGTTGAACAAGTTCGCGACAAAGGCGGCGATGAAGAGCCGTTATGCATTTAAGCGATGTATGCAACAACTGCGCTATCCACTCAAACTTCAATCTTTCATTGAAGATCGATCAACTTGACCAACAAAGAACCATCTTGTTACTTCTATTCAAAATGACCCAAAATTCAAGCCAAGGCAGCCAAAAGTCAATATTTCAACAGAAAGATCTCGAAAAGTCTCATGATCTTCTCACATGCACAATCAAGGAGCCACCATTCTCATATGTACACCTGCAGCTTGTCAGCCTCAGCGGCTCATCATCTGTCACACTTGACAACCTTTCGCTAAAGAGCTACTGCACAACTGCTCTTCGTCGATGTTTGGGGATGGTGGGAACTGCAATTTCTATGGATATTCTCAAAATCGAAGCCGGCCATGCCTGGGTCCGTATTCCAAGACCAGACCTTGGCTCCTTTGCAACTGCAATCACAGCATGGCAAGGCACAACGGATGATGGCGAGCAAGTAAGCCTACAACTACGACAATGCTCAGACTGGCTAGGCGCCATGGTTGGAGCGGACGGACAAGATCGACTATGGAATGCTTGAAGAGTGGCATTTTGTCATATTTATCGTCATTCAACTGGAACCTCATTTTATCATCTCATCTATCCGAAGATGGGGTATAAATGTATGCATGTACATCGCCCATCAGCCTACCCTGCAAATGCACCGTTTCCAGACGCCCGGGACCTGAATACATTGTGAAATCGCCGCCAGTTTCGCTTTCTAAAGGCTCTCCGTTTTTTCTACATCAGAGAAGACATGAGAGAGCTTTGCGCATATGCCTGGCAGTTGATCAGTATTGGGGGCTACGAGGTTGGGTATCGAGAGCCACTCACCATAGGCTTGATGTCGGGATGAGGCACAGCATCAAATTGCTCGTACTGGAGTTTGTAGTCGGGGCCAATGTTGATGTAGGCACCCCTGTTTTCTGTTGAGTCACAGTATCGAGGGGCAGAGAAGACTAAAGCAAAGGTCAGCAAAAGTTCAACAAAGATACCCATAATAACTCACCGGTAATACAGCGGCCGTCGTGCTGCACCTCATAACCGTCCATGCGAACCTCGTGACTTCGAATAACAGCCTCAAGACCGTTCTTCTCACAGAACTTCTTGGTGATGTCGGGACCGAACTGCATACCGACACCACGCTTGCTGGGTCCTCGGCCGTTCTCCTCCTGGGGGTCGGTCCAGAGCATCTCCATCATCAAACCAGCTTGACCCGGTTGTCGCTGGTTGTGTCGGTTGAGTTTTCGGATATCGTCAAGAGTGACGCTGTCATCTGAGAAAAGACCTCCGTGAAGGACAAGGTACTTCTTGCCAATGAGAGTGGCCAGGGCAAGAGCAGAGAAGCTCTCAGAGAACAGCTTGAAGACCCTTCATACCCATCAGTACCGTCACATGGATACATGATTCGAAAAACTTACCGCTCGTTATACTTGGCTTTGCACTCGCCCTCGAAACCGTACACACGGTTCATATCATCCGTTTCGTGGTTACCACGGTTCAAGAAGAACTGGTTAGGTCGCAGCCACTTGTAAGCATAAAGGAGCAGAGCGATCTCAGTCGACCAAGAACCTCGGTCCACGAAATCACCGTTGAAAAGATACCAGTGCTTCTCGTCGGGGGTTCCGTTACGGCGGAACAACTCCATAAGATCGAAGTATTGACCTGAAGTGGCGAATTAGCTTGGCAAACCCATGGCCGACAAGTTTCCTTACCGTGAGTGTCACCACAGACAGTGAGCTTTACGTCGCTGGGAATCTCGACCTCAACCATGGTGGGCTCGTCATATACGAGCTTCTTGACCGCGATGATGATTTGATAGACGTATTTTCGGTGGATCTTCTTGCCCGTCTTAAAACGTTCAATCATATCGTCGATGAACTCTTGTGTCATCTCATCGCCTAATCGCACACCATCATAGCCTGGCTCGACCACCATGGAGTCCAGATCAAGACCCTCAGCCGCTGAAGGCTCATCGCCGACTTCGATTGCCGCAAAGAAGGCTAGCTGACGGACGATCTTTTTGCACTCCTCCAGCTTGAGTCTGGCATCTTTGTTGCTGGGATCGAGAGACACACATGTCTTGAAGTCGTCAATGGCCTCCTTAGGTCGGAGGATCGCAGTCTTGGCCAGTCCTCGTCGGTAGTACGCCTAGCAAGGTCAACATTTCAAAGCCTCTTCCTCCGGTTCGTTGGTGGTCTTGTGGCGAACCTTGACAAGTTTGGGGTTGAGCTCGATAGCCTTTGTAGCGTCGGCAATGGCGTAACCGTAGGCCTCGGTCTTGATGTATGCCTAGAGTACCAAGTCAGGAAAGGTTCTGGGGTTAAGATCGTGTGGTATATTGACGCACTTGGGCTCGGTTGGTGAAGAATGTAGGCTCCTTGTCGTTCAACTTGATGGCCTGGCTATAAAAGTCTACGGCACTGGGATAATCTCCCGCTTGGAAAGCCTTGTTGCCCTTGTTCTTGAGTTCGACAGCCATTTTGCGAAGTCAGCGTTTGTTCGGCGAAGAAGTTGGCTGCACAGAAGGAGATCGAAGGGGAGGAGGGGGAGGGGTTCTGTCGTTGGTTTGCGCCGAGCGCAGCTACAACCGCTGAAGTCAGTCGCAAAGAGAGAAGAAGTGGGTTATGAAAGGAAGGATTCAGAAATAAGCTTGTGGAATGCTAGAGAAGCGAGACAATCTGCCAAAACGGCTTGGTTCCACAATGTGAGGAAGGGGAAAGAAGTTTTGGACGTTGACGGAGGGCGGCTTTTCGGTGGAGTTTCTCCCCGCTGCCGGCGTCATGAAGACGAACCTAGAACGCCTGGCGGGGCGGGCTTAACGGGCAAGGCTTCAGGGCTTTCAACCTTTGTGATAGGTTAGAACGCCCCTGTCAGCGATCGCAGCTGGGCGCAAATCAGCAATGCCTAGCGTGACCACGCGCCTAAAGTTGGGGAATCTTTATCAATCGCCACCAACACCGATGTGTGTGTGCGTGTGTTTGCTGCATTGGAGCCTAGTCTCAGATGCGAAAGGGAATAGATCGTCTCTTGATTGTGCTACGTTTCTACAGTCCAAGCCCAAGTTTTCCTCCTTTCAATCACCAGGCTATTGTGGTACTCATAAGCTTATAGTAATGCATAGCTTACTTGCTACCCAGAAAGTTAACCTGAGGTTTCCAGAAGTTGTTCAAAGTCACCTAGGTAGAGTAGGAATGGCAATACCGTATATCTAGGTATGCACAGAAATATAGGCCGTCTTGGCCCAATCGGAGATCGGTTAGTTGCATATCAAGATCTCGGCCCCACTTCTTCATTGTTGGAACCTCAGACAAAGTTATCACAATCAAGAGACACAAACCAAGCTCATATTCAAAAGACTCGACTCTGAATATTTGAAACGCACCTAGCGACATCTCACAACTACAAAACACGATCCAGCACTGATAGTGAACTTTCCACGGCTGGTGCGCGCCTTGCGCCAAGGGTTAGCCCATCATGGACTCATCAGGGTCAGGGACCTCAAATGCGCTGGTACGCAAGCGGACAGACACAGACTTGATGCCCCCGCCTCCTCAAGCCAAAAAGATAAAACGACCCAAGAAAGTACTTGACGAAGATACCTACACAGAAGCACTATCACAAATCATCGCCCGGGACTTCTTCCCAGGACTCCTTCAAACTGAGATACAACAAGAATATCTGGATGCGCTTGAGTCAAAGGATTCTGCCTGGATCTCAAGTGCGGGCCGAAGACTTCAGCATGTTATGACACCTGGACGCCGAAATGCACCTCTCTCATCACAACCGAATTCCTTCACTGCTGGTGACAGGACACCTTCAACATATGGCGGTGATACGCCAGCTTCAGTTACCTCTAATGTTCCGAATCCGCAACCACAGCTAGGAGCCAACATGAGCCTGACAAAATTTCAAGATACTTACACAAGTGAGGATAATGAAAGCTTTTACAAGCTTGTCGATAAACAGAATCAGAAAAAGGCCGACAAGTATGCCTGGCTTTGGCGCGGTAACAAACTACCATCAAAGCAAATGATCAAACAGAAAGAGGTTGAGGATCGACTGAGCCAAACCCGAAGCCTCATAGATGACGGATTCAAGAAAGATTTGCTGGCCATCAAGGACAAAGATGATCGTCCAGCTCGCCCGGATTCCTGGAATGCCAACCCTCGAAACAGTTTGATGTTCAGGCCTGACGGGTTAGAGGATGGTGTCCTCACTGTCTCTCAGAAGGCCGAAGAATCTTCAAAGATGGCCCCAAAGTCAATCGTCTACGAGAACACGAGAATGCCACAACCGCGCATCACACCGAGGCCGCCATCTCCAACCATGTCAGCGGTGCGAGACGCCATTGCCGGCAAGCCTCGGAAAGATGACCGAGACTCTAGCATCGTTAGCGGAGGCGAGACACCAAGAGTTAATGGGTATGCTTTTGTGGACGACGAGGATGATGAAGATGAGCCAATCCTCCCTGCTCCTATTATCAACCTAGGCCCGGGAGATGCAGCTCCAAACCCTTTCCGCCTGCAAGAGCAACGCAACAGAGAAAGTCTACACGAACGCATGGTGGAGAGGATATCTCAATCGAAGAAGGAATCCTCAAGGAATGGACTTACAGGGAGAGTTGACAAGACACCGGTTCCAAAGTTTCCGAGTAGTCCTCGGGTCAATGGTGGACTTACACCTGCAGCACAAAGGCTTTGGAGTAAGGTTGGCACCCCTGGACGTGGATCAAGTGGGAGTTCATTTGGAAATTCCAAACCCATGACTCCCAGAGGATCACTTTTGAGATCAGTGAAGAGACCTGGCTCAACATCTGGAAAGAAGTAATGGTTGAAATGAGATACCGCAGTGACAGGATTCGGGGCTTCTCTCGCTTTCCATGTCTTCCATGTCCCCCAGAGTGCATTCATGGATTGGAAATTGCTCCAATGTTTCATTGTTTTCACATAACCTGTCACTATCCTGGTCGTTTTTTAAATAGCATGGTGTTGTGTTGGCGCTACATACTTTTCACGATACCTGCAGCTGCTCAAAAGAGAAGCGCAACCATTCTGGATTATTTACAGGATAAAGCAAATAGAATTGAAATTCAAATAATCATTTTCTTACTATGGCCGAATAATGTGTCTGGTTCCTACAGCTCCCAGATGAGGCCATTTACAAGGAACCCGCTTAGTTGCATGACCCATCGATTAGATCATGGACTTTTTTCTGGACCTTGGAACTACCAACCCACCAAACCAAGCTGGCAGCCAACGCCAGCAAGCCAGACAATATCAAACACCTCCATTCAATGTGCTTCTGGTCCAGGGAGGCCGTCTAAGCCCGATGAGGTTCGTCGACTTCGCAATCGACCTTGCGGCAGTGCTCAATGCCTCTCGAGGTGTCGCCGCTAAGCATGTCGCGCTCCGAGGTCGTCAGATCGATACCTACAGTCGAACTTCGAGTGTTGCAGCGGCATTGAGGAAGCGAAATGCTCAAAGGAGCTCACCGACGGGGGAGAAAGCACAGGATGCCACGGCGGCGAGCGATGAGGTTGTATACGAGCAAGCTGCACCTGCAGCACGAGAGACGAAACCTATAATCGAGACATCGAAACAAAATGCTCCGCCTGAAATGACGAGAACCGAAAGAGCACACTTCAATAGCCCGATACCTAATTTTAGACCGAGCCCACAGCAACAGGCTACATCGGAACCGGCGAAAGAGGATGACCTTGATCTACCGCCCGGGATCGACGTCAATATCTTCCATACCGCGAGAGGTTCCAAAGTCCTCGACTCGCTACGAAAGCAAGGTCGACCTGGAGCGCCTCCTGCACGTCCCGGAGTTGGGGGTCCTGTGAAGCCACATCCCATGCGAGACTGGCCTCCGCGCCCACCACCCCTCGAAGAGAGCTATGAGGAGGAGCCCGTAAAACCTCAAGAGCCTGTGTTCAAGCCAGTGGAACCCGTAGAGCCCGTAGAGCCAGCTGAGAAGGAACCCCCGGTCGAGAAGTTTGTGCAGAAGAAACAGTTGGAGGAGAAGCCCGTCGAGCAGAAACCGGTGGAGGAAAGCCCGGTGCCTGAACCAGAAAAGGCCCCTACAGCCGACAAAAAGATCGACGAGGATGTCATTCAAGCTGCCAGAGAGATTACTGGGGAGACAGCAACGCCCTCAGAGACACTCTATGCTTTACGAGAATCCAAGGTCCCCTCGTCTCGTATCAGCCGAATCTGGAACTATAGTGGTCTTGCAGCAGGTATGTTGGGAGGCGCCATGACCGAAGGCTTCAGTCGAGCCTTTGGCGGTGGTGGCGAGGGATCTGTCCTCCTGAGCGAGAAGAACATGGAGCGTCTGGTTGCAAAGCTCTCGCGCATGCGTGGTGCTGCATTGAAGCTTGGCCAGATGATGAGTTTTCAGGACACCAAGATGCTACCTGCCCCCATCCAGCAGGTGCTCCAGCGTGTTCAGGATCGCGCTGATTACATGCCTTCCTGGCAGCGTGATCGCGTATTAGTAGCAAACCTCGGTCCTGAGTGGAGAGAGCTCTTTAGCGATTTTGAGGAGAAGCCTATCGCTGCTGCTTCTATCGGACAGGTTCACAAGGCCATATTAAAGAACGGCAAGCGAGTCGCTGTCAAGATCCAATTCCCCGGCGTCGCTGACTCGATCAACTCGGACCTCGACAACCTGAGCATTCTCCTCACAGCTACCAAGCTACTCCCTAAGGGTCTATACCTCAACAAAACCATCGACAATGCGCGATTGGAGCTTGGTTGGGAATGTGACTATGAGCGAGAGCTTCAGTGCGCTCAACGCTACAGGGAGCTTCTCGGTTCAAGCGAGAAGGATGTTTTTATGGTGCCAAATGTTTATCCCGAGGCATCGGGTAAGCAAGTACTGACCATGGACTTCATGGATGGTATCGGCGTGACTCGTATCACCTCTTTCACCCAGGAGCAACGCGACTGGATCGGCACCCAGATTCTTCGTCTCTGTCTCCGTGAGATCACAGAGTTTCGTTTTATGCAGACAGATCCAAACTGGACAAACTTTCTCTACAACGCGGATATCAACAAGCTCGAGCTGCTCGACTTTGGCGCATCCCGCGAATATCCTGATGAGTTCGTTACACAATATGTGCAGCTTCTCGCTGCGGCCTCTCGATCCGACAAGGCCGCTGTCAAGGAGTTGTCAGAGAGCTTAGGCTACCTGACAGGCCATGAGAGTCGCACCATGGTTGAAGCACACACAAAGTCTGTTCTTACACTTGCGGAGCCTTTCCTTGCCAACGCACCCGATATTTATGACTTCAAAGACCAGACGATCACCGAGCGTGTCAAGGCTCTCATCCCTGTCATGCTCCACGAGCGACTGGCACCTCCACCAGAAGAAACATACAGTCTGCACCGAAAGCTCAGCGGTGCGTTCCTCCTGTGTGCCAAATTGGGTAGCAAGGTCCCTTGCAAGTCCATGTTTGAGGATGCGCTTGCCAAGGGGGGATATAGTAGGTGAGAGTGACGGAGAGTCAAGTGTAATTATGTACCATATAATCTCATGTGTAACATTATTTAGATGATAAAACGGTCGAGGGATGTAGAATAGAAACGGGATTTCATGACAACAATGTCTTATCCAGAGTACTCACTCCAATTATTATAAAGTCAATTTGACAACTTATATGATGCTAATCAAGAGGCTGTCCCCAGGGAGCAAGAAAATATCAGCCCTTGATAAAGGGTGTCAAAAATAAACTTAGGAAAAGGTATCCTAAATTTATCCTAAACTTATACTAAACTTGTAGTAATTTACCTAAGTCTTTTTATCATTTAGGATCAAGTTCCTAAGTTTTCTTTCCTCCCTAAGGCTATGGCAGGGCCAAACTTGTCTGCGCATCTAAATGTCTTGTTATAACCTCCAAGTCATTATGATTCGGACGATCGGAGATGAACCGGTATCTTGAGTTCATAAGTCTAGATCTGGTGGGGCGCCGGGAGTCATTATGAGATATTTGGATCGTAAGGTCTACCCAAGTTATAGAGTATTTGAACTGAAGAGACTTTAAGAAAGGCCATAGAGTATCTCTCAGTACACAAAATATAATTTATAAAAACTGGCTCGGGGAAACAAACTGACGGAAGCTTGTTGCATGTAAAACAAAGTATGCCGCTATCGTAAGCTTCTACCCCGCGCGAATACATAAACTGAAGGCCCACCCCGATCTCTTCATACCTTTACCTAGTCATCAACCTTCACTTCCCTCGAAAGCGATTCCTTGGACATCTTCGGTTCAAGATGGCGGACTTGATCACTTTGGCGACATGTTCTCTCAATCAGTGGGTGTTGGATTGGGAGGGTAACTTGAAGAGAATTCGCAAGAGTATCATTCTCGCCAAGGAAGCTGGAGCTACGCTTAGAACAGGCCCTGAGCTCGAGATTACAGGCTATGGTTGGTATGTCAGATTCTGGCTCAGTTTGATACTTGATAGATAACAAGGCGTTACTAATAAACTGAATAGTCTTGACCATTTCCTTGAGGCTGACGTTTACGAGCATTCCTTGGAGTCACTCCTCGCAATCTTGACTGACACCGAACTCCATGGTATTCTCATCGACGTTGGTCTTCCTCTCATGCACAGAGGCTGTCGATACAACTGCCGTGCTATTATTTTGGATGGAAAACTGCTCTGCCTTCGCCCCAAAATCTATCTTGCCAACGATGGGTACGTTTTGCTGTCCATACCTAGGCTAGATTGCCTGGCTGACATGTTTGTATAGAAACTTCAGGGAGAACCGATTCTTCACTCCTTGGAACAGGCCGAGATATGTTGAGAAATACAATCTTCCTCCTGCTCTTCAGAAGCACCAGGGCGTTCGACAAGTTCCCATTGGTGATGTTGTTCTGTCCCTCAATGATACAACTGTCGCCGCCGAGACATGCGAGGAGCTCTTTACCCCCCAGGCACCTCACATTAACATGTATGTTTTGATCACTCAATAGCTCAAAATATGCTAGTGGAAGAATACCGGGCTATTGGACCTCTGGGTTATGACTGACTTGTGTCCAGGGCTCTCAACGGCGTGGAAATCTTCACCAACTCCTCCGGCTCTCATCACACACTAAGAAAGCTTGATGAGCGTATTGCTCTAATTTCTGAAGCGACTCGCAAGAGTGGTGGTGTATACCTTTATGCAAACCAGTCTGGTATTTTTCTCTGACAACCGCCTCAATCTTGCTTGGTCTGACGATTCTCTAGGCGCTGATGGAGACAGGCTTCTCTACGATGGTGCATCTCTCATCATGGTCAATGGCTCGATCGTGGCTCAAGGCTCCCAGTTCAGCATGGACGATGTCGAAGTTGTTACCGCGACCGTTGATCTCGAGGAAGTCCGCGCTTATAGATTCGCCCCATCTCGCAACTTTCAGGCTGTGCAAGCACCTGTGTATGAGAGAATCGAGGTCGATTTCAGCCTGGGTCATGAAGATCTTGACCTCCTTCGTGCCCCAACAGCTCCTAGACCACCCCGTTATCATGTCCCCGAGGAAGAGATCGTACGTTCATCCGTCAGACAGAACTCGGTTGGAGTAATTCGACTGACTTGATGATATATAGGCTCTTGGCCCAGCTTGCTGGCTTTGGGATTACCGTACGTCCGCCCTTGTCACTCTGACGGCCAGAGCTTGAACTCGGAAGCACTGAAAATACTGACTATTGAGCAGTCCGAAGAAGCAGGGCATCTGGTTATTTGGTCCCCCTCTCAGGAGGCATCGACTCCTGTGCAACCGCTACCATTGTATTCAGCATGTGCAGACTCGTCGTTGAGGCTATCAAGGCTGGTAATGAGGAGGTCATCGAAGACGTCAAGAGAATTGCTGTATTTTCGGATAAGCTCCCCGAAACCGCCGAGGAGTTCTGCAATCAGATCTTCCACACGGTGTACATGGGTATGGAGAAGCAGAGCAGCAAGGAGACTCGACAGCGTGCCAAGGACCTTGCCGAACGTATCGGTAGTTACCACACTGACATGAACATTGACGATACCTTCCACGCTACCAAGAACTTGCTCACTCAAGGCACGGGATTCGAGCCTAAATTCAAGGTTCATGGTGGATCAGCGACTGAAAACTGTACGTTCTTTTACTCCATACAATATATGCTAAACCCCTTTTAAGTGATATACTAACTCTTGCAGTGGCCCTTCAGAATATCCAGGCACGCAGCCGCATGGTCATCGCCTATTACTACGCTCAGATGCTACCAACAGTTCGGCAGCGACCAGGAGGAGGAAGTCTACTTGTGCTAGGATCCAGCAATGTTGACGAATGTCTCCGAGGATGTGAGTGTGCCTTAAAGAAGGGTACTGCGATGTTGACTAACGATATCTTCCAGACCTCACGAAATACGAGTAAGAGCTTCGCCCCGTGTACCCCTGATGTGAATTATGCTAACAGATCACCAGCTGTAGCAGTGCGGACTTGAATCCAATTGGGAGCGTGAGTAAAAGGGATCTCAAGAGTTTCATTTCATGGGCGGCCAAGAACTTCGACATGCCGATTTTGGAAGAGTTTATTCATGCTACACGTACGAAATCTATCACACTGGTTGGGTCACGAGACGACTAACACCAACATAGCCACGGCTGAGCTAGAGCCTATCACCGAAAACTATGTTCAGTCAGATGAGAGTAAGTGATCATCTCCTGTTGTAAGTTAACTTATTGACGTAACCGCAGTTGATATGGGCATGACTTATGACGAACTATCTCGTTTTGGAGTAAGTGAACCAGTTACGGACCAAAGCCAGTATTGCGATGAAACTGACACTTTGTTGCAGCGACTACGTAAGGAGAGCAAGTTAGGACCTTACGGTATGTTCCTACGACTTGTTGAAGAATGGGGCGGAGATGGCAAACTTAGCCCACGAGATATCGCCACCAAGGTGAAGCGTTTCTACCACTTCCATTACATCAACCGGTAAGCAATATTCCTATTGAGAAATGGTTTTTTTACTAACAAGATGAAGCCACAAACAAGCTGTGGCAACACCAGCTGTTCATCTGTAAGCGGGCCACTTGAATTTTGCATAGCGTTGAAGATGTTGACTTTTACCCAGGGAAAATTACTCGCCCGACGACCACAGATTTGACCTCCGCCCTTTGTTCTACCCACCTGCCTTCCAAGGCTGGTCCTTCCAGAAGATTGATAAGCGGGTTGAGGCTCTGGAAAAGGCTCTGGAGAAGAAGAAGGCTGCAAGTGCCTCCAAATAGAGTAAACTGATATTTTGTGTTTGAGACAAACATGACTGTATAGTCAGACATAAGAATAGAAAATAAAAGGGCTCAAACGTGTCCATTGCACTTTGGCAATCTGTTTGTTGTTGGTACTTAAACTATAAGAACTAACTACAGGTCTCGTGGTTAAAATCCCCGACCCTCGGACTCCAGAAATGCTGGAAAACGGTATACTTAGTATTATGGACTTATGTAATTCAAGCCTAAGCTTACGCTTCTTAGCCCGAGGCTTGATGGTAAGGTTATAACTTACGATGAGATCCGTCGTAGAAAGCGTATGAATGAGATATCGGTCTCGGGGAGTAAGGAGAATGAGTAATGAAGATAACAATTGTGAAAACATGAGCTTAGGATCTGTCTACCTAGCTTTACGTTTGCTTTTCCGATGCTTGTTTATCTTTAATTTGCCAATGCATACGATTTTTGATGTTGTCCTTGAGGGGTAGGCAGCTGGGGTTGGACCGAATTGGTCGACAAGTCAACATGAAATCGTCTCAGTGCCTAGCAAATGAAGGATCAAGCACAAACAAAGGTAAAACTTGAAACTGTAAGAGACAAACATCTCAGATACGTGTATAAATACGATGTTGATTTCTATCTTGGAGTCTCCTCTTCTAAGCCACACGTCCCCTGTCAATATGGCAGCTAAGGACCACTTAGTACTTTGATCTTCAGATATCTCGATCTAAAGTTGAAAGATATATTACTAGATCGCCGTATCGTCATATCAGAAACTCAAGCTATTAGCCGGGCCTCGATGTACTTTACAAGGTCGTGAGTCTCTCTTGGAACTCCGTTGGATCACGCTGATACAAAAGTCGTTTCCGACACTTAGGTGAGCCCTGCAGTGATTCAGTGTCAAGTTGGATCAACAACATATTAAATGACCCATATACCCACGTCTACAAAGTAGACTTCCCATCCCAGCTACTAGGGAGTCTCTCGAGCGTGCGCAGCTTGAGGGATATGTATTTCCTCAAGATAGCATCAGAATGCATGTCTGATCCAATTCCTATATATCCAACTTATCACTCTACTATACATAAAATAGTCGTGCCCTGTGTGCAGCAAGTCCTATTCTGAGGTATGTCCATGAACCCCTTACCAATATTCGATATCTGACCTGTACTACTTCCAGAGCGAAGGGCCAGGGATGATCATTCTCGACCAGCCTGATGTAACAGCGCACTTCATTTTAGTGAGGAGACTCAAGGTACCTAGGCAGCTCCTTCTGCCTGGTTCACAAAAAAAAGGAACCTTCGACTATATAATAAATCACAGCCTCCTGGGTAGGGAAGAGCCGTGAAACGTGTTATCAGGCCCCATGTTCCTCAGTTTGCTGCAGATGAAACTTGGTTGGAGAAGCGACTAAGGTATGTGACGGGAGACGAAGTCCACGAAGCCAGCCCTTGAAGAAAAGTGTTATCAGTCATTGACTGGTACAGGACCATATAGAAACCGCCTTATCTGTACCGTGGACTTGAGTTGGGAGCTAGAACCCTTACTCACTGCCACAGTAATACAACTAAAAAAGCATCAAGCCTGACTGAAGATTGTAACTGTCACAAATTATTCATCAGCCTTCTGTTTATGTCTCTGCAAAGCATCTACATATTTCCGAGAACCAGGATAACAATTATCAAAGCAATGGTTTGTCGAAAGGACAGTGAGAGGATAGTAGTTGATATCTCAGAAACTCAGGGGTACTGAAGAGAGCGCCAGCGGAGGAAAGGAACAGCTGCGTGGGAAAACAACGATTACAGTAGCATCCTATCTTCTTCGTTATATCAAGATCACATCTGTTGCCAACATAATTTCCCACTATGGTTTAAATAAGAATTTGGTTAGAATTGAGGTACCACAGTAGATCCCAAGTGATATGCATACTAAACACATTTGCTTAGTGTTCACTTTTGCCCATTCAAGGAAAATGATAGCCAGAGCCAGTTCTCGGGAGTGAAAGGTTCTGTTATCAGCCATATTTCGCCTATAGAAGCTGTAGCACACATAATGTAACGAATATTGTGGTGAGAATTACTGACAGTGAATGAGACTGATATTGTGCCAAGCTGCCTCCTTCATCCTAAGTATAAATACCCCCTTTTCTCCCTCTGACTTCCCTTTCATCCTTTCTTTCTTCCTTTCATCCTCTTCTTCACTTCGCAAGAGACTGTCAGCCTTGTTCTAGAACTCCTCAAGGTAAGCATCGGTCATATGCTCAACATATGCGAGCACCAACTAACAATCACTCCATCAGGTCTTCAGTGAATTTACACAACAAATCTTGCATTCAACATCATCATGTGGTCGACCTTGATCTCACTGAGATTGATTTCGACATATTCTGCAAGAGCTCTCGCCCCAAATGCTCCATGCATTGATTGCTGCACAGGAGGATGATGTCAAGCGCTGGTCTTGTTGTCCTTCATTTGACCTTTCATCCAAAAGCTCTTCTTTCAGTCTCAAAATGTCTCTCATCTTGGGCCCATTCACCCTACTGGCTGCGCAAGCCTCGAAGAGTCGACTTACTCTGGAGACATCAAAGCCACAGATGTTCAACCCCCCGTTAACAGTGTGGCCACTCTCACTCTCTGTAGCCCATCGGATGGCAAGCCTGTCCCTGTCCCCATTAAAGAGATTTTGGCCAAGCTTTACGAGTACGGGCAACGTGAACTACACAAGGTTCGTGTAGCAATCCGCTTCGATAACAAAACCATCAAATATGTGGATGTACAGGCATTCCCCTCCAAGAATCTCCCCCAGGCCCGCAACAAGGAAGAGCTTAAAGAAGTCAACATTATTTGTAGCATAGGAGACGAAGATTCAAGGTTGGGATGTCAACATGAGTACAAGGAGCTCGATGCAGAGGCCGCCTTTAAGGAGCATCTCGAAATCATTGGTAACCGAATGAGGGACAACGGTTATAATATCAAGATTCATGTCCCAGATCAGCTCGTTGAGGCTGAGGTTGAACACTTCGAGGACCTTTCCATGGAATCCAAATCTGGTTCCTTCAACTTGGGTGCTTATATGGACGAAAACTACTTTCTGCCCCTAATCAATAGCGCAGTTCTTGGCATTATCAGAAGCGGAGAGTTTGCCATATTCGAGGGAGACGATACGGGGGATATCCACTTGCGCAGAAACCATAAAATCGACGATCGCTTCCTCTCAAACCCGGCGACTAAAATGGAGTGAACTCTTCTTCAGTCTCAACTCTACGTGGTAACCGACTTGCGACTGTCTGTTGGACGAGGCCTTCTGAGGCCTTGGTACTGGGGATGAATGTCAGTTCTATCTATGAATACTGACGCATATTCTGATATCGAAGCCGTGCTCAATGTGGACGATAAAGATAGCAGATATATAAAAGGGGCGACCGGTTTGGTGGGTAGTGGCGGCGGAGGTTCATTTATGCAAACCAAAAAATAGTTTATGATCAATAGCTCTTATTTGAAGCTAATTGAGAAACCTAAGCTTATGCACCATATCTGAGGTTTTCTCTTACATATGAGTGCGGTTGACTGCTTTAAACGTGTTCGCTCTACCTCCAGCTAGACTCAGAGGCCAAGCTGAGAGAAGACTATGACGCCTTGGAAAAGGGGAGTAATTTTCTCATCTTTCCACTTCTCGCCACCTTCTTGAGCTCTTTTTCATTCTTCCTCCTCAGCTTCCCAACGACCTCATCGTGATCCTTCTTGATGGCTTCAACCTCAGCCTCGTGCTGTTGCTTCAACTAGACAAGATATTAGTTTACTGAGGGGCTCAGAAAGAGAGCGAGTGGTACCTGGCCTGCAATAAGCTTTGCGCTTCCAGACTCTATCGCCTGTTGACGAGATTGCTGGATGGTGAAAAGTACATCTTCATGTGAGAAGTTTGTTTCGTTCTGCTGGAAGCCTTTCATCATTGTCTGTTGGATCACCTTGGAGTAGATGAGTGACCAGTGTCCGATTTCGAGAGCACCTTGGCGCATGAGTTGGATTTCGTTTAGGAAATCCTATAAACATCAGTTCTGTATGCAGTCAAATGAAGCATGGGACAGTTTACCAGAGTATCTCCAAAGGATAGCCCATCAGGGATTCCTGTGGCTATTTCCTTGGACTCAGAACAACTCTCGAGAAATGATTGCATTTTGGTGAGCATCTCGTTGTGGTGAATGGCCGCATTACGAAGACAATCTATAATCCCATGAAGCAGCAATTGAACAGGTTGCAAGACTTCAATGCATTGTTTCTGTACCGGTGAGTCAGTATTGTGTAACTGAGATGGGCACAGGGGCATTTTACCAGTTCATTAGCTTGCGTCGAAAGCTTCTGAATGTCGACCTCAGCCTCCTCCTTACGTCTTCTATACTCCTGGCCTCTCTCAAGCTGATCTTGCATGTTACTCTGCGCGGATTGGAGATCGTTGCTCGCCCAGAGGTTGAGTATCCACGTAGCAGCCATCTGACCTCCAGCCACGAGCATCTTTCCACCGATGTTTGCAGAACCAGCAGACTGGATGATAGTTCCAATTTGATTTGCTAATTTGTTCTTTTGCCTGGAAAGATCCTCTCGCCGGGCTCGAGCGGCATCTTCGTTTGCTTGAGCTCTATCTTGGTTGTAGATCTGGTCGTTTATCTCGGTCTTCAAAGTACCGATCTCTTTGTTTGTTGCGTTCTCTTGCTGGTTCATGATGTCTATCATCATTAATTAGTATGTAAAACTTGAAGGAGTCCAGTGGCAACTAACCCTTGGTCTTGCTGATACGACGACTGAATTCGTCGACGGAAGCACGCCAGGCTTGGAGACTTTTGTCAAGCTCATCGCATTGTTTTCTACATACTTCCGTTGCGTTTGTGAGCTTCCTGAGATGCCTATCGAAAGACGCTTTCTCCCCGGGAACACCAAATGTACTTTGAAGGGCGTTCAGCTAGTAACCAAGAAAGTTAGTATTAATACGCCATGAGCTGGTTCGTTCCTCTTACCGTTCCCGTATCTTGTACCATTGACTTGGTCTTCATGTAGATACTGTAGAAAGCTCCATGTGTTTCCACCAGTTTGTCGAGTCCCATATGGCAATGCTCAGCCAAGGCTGTAGACAAATTGTCGCTCCTGACAACAGCGTTACTTAGTATTCCAGTTTCCGAAGACCAAAGTGCTTATTGACATGAACGAATTCTCTTACCCTGGGAAGCCATCTGCGTCTACTAGAAAGACAGACGTGGCATTGCTTGTTGTAGAAATATAGAGACACAATTGAAGCTTCTGGGTAAGCAACTCGGCTCTGATCAAGGGCTCTAACAGATTATCACGAGGTCCTTGAGACATCCCGGCCGGGAACCGAACTAAGCTACCCATGATGGAGCTGGCGATATCGGATTTTCCTAAGGGATTGAGTACAACAGATAGAAAGTTTAAAGGCGATTAAATGACCATCAATAGGATTTCCGAATCTCAGAGAAACAGCTTTATCCCAGAAGCACCGCGCCGTCTGGTCGACTTAAGAGGGGTTACCCATGTCCAGGAAGTACCTCAATGTATATATGCCAACGTTTCATCTGCACCTGTTCTTTACTAGGGAATTCCATATGCAAACTAAGAGCAGTTTCAACCCTCGTTGAGCCTATCCCCGCTCACGATAAAAGCCAAAGCCTCGTTCAGAGACAGGGGTCGACATATGCATGATAGGCGCCCGCATTTTAGTTTTCAGCTCTTCCCAAAGGAGTACCTGATAGGTTATACAAGGGCAGCATGCATGCAGTATTGTCTTGGTTACTGTAGGAGAGAGCCTACCGAGTCTAAATAGTGCATGGGTTTATCAGGCTCGGCGGCATCGCAGTTCAAGAATAGCCGAGTAGTTTCGACTCCTACCCTCAATCCTGGCATTGGATTCAATCTGACCATTGTATCTAATTACAAAATTTGGCCTCAATAACCAAAATGTCAACTTCGGGGGGGATCTCGTTAGACCATTTTCAGGCTCGCTTGACTGTGCTGCAAAAACAGCATCAATCCCTCAAAGCAGCCGACTTGGAAATGCGAGCTACACAATCCGAGCGTTGCCGTTCTTCACTTGAGAAAGCCGTCAAGAGTCTTTTCCAAGTCATAACTCTCGTTCGAAAACACGACAAACGTCTAGTTGCATGGCACGACCGCAGTCCACATCTCAAATCGGCTCTTCGTTTAATCGGCATTGATCGACGAACAGAACATACCGTGAACAAGACTACGGCGAAACTCAAGAATGGCGTTCATAAAGTAGAGACCCAGTTTGAATACGCCAGGCAGATCATAGGAGAGAGTATCGATGATACCACACGCTTCCAGAAAGACTTTTCGCAAATTAGTCACTCTGGAGTTGAAGAGAACCTTCAAGCTATGAGAGCTGCTGAAGCTGAGCTGAAGCAGGAGTTGGAGGACCTCAAATATCAGATCCAGAATCAGGATGTAGAGTGTTCTGGGGCAATGGCAGAGTTGAAGCAGCAGATTCAACGGCTTGAGGAGCTCACAGCGGATCATGACTCTGCAAGAGCCTGGAAAAATACTTGGGGAGCGGTGAGATAGCCACCTGTGCAAGAACCACTTGATCTCTCGCTGACACTTAGGTCTCCAGGTTACGGTACTTGCGGCAGCGGGAGCTTTTGCAATGCCACTTGTTGGTATTTCGGTAGGAATAGTAGCCGGTGTCAAAACTCTGTAGGTCATCCAAACTGCTCTCTATGGTCCTCATTGACGAACTGGTACCTTTCATAGTATGAATTCCGAGCAACAAGAAGCCCTCAGAATAAAAAAAGAACAACACGAGCTTCTCATCCAAAGCCACGACTCAGAATTGAAGTCGCTTGAACTCCAAATGGCACAATCAGGCCGTCACCACGACAGTTGCGCCTATTACATGGATCAAATCAAGCAGATCCAAAGCGCAAACTTGACTATTCGTCAAGAATCAAGCAGAGCGTTCAAGACTTTGTGTGAAGTGCAGATGGCTCTAGAGAAGGCGAGGCTCAACATCTTTGAGATATCACAGGAACTGCAGGAGTGTCAGTACGAGAAGACTAGGCGTGGGATGGCGGCAAGATTGAATGGAATCTTGCAGAATATTCTGCAATTTCCTGCAAAGGCAAAGTTGAAGGCTATTGATCAGAAGCTCATTGAACAGGCTACGAATGGGATACGTGCTATTTCTGGTGCAACGGCTGAGGTCATGGCTATCGTGGGTGAGTGAGACAATGAATGGCCTGATTCTAGACTCGTATCAATTGCACTTCTCGTGAGGGGTCTGAGTGAAACTGAAGGCTGTCTTAACATTTATGTTTGTGTTTAAGTATGTCTGCCTGATCGGCACAAATGATACCCTATTGGAAAAGTAGCACCTTGTACCTCGCATGGATACTTGCATAATACCCATGTCTCTCTATCTAATAAAACTCGGCCTAGATTGGTCTGTCAGTCTCACGAGGTCTTCGAAGCCCCAGCCTGCTTTTCAGCCAGGCCGTTGTCTCTGAAATGCCACTACATATGCATCTCGCTAGCATCTTCGAGGCAATAGCTGCATTATGCTGGTCCTCATAAAGGGCCAACAGCCAAAAATAGGAACTTGGCACGAGAGCATGCAAGACTTAAATCGGACGGTAATTTGGTACTGAACTGCCCATTGAGTTTGGCGTTTACCAAGGGCAGTATTATCCTTCAGTCGCAAAATTGCATCGCCAACTCAAAATGGCATCGTATAGTACTCGGACGATCCATTCTCTGACAGGCGGGACCAACGCAACGGATCAAGCATCTGCAGAGTAAGTAGCACTCAATGCCATCAAACCAACACTAACAAGTTATTCTCAGTATCATAGCTCTTCATGGTCTAGGAGGCGATTGGAATCGTACCTGGAGCTCCTTCGGGTACTGCTGGCTCAAGCACGCTCTCGTACCCAAGTTCCCATCATGCAGAAACCTCTCTCTCAACTATCCAGATATGCTCTCTATTTTGTCAACACACCCCCCTGACATAAATGGTCTAGTTCACGATATCATCAGAGACCGCCGTCGAGAGAACCGCTCAAAGTCACCCATTATCTTCCTCGGTCATAGCTTTGGTGGTACTATTCTCAAGCAGGTGTATGTTGCTACACACCCTTCTAACACAGATGATCCAGAGTACAAAGCGCTTCATAGCCAGATTCGTGGCTATGTGTTCTTTGGGACAATCCATAAAGACAGAGATATGAGCAAGGCTAAGCTTGAAGTTCCTGAGCTTTGGAGAGCTTTGAGTCGCGGAGCTTCAGGTACATTGGGCGGTCACTCTCATGAGTTGGAAAAGGCAATGTATACCACCTTTCGTGTGAATCATGCCTTTCGTCGCCTTGGTGGAGAGAACCTCCTCATCAATTGCTTCTATGAAACCAAGGGGCCCGGCGGACTGAGTGTCAGTGAATCTTTGTTACTCATGTTCCAGTTCTGAAGTTAACATGAGCCCAGAGACGTGTTCTTATTACTCAGGAAGAATCAACTCTGGTCTCCCGTCCTGTTCCTACCATGCCCTTGGATCTCGACCACCAGTCTCTCGTTTGCTTCAAAAGTCCACGAGATGAAAACCTCGCCCGTGTCCTCGACGCTCTGGATTCGTTTATGATTCGAGCAATGGATGTCGAAACTCGACTGCATAGGCCGAACGCTCCTGAATCTCGAGGTCTATGTCTTTTGTCACTTGATGGAGGCGGTGTCAAGGGATTGTTTAGCATCATCGTCATTGATCGGCTAATGCAAGAGACACGACGCCTTGAAGGCCCTGGTGCAGAACACAAAAAGCCCTGCGACTATTTCGACCTCATTGGCGGTACAAGTACAGGAGGTTTGCTAGCAATCATGCTCGGTCGGCTTCAGATGGACACTCAGCTCTGTATTCAAGCTTACAAGTCTCTGTCCAAGGAAGTGTTTTCTAGGAAATTCAAGGTGCCCTTCCTGGAGAGCTTCCGCAAGGCCAGCAATGTTGCTCTAAGCTGGTCATGGTTTGATGGCGATAAACTCAAAGAAGCCGTTTGTCGTACCGTCAAAGAGAATCTTCTCCCCAGTGACTCGGCTATGCTGAGGCAAAGTGGCTGTACAGTGGAGGACCTGACTCTCATCACCGACATGAAGTCTGCTACGTACTCTTTTGTCTGTGTCGTACCCAAGTACGAGGAAAAGGTGAAGCGAATACGATCATATGAACCCCTCGACCAACAAACAAATGCTCCAGCTGAAAGGTTCAAGATCTGGGAAGCAGCACGAGCAACCTCAGCAGCGCCAATGTATTTCCCACACATAGCAGTAGGCGGTGTTTCTTACTTCGATGGTGGGCTCGAGAGTAATAACCCCGTTATTGAAGTAATCGAAGAAGCTAAACAGGAGTTCCCGGATGATAAGATCTCCACCGTGATTAGTGTTGGTACTGGTGCATACCAAGCCTCAGACGCAAGCGCAGGACTTGCGGGTTTCATGAACTACATGATCAACATGGCCACGAGCACAGAGAAGCATCACAGAGCTGTTCTGGAAGACCCGAGATTCACAGATATCAGGAAAGAAGGCTACTTTCGACTCAACGGGACACTTGAACTCGGCGCCATTGACCTCGCCGCTGTGGAACGCATGGATGAGATTGGACGTCTGGCCGAGGCCTATCTGAGTTCCAACGAGGGTCAACAACAAATCGGCATGTGTGCTGAGCGTCTAGTTGAGAGGGCAAGGCACCACTGAAGCTCGAACGAGGTCCTCATGTAATCTGCATTTGGTGACAGACACAGCACATACGACCATACCTACCAGAAAATACGGGATCCCGTCCGCTCTCCCATAGTCAAGCTGGTAAGGGGCGGATTAGTAGTTGGGTCGGTGACGACCAGCGAATCCCCGCTGTTGTATGTTTTTTGCTGTTTTTGTGGGCGATGAAGCTATCGTGAGACTAGCTTTTTACTGTGGGTTCATGGGTGGGGCGGGTTGAGCCGTGCAGGAGGCAGGTACAGCTCAGACACTCATAGGAAATGCTTAATGCCTTTACTATTGTAAGCACATTACTAAATTCTCTTTATGGCACGATCATATAATAGAAGAAATATCAGATACTCTAATTTCTATCGTGGAAAAAACACTATCGCAACATGGATATCATTAGACCCTCTCTGAACAAAGAAACACTCGCTGATGAGGTACAATACAAGTAATACAAACAGGAGCATCGACTAAGCAGATGCTGCTACAGAAGCCGAGGCAGCCGATGAGGACGATGCGCCAGCCGTAGCATTATCTCTCTGGACCTTCTGCCAGATCGACATGCAGCTCATGACAGCCATCAACGCCCACAACTGACCCAACTCGCCTGTAGCACCGCTTCCTCGGAACTGAAACTCTCCAACACCTGACAAACTCTTGAGACAGTTTGTGCTTCCCCAAACAGCAACGACCTCCTTGCCGTCGCTGGTGTAGCCCTCTCCATTGGTGCTACCATCGTGGAGATCTTCTTCACTGGAGGAGTATTCCTCTTTGGTGTTTGTGCTGCCAAGACGGACGAGCTTGTATCCGCCCCAGCGTGATTGACCAACGCTCTTGACTTCAGCGCCCCGAGAGCGTCGCCATTCGAAACGCTCTACGCGCTGGTCAGGGCCATGGCCGACTTGGATAGCAAACCAGAATCGTCCCTTCAGTCCTTTGGGACGACGGAGGATCTCCTCTTGAGGAGCATTGCCGGAAAGTGAGGGCAATGTGATCAAATAATCATCGCGCAGGCTTGACTGCCTACCAGAAGCAGCCAGTGGTGGCGAGTCGATGGTTGATCCGCTGTGGAGGATGATGTCGCCGTATAAGCCCTTGACGAAGTTGAGTGTGTACATAGGCTCGCCGCTGGGACCACTGAGAAAGAGTTTCATGCGAGCAAAGCAGGCATATTTTCTCCAGCCTGATTCATATGAGACGCGGATGATGGGCGGAATTCCCTTTTCAATTCCGCCAGCTGAGAGCTGATGCGATTGAAGTGTTGAGTTTGAGTGACCCATTGTGAGATGTGTAACGTAAGAAGTTGGTGGTTGATATAAAATGATGAAAGATGTGTTTGTGATTAGGTCTTGTTATTTGACTGTCTTATTCTCTTCATTTCTGTCCTTTGGCAATTACTTCATCTTATATACTCAATAGCTGTGATCCTTCTCCTTGAAGGTGAGCGCTGCATTGATAGTGTTTACGGGAAAGATCTGCAGATCTCCACGCCGCTGAGGCACTGCTGCAGTCTTAGCTCGGTATTAGCGATTGGTTATGACGTTGTTAGGCGCCCTTGTAAGGCTGGCGGGTTGGTCAATTTCCCTTTAGGGCTTATATCCGGCGCTCTCTCATCTCCAGAATGGGCTGTGAAGATGTCACAGATAGACGAGCATTGCGGCGCAATTCAAGCTTCGAGATGTGCTATGCGAAAACAGGAAAACTGTGGCCAGTAAGTCTGTAGTAATTTGCTCATCCTTTTTATGCAAGTTTGATTGTTACCCCAAGTGCATAGCCTCGACTGGTAATGCCAACGCTGGACTTTTGGATAAGAGGATCAGTGCCATTTCGGAGACTTGAGGCTCATGGTAGCGGCGCATTCTAACATATACAGAATCCTTTTGCTACTGTCGTATCAGTGTCAAATGACCAGCTGGGACAAAGCGAATATGCTTGTTAATTTTGAGGAAGAGCCTTGTGCTTGAAACTCTGTAGGCAAGCTCGCAAATGCCTGTTCATGACATTGAATGTGCAGCAGTAGCAAAACATACAGCCTGGAAGACAATACCAGTGTCAACAAACATTAAGAAGAGGTTTCCTCTAGACAAAAGCAAAAAAAGATACTATAGCAGCTACTGGTTTCGATCCAGTGACCTCCGGGTTATGAGCCCGGCTGGGATGAGTTAGTTTTGTAGATTTTGATGGAGCTTGTTGAACATACCGCGCTTCCACTGCGCCAAGCTGCTTTCTTGGGTGACAGGCGGCTTTGCAAAGTCTCCTTATGGTTTGGAGGCTGTCTGTCTGGGTAAAATAAAGCCTTACTTAGTAAAAGAGCATACTTTAAGGTCTAGTAAAGTCTATCTTATTAAATAAAAAACTAATTGGCTATATTTTAACTGATTTGCTTCTTCTGGCACTGTGCTCTAAATTGTGTGCGCTAAAGGTTACCCCGCCCCCGCTCCTATGACTGTGAGAAAGTGGGCTATATGTACGACAAATTCACTCTTCTCTGTCACCAAGAAAGCAATTTGGCGCAGTGGAAGCGCGGTATGTTTCTCTATAATACGCATCAGTTGGCCAATGATACTAACAGACGTAGCCGGGCTCATAACCCGGAGGTCGCACGATCGAAACGTGCAATTGCTAGGTTTCTTTTTTTGCATTTTTTATGAATTCTATGAGTCTGTATCTTGTTTTTTATTACAGTGTTTGTTTCGTGATCTGTATCATTTTTGGGTTATAAGCTGCTACTATTTTCTGTATTACTTATATTAGCAAGACTTTGCAGTTATAAGCAATAGCTAATGCAGTTTTTGTTAGTTCTTTCTGAGTTCAGGCAGGAGCACATTATTACAATATGTCGCGATATCCAGCATGAGGATATTTTATACTGGATATTGTTGTACCCTTAGGTTATCTCTTTAGAGACTGTATACCATGGGATCATATGTAGAAATAGAAAGAAAAGTAATTGTCATAAATGGATGTGCACTTGCATCCTTCAAACACGATACTACGTGTCCTCAATCCCGCTCCTCTGACCTAACACTCCTCACCAAGCATAAACTTCACACCCGCTCTGGTAATATTCTTTACAACCTCAAGTTCGTCCTCACTCCGCGGCGCATAAACCATCACATTACCCAGATACAGAACAGTACCACTCAGCGGGTGACGCTGACCCCAGCCTCTCTCTAAAACAAGCTTTGCATCCTTTGGCGCCAGATTGATGTGCATTGAACCATCGCTGCCATGCATATGCCCAATCTCTCCTCCTGTGCGCTTTGCGATGGGATGGGAAGGCTTCTCGGAAGCTACAAAGAGGGCTGGGCCTCGACGCTCTGCAAGAGATGTTGCGATCTTGAGCTTTGACGAAGACGATGATGCTAGAGATGACAGGAATGATTGGTAGCCCTGGCTCTGTTAGTTAATGGAATGACACTCTTTTATAACAATAGACATGCCTCGATAAGAGAATGCTTCGCCATATCCGTCAACTGTCGACTCGGTGCCGTCCAGCTTCCTATCGTCGGCCTTGGTGCTTCACGGACAGGAACATCTCTCTCACTCAAGAAAGCGACATGTCCATTAGGACCTGCCTTCTCGCACGCCTTCTCATCATAACAGCTCGTATGAAAAGGTTCCTTCTTCAGCGGCTTCAGAAGGATTTGGCCAATCCATCCGATGAGGTTGTAAGGTAGACCTCCAGGCCCGAGAGCAAGATATCCACGGTAGTCTTCGGCTGCGATACGGAAGACCGGGATCCCAATAATTACCCCGGCTGCCGCTGCTATAGCCAGACGTTGACTCTGTGGAGTGAGCTTGGAAAAGGAATGGAAGATGGAGTTGAGCTGCGACGTCATCTTGTGAGCAATGGAGGGTTGTGATCAAGGGACAGATGAAGACGATTTATCGCATTTCTTATACTGTGCCTCATGAGCTCACAATCAACGTAACCAATATGCATTATTAGTTAATACAGAAGGGTTTGATGTTGTGTCAACCCCGAAATCCGACACGTAGTATACCGTGAATAAGCCGCATTGTTCGCGTTATTGAACCTACCAACAAAGTCATACGACTTTGTCTCATGCGAGGCGATTTCACCCGCAATAGTTGCACAACGTTAATCACCCGCTTAGTTATGACGTGATCTTTCCATAATTGGGGTGTCCCTTTTTCGGTTTATTTTCGTGACCAGATACAAAATCGGGGTTTGCTATAGGCTTAGTTCTAATCCCGTTGTATAACAACGGCATCGATTCTTTTATCGTAGTTCTCGATTTCTGATTCCATAACTCTCCTTGAATACTCTACATAAAGCTAATATGATTCTATCTCACCACTGATGGAGCGTATGTTATGTTTCCTCAAAAGACCAGTCATGGTAACCTTTGACACGCAAGTTACAACAGCCTAACAAACTCATTGGTACTCATCCACTTCTCATTCTATGAGCATGAGAACAATTACATCTCATATCTCATTAAGTGTTCCTTAGTACTTATGCGGCGTCAGATGAGTACAAATACCGGCGCTCCTCCTGTGATGACCCTCGATATTGCTTGACAACAGAATGTCAGTATCAGTCATTTACATACAAGGTGGCACTGAGTATACGTGTGAGCTCGGAGATACTCTAATAACCTAAATTTAATTCGCTCTTATTTTCCCCTTCTTCTGCTACCGAATCTTGGAGTGCCATACACCGGGATGCGAGTGTTCTGCGTGGTAAACTTCAAGCGACGCTCACTATTTGATACCCTAATTATATAAGTTATCGCCAAATTCCATTTCCAGGGCTCCCCAGAGCCACGCATCATACGTGTAGTCTCTTATCGCCCACTTTGACCACATGGCCAGTATCGGAAAGAAGGTTTTGATACACAAACTTCAACGCTTATTATATCGAATAACTCTACGGCATGATTGTTGTTGCATTTATTCGATAGTGATCCAAAGAAAATACTGAATACTTCTCACTTTGGTAAAAATTCACGCTCGAGATAGCCATTTCTTTTAGAGGATTATAGAAGTTAATCACGATCCTTTTGATAACAAAACATTATAACAAATCAGACTTCAAATTCATAGAGGCACTTCCTTGCAATCAACTTGTCTTGGAGCCCTCGAATCGTCAATGAACATTTTCGATGGATTTGCATCGAGGCATAGAGATCTCGGCGGAGAGATTTACATTATGTTGCGCAGTTCTGAGAATAAGTTGAAGAGAATTCGATACAGTTTACTTGCACTGGGCAAAAAGATACGTTTCATCTAGTTCTCTCACTCCTACGGTCTTACGTCGGTCTTCTCCCTATGTGAAGGTCTCTGAGAGTTTGACATACTGGCATGCCACTGTGGTCTCTCAGCAAATATTCCTCATAAAAGAGCATCCGATGCAGCACGCATGTCTACTTGGCACTCCTACTATCACTTTCAAGTTTTCATCTCATCGAAGCTAAAAAAAAAATTGAAGGCTTTACCATCTTTCATGATGGACTCGGGGGCACCAAGGAGCATCAGCGCAACCAGAAAGTCATCGGCTCCCAGGCTCATAACTCCTGTACTGTTCTTTCAGTACATACCTCTTAGGATAAGGCCAGCTTTATGCCAGTTTTCATGACATCAGTCCTGGAGATAATATATTCTCAATTCTGCCATGGGTCACGAGTATGCATCATGGACAAGAAGAACAGCGATACACATGAGATACTCTTGTGAAAAAGAAATGTTCAATTTTAAATAGTCATCTACTCAATATAAGCGAGCCTTCTTCAGTTACTGCATATTGAACTTGCATTCTCATTCCCTTGCTACTGCTGATGATGTTGTGAACTGGGTCATTGTAGGTCATGATACCAGCTCCTAGCATCGAGATCCGGATGCTTCTATCAAACAAACAAGGACGTGTCATAGTTATGAGATGGTAAGCTCTTGTTTTTATGGAATTTTCTGCGTATCTAATATTCTGTGAACCCTTGAACTCATTATGAATTACTCAATGTCAACTAGACTTACAACTCCTAGCAATAAGTTGCAAGCAATCATTGAACACCACATACCGTGATAATACTAGTCGCATGCTTCAAAAAACATAGAAGAAAGAAACCCGAAAAACGCCAAGGTATGATAACACGATTATTGAAACATTACTACAAGCTATTAGAAACACAAGCATTCAATATCATGCTTCTGATATTAGGTCACCCTATATGATCAAGAGTCACCTAACCTAAATCGCAGGGGTTTATGCGATTCCCGGTAATAAGAGATATTAATAAACAAGTTAACCGTAGAACTTCCACTTACCGGCATGTGAGACTGTTGCATTACCGCATGTGGCAGAAGCCCCCATGTCAATCTTCATTGCGACATTGTCACTGCCATTGCCATTGTCTTGCTCACCCGCGATGAGACCCCCTATCCCTGTTTAATACACTCATCGGACAGACGCTCTTCCGACTGGTCGAAATCTCGAGACCCCAGTTTCTTGGCGCTCTGACAGTTGTCCTTGTTGGTAACTGAGTGCCTCTCGCCACAATCCTGCGACCATTTGGGATACCTGTTCGCAGGTCTCATACCATACTACCGGTTTCATTAATTGGGTGACCTGAACTGGACCCAACACAATGTATGTATTCAGAACTGAACCCGTACTCCGTATCCATGGCTAGAACACAGGGCGTCGGAATCACAGCGACAACGGGTTTGGTGCCACAAGTACCGGTGGAGCTGAGTCGTATACCATCAAACCACCGAGGTCTGTTGGTTGACGATGGAGGCATTTCTCTCAAGGCTTGGTTGGTGTTGTAGCACCACCAGTACATCATCACGGAATTGGTTTCCCGCGTAGGTGATAAGCAGCCAGCAGCCAACACAAGACGACCAGAGTATTATGCCAAGACAAATAAGGGGATGTTGACCCCATCATAGCGGCACAGACGGGGCTTAGTTTCGATCCAGATATCGTAGTTCTGTGAGGATGAACTCACTTGACTCGAGGCTCTATGGATACCCTGAAGGATAAACAATTTCGAGCAAAAAACTGTCGTCTTTTTCATCTTGGATATCCTTACCCGATCCACGGACTTTCACGAAATGCCGAGAAACACACTAAGTTGGTTTAGGTTTTGGGCCCGGCACCTAAATACCTGGCGAGTTCATAGCTGGCGCACCGGTAGCTGTTTAAACAGAGCCAGCGTCTCGCGGCTACGCCACAGATCTCCCAGGTGTGGTACCTGGGCAGCTGGGCTAGACCATCCCATCGACTCTTAAACAGAAGCCCGTAGTTTCGGCCGCCCGACCCCAGAAGTTCCAAAACCTTGTTGCTCGCCTAATATGTCTCGGCGCAGGGCATAGCGGAATATATCCCGGACGAGCCGCATAAATCGCCCATTTGGTGCTGTATATCTTTCTGTGCTGATCTCTGTTCACTTACACGGGTGTGTCTGGCTGACTTACTGGCTGACTGACAGCACTTGAGATTCATACTGTAGTAGCACCGCTCGAGGATGTCAAGTAACGTTATATCCTACCTACCCAACAACACTGCAATGGGACATAGGCAGTGGCCAAGACCCCTGGATCTTGTGACCGTAGACTCATGATGGGGGCGGAGGGTTCGGATAAGCCGCTCTACGGCGTGATCTCGGCCGCGTCAGTGTGATATTACATCTTACTGCACCAACAAGGCACGCCAGCAAACGAGCGAGCGAAGGAACGAAGGGCTAAAGAGGTAATTTGGTTGCGCATTCATCCGTTCGCAAAATGCTTTGCCCTTGGGGTGTAGCGAGATACAACACGCTACCGTACGGGACCGACATATCCCAATCTTGGTGGATCTCTCACTTGTTTGTTTCTCCTGTTTTTCTGGGCGCTAAACCCTAGCCCGTCAGATAATGCCGTGAAAGTAAGTTGGGCGATATGCCGAGAGGGATTCGCCGAGTCAATCAATTCATAAAGTCCACAAAACTCATGACTCAGCCGTAAAGACAGCGTTGTAGCCGGGTACAGTACCTATAGTGTTTGAGCCTAGTGAGAGAGAGGGATTCGCAATCCAATCAATGCACTGTCGGATTGTGTATGGGCCATGTCCTGGGGAGTCTTAGCCTTTGGGGTCTCTCTCCATGGAGGCTGCGGTACTGTTGCATTAGGATGCCGGTACTTGTTGCTTTTTTTGCTTTGTATCTGATCCAGATCGGGTGAATAAACCGGCGCCAGAACCAAATCTGTCATAAATGACCGGGACGGGATAGATGACGGTGTCACATGTATGTATGTACGTACCTATGTTCGTGACCACGGTACGTACTGTATTGTCGATTTTGTGTGCGCGTCACAAGTCCATCTTGTCGTAATAATACCACATTCAGAATACGGTATGCTTGCTGATCCCAGGGTTGATGCTCAGCGCCGTTGTCGATCAAACAAATGGGGTTTTCAAAGTTTTGTGTTGAATATGTCACTGATGCAGACACGGATGGTTCTTACGTACTGGCATCTCCGATTTGGCAGGTCGTTGGTTGAACAAACAAACACCTGAGGGATAACCGTGCTTTCAATGAGGCCAACGACATTGGAGTAGCCAGCCGTACAAACATCAACAGAGGACGTGTTGCGTGGAAATGCTGTTGCCATCAGATCAGTGCAACATGTAGGTACCTACATTGGCTTGTGTTTGGGGCATATACTGGAGGCTGTAGACTGCCGAGAGGCTCAAACCAGGTACAGTAAACCTTGTCAAAGCACCGTCGTGAAAGGGATGGCCGTATCCAGCAAGATCCAAGGCACACCCATCTCCAAACATGGGATGATACCGCGAGTGACAGCGGGAAATTCACAAGCGAATTTCGCTCTGACATGCGGATGCCGCTCGCTCTCAAACGTCAGCCCCCTGCACAGGTTCGGCATTACTCCGCCAGCCATATGATTGGTTGATACCCTTAGGCCCCCAACCTTCGCTTGAGACAGAAAATGACCTCTGTCTGACTCCGTGCGACACTGAGTGTGTGTCAAGTACGAATTGTTGTACGCCCCTGGATGTACCGTAATCCCTTACCAATCCTCCATGCCACGCAATGTAGTTACCATGGCTCGGAGTGCCGAAGCAGAAGATGTGAGGTGGGAAAAATGATGCAAGGATATTTACCCTCCAATCATTGCGTTGTTTGTTCATCTCCCAGCCAAGATAGGTCCTGACTTGCGGTGGCAGCTGAAAATACAGAACTCTCGGCCGTCTTGTCTGAACCGAGGAATGGTTTAGTGTGAAAGTGTTTTTTCTAAAAATGGATAATGTGTTGAAAAAAGAACGAGGTCATGCTGTTTATCATATATATGCAAATACTCAAACAGAACGAACCCGTTCTGCCTTCTCTTAACCCAACATCGATGAGGCTCTTTGGAGATCATCCAGTAGCGCCATCCGCGAGGAAATATTCGAGAAGAGTTTCTCGAGTGGGCCAATTATTTGGTTATTGGACTTAAAGTTGCAACCTTGGCTACTGGCTTAGGAGAAAACAAATGCACAGCCCCCATTAGAGTAGGTTGCAAGCTGCCTGTCCGTTGTCAGGCTGTGCCCTATCTGTTACTCCATACGGAGTATATCACCTTCCTCTCGACACATAGGGAGACTAGGAGCTGCCCTAGCGTAGAATTATGGCACGATGCGTGCGTTCGGTCTGTTGTAGGAATGCGACGGCGCGAGGCAAGCTTTGCTATCCTGCTTCTGCTCCAGTGTAAGATGACCACTGCTAACCCATGGCCAGGAGAAGTCAAGGGTAACAGCCGAACTGAGGCACCTTTCTGACGAAACTGAAAAATGCATTTTGGCCCGTTGCGCAACGAGGCCCTGAATGTAAAACCTAATTATCAGCGCCTAGATTACGGATAGTTTCATGCCTTCCAATCTCGGCAGAGATGTCTCCGGGTCTGAAAATGTCTCCGACTCCGTAAGCCAAAAGCGGAAATCCGTCTAAATCAAACAGAGGCGGCTATTGGCGAGCTATTAAAGATCAGGGCTAGCCGCGTTTCTTAGTAACCAATCTTTAAACCTGTGTGACTTTCGCGCGCTTGACGTCTATTCCGCGGCTGGACGTGCGTGGGGATCTGCGCTCGGTACGTACAGGCGGGTCGAGAACGTTGAGAACGCTGTTGTAGTGTAGGTATGACGGGGCAAAAGAATTACATAGAGTATCCGTATGTATGTATGTATGTATGCGCAACCAATATTGCTCACACACGCGGGATTGAAGGTGACTTCATGAGTTTGATGATGTTGAGGTAGTTCATGATCTGCACGGCCCTGATGCGCTCATCTCGAATGCCTTTCCGAACTTGGAACTCGGTATCTTATCGCGTGTAGACATACCGGCTCGGCCATCTTCAATGGAGTGTTAATTCCGGACTTGTGGCTCCAGTACCCGACCCGAAGATCGACATTTGCCGTCCGCGGCACATCTGTCTATTTCCAGGTCCGCACCATCTAGCAATTGCCGGCTTACCTTTCGATCTAGTCTGCTTCCAGTAAGTCCAAGCGAGTTTTTATTTAGGCTCTTCAGGGGCCCTGGAAGAGTGCGGGTTTGTTGCGCGTTTGTCATGGCAGCTGTATGAACATTTCCCAAATAGCATTTTGTATGTTCAGCTCTGTCAACATTGTCGAGATCATGCGCACTTGGTTCAAGATTGTGGTCGAGTGCTCCAAGGCAAGGAGCACCATGCTTTGATGTAGAGTTCGTATCATGATTGTGTACATCGTAATTGCATGGCTTGCAGAGAAATAAACGAATCAGATATGTCTGAGAGCCATGATGTCAGCATTGTTCAGCCACCGAATGACATCGCACGTGTCGTTTGTGATGGGCCTGATGTTCCTCTTGGGGATCGCTCAATCTGATGATGCGTAGTGCGTATCTAGTGTTCGAAATATCTGGCGAACCGAGATGGGAAAGCGGAACGTAATGCCGTATCTGTATTATAAGTGGATATACGCTTTAACGTTTGCCGATGTGATTATTATGCCGATCCACTGCAACCTTGCGCTTCCGTACGAGAGTTTGATTAACTCGGAGGAATATCCTCTACTTGAACAGCCCCTCAGCACGATGTTCCCATGGGGCAGCGTACTAGGATTATAACGGGGCCATTCCATTTGAGCGATCTTATATCCCAGAGAGGCTGGACATGCGCCAGGCTGATGATACCACGACACACTTGGGAGCTACGAATGTGGTGACAGCTTCGTTGACAAGGCAAGTTACGACTTGCACCCTGAAGCTCAATCTGATTTCGTCTGACACACATTCATGTGTAGGTACCAGTGTGAACTAGCTCATGAGGTTCAACTCTTTTGTCCATATTAGGCGACGAGGCTGCAATGTGATTGGTGTGGCAGTGAAATGCCGAGTCAAGGTAGGTTCCTTTCGCTCCCGTCGGGACCGAGAAAGAAAGAAAGTGAGCGACGAGCCCAACGGTGTGGAGAGGGAGGTCACACTAACTTCACACCAGTGTGAACCTCCTGTCAAGAGCCGTTGCCTGGAGGCTGCGCTCACCCCTTGAACCCTAGCGCCCACGTTACGTTGGTCCGAACATCCTGGCAACCGCTTGGCATCCCTGGTTAGCGGCAGTTACCCTTGGATAAGAGTTGTAGTGTAAGTCGAGTTGGGGTGTCTATGATGTCCAACACTGACTTGATAATATTGTGACGGGCGCAAGAATTGTATCAGACAATACATCTTGTGATGATGCTGTCCAAAGATTTTAGATGGTAATCCACTTCATGTCCTTGTTGTACGGTAAAGCCACCGTACTTTCAATGCAGCCTTGAAATGAGGGGCACTTGGGGGCTTAAACCCCTCATACGCCCTCATACAGCACAGCAGCGGTATCTCAGGAGAGCCAAGACTCAATGTCTCTTGTTTTTGGGCGTGTGGCGCTGATGACGAAGACCAACTGTCAACATATGTAGTGAGGCACTCTCTAGCGGGGATAAAATCTCTGTGAACCGAAATATCCGGTTTTAATATTGTTGATCTTTTCCATGCTACCTGGAGCTGAAACCATCTGTACAGACTGGGCGTCAACGTTACAGCATTGTTAGCGACAAGCGAGGTGCCAAGTAAGGTAAGAGGAGAGCAATGCGGTCTTCTGGGGACTCGGCCGAGCGATAAACAAGTTGAGGAAAGGTTAAAGAGAAAAGGGCACGGGCCAGTGTTTTTGCGGGTAGAGGCCGGAGATGAAGCTCAATTAGGCAGTCGAAAAGGATATCCTGCCTGGGGCCCATGTACGATCCGCGACACGGTAGTGGATCCGGGGTAGAAGCCTCTGCAGAAGGAGGAGAGATTGATTTTTTGATGAGTGATCACTGATCTGACAGCTCGTTCTGGCAGGGCAGGGTATTCGTCGGTAGCCGAGACGGTACGTACTAGACACGCTTTTCTTCGCACAGACAGATTACCGAGGTCCTATCATGTCCTGTGCTTTAATTGAACCCATGCTCCAGCGGCCGACGCCAGCGGGCGCCAGGAAGTGTTCCCTTGTTTGCGCTGGAGCACTCTTGACAAGCAGCTTATGGTACGAGTTGAAGGTGACCTACCTACTGTAGAGCCTAGCGATTTCCAGTCCATCTGGTATGAGTGCAGAATCAAGATGATTCAATCGCAAGCCTCGTAATTGTTCGATTTAGTGCGTATCCTGCCCAACGAGCTTTGTCTATCTGTGCGTCCCGCCTTGATATCTGAGCCGTGTTTCTGGTGGTTCATTGCAGCAAGCGACGTCGTGTCGAATCCACCTCGGTGTAAGCAACTTACCAGCTGCATAGTACCTGGTCGACATATGGATCCGTATGAAGCGATACAACTCTGACCATGGCCCGAATATATTCGGCGCAACGTAGAAAATCATGTACGCATGTCGTCGGAACTTTAATAGAAAGCTTCACGATGCACCCCTGTATCAACTTTTCCCATAGCTTTGTGGCACGTGCTACCCGAATCTTTGGCAGGTGCAGAAACTCGTCGGTAGTGGAAGTCGAAGTCAAATTGGAAGGCACCGACCGACTGAGAATATCCATCCCGGCAGAGCAGGTACATGGTTGACCGTGATTGGTAGCAGTGCGTTCCTCAAAGGGCAACTGGCAATTATCTCGACCTAACCCAAGTGATATGCACTTGCACTTGCACTTGTACCTGGGTTCGATGACATGTGCTGGTGGCTTACGCTTTGTCCCAAACATGAAACAACGAAATTTGAATCGTCATCGAACGACCATCATTCCCAACTCGTTGTTTTGCCAATTTCCAAGGGACACAGACAGACTTTCTGGATACGCGGACTTTACGGACTTGAGCTCCCAAGTTTCCCAATTTGATACATTTATTTCCGACAAAGGGTGTTATCGGAGTGGAGCAATCCATTCTCTCGGGTTTGCTTCATCATGGCTTACACATTCGAATTTCCCCTATCTGTTTACTTGTCGTTCGTTCGTTTCGCCGAACATAACGGTGCGGCATTCGTTTGGGCCCTTCTGCTAAGTTAGCTACCCACACTTAACTACCTAGGTAGGTAGTCAGTCACGGCAAGGCTATCGGTAATACCAAGATGCTGCTGACAATTACCGGAATGGACAGCCACACTCTGGCGCTATTGAGAACGCCCATAACGCCCCAGGACGCCTACATATATCCGAGCCTGCCCCACTGTTAGAATGACGGCGAAACGATGAGGCGCCAGTACGGGCTAGCGTTGAAAGATCGTACGACTGCCGTGACATGCCACACCTCCTTTAGACCATGTGCCGCACGCGGCCAAGACGTCATATCCATGGATCCGGGGACCTGCAACCTAGGGTCATGGCTGGCACTGCGCGAAAAGCAAATCTCCCCAGGAAGCTGTCGATAGAACCACGGGTGCCGCAACGACGGCTCTGTAAATCTGGTGCAAAGTCTATTTGTCCCGCCCTGGAGATCGACATGAGCTTTGGCAGCCGACCGAGAATCACAATTATTCATCAGGGGGTGAGCGCATAATATTTAACAATTAAGCAAATAGGTAATAGAGCCTCGATGCTTTTCAGAGTTGGATATTCTTATGATGAGTGGGATGATACACTAAGAACAATTGCATACTATCGCTACCAACGGTCTTACCATGGGAAGATCCTCATGCCATCAAATCAGCACCTCGGTTGCTCCAGCTCACCGTTTTATAACCAGGAAGTGCTATGCAGCCTGCCAAATTTGGCATCATCAGAGCCCGCGAGCGCTCCCCCGTGTTGTAGGGCTTGGCATTTCATCTTATTGCCAGCACAATCTCAGGTTGGGGTCTCTTAATTGGGTATGCCGAGCGCCTTATCCACTGCAGCGCTCCTCGGACATGAGTCCATCACAGAGTCTAAGAGTCAATTCCCTACCTCTCAAGCCACTGGCTGGCAAGCTTAATTTCCAGCTACCACCCTAGGCGCTCGCAATATTTACTGAAAGCGGTTCAGCTATCATTCTGGCGCTGCTTGGATTACGAAATGATGCAGATATTGAACCATTTAACAACGTATACTGGCTGACAGTCAGCCTTCCCGCCTACCCGAGTATACGAGCCGGATCATGAGCTCGTCGTTCCGAAGGTGTGACATTTTTGTACCTGAATTGCCAACTACCCATGCTTGCCATACACAATTCCTGAAATTCTGACAACAGCAGTACAAACTGGGCCAAAAATTTCGGATTGTCTATATTCCACCAGCATTGCTCGGCGATCAGGCACTGAAACGATTCTATCGTTCCCGTTAGATCATTATCACCAGTCCAGCTTCACGATAATTTATAGTGTATTGGCGAGGTTGAATGTTCGCTCATCTTCTAGCGTCTTACCCCAAGCTGCAGGTGGGACACATCCATTAGTCCAGACGAAGCCGCTAAACGACGCCGCACTTGGGTCAACAGTGGGATCATAGGAGTCTGACGGACTGAGATTCAGGGGTCAATATATGCCGTTATTTACTTCCTGACTCGACTACTCCGTACTGTCACTGGCGTGATTCCGAGTACAAGCAGAGGTCAATGCGATTCATTTTATTGTGACAGTATTCGCGCAGCTATGGCCACGACAGACAACAATCGCCTCGATGGGCATAATGCACTTGCTCCGCCTCTTGCTCAATGATTGCTGAGAAATTGATTACTACCTAGAGCACTTTTATGGAGCTAGAAGTACTCAACTATATTGAAGTAGCCTGTTGCTTATTTTTATGCTTCCCAGCGGGGTCTTCAGAAACCCGGCGATTCCTCTGTTCGTTCACGGCACTCTGCCTACATACCCGTTGCCTGCCGGTACATGCATGGCATATGTGAGGGCTGTGAGGAGTTGGGTTACAGCAGGGCTTACAGGAGCCAAGTATTTCTGTGTGACATGCTTATACACTTCTGCCAACAGCGCCACAACACTCAGCGATCAAAGTCTTTACCCAACGCCACGCGGGAGTTTCTGACTGAGTGCCAACGCCAACGGCCCTTCACTGTTTTGCGGTTTGCGTTGCACGACATGGAGTGGGAAAAAGAGTTCGATATAAACTTTATCTACTTTAAAAAAGTGTTTCGAGCGTTTAAGCGCGGCTACTGGCGGCCGCCCGTACCAGGATATCTTTCTGGAAGAGCTGAAGTTCTAGACGGGCTCACAGGAACTCCCCTAGCAGACCCTGGTTCGTTTAGTCTCTCTCCTGGCTACCAAGGGAGGAAGGTGTTGAGGCATTGTTAGCCTGGGTATTTGAACAAATTTGCGATGGTATCGTTTCGACGCATGTTATTACTCAACTGCTTATCCCGGGTTTTACTTCCCGTTTCCTAATCTGAACCAGGGATCTTGCTGACGCAAGGCGTCACCCCTTGGGGGGTTCCCTGACTCTTGTTGAGAGCTCTCTGGCTGAAATACACCCCATTTGCGAAGATTGTCTTGTGTGTCGCGCGCGGCATAATGGAGCTCATCCACAATCACCCACAATCCACTGGTCGCTTGCCGTAACGCCAGCGTCTGGTAATCTGGGCCTTGGGAAGCCACCAGCCGTCAGTTATCCATCTATCAGCCACACACTCCCAGAAATCGGCGTGCCACGCCCACCCGGCCCCGTCCCCCGGTGCCCGGCCACCCATGCCTCTATCCTTGCAGATAGGATCATCGTCAAGCACTGGACTGCTTAGGGGTGTACGAGAGCCGTTAGGTTGGCTCGCACGCCATGTCATGTACTGTACCCACAATGCCGTTGGCGTCGATGGCCACCAGCCTGGGATCGCTCGACATCTGCGCTAGTATCCGCAAGTCATCCAGCCTGGGACCCATCATGTCCCATGCAAATAAGGCCACAGATATTCACCGTACACGTGTGGGTAACGGCACACCTCTAACAAGGCGCTCCGGGACTCGCATTTCGCGTGGCGGGATTGAGGGACTGGGATTGTGAGACTTGGGACAGGGATGGACACCTCCGTTGGGCGTTCTTTGATCCGTATTGTCGCAAATCTAAGGAGCCAAGGCCACACCCAGCAAAAGTGTCCACGCCCACGCCTCTACCACGCGGAGGCGCTTCGGTCGTTAACCAAGCGGCTGGCGGTCATTGCCAACCAGCCAATGCTGAAAGTTGGCAACTCTCTCGATTATATCACTTTTCAACCGTCTTGGGTTTTCATCAGATGGAGGCTTCCCTTTCTCTCTCTCTGCACGTTTGTGACTTCTAACCACGTATACTTGGTGAGGATCGGCCGACAACTCTGGTCGACTTCTCCTAGTCTTAAACCATCACGCCCAACCCGACAGTTTGGATCGTGTTAGGATTGGTACATCCCCTCCTTTCCCTTCCTAGACCAGCTTGTTCCTGGTCTTGGGCTATCCGTATTAGGGTACCACCGCGTCTTTTACGGTGGCCTGTCTTAGCAACGCTGGCCCCAAGAAGAGCCGCGCCGCTGGTGTAATAATTGTATCCGATCCGAGGGGGATAGATAATTGCTGACCTCCCCCACCAATTATTCGGCGCCGGTTTACATTATTCGACCTTGAAGCTCTTTTACAGCAGTGTTTCTCCAGCCTCAAATGCTCTTTTGCTGCCACTCGAGCCATATCGAGTAGTCCTCTCAATGGGTGTCTTACCTAGCATAGATTCTCGTCCTCGTTTGGTTTTCCCAAATACTCCTCCAGAGTCGACAAGCCCTGGCGCATCGACATATTCTACTAACTCATCTGCGGATCGGCCTTGGATCTCGCCAGCTCCTACATCGCCTTCCATGAACAACTATGACAAGTCTCTGACAACAGAAATGCCTGCAGATCAGAAGATGAGTGGTGAACAGTCAAGGCCAGAGTCGACCACACAAGCTGCACCTCGACAACAACTTCCTTCCCTGAGTAGTATCTTCGGACCTCCACCACCAGCTGGCCGACCAGCACACTCGCCCCTTTCAGAGCACAACAACTCTTATTCTACTACATCTCCCCTGGATCGCACTCGTGCGCCGTCTGGTGACAGACATCATTCAACATCATACTTCCCGCCCACGTTGTCACCTTCATTATCACAACCACGCACCTACGACAACAAGTTCGACACAGACCGACACCAAGCCCATGGCTTCCCACGGTCTTACTCTGGTTCGGCTTCTCCGAGATTCCGCAATGGCGAACATGCCCGCCAGGAGTCAGTTACCGAAGGGCAATCTGGTCGATGGTCTGTGCACCAGGAAAATCGATCTGAGTATTCTCTGGGATCTCGAGATGGTTCATTTCGATCGGCACAGGACCAGTTCCGTCTTCACTTTCCAAGTCCTAAGGAACGTGTGATTCCTACTTACAACGATCAGGGGTCTTCACAAGGAGCTCCAATCCCTCCACCAACACCAAGCACCACGGCAACTGATGGTGTTCCTTCAAAGGATGGACTGGGCCCCAAGATCTGGACTGGAACACATTTCTTACCTAGATTTGTCAGGGCCACTGAAGTGCCGGGCGAGGGAATGTGCTACTTCTACGACGATGGCAGTCATTGCAAGACCGTAATTGATGGTGAGGCAGTAAACGCTCACTGGGGTGTAACCAAGGCTGGGAAACCCAGAAAACGACTCGCGATTGCATGTGTGACATGCCGTGAGAAGAAAATAAAATGTGATCCTGACTATCCTCGATGCGTTCAGTGCGAGAAGTTTGGTCGCGTATGCAAATTCAAGAATGCGTAAGTTCTGTTTCGATCAGCATCATTCCGAGTCAGATTTGTTAACATTCTCCAGGCCTCGAGGAGGGCATAACACATCACCATCGACACCACCGGCTGAACTTGACGATGTTAGGACATTGAATGGGCCAACCATACCCAATGAGAGCGAGAGCAGTTCGCCGGTGTCGCCACGAACTACTCTTCGTCCCCAGTCTCCAGAGTCGGGCTCACACAAGAGGCTCCGATCGGGTTATGATAGTTACGTTTCGATAGGTGAGCCAGTGCATGCACTACCGCCTGTTGAGGCCCCCAGACCTCACGTCCCCATTCAACCTCCCGCAATTGAGCTCCCTCGAATTTCCGAAGACGTGCTCAACCAAGCTTGGCGAACTGACCCCTCCCTGTCCGACCCCCAGTCTATTCGTTCTGTGATCTCTCACTTTTTCGTCCACCTCGACAGCACCATGATCGTGCGATTCATCCCCGAGAACGTCTTTAAGGCATGGGTTGTCAACCCGGGGCACCGCAAGACGCCAGAAGACTTGATGATCTTGTACAGCATTCTCGCTGTCGGTGTTGCCCTTTCTGGCGGACCGAAATCCATCGCTTTTGAGTACGCGTCTGTTGCGCACTATGCTCAGAAGTTCACCACAACCAACTGTATTCAGTTGGTTCAGACTAGAGTTTTACTGGCACTCTACTATATTTCAATTTCCCGCTCATCTGAAGCTAGTGAGATGGTCTCAGCTGCGGTGGCTTCAGCAGCTTGCCTTCAATTGAACGTTGAGATCGAAGAGTCAAAGGAAGCCGGCCTCGTCACATTTCCGTTCGGAATGAACAAGGCTGGGTACTGTGAAGCCAGGAGAAGGACTTTCTGGTCTCTTTACATGCTAGAGCGCCTTGACGGTCACTTTCCTGATCATTTAGCCATGATCAACGCCGAAGATATCTATACCCGCCTACCCGCCGACGGTCAGAGCTTCGAGCGTGAGATGGATGGATTCGCTCCTGTCTTCAACCCTTACGTCTCCGGCGTTGCTACCGCGCAAGACCGTGAGCTTGGCATTTCAGCGTACCTAGTCCAGATGGTACACATCTGGTCTAACGATGTGTGCCGGATTTATAGAATGGCTCGACGAGCGAATGTGATGGAAACGGACCTGGAGCCATCCCAACGTATCCTGAAGCGCATTCAAGAGTGGCGCAACGCGTTGCCTTCCCGGTTGGCTTTTACCGCTTCGAATCTTGAGTCTGCAGCGCTGGCAGGGGAGCTTGGACCTTTCTTGACCATGCACCTTCTTTACAACCATGCCATGATCAAGCTCAGTCGCCATACGCTGGCAGCAGGACGGCTTTCGCCTCAAGTTACATCTCACAATATACAAACATGCTATGAACATGCAACACAAGTATTGGATATGGCTAAGGCACTTCTCCGACTTCATCGTGGAGGCCAGACAGTCCTCAGCGGACCTGCACCAGTTCTAGCCATGGTTTTGACGGAAGCTGTTGATGTTTTCACAGCAAGTGGCCGTCTTTCTCACCTAAGCGACATCATTGAGAATGTGCACATGGTTCAGGGAGTGGTTCAGGCCATGTTTGCTATTTGGGACAATGTGCGGAACGCGCAAGAGGCGATTGATGGACGCCTCGCAATGTTGCATCGCATTCGAGAGCGAGGCAGCCAACCGGTCAGTCCTATGGAAGGCTATCGAGTCTTTTACAGTTCTGAAGGACGTGAAGAAGAGAAGATCCTTCGTTGGCAAATCAACAACCCAATGGAGAAGCTGTATCCTCGGGATATGGATACCATTTACTATCTACAATGATTTAAGCAAGCGGATTGCATGAAATATTTGGCACTGGCCACACGACGCTGATTTTTCTACCGTTTTTGTATCATTTGCATCTTCCTGCATTCATGACACTGCAGGCATGGTGTTGGGCATCAGAATTGGGGGATATGGCGTTATATACATAGCATACGATGACAGGCAGTCAATTGACTGCCCTGCCGCTTGTTTGTTCCCGGATAGAGGGACTTGTACTGTTTTCTATATTATTCCCCATTGTATGATATATCCTACTACGCACATAAAGGAAGGAGTTCTGGCGTCTTACTCTGAGATATGATCTCGAGTGAGCTGAGCGTTCTTGAGCCAGGCAGGCACCAAGATGAATAGGCATCTGGTCCACACCAAGTCTGTTGAAATATAATTGACGTCCAGCGCTTTGTTGGACTTGAAGACAAGATGAGATGACTTTCGGAGCAAATACTGTTTACAGTGAGTGACCAACCTGAATCACCTCGAGCGGTTGTTACAGGCTGAGACAAGACTGTCTGGAGCACTTTTGACAAGGACCTTGAATACGTAGTTTCATGGATCCCACCATGTCTAGTGTGCGGCGTGATCTTCCTGTGACATGCCCTTCTAAATGTTAGAGCCAGACTCTCTCAAACCCATGTGTCGTTCCCACAGTTTACAGTCAGACGTCTCTTTTCCAAAAGGCCCTGCAACTCGTGCCTATACGAATGCCTTCCTCCTCACATCAATGGACGGCTATTCGTCTGCGGCAACAATATGAATCATGACTGACACAACCTCATAGGCGCTGATCTCGTATCTCGGAAGGATCCTCTCATCCTTCAGCAGACATGAACGAATATGGTACCAAATTCCGTGAGCACAGAGGCTGCTATGCTGGGAACAAGCGCTCGGAAATGCCCCACGAGGGTAGCGTGAAGCCTGTGATAAGAGGCTTGGCAGAGTATTGGTTGGCGGGATAGCGAAATATGTGGGTGAGAATGGACTCGAGGGAAGGGAATCCCGGCATCAACTTTGGGGGAGTGTTTGTTGGTTGGGGGCCGTTGAAGCTGTGGGTTGTGTAAGTGGTTCTTGATGGCCTCGGACAGAGGTGGAACTGAAGGCGGAGGGGGCGGGACGGGACAAGACGGTATCGTATCCTCGGCTGAATGCTCAGCAAAGGCCGGGACATTGTAATTTCAATACTGCAGTGGGTTTGAATTCTATGCCGTAAGATATTGGTTGTTGGTTGTGAATGATGCCTAACTTGATCACGATACTACTACGTACTGCTTGCTTGACCAACGCAGCCTCATCTACGTACCTAATTAATACCAGCTTCCTATCTCGTCAACTGCCAAAGAAGCCGACATGACACGTACATACGCGTACCACAGATTGTTTTGCCTCTCGGCATATGAGGTACTTATTTCCCCCAAATAACCTCGCATGTTCTCCATGTACATCATCATGAAATTCTGCATCTGCAAGGTGGCCTATGGTTACACTGCAGTGACCTTTTTTTTCGTACATACACATGTACAGTACAGTAGGTACCTAGGTTAGTAGGTAACGGTCGAGGGTTGAAGGGCAGGGGGGAGGGGGAGTGTGGCTATCCGTATAATTAGCCCGATTTCCCTTACGGCAATGTCCATAATCATCGTGTTGCATAGAGATATGCAGCTAGCCTGATTAGGTAATACACTGGAAACATGCATCTGCCGCAGAAACGTCAGAGCTTCCCTCATCTCACTCTTTACTTGACAATATCAATAATTATCAATATCTTGCAATGGGGTTTCCAGATAAGCCATCTGCTCATCTTTTGGGCGCCAATGGTCAGTTCCCCCGTAACTTTTACTCTTGGCTTCAGGCGTGGCGTATCTATCCCATCATATCATATCATGTCATGTCACATCCCACCAACTTGTAGCAATTTCAAGGCATATGCCGCGCTGTCGCTTACACTAACACATACTGAAAGGCCCGGTCCATGCCCTTGCATACTCCGCCTCTCCAGGCACCTACATCCTCACCGGTTCTGCGGACCGATCCATCCGCCTCTACAACCCATTTCCCAGCACATCTGGTCCCCGTGATCGTCAAAGCGTTGTTCCTCAGGGTCGACTGATTCAGACTTACGCTGCTCACGGCTATGAAGTCTTGAGCCTCTCTGTCGCTGCCGATAATGAACGGTTTGTGTCGGCTGGTGGTGATCGCAGCGTGTTCCTTTGGGACGTGAGCACTGCTGTTACGACTAAGCGATTTGGTGGTAACGTTCATGGCCATACGGCTCGTATTAATTGTGTGAGCTTTGCGGGAGAAGGCGATTCTATTATTGTCAGCGCAGGCTTTGACACTACGGTGAGATTGTGGGATACGAAGAGCAACAGCTTCAAGCCTATACAGGTTCTCGACGATGCCAACGATGCCGTAACATGTCTTGTCATCCGTGGCCCTGAAGTCCTCGCAGGGAGCGTCGATGGCCGTGTACGCAGCTACGATATCCGCATGGGAAAAGTCACAACCGATGTGATAGGCGCACCCGTTACGAGTCTCAGTCTCACACGCGACGGACGCACCATGTTGGTCGGAAGTCTCGACAACAAACTCCGTCTAATGGACCGTGACAATGGCTCCTGTCTACGCGCATACACCGACCCAGGATGGAAGAACGAAGATGTCAAGCTGCAGGCGCTGCTGGGCGGCAAAGAGAAGTACGTAGTGGTTGGCGATGCCATGGCCGGTGAGCCTGCACCTGACGGACATGGAAGGATATGGGCTTGGGATTTGTTGACGGGAAAGTTGGCGGCTAAGGTGACGGTTCCTTGGGGGCCAGAAGGGTTTGAACCAAAGAAGAAGGCTGTTGGCCGGGATGGAAAGGAGAAGGCGAGGAGTAATGTTGTGAGTTGTATGGCGTGGAGGGAGGATGGCTGGGGAGATCAGTTCTGCGTTGGTGGAACATCAGGCGTGGTGACGGTCTATGGAGCCTTGTAGACATTCTATTATACCCATTGCTTTTAAGATCAAGCGAGATAGCGTCTTTGTTTATTCTCGAATCTAATACATCATCATCAAAGGCGTTTTCCAATTCGTACAGACAAGATATTGTCCATCATGATACCCCCTTCCAGCTTGCTTGAACATTAATAGCTTCCCACCAGCGCCAAATCGTTATCCAAATTGCCAGAAATCAAAATTCTGTACCCCTTTCTATGCATCAAATATTGCCAAAATGTTATATGAGACAAAGCTTGTTAGCCCATGCCGGCGTACTTGAACCAGTTGGGTCGACAGTCTTCTCGATGCAGCCAGGCCTCACCATCAGTGAGACGGCCAGTTACACAGCCTTTACACTTTGGTGAGTTGGGACAGTTGAAGAAGGGGATGTGTTGATATCCAATATCACGGAACCTGACATGTTTTGTTAGTCTCCTGCATGTGGAAGAAAGGTTGAATACGAACCAATGAATCTTGCTCTGGTCCTCAAATAGACCAAGGGCAATACTATGGACTGGAGCATCACCCCATCGTTCATAGAAGAAGCCACCCGCATGATCGAGGTGGTTGAAGTAGTCCTCGTAAGTTTTGCTCCTCCAAAATGACATATCCGCAATCTCAAAATTACTCCAGAAATGGCACGTCGAATATCCCTGAGCCTTTCTATTTGTGGAAGGCCGACGAATATCATCGGTGACCCAAGCTACAGCGCTGTTCTCGTGGATTGCATTAGGATGCTCAGCGAGAAACTTGACTGTCTCGGGCCACAACGAAGGTAAGGTTTTGGGATCGTCATAGAGGTTGATGGTGAAGCCGTATGTCTTGTTGTTATCGTGCATGTAGCGGAAAACATCGTAGTCAACATCGCAGAAAAAGTGCACGTTAGGCTCGACACGCCAGTAGTAGCGAATGTCCTTCAGGGCTGGATGCTTGTAGAAGAGACCGCTGTTCCATCGACACATTTGGTGGTATGATATTTTGCTTGCATATTGGACGCCGCTTTTTTCGAGGATCTTGGTGGATTCTTGAAAGAGCTCTTCGTCGATCCAAGAGGGCATGTCCCAATGTTCCTTGGGGATGATTTCTGGTCGTAGTATCAGCATATCCTCTTCTCTTCTCTCCTCTCCTCTTCTTGGACAAGGACCTACCGTAGTTACATTTCGCCTTCGTAGCCGCTCTTGTCTTCCTCTTGAACTCTTCCGTGAAAGGCTTATCGTTGAAAAATGTCCAGGGGTAGTTAAACTTGGAGTTCCATGTCCTTTCGAGATCCCTCATTGACATGACCATGGCATCCACCTCCTCGTTCCGCACAAGCGCTAATAGCGTCGCATCGATGCGCTCCGTCTTTTTCGCATCGTGGGCATATCTCGGACTCGTACGATGTAACACTCCTTCTGGTTCATCGGTAGCTGTTATATCAGTTAGCAACAATTGGCGTCGATGCTCTTTGCGACTTACGATCCAACATGGGATCCCGCTCAAAATTGGAGTAGCGATCACCGGGACCTCGTAGCGACCATGATGGAGCAAATATCTGCCATAGAAAGAAACACCAGAGAATGCATCCGCCGGCGATCAACGCTCGAACTGGCCGCGCAACCGTCATGTTGTGCTCGACAGGATATCGCCAGATAAACCAGGGTTATTATAACGCCAAAAAAAAAAGAAGGGGACGGGGCTCAAATATCCATGAGTGAGAAAAGAATGTACAACTATAGCGACAAAAGGATTTAACTAATCGCTCTAGAGCAAATTGTCTCTGGATCGGTAGAATCGTTTCAAGCTCAAAGTATGTGAAAGGGGTTTCGAAGCTGATGTCACGACAGCTAAGCCAATCAGCGCCGATAAGAGCTATCATTGTAGCGGAGCTTGGACCCCGTTGACGCGACTGACGCGCCATCAACCACTGAAACCCCCGCCAAATAATTCGTTACCAGTCATGATACAACAGCCATTTAACATGATAACGCGCAAGACATGAGAGACGACAATGACATTTGCTGCAAGGCTGGGTGCTCTCGCCGGAGAGCTCGTTGAGGCTGTTACTAGCTCATCAGCCGAGGTATGAATTCTCTACATCACATCTTTGGAATATGTATTCATGATTTCAGACAAACCCTCGATTCAAGGCCCAGCGCGACGCTGCTTTACAAAGGCTAAAGTCGCATCCATACCTGCGAACGAATCAATTCGAAGTTGAACACCAGCTGGACGGTCTAGAAGAGCGATTCCGCGTCAATGGCCGAGATGCACTTGCTGATGCGCTCGTCGAGCGCCGGGAGCAGCTCCGACAAATACACTCGAATTTCCACCCCGAAGTTCTATACCTGATACTAGAACTCTCAGATCAACCGACATATTACTCAAAACTGAGCGACCTAGATGCGCTGAAAACGGAACCAAGCGATTCAGAGCTCGAACTGCGTTGGGAGGATATTGCCAAGGAAGATGGATGGGAAGACGACCCTTCGATATGGAAGACGATAAAATACACCGACAGTTCAGATGATGAGCTTTACGAAGATGACTCCAAGAGTGAATCGGAAGCCAGCACCGACCCATCTGAGGTCCCTCTTGGACGAACGGCCGAAGATCTGATCATCAGTCCCGAGGATATGACGAAACTGCACGAAATTCGAGGAGCGCAAGGATGGCGGACAGAAAAGCCCACAGACGCCTCGGGCCATGCTCGAAAAGTGCCTGTAACGGAATTCCAGATCGTTCGAGAAGCTTTGTTCATGCTACAAGGACTAGATACGACACTCTTTGGACCCAATGGCACTGTCAACCCAGCATTTCAGATGGGCCATCTAAAATGGGATACTCACAAAGCCCTTCTGAGCTATTTCTCCGAAGCAGGACGACAGTTGGGTATTCTGCGAGATTTCGTCAGCAAGCCACAACGAGCATCGCATATTCAGGTTCTCCAGGATACTGTGGCCAAGAGACTCGACGATCTGGATAGAAAGTCAACAGGTATAGAGTCACGGCTTGTTGCGCCTGAAAATCATGTGGTTGTTAGCTTATTGTCGATCAAGGGAGAGTTGGCAAGCTCGCTTGAACCGTTGTATTCGCTTTCAAATATCATCGCACAGATACAAAACGTGCCGAATCAAGGTACCTTTCGGTATCTTGAGCTTCTCTTCGACGACGCAAGCATGGCGCAACTAGCCGGAAAGCTAGACGTTTACGAGTTTCTGGCACGCATCTTTGTCGAGTGCTTCAACGTTTACCTCCGCCCTATTCGCCTCTGGATGGAAGAGGGCAAACTGATTCCTGGTGACAAGATCTTTTTCGTGTCACAGGCACCGAGTCAAGTATCACCTAGCAAGATCTGGCGCGAGCAATTTAGGCTGCGTAGGACGGCCGATGGGAAATTGCATGCCCCTAATTTTCTCCAGCCAGCAGCTGTCAAGATCTTCAATGCTGGCAAAAATATCGTCATCTTGAAGCGACTGGGCCGCTGGATCTCTTCAGGTTCGGAGTGGACGATTCAGGAGCCTCCCCTACACTATGATACGCTTTGTCCTAAAGGACTTGAGCTTGCGCCGTTTTCGGAGCTTTTCGACGCTGCTTTTGATGCATGGATTCAGACCAAATACAACACATCCTCTACCACGCTGAGGAACACGCTGTTTGAAGAGTGCGGACTCTGGTCTGCTCTCGAAGCTATGGAGCGGCTTTATTTCATGTCTGATGGTGCCGCAACAGAAGCGTGGACTAGCAGCCTCTTCGGAAAACTAGATGCGCTGGATCCTAACTGGAACAACCGCTATAGCCTGACGAGTGTAGCACAAGAGGCATTCACAACTCTCGTCGACATGACGAGAATATCCATATATATCAGTCCCACGGGGCTAAAGGTGCCACTCCTCAAGGCCCGTGACTCTGTCAAGTCAGTTCTTCCGAGTACAAAAGTCAACTATCGGGTGGCATGGCCGATTCGCATGATTCTGTCCGAAGACAGCAATACCCAGTATGATGCTATATTTACTCTTCTTTTGCAACTGAAGAGAGCTTTGTATGTTCTACATAAACGCAAGATCCTCGAGAATTACTGGATCGACCATGATAACTGGGACGAGCGCGCTCTTTATTATTCACTACGGAATAACCTCCTGTGGTTCTGCACTACTCTACAGACTTATCTTGCGACGCTGGTCTTGGCACCTAACTGCGCTAAGATGAGGCAGGACATGCAAGACGCTCACGATGTCGATGCCATGATGAGAGTTCATGCTGCATTCCTGAAACAGGTTGTTGACGAGGCATGCCTTGGGAGCAGATTAACACCGATCAGAGAATGCTTGCTCGATATGCTCGACCTGGCCATCAGACTAGAGCAAGCACAAACTGTCAACATGACAAAAGAGACAGAGCGGATGCAGCAGCTTTCTCGACTCTCGACCAGAAACCTTTCGCCAACGCCTGGAACACCTGGATTGAAGTCCAAGTACGTCGATAGTAGTGATGAAGAAGACGATGCGGAGAGGGATGAATCAAGGACGTTGAAGATGGGCAAGCCGTTTATGACTGTGCTCAAGGAGATTAAATCCGATTATGATAGACACCTGCGGTTTGTTTGCGGCGGTCTACGCAGTGTTGCAAGAGCTACAAGTGATGCACAGTCTGCAAAATGGGATATCCTAGCTGAGATGTTCCAAACAGGCTGTCGAGACGAAAGGCCAGGCTACTCTTGAGCCACGATGTTGAGATTGGATATGAATATAATGATACCCCTTGTAAACAACCTATTCTGTCAAACGCCCCGTGAAATGGACTACCATTCATTCTTGAGCTTATCCGCAAAGAACTGCATCAAAGGCAACACCTCATCTCTGTTCATTGGCATGCTCACCTCACGTCTCTTCCACTGCACGACCTTGACATCGTCAAACTCTCGCTTCACAGCATCGACAGCGTCGTCGTCAAGCTGGCATACCAACACGCTTGTGCTGCTCTTGCTGCGATTTGTGACCGTAGACACCATAGACTGCGGTAAAGGTCCACCGAGAGATATAGCACCCTTGAACTTCTTGTTACCTGGCGTTGTGTTCTCACCCTCGGAAACATCAGTGACCCGAGGAGTCTTGTTCAAAGAGGCTGCAAGACCAAGAGCGAGTGAACCACCCTGCCCAAAGCCAAAGAAAATAATGTCTCTCATCTCCCACCCGCACTTCTCAACAAGGAGTTCCCCGATCAACTTTTCCATGATTAAGTTTCTAGCCTTCTCGAAACCAGAATCATCCGCAATGTCTCCCGTGCTGGGATCAACAGTAAGATCGTCACCCCAATGATATCCCGGTCTATCGCCACCGAGAAGCGCAGCTGGCAGAACAGATGTACCGCGCACTGAAATGGCCAGAACGCCGGGGAGATTGAGGTTCTTGGCGAAAGAGGCGAAAGGAACATCGTGGTCGCCTAGACCGTGGAAGAGAATGAGGAATGTGGTGGTTGATTCTGGTGGTGAGGGGAAGTGAAGAGTGTGAGGGAGGGTGCTTGATAGAGGGGAGAAGTCATCTTCGGTGGGGATTCGAGGAGGCATTTTTGTTGTGCTGTTGTGAGTTGAAGGATAATGAATGAGGTCGGTGGTTGTGATGTTGAAGTTGCATGAATGGGACGGACGTACTCAGGCGTACAAGAAACCCTTGGGTCTTGGACCAGATGCCAAAAATAACTAATCAAAAGCTCTACAAAGATTGTGGTAAGATTGCCCAAGTTTCAGCTGTATTTACCTAAGCTTTTTTGTCGCTCAGTGCCAAAGTCTCCGGCCAGGTTTCATGTTTCATCCGCTCGTCATGTATCTCTCTCCACAACCCCCCACATTTGACGACATGCTATAGCACAACAAACACGAGTACAAACAGACAAGTCAAGAATTACGAATACAAGCAAATAAAATAACAGAAGCTTCCGATATTGTATGGTACTTTGCTGCGAATCACCTCGAACAATACTACAACACTACGAACTCGGCTCTAGTGTGCTTCTCTGCCAGTTTCGCGGGAGTCGAGTTCCCATCTGAGACTTCCATGCCTTGTAATCAAATCGCATAGTCCTCCAAGCCCGTTGATCGCCAGCATCTACGAATACCAATCCCGCAACTTCTTTCGGCTCTTCACCATCTATAAACTCAATCAAACATGGGGTAAGAATGTAAGCGCTGGTTTGGTACCACCCGAGCTTGTATTCCTCTTCAGCAGATTGCACTTGTACCGCCCTGCCCAGGACCCCTGACCCAGGTTGACCTTCGACAAGTGACGTGTAACGACCGCGTGGTGCAAGTGAGTATCCACGGACTTTGGCGTCTCGTAGTTTGGGGGGCTCAGAGGCTTCAAGGACCGTTTGGAGCTTGGCCGGCTGCCTGAGACTATCGTAGAAGAAGTAATAGACAGGCTTGTAGTGATATGGGCACGGATCAGGAGGTCTCGGATTTGAATGAGCATATAAGACACAGTCTCCAGAAGCAGGTTCGTCTTTATCTGACGATTCTCTCGGCTCAGACCCGGTCGGGGTTGTTTTGGGTGGAGTTCGAGGAATGGGAGGAAGAGGAGGCGGAGGCGGAGGAGGTGACTGTTTGCGCCCTTTGGCTCCAGGCATGATGGGCGATAGAAGGGAAATTTGGATGGCGATTGAGAATTTGAGATTTATAGAGACAATAAGACAAAGTGTGCCAGCCGATCTTATTAGAAGATAATGTTCTAGTGCTGGATTCCGAAGTTGGTGGAAAGGTGTTTGTAGAAGCAGTGTCACACGCTGTTGGCGGAAGCTTGCAGTTCTGAGCAGAACTATCTACAGTACCTTACCTTCCACCAACCTGTCTCACATTGTCCGTACCTTAAATTGGTGGTAGGTACCTATCTAGAGTGGCACGTAAGGTGTTTCCGCTGGTAAGGTAAGGTAGGGTACTGCTGATGGATTAATCGGGTTATACCTACCAATTCTATAACACGTCTAGACGTTATTTGCTAGAGTAGCACAGATAGCAGAGAAAGAGCACAAGACTCTGACCTAAAGGGTCAAAGAAATGCAACGGTGATCACGTTTGTTCATTATCATGCTTGTAATAGTAAAATCTAACTCTTGCTTGCGCGCTCATCGGAAAAGACAAGTCACCTACCTACGTTGCCTTGTCTGCCTCAGCTACCTTACGTCCAAGAGCTTTCTCCTTATCTGACTTGTTTAGATCCGAACTTGTCTTAAGGAAGCTTCTTCTTCTTGGACAACGACTCGATATACTTAGTGGTGTCATCTGGAAGCTTCTTCTTCCCCTCGGGAAATATTGACAAGAAATACTTAGTGGTATCATTCAACTTAGCCGTCTTCTTCAGCTTATCCTTGAGTAACTTCCTGTTCTTCATTTGTTCAGCTGATTTTTCAATCACATCCAAGATGATCTTGATCGCAAGCTCGATAAATGACTTAGCCACCTTCCCAACAACCTTCGCAACCGCTCTGCCGCATCGCTTATCCAACTTATCATTATCCAAACTGCGGGCCTTGGCCCGTGAGGGTCCAGGTTTCATCTTGTTCCATTCACCATCTGCTGTCCAGATGCCGGCCTTGGTATAATCTCCACTTTCACTTCCATCCATATATGCAAAGCGGAAGTACTCTGGTAAATCCAAAGTGCTGTTTCTGCTCCATACAAAGCTACGCTCCGTATCAACATCGCCAAAGTATGTACGGAAACGCTCGACGTCGTTTACCAGGATGCTGATCCCATCGTACAGCTGCCGTGGCGGCTCGTTCCATGTGAAGGTGATGTTTGACAATGTGTCTGTGCCATTGGCGAGGTGAATGACAGGCTCGGTAATTGATGGTAATTTGGAGCCCTTTTGAGCATCACCTTGTAGAGCTTCAGAGGTTTGGAGCACAGGGTCAAAGCCCCATCGAGCGATACCACTAATGAAGAGCCCAACGAGAAGTCCCTGGTATAGAAGAGATGGTCTTGTCTGCATGCTCGTTCCAGGAAGAAGCAGGAGGGCAATAATGTAGTGATGAATCCGCAGATTGAGGCTCGGAATGGTAAGGGAGATGAGGATGGCCCCGATAAGGAGTGCGTAGAGCTTGAGGTATTTGATCAAGCGTCCTTCTTTCCGGAAGAACCACACCTGTGAACAGACAATTGCGACAAGCACGATTATGATGATAGCAAGGGCTGCCCTGGCGCCTGGTTGCTGGTTCAGGTCGTGCTTGTTGAGGCGCGAAATGGGGATGAAGCTAAGGGTATAGTTCTCCATTCCACCAACCCAGCATCCGCCGAGCCACAAGATTGTCTTTTCGATCTGTGCTGTGAGACCCTTGAGAGTGCGACGAACACCCATCTTGTCGTACATGACCCATGCACAAAACATTGCAGGGAGGAACTTTCCGATCAAATTGGAGAACAATGACGCAACCGTTCTCGATGGAGGCGGGTCAAGTGCCATACCAACAGTCCAGAAGATGGCCGTGAAGATGGTGAAGAAGAAGAGCGGAGCGGAGTTGGTGAAGAGAGACAAAACTCCAGCAAAGACGGTTGAAACAGCCAACAAATCCCATCGCGAATCGATCGCGGAACATTTGACATCTGGAACGAAGCGGAAGGACAATGGGAAATAAGAGTCAAATCCTATACTTGAGATACCATGGTGTTTAGACGCAGCATAATTCTCATTACGGCCAACCAGCTCAACAACACCGCAACCGCCGTCTTGGTTCGAAACGACGCCGGCGTGGATAGCAGCAGCACAGACGAAGGAGTCTCCGCGGTACACAGGCTCAGCGGACCCATTGGTACCCGGCCCTCCTACAACCATGGGTGCATAGATGAGCTCTTGGTCCCCAACCGCTCTGGGGTTCAAAACATGGTAGCCTTCACAATTGGCCCTGCACCTGAATGGAAAACCACTGCCATTGAAAGGGCGACAGTCGCTTCCGTCCAGTCCGCACAAGTTCCCGGCGGCCCAATATGAAACACCGCATCCAATGGTTTGTGGCGTGCCCCATCCTTCGATCTCGCTGGCCATGGTGTCGCGGCGTTTAACGAGAGCGAAAGTGACGATCCAGATGGATAGATAGCAGAAGACGAGCCAAAATCGGTGTTTGAGGTTGGGAATGATGCGCTCAACAAGGACGAGGGGGTATTCCTGGATAGCTGGGAAGAGTGGTTTAATGCGAAAAGGTTGAGGGTTTACAGGGCCGTGAGACCATTTCGCAACCCATTTCGAAGCTCGTCGAATGGGGTATGGAACCCGATTCCATCTCTTCCAGGTAGTCTCATCTTGGATGAACCGTGGGGTCGAGGGGCCGCTGTCATCGACTTCGAGTGTCGTTCCGGTATCGAGCGGCGCATCAGGATGGGCATTCTCGAGATCGGAATCGCTGCCGCTGCCGCTGACGGGCACGACGCCGACGTCTATGGAATCGGTGCGAGCCATCAGAGGTTGTGATTCTTCGTCATCCTTACGGCCCACCATTTCCGGGAGCTCACTAAGAAATATATAGAAGAAAATATGAGGAATGGGTTGCGTATACGAGAGCTAATGGCCTCTGGGCTTGGCTCGGCGGATTTGCCTGGTCCGGAAGACCCGGTGCCGAAGGATGCAGAGGAAATGTGGAGAATGGGGAGTGCTTATCGATGTTGGTGTTTCGTGAGGATCCTATCGTGTCACACTTTTGGTTTCGTTTCTGACGTGAGTGCGGGGAGATACGAGACTGACGATAGGCGATTTTGAGTCGATGATGGTTTGACAATTCATACTGAGGTTTTAGGCGCGAAGTCTCTTTGTCCACTCAGTTACATCGTGTACCTCGATCGCTGAGACATGGGTGTCAGACCCGACGTAACCGTAACCCCTGGGGTATCGCAGTATCTATCCGTGAAAGTTTATGATAGTGATTGGTTGAGCATCAGCCCTGCGGCCCGGACATACTGTACCTAGTTCCCGTGAGACTGCGCTAAATAATAAGCAGGAACAGCGTGCGCCACTTTTATTCACCTTCAGTAAGTTGTATCAATGCACGCGACCAGACTCTACACCTAAATGCTGTATACATGTTCCTCAGTGACTGTATCATGGGCAAGGGCGTGTATTTCGAAGTCAGGTAGTTTATAGTGACAGATCTCGGAGTGACAGGGTATCACATGCACAACAATTCAGTTGTTGCATCCATTGTTGGTTGAACACTACTACAGCCCAGCACCCAGAGTCTCGGGAGTTTTCGAGTTCAACTAACGAGAAACTTACACAATTTCGTTTCACTTCGGTGTAACTTCTGTATCTTTATCCAGCCTTCTGAGGTCTTTGTTATTGTTATTATTATTATTATTATGCTCAAAACAGGCATCGCGAGTCAAGAAATAACAAGCAAACAAACAGACGGATGGCATCGTATCATAGGTAATTTTGTAGATCCTCGGGACTGCAGGAATTCTGATAGTCGAGGTGTCTCTGCTGCCTTTCGTTAACTTTCTATAGGATTAATGGTGGATACAACATCACCTCAATATTGCAAAGTAACTTACAGCTAAGTTCAAGATTGTTGGTTTGGTGCTCCGATAAATCTGTGCCCTAAGTTGCCAGCTGATCTTGATAAAACCTGTCTTTTCCAGTGGCATCCATAGATATCCTCTTCTGCAAAACGTGCGATTCTCCAACCTCATCATATCAACCATCGCTCAATTGAAGACATGATCACCACTCTCCAGAAACCACTCTGTCAAAGTCACGCCGTACTACGTACCGGGGTTTCAGTATTCTCGAGATTGTCTCGGTTCCATATCCCAACCCACCTAGCACGTTTTACACAACGCCAATGGCGACCACCTATCTTTCACTTGCAGCATCAAACCCGAGGACTACGAACAAGTTATCGACCAGCTCGAGCCACACCACCCTTGCGTGTTCTGTCAACGGACGAGAAACTTGACAAACTCATGGCGTGTGCAGCAAGATTCGAGCAGGAATTCAAAACTGCTGGGAGTATCAAACAACGTCTTGCGGCCATTGATAAAGGAAACCCGGCTATGGCCAAGTTTCGAGAGTCCCTTGTTCAAATGGCTGAGCGAGAAGATCTAGAGTCTTATACACGAAGGGTCAGCGAAGAATGTAAGCATGAACTGAGGGAGGCTAGGATAGATGGGGCCGGTAAGTAAACACAGCCTTCTGCATTAACTCTATACTAAGAATCTACTAGGGGGATGTGTGGTTTTCATGTTGTCCATGTTATTGATTATCTCGTTGATTGGAGCCGCAATACCGTCTGTTTCCAAAGACGAGGAGGACTCCACCAAGCCAGAATCGCAGAGCTTAGAGGAGAAAGATACGCCTCAGGCTGGCTCTACAAAGACTTATAGGAGGAAGACCAACAAAGCTGAAACGGAAACTCCTGAGGTAAAATGTACATGCCATCGCCCACTTGAGCTCGATAATACACGAGTGCTGTGACATCTGGTATCATGATGGAGCGCGCACTCGGGATCAACCTCATGGAATTGCGCATATTGATCTTTCATTCCTGAGGTTTTAGGCCGGCACTGAAATCACGCAACTCTTTTCTTTTCTTGTTTGTAGATTAGATACCCTCAACTCATTCTTTTCATATAGTAGTCGCTTGGCCTAATAATAGACTTTGATCACAAGATACATCTGAGCATCCCATAACTTCTTGACTTTTCGTGAGATTTCCAAGTGAAGAAAGCAGCGAAATAATACCATCTATGGAGTGAGACTCTATTGCTCCTTATATTTAGTAGATTCTCTCGTGTGGTTACAGTACCCAAAGTTTTGGTGTTGCTCATGGTTGTTTTTCTTGGTGACTCTCAGAAAGCAACAAAAACTTCTGTGAGGTGGCCAAGGTGCAAAAAAAAAAGAAAGAAAGAAAAATAAAAAAGGCTCATCTAGATTTCCAAGCTCACATAAATCTATATTAGACTTACTTAGGTTGTGTTATGACTGAGGATGAAAGTAAAAGGTTTCTTGCCTTCCCTTGAGGTAAGTAGGTATTGTTCTTCACCGTCACTCCCCTCCCCGCCTTTCCCTAGCCGCCCATTAGGCATGAGTTTTCTTCAATTTCCAATCATATAAGAATTGAAACCCAACGTAGATTAATGAATTAGAATGTCCTTAACTTGCTATTGATTTATTATCTACCTAGGTAGATACTATTGGCGTTGATATATCTACCATATCGACGGATAGATGACTTACATCGGGTTAACCTCGGAAGTAGAAGCACAGTGCATCAGTGCGCACTCACACTCCCCACATCTAGCTAATCCTTGCTGCAAATACTCACAAACTCCTTGTACAGACATACAAGGCCATCACAAGTCAAGATGGCACAACCTGCATCAAAAGAATCAACACTAACAATGTTTGAATTACTAAAGCCTTCTACTGCTGCAACTGAAGCTGGTGTTGCTCGGCTTGGTCGTCTAGCATTCGCTAGTAATCGAAGGATTATGCAGACACCAAACTACATCGCTGTTGCATCTCGAGGAGTTGTTCCTCACTTGACTCCAGACAATGTCGCCAAACACACAACATTTGATGCCGCATATCTAGCAATCGAGGACTGTATGAAGATGAAATCTATTTTTGAGTGTTAGTCTAACTTTGAGAACAGTTCTTGAGAAATCACAACCTCCTGTTCTTCAGTTGCCCCCTGGTACACCAAGAAATCTTCAGGGCTTTACTGCTTTCCCTTTAGATCGAGCACTTATTCTCGGACCAAGACGGTTCCCAGCTGTGACAACGCCTGTTGGAAACGGTGCTCATCATGTCAGCATTTTTACCTCTACCGGTTTCCGCAATCTCACCATCCCCGAGTTTGCTAAGACTATTGAACTCACTCAACCAGATATCGCCATTCCTCCAGCTGACCTCTTCCACTCCAGCTCAACGCCAACTTCAAAACGTCAAATTCGCATGGTTGAGAGAACCGAAGAATGGGTTGATGAATTCTTTCATCTCTCGGACCCTAAGGGTCGTCTAAAAGAGATGGGTGTTTCCATCTTTGCTCCTGTATTGCCTGTCGAGTACCCTATACAGTGGGACTACTTGCGGTATCTTGCAGAAGACGTGCGAGATTGCCTCTCTGGTCTTGCAATTTATGACGTTAACCTTGTCCCTGAGCTGGCGAACTATCCCTCTCTTGGATCTCTGCCGCGGTTGTCATTTGGACCATCTAAGAGCCCCCAGGATATTCTGCGACAGATCGCTCTGGGTATCGATATATGCACGGTACCTTTCGCCAACACTGCTTCTGATGCAGGCATCGCCCTATCGTTCACCTTCCCACCCCCCGAGTCCTCCGACATGCAGCCACTGGGTATCGATATGTGGTCAGAGGAGCATACGACATCCCTGCAGCCTCTAGTGAACGGTTGCCAATGCTACACTTGCACCAAGCATCACCGGGCTTTCATTAAGCACCTACTGAATGCGAAGGAGATGTTGGGCTGGAACCTACTCCAAATTCACAATCATGCCATTCTCAGTTCATTCTTCGAAGGCATTCGAGCAGCTCTCAACGAGAGCGCCGAGAAGCTTGACGAGCTTCACAAGAAATTCTTGACTGTTTACGAGCCCGAGGTCCCTGCTGGAACTGGAGTGAGACCCCGGGCCAGGGGTTACCATTTCAAGAGCATAGCTGGTCAGGCTAAGATCAACGAGCCTAGCTGGCAAGCGTTTGATTCGGTCGATGCCAGTCCCCACCCCGAGGCTATTGCAGAACCTCTGGCAGCTGTCGATGGAACACTGCCCGTCGATGAGGTTGCACCGAGTTTGGAGAAGTGACGGAGCTAATGTAGAAAGCCGTTCCTGTCATGTCAGGTACGGTCGCTGCGAAGATGTTATTCCGACGATCTGGCTCGGCCCACCTTTGATGCATGTTGATCAAGAGAAGCTGTGATCTGGCCAGGCAGATTGGTGTTTGATCACCATGATTCCACTTAACGCAGTTGTCGATCTTACTACGGCTATAGTAGTCTCGCGTGACTTATAGAATAGAGCCTTACGCATATTTTGCTCGGTTGTTGGAACCGGAATAGACAGCGAAAAAGTCGATCCTAACAGTCCATCCGATTTTCCCGTGAACCAACAACACCACAAAAGATAAGAAGAAGAAGAAGATCTGTTCACGTGCCGAGCGAGTCCGCTCAAGAGTCTATGAACATACGACCATGAAAGTTTATTGCTGAGCTTCGTAAAATTGCAGGTCCAACCACTCAATGCCGAATTTGGAGCACGTTTCGGTGAGCCATATGAGGCAGCTCCGAGCAGAATTACACAACTGGTCTTATCTTCATCAACAGTCTAGAATGTGCGTATTTTTTTTTTTTTTTTAACACCTGCCTATAAGAACTAAGGCGATGAACTCATGGACTAGCCAATACCCTATACAGATACTTTCATAAACTTTGCCAACGGCATCCTAAATTTATGATGAAATTGACAGAGTTTAGGCTGAAATTTACTACTGAATCACCACAGTAGGCTTGTTATCTTGATACTCTGCAATTTTTCACCAGGCACGCATAGTTCATGAACAAGAGCATCGAATAGAAAGGTCACCAGTGGTAAGAGTGTTACGCCACCTACGCCGAGAAATCCACCGGAGACTTGGTACGACGTCAAGTTAGCAATTCGGCCGACAAGGCCCGATCGAGTTATACTAAGAAACAAGCTTGTCTGCAAAGTGGAATAAGAAGGATGAAGCTTTAAGCTTGATTGAAGCTAGCCAAGGCCTGCTCTCATGGATCTGGGGATCTGTGGAACTGCGGGAGCAGGGGGTAGAGGAGCCAATTGAACCTCACAATTCGCCCACGAGCGGCATCTGAGCTTCTGGAGAGAGCCACAGCCGAGAATCCCTGTCGTCTTTCTGCTCTGATCTCAGCTGCAACTGGTGCTCTCGGGTGAACTTGAACTGGGATATCATGAGCCGGGACGTGGCGTTCACGTTCGGTCAACGACTTGGGACAGGAAAATACGAGCCAAGGATCGGGGGATAGGGATCGGAGATACAACATGTCAACGCTCATCATGGCACCTGGGTTACATGAGGGATCATGATTTGACCTGTTTCGACTAGTACCAACGGCGTCCATCGCCCTCCCCGCTGCCAATCCGATGATTTGAATCCATGATGCTCCGTAATAGAGAACTGACAAGCATAAAAACTAGTTGCAGGGTCCTTTTGCAAGGTACGGGCCTGGCACAACTTACACACGTGCTATGGTCCTCCATCATGAGGCGCCAATTCCCTTCCGTAATGCAACACAGCAGATGCACTTTTTTCATCCCAACATACTGGATCTGCCCGTACTCTCTCTCGCCGATCTAAACCTGTCTCGGGTGTTTGCCCTGGCCGTTTCCTGAGCTTAATTGGCCAGATGCAATGCGACGTTAGGCCAAGATCAGTTCATCATAAGTCTCCTCAGCTTGTCCCACAGAGGAAGGCCAATTTTCTATCCGTGACATGGGATAGCTTCTCGGGGACGAATTTGTCTTCCGAGAGGCAGCAATCCACGTGGGATCGGCGTAGAGGCTATAAAGCATGATGCCCTCTCTGAAAGTCTAACTTATCGAGCTCCCCTCTCAAGCTGCCTCAGCTCGCGCCAACCACCAGCTTCCGCTTCTCAATCCTTGGAAATTGGTATCAGACTCACCAGAATGGTCAAAATCAATGCCATTGCCGCTGTCGCGGCTTCAATTGCTGCTGTGTCTGCTCAGACCTACCAGCGTCTCGGCACATGTCCCACTCTGGGCTGTGTTCTTCCCCCCGACCAGAGTGATTTCCTGCCCGGCCAGCTCTTCGATCTCCGTGTCGAAGTCCACGCTCCCGTGAATGGCTCCGAGGCTGCTCATAACGGAAAGCCTGATGAGAAGTTCACCGTGACCATCGCCAAGAAGGGCCAGAAGGCCAAGGACTTTGCAAAGGCCTTTGGCGTCAGTGAGCCCAAGCTCGAGACATGGAAGTTCAAGTGGTACGAGGATCTATTTGCCGAAGACGAGGACAAGCCCAGCATTGTCAACGTTGCTTCCAAGGTCTACCGCAAGATTGCCCTCTACGAGCCCGGCACGTACACCGTTACCCTGAACTACTACAACGGCGAGAAGACCACTGCCGAGTGGACTGTTCGTGAGCTTCAGCCTAAGCGAAAGGCCAAGAATGTCATCTTCTTCATTGGTGATGGCATGACCACCAACATGGTAAGTCGAATCACAATGTGAGAGGCTCGGCTCGTGGAGCTGACTAGTTTCATAGATCACTGCCGCTCGTCTGTTGGGACACAAGAGCATCAACGGAAAGTACCAGACTCTGATGAAACTGGACGAGTTCCCCGTTCTCGGCCACCAGATGACCCATTCGATCGACAGCTACATCACCGACTCTGCCAACTCTGCCTCTGCTCTTTACACTGGCCACAAGAGCACTGTCAACGCCATGGGGTAAGTAAACTATCGCAACCACTTGAGATTACAAGCTAACAACTCAGTGTCTATGCTGATTCATCTCCCAACCCCTTCGATGACCCCAAGGTTGAGACCATTGTTGAGGTCTTCAAGCGTGTCTGGGTAAGTCTGTTCCAAATTGGGTTCACTCTCAAATTCTAATGGTGATAGGGCGGTGCTTGGGGCGCTGTTTCTACCGCTTTCCTTGCCGATGCTACCCCCATTGCTCTCAGTGGTCACACCCGTCTCCGAAGCCAGTATGGTCCTTTGATCGACCAGGCTCTCAACGGCATGACCAACTACAGCTGGACCCAGCACGGTGGCCCCGATGTTTTCTTCGGTGGCGGTGCTGAGAACTTCTTCGCCGGTAAGGGCTCTTACCAGGGCAAGGACTACTACAAGGAGTTCCAGAAGAAGGGTTACACCGTCTCTCTTAACAAGACCTCTCTCCTCAAGGCCGATAAGAGCAAGCGTGCGCTCGGTGTTTTTTGCCAGAGCAATCTCCCCGTCTGGCTCGACCGCAACGTCTACAAGGATAACCTCGAGGGCCGCGACAACAACCCTACCGGCGGTAAGGGTGATGCTTCTGATCTCCCTGGTCTCAAGGATATGACACTCAAGGCCATTGACGTTCTTGCTACGCGTGGCAAGGACAAGGGTTTCTTCCTCATGTCTGAGGCTGCCTCTATCGACAAGCAGATGCACGCTCTTGACTACGACCGTGCTCTTGGTGATCTTCTCGAGCTTGACGACACTGTCCGCGCTACTGTTGAGAAGCTCAAGAAGCTCAAGATCCTTGATGAGACCCTCATCATCGTCTCTGCTGATCACGGCCACGGTTTCGAGTAAGTCCACCTCCCCAATAGCTTCCAAATCAGATGACTAACAGTCGCAGCGTCTATGGTTCTGCCGATACTGAGTACCTCGCCCAGCAGGAGGATGACCGTGACAAGCGCCGTGCCATCGGCACCTACGCTCAGTCTGGTGAGTCTCAGTACACCAAGAAGGCCAAGGGCATCAACTACGGCACTGGCGCCAACTTCCCTACCAACTGGGAGCCCCGATACGCCATCGCCGCTGGTGTCGCTGCCGTCCCTGACCACCGTGAGGACTACAAGGTCAAGAAGGCCGGTCCCCGCGAGGCTGCCGTCGAGCTCAAGGACGATGACTACTACGCCAACCCCGAGGACTCTCCCAAGGGTTTCCTCATCAACGGTACTATCAGCACCGATAACGCCCAGGGTGTTCACTCTCTCACCGATGTCCCTGTCTATGCTCTTGGTCCTTGCCAGGAGACTTTCAGTGGCACTTTCAACAATGTTGACATCTTTTACAAGATTGCCAACTGCCTTGGTCTTGCTCAGGACAAGAAGAAGGGATATTAGGGAATTCTAAATCAGCGGCGGTGGTGGGCTTACGACGAGATGAATGAGTGATGTATAAGTTGGTAGATGATAGAGATGCAAGTGCTGCGAGGTGTAATAAGAGGAACTTTTGAGCAATGAGCAATACACATTTGAATATTCACAGATTTTTATTCATTCGCATTTTGAATGCGAGCATATCTGGTTGTTAATTGTTACAGATTTCTTGTGATCTTCCTCGGGGCCATCCCACTTTGACTCATGGGTTTTCTTGCTGATAGCGAATTCCGAGGCAATTCCAGACTTTTTCTAAGTCGTCACTCATCAATCATAAATTCATAACCCTTCCTTCCATAACATTTCCCATATGATACACGTGCGAATATGACTCGGCATTCGTCAAACTTCGAATGCACCCTAGTCAGTAGAAGATCTGCTTGCCGATGTCATGAGGGGATAACTAGTCCGTTGTTTGAAGGCCAAGCTGATCAATCAGCGACATGACGCCGTTCATATCGGTAGTCTCTGGATCGTCATGATCTCTGGGACGAAGACAATCGCCGTTCAGCCAGATGGAGAGACGATCATGGTTGTGAGCACGCTTTCGAAGCTTCTGAATCTCAGGGCAGCAAACCCCCCCTGCGACAACGAGTTGGATGTTCATGGTATGATGGCACATATCATCTAGCCGGTCAAGGTGGTTGGAAAAGAAACCTGGTCCTCCAGCTGTCATGATGCCTGCAAACCCAAGAGTTGTGAGCTCTGCAATGACAGCTTCTGAGTTTCCACGTTCAGCGAAGTGATCGAAAGCACGGTTAAAAACACAGCCAAATGGCTTGGCCATGTCAATGAGATAGCGACAGTATGCTGAATGAATCACAATTTTGTTGCGAGAGTTCTCGACTGTTTCCTCATGGCTACGCCTAACACATCCAAACACGAAAGAATCTCCGCGGATAGCATTCATGACGCCTGTTTCCTTGAGCTGGCGAATAGACTCGCTCATCTGGACGAGTTCATTGTTAGAGTAAACGTAGTCGTGAGACTCGCTGGGACCAGAAGGGTTAGGAGCTCCACGGGGTCGAATGACGCAGCTGATTGGGATGTGGATCTTTCTTTTGAGATGACGAAGCTCCTGGGCGGTGGGAGTAAGTCCGCCTACGGTAGAGGAGCCCTTTCGGCAGAGGAGAAGACGCTTTGCACCAAAGTTGGCGGCTCTGAGAGCGTTGTGGGGGCCATAGACTGTGACCTCGAGAGGGATCTGTCGTGGGTATTTAGCTGGCAGGGGAGGCATCTTGAATCAGTTGAGATGGGTTGGTTGATGTTGGTCTGAGGACACTGTCAGGTCAGATGGAGATGGAGATGGATGAGAGGCGAGAGGCGAGAGTTTGTGATGTTGTGAAGATGAAGCCCGAGGACGATAACGGTGAAGAAGAGAAGGGGTCATATTGATCAGCTGAGAGTATTCGCTTGTCAGGTGATGATGATGCCATTGTAAACTCCCTATTTCAGCAGTGAAGCACAGCTCATACCGGAGTTGATGGTGACTGCCATGTTGAATCATCGAACGAACCCAGATGTTGAAGAACGTTTTGTTGCCAATGTCTCCACCCAGTAAAGGCGCGTATACGCAGATTAATTCATTGACTAATAATTCTCAGTGCTTTGTTTAATAATTTTTCAAACTATAGACTTCTATCAGATGGCGCCCGTGATAAATTCGTTGGTGTTGACGTTGCCTTGCCAAAGCCCGTCTGCTCCAACCTCGCCTCATCCCACCACGGTACGTAAATGGAAATCAATTAAACGCCCCTCGGCCAAGGATACCCCGCTAGGATTGCACCGCAGTGGAGCATCTAACCCCTGTAAAGAATCACAGAGCTTCTATTTACAGTGGAGCAGGGCAGCAACTGGACCACTAATGCCAGGCGTTTCTGCAATGTTTTTAGGGGACCTGCAGAGGCAAAAAAATTACCGTGAAAAAAACAGGGGTCTTTCGGCGCGGGAGCCAATGACATCAGCGAGAACCCCACCTCGAGAAAAAAAAATTGTTGATTTTCACCGCTGAGGAGCTTTCATAACTTGAGATGAGATTTTTTTTAATGGGTGCGGGCAGAGCTTTTAGTAAATAAATAAAGCACCTCTACACCGATCTTCCTCGCCCCTCTCTCCTCTTTCACATCTTTCTCTTTTTTTTTTTTGTCCTTTTATACTCTACAAGATACCCCTCAGTTTCTCTCGTTATATCGAGTGATTTGAATGCATCCTGATTCTTTCAAATTAAAGTTCAAAATGTCTGCCGGAGATATGCACGACGAGCAGGTCAAGGAGGCCCTCATCACCTATGAGAAGCTCCAGGCCATCGAGGATGACTTCGAGGATGTTGAGCTCGAGATCCGTAAGCCAGTTCTTATCTCTACCTCACAGAAACTCTACTAACAGCAGCAGTCCGTCAGCAGGATAAGCTCACCAAGGACCTCTACGTCAAGCGCCAAGAGGTCATCGCCAACATCCCCCAGTTCTGGCCCCTCGTTTTCGAGCAGTCCCCTCCCGAGGTCGATGAGTACATCCAGCCCAGCGACTCCGAGCTCCTCCTCAACGCCCTGACCGGCCTCTCCGTTGAGCGCTTCGAGCTCCCCAACGGTGACCCTCGCTCCATCTCCCTCAAGTGGGAGTTCAAGGAGAACGACTGGTTTGAGGACAAGGTTCTCGAGAAGAAGTTCTACTGGCGCTTCCACAAGGACGGCTGGGCCGGTCTCGTCTCCGAGCCCGTCGATATCAAGTGGAAGGAGGGCAAGGATCTGACCAACGGTATGCTCAGCCTCGCCAAGAAGGTCTACGATGAGGAGAAGGCTGGCAAGAAGCTCGGTGAGACCGAGGCCTCCAAGAAGCTCCACAAGCTCATGGAGGAGACCGGCATGGGAGGTGTCAGCTTCTTCTGCTGGTTCGGCTTCCGCGGCCGCAAGGTCAGCCCCGAGGAGTCTGAGGAGGGCCGCAAGCTCGAGGAGGAGAAGCGCAAGGCCCGCAAGGAGGGCAAGTACGATGAGGATGATGATGACATGGACGAGGACGACGATGATGATGAGTACGAGTATGAGATCTTCCCCACCGCCGATGATCTCGCCGTCTTCATCGCCGAGGATCTGTGGCCCGGTGCCATCAAGTACTTCAGTATGTACCTCTCACAGCGCGAAGCAGAGACAGTTCAGGTTTAACAAGCAATGCTAGCCAACGCCCAAGAGGCCGATGATATCCCCAGCGACCTCGAGTTCGAGGAGATGGACGAAGATGACTCTGATGACGATGAGGCCCCTGCCCTGAAGAAGCGTAAGGCCTAAACCGTCCAATGATTTTTTTTGTTTGTTTTTGTTTTCATGATGATCTAATTTTTCTCTTCGTAAAGAATAGACTAAGGCACGCGGATGAAATGATGGCTACGAAAAACGGGTATGGGATCAGGAAAATGGAATGGATCTACCGATTGGGTTTTCGGTAGATAATGAAATAAAAGGATTGAATTTATCAGCTGTTTCTTGAGTCTTTATGTGATATTAGGACAGAATGAAATGATGTCGCACACTGCTGTTTATTACTTTGCCATGGTCTATCTTGAAACTCTCAAGGGACGGCCTGGTCAGTAAAAGACATGAATATTCTTCACGCTTTGTGAAGCATGATTCTGGATAACTTCGCCTATGCAAAAGCGAATTAACCTCATCAGGCGGTTAATTCTACTCATTAATTGGTGATATCTCTCTTTTTTGGTGGTGTCTCTTTTTACAGGTCGTAAAAAGAGCGGGGCATGACACCCTCTGATGATGTCAAGTGATGGAAATCCGGGGTAGCTTCCTCTTTGTGGTTGTTGATGTTATAAACGGGAAATAAATAAATACGAGACTACTTCAAGTCAGCAAATGATTCCAAAGAGTTACTAATTCGGACTTGCCCAAGAACTCCCCGCTCGAAGTCCAAGTGCGAGATCCGATATCTGATTATCGCGGGTTGGTCTGGTCTTCATTTGTCAGCCCACCTTGTTTGTATGTGATATCATCGTCACCCCAAGTCCACATCACATGTTGTGACATTTCAAAAAGGCTACATTTCTCTGTGCTATCTGTAGCCACATTCAAATACATTGTAGTTCCCTCATGTTGGCGAGATCGAGTTTGAGAGTTTTTGCTAGACCTACTACAAGAATACGATACTTAACAATGGCAACTCCTTTCAAGATTCAGCTGGAACCCCAGAACTCGGGGCTGTTAGGGATGAAGCTTGGCCAGAGTGAGGCCTCAAAGGCGACTGACCTGCTGCAGAAGGATCTAGAGGTAACCTGAACTGAATCAACACTCTGTATCAAGTCAAAGACTAATACTGATCAGAACCATCATGTCTTCTTCAACGAATCTGGCTTTCACGACCATGTAAATGCCCTTATATAGATGTCTCATACTTCGCTAACGACATTAGATTGTTCATCAAGTGTTAACTTTGTACGGTACCGGCGCAACAACAAAGGATCTGGACACAGCCTACAACGCCAACAAGACATATCAGCTTAAGGCCATGAAACCAAAGCCCGATGTCGTTGATAAACTGGAACACGGCTCAGACTGGTCAGAATATCTTGGAAAAGGTAGAAACTATGCTACATTCTTTCGTTTCTTTCAGGATGAAATAGAAAGAATCGGATGGCAGGACACACTCAAGGAGTATCTCTTTAAAGACGATGCACGAGGTCGCGACATGCAAAGCCGTCTATTTGCCGGTATCCTTCATCCACTTATTCAGTTGCTGTATGGCATGGAGTGGTCACAGCCCATGATCATCGCTTCAGCTCTTGCACAGTCTGCTGTTCATCGAGACGATTATAAAGAGTTTCTCACAGCCGCTGCTGAAAAGGCTCAAGCTTCCGATGCACCACCTAAGATGAAGACCATCGGCGGCCTTTATGAAGACGCCGTAAAGAATGACAAACTTCGAACAAGCTCGCATTGGGATGATTCCAACCGGATCTTTGACGGTGTGTTTACGAGGGCGAAGGATGAGATGATCACGTTGGCTGCGAGAGTGAGGATTGACGAGGAAGAGCTGGACGAAGAGATTGCCGAGATGGTGCATCATTCTGCTTTCGTTGCTTCAGCTGCTGCTTTCCATCCACCTCATGCTCCAAGATTCGAATTTATCCTCATGCAAGTCTCTCCTTTCCACACTGACCACATTGCTAACTGCGACAGGCATCACATAACATCGACACCATTCTTTCTCATGCTAAAAGAACAGTCCTGGATTCCGGCATCAACCAAGGCGCGCTTCCTGGAGAACAAAATCCGCATGGATCTCCTGCAGTACATCGCTCGTGGCTCGCCAGCACTTCGCGGCGATTTGCTCCGTGGCTATAAGCCCAAGGATGGGGATAGTCTGGTGGGTAAGCCAGAAGATCTGTTTCCGAGGATTCACAAGGTTGTGGATGATGGCCACACTGTCAAGTTGGCCAGGGCATTGATGCTGGCGCAAAGAGTTACAAAGCCGTATGAGAACAAGGAGTGGGTGAAGATCAAGGGAGATGACGAGTGGTTGAGGGCTGTGTACCTGTTGCTGGATGCCAACGAGGAAGCTGATAGGCAGGGAGGTACCATGTGGGTTAGATCTTCAGGGTTTGATGAAGCTTGGGAGGAGATTCCCAAGGCTAAGATGTAATACAACGGAGACTAAAGGCTTGTATGATATGCATGGGTATTATGAATCGTATTTACCGTCTATTCTAAACCAATCCATTCATCAGATCCAGCCTCAGACTGCTCATCTCCATCAACATCCATAAGCTTCACGTCCACAGTTTTGCCACTTTCCAATGCCTTGACATCCTTCTTTCCAGACTTATCCTCCGCTTGACCCAACAAATAATCAACCATGTACACGTTTTCGTCAGCAAGTCTCCTAATCTCATCCCTCATCTTGGATACAGCTCGCGCAACGACTCTTAGCTCAATATCGGCCTTGGCACGGTTTGCCGAGAGCCAAGCTCCGTGCTTATCCACGATAGCCTTGATCCAGACGAGACAGAACTCGATGTGGGGTGACTCCTCGGTCTGGGCGGCGACGAAGCGGAGAAGACGAGAAACATAAACGGTAGGGAGGTCGGCAACAACGAGAGGAATTTCGGCGGAGGGGATGGCTTGGAAGACTCGCTTGATCAGACCAGCTTCGTTGAGGCGGAATGCCATGACAAGTGCCTTGAGGTAGTCTTGCTCTGTCTCGAGCACACCGAGTGTTGAAGCAGGGGTGATCTCCATGTTCAGGTCGAAAGGGTCGAACTGGATGTCCTGATCCAAACTATAGATCAAGAGACCCTCTGTAGAGGCAGCGCAGAACGCAGTGCCTGCAGGTGAGAAACCAATGCCTGTCACACGCACCTCAGGGACCTTCCTTCGTGCTGAAGGATCACCGCGTTTTGACCCTGGCAACGAGCTATCCACGCGGTCTTCGCGGTCCGAGGCTTCCTGATCGTCGAGGTCTCCAGCGGGGCCGGCTTCAGTCAATAACTTGCTGTTGAGGAATTCCTGGGTACCGGAGAGAGAAAGGTTGACGCTGACAGTGTACTTCTTCAGCAGCACCATGGTGGTCACGGAGTACAAGCAGATGTACTTGCTGTTTCCACCAGCCAAGAGACAGCTGCCATCAGCGCTATATCTGATTGTGTTAAAGCTCTTTGTGCCGGCCATATTAGCCGCTGTTCGGCGATCTGTGAGTTTTCGTCCTCCTGAAACATCTCTTCGTCCATCCACTCCAGAAGTCTGCTCTGCATCTGTTACCGACCAGAAAGTAAGCTGGCCATCTAATGTTGAGATGGCAAGTTGCAAAGAATCTGGACGGACAGCAATATCGAGAACATCGGCCTGGAGCTGCAGAGGCTCGCTGGTCTGTGTCCGGCTGAAGATAGACCAGATACGGGCTGTGCGGTCCCAAGAACCACTAATAAGTGAGTCACCATTGGGGGTGAATGCGAGAGACGAGACAGGGCCCTCGTGGCCTGATAGCTGATCAAGAAGTTGGCCTGTCTGGACGGACCAAATGTGAATGTCGAAGGAATCGAGAGATCCAGCAGCTACGATTTCGCCGCTGGGGTCAACAGCCATGCATGAGAATGACAGTCTCGTAGGTGCTGTGAAAGTTCGGAAGTTTCGGTACCGGATTAAATCCCAGGCTCGAATAGATCCATCCAAACTTGATGTGAAGAGAACATTACCCTTCTTGGCAAACTCGCAAGCTGTAACGCCGCTAGTATGCTCAGTGAAGGTAACTATACAGAAGCCTGACTGAATGTCCCAGACCTTAATCTTTCCGTCATCGGCAGTGGTGATGATGCGCTGGCCGTCAGGTGAGTAGACCAGAGCGTTCATGGCGTCGAAATGCCCCTGCTGTTTAAGGATGTAAGATTCAGACTGCCACTCCCATACCAGTAATTGCCCCAGCTTGGATGCACCAAACGCCAACCACTCGCCACTTTTGTTGATGGTGACAAAGTCGATATCGTTTTGCGAGATGCTCAGCTTGTGTATCATGTTGAAGTCGGGCATCTCGTACAGGCCAAACAGACCGTTGGAAAAACCAGCAACCAGGAGATTCGTCTCAGGGTGGAAAGCGGCACATCGCACATGAGCGCTTCCCTGCATGAAGTAGTGTCGTTGGACAATGCGCCATCGCATATCTGAATCATCATCGCCGTCATCCATCTTGTCGTCGTCATTAATACGGTTGATAGGCTTAACATATTGCCAGTCAAAGACGGCGCCATCCTTGCTAACAGTGTAGATCATCTCCTGGTTTTCTGAGAACCAAGCGCCAATGACAGCCTGTTTATGGCCTGAGAGCACTGTGGGGGTGAAACCCTCCTCGGGGTTCAAACTCCATATCCGCGCCGTGAGATCCTTGGAGGTTGTGAGGAAGAATCGTGAGTCGCTGGACCACTCAATGTAGCTAACGGTATCGAAATGGCCGGTATGTGTGTGGTATCGAACGAAAGGAGCAAATTCGAGTTCACCCTCGGCAGAAGCATCGGGGGTTGAGGGGACGTGCCAGACCTCAATTTTGCGACCCAGTCCCACGGCGAAATGTCGACCAGATGGCGAGAATGAGAGCGCTGTGACGGAAGATCGGAAGGAGAAGTGGTATATGGATATCCTTCGGGGGACATTGGTCAAGATCGCGTGTCCATCTTCGTCAATGGAGAGGAGAAGGTTGCCGCGTGGTGTAAGTCCGATACGGGCAATGTTTTTGCGATGAGCGAACGGGAGGGTGTATGATTTGTTTCTGAGGAACAATTAGTTTTGGCCCTTTCATTTTGAAGTTCAGACCGGCTTAAAGTAACTTACTCTACCAGATTAAAGACAGTCACTCTGTTGCCGACTGGCGAGAAAAGATGGGTGCCATCGGGGCTATAGAGCAGGTTGCCCTGGCAGTAAACAGTGCCCAGCAAGTTCGAGAACTATAGTGATAAGTCAATACATTGTATCGAAGCCGGAAGCATCTCATTGCCATCCTTACCTTGAAATCGGTCTTCATTATTGTCTGCAGGTCATAGCCATGATGCTTCTAAACATCAAATCGCAAACCCGCCAAAAATTCATCGTTGCGCCTTATCGATAAGAGCCGATTTTTTGCGACAGTCGGCGGCGGAGTTATTCCGAGACCATAATCTGCCACGAGAATTCCATTGTGGCTGGCCCCTCTGGGAGTAAGAAAATATCCGACGTTAAGCCAAAGTGCCAAAAATACCTGCGTCTAGGACCCACTGAAAATATACTAAACTACACTAAACTACACCAAATTTACCTAAGTCTTTTTGTCACTTAGGATAAAGGACCTACTCTTTTTGGCTCCCCTCGACTAGCTCCTGGCCAAAGCTCAAGGGACCAATGCAAGCTAGGGGCAGTGGCTGTTTACTCGATCCTGCATAGCAAGACCCGTTTTGTTTGGCAGTTTCCCTTGCTGCCCCGTGTCCACTAGCCACTGTCCACTCACGGTACCGTGTCAACGCTAGCCTATCAGAAGCAAGCGTCCCTGGCAGTTGCTTTAGGGGGAAAGGGCAGGAAATTCGTTCCAATTCCCCTGAACTCAGGCAAGCACGAGCTGTCCCTAAACCTCCCTCTCCACCTTGAACCTTTGCACTCGTTCGACCTTCATCGCGATATCGCAGTCGCTAGTTGTCTTGCATTGCATTGTCTTTGTTTTAAAGTCGTGTTTACGCTTCAGATCCTCTACTAATTCAACCCTTATCTTCCCATACCCAAATCAACAACTTCAAGATGGCTTCTGCAGCTGCCGAGAACGCTTCACCGATTGGTATTGCCAATCTGCCCAACCAGCGACACAAGATTGTCGCGAAGCGTGGCGCCGGTTTCACTATTATGGTATGCTTCTAAGCAATCAAATCACTCGTTTTGCATTGCTATATATACATAACAAGGCACATCGAGATCTTCTGAACTATTGCTCACCGCATTATGTCTAGGTTGCTGGCGAGTCTGGTCTGGGCAAGACTACCTTCATCAACACTCTTTTCTCCACCACCATCAAGAACTATGCCGACCACAAGCGCCGCCACCAGAAGCAGGTTGACAAGACTGTCGAGATCGAGATTACCAAGGCCGAGCTTGAGGAGAAGTTCTTCAAGGGTATAGCTCTGAATGAAGCACACTGTTACTTAACTCTCGCTAACACCCCCTTTCAGTCCGACTGACCGTTATCGATACACCCGGATTCGGCGACTACGTTAACAACCGCGATTCTTGGATGCCCATTATCGAGTTCCTCGACGACCAGCACGAGTCTTACATGCTTCAGGAGCAACAGCCCCGCCGCCAGGACAAGATCGATCTTCGTGTCCATGCCTGCCTTTACTTCATCCGCCCTACCGGCCACACCCTCAAGCCTCTCGATATTGAGGTCATGAAGCGCCTCTGCTCGCGTGTCAACCTTATCCCCGTTATCGCCAAGGCCGACACCCTCAGCCCCGCCGACCTGGCCAAGTTCAAGCAGCGTGTAAGTAATTATGCATTGAGTTCACAGCCCCCAATTCTAACTCTATCTAGATTGTCTCTGTCATTGAAGCCCAGAACATCAAGATCTACCAGCCCCCGATCGAGGAGGACGATGAGGCTGCTGCTCAGCATGCCCGCAGCCTTATGAACGCTATGCCTTTCGCTGTTATCGGCTCAGAGAAGGACGTCAAGACCGGTGATGGCCGCATTGTCAAGGGCCGGCAGTACTCTTGGGGTGTTGCCGAGGTTGAGAATGAGGACCACTGCGATTTCAAGAAGCTCCGCTCTATCCTGATCCGAACACACATGCTCGACCTTATTCACACCACCGAGGAGTTGCACTACGAGGCTTACCGCGCTCAGCAGATGGAGACCCGCAAGTTCGGCGAGGCTCGTCCCCGAAAGCTCGACAACCCTAAGTTCAAGGAAGAGGAGGAGGCTCTCCGAAAGCGTTTCACCGAGCAGGTCAAGATCGAGGAGCAGCGTTTCCGCCAATGGGAGCAGAAGCTCATCTCCGAGCGCGACCGTCTCAACAAGGATCTCGAGCAAACCCATGCTCAGATCAAGCAGCTCGAGCAAGAGCTGGAGCAGATGCAGGGCAGCGCTGTCCGCAGCCACGGTCGCCGCTAAACGGTTTCGAGCACGCCTTTATGCATACTTGCTTGGCTGCAGTTGGACAGTCGTTTCTTCAAGTTTCTTTTACCTGGAGCTCCGTTTTGGGGTTTGGAGTTGAAAAATGAAAGGTCCGAAGAATACCACAAGAAGACAGGAGAGGGACCACGAGTTCATGGATACATCTGCTCGCTCTTCCCTACGGAGGTCAAGGAGGAGCTGCCCTTGCTGGGACTTGTTATCATGGCCGCGGCATGTTGTGTAGGAGTTATGATTCCCTCCCCATGATTTTGTTTGTTCTTGGTTGCTATGCCGGCAACTCATACCCACAAGTACGAGACGCCTTTGAAGCGAACAAGACGTATGGAGAAAGCCTTGATAGTCTTGCCCTTTTTTTATTACAACCTTTTACTAGAGCCCTTTCTCTCAGCTAGGCACATTTTAGTTTCGATGTAATTTCAATCACAACATTTTATGATACCAGTTTGAGATTCGAAGGTTTCAATCAATTGCATAAAACCTCTGGCTGCTATCCAATATTCCATGAAATGTTGCAACAGTCCCATTAACCAAATGTGAACCGGGGGAAACAGCCACCAAACTCCATGCTCTAAGCCAAGCTGACCAAATTCATACCCAAAAAGAAATACAGTGTCCTCTGAGTACAATATTGATATCACTACAGGTTTGAAGTCAATCTCAGTCTTTCCGTCTAGGACATTACCCCAGACCCCTGGTGCTATAAGGCGTCCATGCTGGCTCGCGTTGTCAGTTGCTCGTTTTTATTTCCAAGTCGCGAAATCTGCAGGAAGACATCTGTTCCATAGCCCTCGAGGCTATGCAAGTCAAGATTTCCAGCCCAGTACTCAGCATAGACACGGCTCAGAGGTAAACCCATGCCGAGACGCAGGTTAGGCGGCCGACTGGTGAGAGACGATAACGAACTTTGATATGGGGGTGCTTTCAAATCTGCACGCCCCAATTCATCCTCTACGTGAAGCTCCTGCATCGTTGCTGCCATCTTGGGAACCTGCGCAAGATTCTCGAGACGTCTTTGACTTTGCGGACCCTTACTGAAAGACCAGAGATGTGGCAGTTCAGCACGAGGGATACCACCGCCACGATCGCAGATGCGGATGATAACATGTTGCTGGTTCTCGCAGATGGTTATCTCCACAGGAGGGGGCTTCACACTGTCAGGGTCCGAATGGATCCTCTGATGTCGGTCGATGACGGCCTGGACAGAGTTGCGGAGGAGCTCGCCAATGATGTACTCGAGATGACTTAGAATGTAAGGAAAAGAGGCATCGAGATGGCCGTCAACTGTGATTTCGGGAATCTGGACGTCAGGGCCATTCGTTGTGCGGGCAAGAATAGTGATGGCTTTAGAACAGCGCTCGACAACATCCTTAGCATAACATTTAATAAACACTTCGCCGATGAAGTCGGATTCGGAAAGTTTGGCTCCGGGAGAGAAGTTGGGGGAGTTGTAGGTTTCTGTTAGTGAAAGATGCTGCTCGGCGATGACGCGTCTAGAAATGCGCTGTTCTATGTCAGTAAATCACCAAAGTCGCGTAAGAATGGGCACCCTACCGATCTAAGAATGGTGTTCATGAAGTTATCCAGATCTTGAGGACTCATGAGACCACCGCATTCTAGGATTCCCATCGCAAGCTTCGGTATCACAGTCAAGTGGCCCTTTAGATTATGGCTGATGAGTTCGCACAGCTTGTCGTTGTCCTCCAGTGTTTTAACCTCTTTCACCTTGCGAAATGTATCGAAGGCGTGGTAGTAGAGGTCGTAAACCTCTTTAATATGTGGGTTCATAGTAACGACATAGGGTAAACGTTGCATATCTCGGATCCGGTGCGCAATTCTAATCACATGTCAGATCTCTTTATTCTCTGCGAAGCTTCTCAAGACTTACCGTGTAGGCAATTCGGTGCGAACATAGTTAGCCGAGCTTATCAGACGAGATTCTGTAAGAGAGCGGCCAAAAACCATAAGCTGGCGGAGACTGATAGGACGAGCTTCTTTCGCGACCCAGCTGAAGGCATCATGAGTTAGCTTTTGCAACCAGAAATCATAAAAAATTCCATACTCGTCAAGAATTGAGACAGGACGCCATGATGCGTTTGTACCAGCGCGAAACTGAACGTTCGTATAGGAGGTACGGGGAATATTCGCCAGGTAAGGGCGCGGATCTGTCAGTTTACATCGCCTGCTCTGTCGCAGGGCGATGGGTGGCATGTCGTCACAGGCACATGCGAGGATGAATCGAAGTCAGTATTGGTTGATCCGTTAAGCCCAATCGCTTGGCATAAGCGTATGGTGCGCTTTCAGACGATGTTCTGCGTTTGAAAGAGGAGCGTATAGATGGTAGGAGGGAAAAGAGGACAGTCTGCATACGCCGTCTCGGTGGGAAGGAAGCTTTGGGCGAGTGACTCGATACCTACTGCCCAGGAACGGGATTGGAGTTTTACCCCACATCTTGTTGGCGATACCGGCCCGCCCAAAATGGTGGGTTGCAGGAAGGAGGAGAGGTTTCCGTTTGGGTTTATCCCAGTCACGGCTGAGTTCTGAGGCTGATAAGCCTAGCACAAGCTGTGAAGCTGTAGATGGGGCTGTTTGAGATTTGTGACTATTTATCTACAGGAATCATGTCCATGACAACCCGTCATTCCATGTTTTGTTGTATCAATCTAGGGTAGCTTCCTGGATCTACCTAGGTGGCTGTGGCGTCTGATTGTTGCATTGTGGCAATGAGCTGTAACGGCTTGTGAGTATTTAATATAGTCTGAATATCTGCCCAAAAATGGTGTAAGAGGAAAGAGCAAGTCGTGTTTCATCAAGTACGAAGTTTTTCCTTCTTAGGGAAGCATGCTGACGCACGCTTTGTCAATTCAAACTGTTAATTCAAAGTACTACCCAAGTTAAGGCAGAACTTTATAACATGGATCTATGAGGATGTCAGACAAAGCATCTCAGCTCCGTATTGCAAAGCTGAAAAACGACCTGGAAAACACAAACGAATATGTTTCCCAGCTTGCGTCAGACCTTCTATTTGCCAGCTCACTCTTTGCGTGCATCCTGAATGAAGGTGCAAGCCATCACGACCTAGGCATGATTTATCTGACAAAGACTCAAGCTTAGCCTTTGGCTATGAGAGACTGACAACGTCATTGGCGGGGTGACCTGATGACGCTTGGCGTGACTGTTGTCTGTTAAAGTAATACAGCATTTATAGTGTATTTGTCCGCAAATCACAAGTCGCGTGACAACATTTGCGAACTATCGCCTCACCACTCTCGTCAAGCCTGAAGTCTCGCACAACTCTTGTTCCCGCTGAATGATTGATTACTACTGGCTCTCTCTGCCTATCGATCCAAGGCATTGGATCCAAACTCACTCACTCACCTCACACTCCTTTCTCCCAGTTTAGTTTTATCCTCCAAACTACAGCCTCCTCTCTTTGTTTAGACGCGACCTGACTTGACCTGGAATTTGAAAGGTCTAGGGGCTTAGGACCTGAGTTGTGGGCATTGTCTTTTACTGACATAACCGACCGCTCTACTCTTTTTTCTTTAACAGTGCAGAACTCGTCTTCCCCGATCGTCATAGCATAGCATACCTAGCATTGCCTTGCCTTGCCTTGCTTGCCTTGCATCGCATTCACTGCCTTGCGTTGCGCTCCAGTTCCGAGCCCTCTTTTTTTTTTTGGAGAATACTCTTTTGCTCGCGGCAGCACTTGGTCTCTTATTCCCTGCCCTTTGCGCCACTCGACAGCTTTGGCTGAAGCGCCTGCAGTGATTAAGTTGCTCTGCTCTGCTACTGCCACGCCCGTCTTTATATCGTGAGGTTTACTCTCTAGGGTGCCTGCCTTAACGTCACCGATTCTTCCGCCTCGGTTGCAACTCCTTCAAAATGGTACGTTCCAGTCTGCTGCTGCCCCTTCCCGTGCAATATTGTTCCATGCAGCTTGCAGTGACTCCCATGGTCGCTGGAGAGCAACCCGTGCGGTCCCATCAACATAGCTGCGTCATCCTCCTGGCTCTGCGAACGTCACATATTATGCAACTTCGATTTGACCTCACCACATCTTCTTGACATGAAGTATTGCGCAGACTTCTCTACCTAGTGCCCTGAAGACATCATCACCTCCAATAGCCTACTAGCTGCCCCTCACCACCCACACTAACCCCAGTCACTCCCGATGCCGACATCATGACCTCGTTTCATCGCCGCCTGTGCTTTCGCTCAGGGCTCAACGCTGACCGTCGCAATCTGCTGCAGACACACGATATCAACTCACCTAACGACATGGTCATGGACACGGACGATTATATCGGCGTGGCTAACGAGCCAGAGAAGGTCGCCATCATTAACCCAGATAACCTCGAACAAAGCGAAGTCGACCAGCTGCAAGATCTGCCCATGGCCAACGACCGTGCGTACTCCTTTCACTATCTCATTGACTCCTTACATTTGGTGCAGACCCTAGGCATCATATGTTTCTTGTCGTGATCACCCTTCATGGAACTATTTGGGCTAACTGTCATGCCTCCAGATGAAGCCATGAGAGAGCTCTGTCTCCCACCCCTCATCGATGAACCGAAAATACTTGGAGACTACGAATACACATGGACTGTCGAAAACTGGCGAAGCTTGAATAAGAAGGAACATGGTCCTATTTTCCAAGCAGGTGGCTTCCCATGGTGCGCCTAAGTTGATCCCGGAACTGCCGTTACTCTTAATGCTGACGTTCCACTCCTACAGGCGAATTCTGCTTTTCCCACACGGCAATAACATCGACCAATGCTCTATTTATCTTGAACATGGCTTCGACGCTGATAATGTTCCCGATAATTGGAGCTGCTGTGTTCAATTTGCGCTCGTCCTATGGAACCCGAACGACCCCAGCCTATATGTCCATCACACTGCCCACCATCGATTCACTAAGGAAGAAGGCGATTGGGGTTTTACTCGATTTGTTGAGCACCGCCGAATGTTTAATGTGCCATGGGAGGGCAGCAGCCGACCCCTCTGCGAAAATGATACTGCCAACATCACCGCCTATCTTCGCCTCGTCGAGGATGAGACGGGTGTTTTGTGGCACAACTTCGCCAACTACGATTCCAAGAAGGAGACAGGGTATGTTGGGCTCAAGAATCAGGGTGCCACTTGCTATCTGAATTCCTTAATGCAATCACTCTATTTCACAAACAAGTTCAGAAAGGTAGTGTCTCTCAGCTGTTCTCTCGTATACCAGTAGCTGACTTCTATAGGCCATCTACGAAATTCCTACGGAGGCCGACCCCAGTATGACCAACAGTGCTTATACACTTCAACGGCTTTTCTACCAGTTACAAACGTCAGACCAGGCAGTTGGAACCACGGAGCTCACGAAATCTTTTGGCTGGGACACGCGACATATTTTCGAACAACAGGATGTGCAGGAGTTTTCACGTAAACTCATGGAGAGGATGGAAGATAAGATGAAGGGAACTGCATCGGAGAATGTCCTGCCAGAAATGTTCAGTGGCAAGATCAAGACATACATCTCATGTATCAACGTCGACTACGAATCCAGCCGAATCGAGGACTTTTGGGACATTCAGCTGAATGTCAGTGGTAACAAGCATCTGCTCGAGAGTTTTGAGGACTACGTTCAGGTCGAAAAGATGGATGGAGAAAATCAATACTTTGCTGGTGATCAGTACAAGCTCCAGGATGCGAACAAAGGTGTCATTTTCAACAGCTTTCCTGACGTACTCCATCTACAGCTGAAGCGCTTCGAGTACGATATCCAGCGCGACACCATGATGAAGATCAATGATCGATACGAGTTCCCCGAGTTTTTTGACGCTGCGCCGTACCTATCCGAGGATGCCGACAAATCTGTTCCATGGACGTATCAACTTCACAGCGTTCTAGTCCACAGTGGTGATCTAAACGCAGGTCATTACTATGCCTTTTTGAAGCCTGAAAAGGACGGATGGTTCTATAAGTACGACGATGATAAGGTCACCAAGGCGACTATGCGCGAAGTGTTGGAAGAGAATTTTGGTGGAGAGTATCAAACATCCAACGGTTACCCGCGTGCGCCTGTGCAAAAGAAGGCTCCCATTATGCGCCAAAACAGCGCATACATGTTGGTGTATATTCGCCAATCTCGTATAGATGATATCCTGTGTCCGGTTACCAAGGATCATATTCCGCTTCATCTTAGTAAGTATTTTGGCGTTCTTCCTTTGTCACCTTGCTAACCACCCTAGGACAAAAATTTGAGGAAGAGACTGTTCAGCGGGAGGCCCGCAAGAAAGAACAGCGAGAGGCGCATCTATACATGTGGGCCAAGGTTATCACTGATTACTCATTTCAACAATTTGGCGGCACAGATTTGTGTCAGTTTGATGCAAAGCCTGAGGATCCCGCTGCGCCGAAGTTCTATCGCGTGCGTCGCGCGATGACCATGGAGGAGTTTGTTGCGCAAGTTGCATCAGATATGGGCGAAGATCCACGAAGGGTACGGCTTTGGCTCATGGTCAATCGACAGAATAAGACAGTTCGCCCTGACCAACCCATTATGGATTTGCGGCCTACAGTCGACGAGACTTTCTCCCGCTCCGCTGCCCACAGAGATGCTAGTTTACGCGTGTGGGCTGAGGTTGCCGAGGAAGTCAATGCTGACGGAGAGCCAATCTGGCCATCTTACCAGAGTCAGCCCAATGGTGTCATCGTCAAGAATGACACCATCTTACTTCTCCTTAAGCACTTCGATATCGACGCCCAGACGCTGCGGGGTGTCGGCCATGTCTACATTTCCAAGGACAAGAAAGTCGAAGAACTGCTACCAATGATCCTGAAGAAAATGGGATGGGGCGAGAAGCTACCTGCCGAGGAGAAGCTTCTGCTTTGGGAAGTAAGAAAACTACTGGCCTTGGACGACCGACGGTAACTAACTCAAAATAGGAGATTAAGCCTACTATGATTGAACCTCTCAAGCCCAAGCAGTCGCTGAAGGTTGCCGAATTGCAAGATGGAGACATTATCTGCTTCCAGCGAACCAAGGCTGGTGTCGAAAAGCGCGCCGGTGAAAAGATTTCGCAAGAAACGTATGTTGCTACAGGATACAATGCGGGCCATTTATTTACTGACATGTTTTCAGAAGTAACACATCTGATCATTTCGAGGATGCGCGTGAATACTACGATTTCCTCGAGAATAGGCGAACCGTTAAGTTCCACCCGCATCCCGCTCGATGTGACCAGACGCAGTATCCCCCATTTGATCTCGTGCTTAACACTAAGATAACTTATGACACGCTTTCAGAGCGTGTTGGAGCGTATTTGGACGTGAAACCGACACATATTCGATTTTGGACAGTGAATGCCTCAACGCAAAACCCCAAGACGCCGGTTAGACGTGGAGCAAACCCAACACTGCGACAGATTCTTAGCCCTATGGGTTCAACTGCCCTCAACTCCACTCAGAGAGACGATGCCTTTTACTTTGAAGTTCTTGAGATGAGTTTAACGGAACTCGACACCAAGAAGAGCATCAAGGTCAATTTGCTGAGTGAAGGCATCACCAAAGAGGTATTTTTGAGTCTCATCATCTTCCGGCAATGCGATTAACCTTATATGCAGGATACATACGACCTACTCGTCCCAAAGACAGGAACTATTGACGATTTAGTCGAGGTTTTGATTAGAAAGGCGCAAATACCAGGCGAGACGGACGGTGGAAGAATCCGTATCTACGAAACTAGCTCCAACCGCTTCTACCGCGAGCCTCTACGCGAACACCCCGTTATTAACTTGAACGAGTTTGCGAAGATCTATGCGGAACGAGTTCCTCAAGAGGAGCTCAATGCCGACGATACCCATTTTATTCATGTCTTCCACTTCCACAATGACGTTAGCCGCGTTCATGGTGTGCCGTTCAAGTTTCTGGTCATCGAGGTGAGTGCCTTTGATACTGAGACGCATCAATGTATTGACATTACGATAGGGCGAGAGCTTTGCAGACACCAAGAAGCGATTGGAGAAGCGAACCGGAATCAAAGGCAAGAGCTTTGAGAAGATCAAGATTGCTGTTGTGCGTCGAGCCAATTACTCAAAACCCCAATATCTCAATGACGGTAAGTGCCTTTTTTTTTTTTTTTTTTTTTTATTTGACTTCCAATGTCAGGTAACTAACAACATGTTTTAAGATGATGTGCTGTCAAGTTTCATACAAGGGGAAGACGACTACCTCGGCCTTGACCATGTAGATAGAACGAGGACATTGAGGAACGGCGTTGGGGACCTATTCCTTAAATAAAGGTTGCCGAATGAGAAGGAGATCATGTTAGCTCGAGAGCATGTAAGCAATGAGGCAATGAGTGTTGCCAATGATGAGGCAGAGACACTGAGTATCTAGCATATATGCCTGCTTGCCGCTTGGAAATCGCAGGCGTTCAAGCACCGTACATTCGCAGTCAAAAAGCATTGGTGCTGCTGTTCAACTGACGAGCACAAAGCCGTGGAAAAGAGTATACGCAGGGGCGCATTACACGTCTGAGGTGAGAGGCGGGCTTTGCCCAGTCATGATGATGAATGGATGGAAAGGCATGCGAAGTGAAAGCATGAATCAAGGAGGATTAGGGCGATGATTACGGCATAAATTTCATTCTTACCATTCATTCCAATTGTTCGTGCTCGATCATGATATTTCACATGTGCATGTTCTGGGGGGAGTGGATATACGAAAGACACCGGAAAACGTTAATTCTATGTATTGCCATTACGGAAGGCAAGCATGGCGGCATATTGTAACGAAACCTTGGCATTAACTTAGAGTTCTTAATGTTATATACTATTATTAAATCTACTAGTCTCAATCTCTTGACATATACGATATTGTGTGGTGCCAATCCTAATCTACCTAAAGTACAGACAGTATCGACATGTGCTGCCAAGGAAGCCAGACTTCAAGATGAACTATGGAGTATATAGGTTGAAATTTGCAGTACGGTTGCCACCAAAGAAAGCAATTTGGCGCAGTGGAAGCGCGGTATGTTTACCAGTATCTGCATCATAAAACCATTACTAACAGACGCAGCCGGGCTCATAACCCGGAGGTCGCACGATCGAAACGTGCAATTGCTAAATATTCTTTTTTTGCATTTTTTGAGTCTGATAGCCATATAGAAGTATTTCCTTATATTTATTTATTTATTAATTTTAATTTTAGTAAATCCTTATAATAGAAGAGAGCTGTTAACTATATAATTTACTATCTTTTTATAGTTAAGGAACTAGTTTATTATTTCTATATACTAAGTCTTAATTATTATTCTAAGGAGATACTAAAAACAAGCATATTATCGTTAAATGATTAACAGGTATATTTATTTAATTACCACTATTCAGATGATCGCTTATGCATCACGGGGTTCAGATAACAACAAACCCAGACGGCTATTATATTGCAAAACAACGGCCCATGTCGGTTCCAGAGCAACTCTTGTTAATAAACAATTAACATGAAAGCTGTGAAGTTGGGTTTGTGAAATTGTTGGCAGTTCTGTGCAGCCCTGAGATGATTGTAAGACAGTTGCAATAAGCCACAAAGATAGGAGCGATACAGTCCTGGCAGCATGATATTAAAGTTCAATGAGGTATGTATTGAATGCCGAGACGCATAAAGAATTTGAAGTCTATGGCTTTTAATATCTCCATTCCCTCTGCTCTCAACGAGACACTTGATGTTACGAGACTTCTGTGACAGTAATACCACGCAGGGAGCCTCCTTGACCACAGTCTCGGCTTTCCACCTAGTGTGAATATTTAAAGAAAAACTAAAGGAAAAGGCACTAAGAAGTAATACTTTAAAATATCAAGTGAATTGACTCATAAACCGAATAGAACGAAATCTTAATGCGCTTTTGATATACCAAGACCCTCTGAGCATTCTATTACACTAAGTAGGTAGTATTTACCTACTAATATTTTCATTATAAAGAGCGAAAAGAATGCTTCCAAGATCTGAGAAGCACATGTTCTAGCTCATTTTCCATTTGGTCTTTGCGGCATGCTGGAGCGTTAAAGAAACCCCTATATTTGCCCAGACCCGACTATTTCTCCTCAGTCTAACAAGACGGACACACAAGAGTTATTAGGACATGCTGCTACAGAAATACTTCCATAATCCTTAAAAATGAGCGGGGGATACTTGCCATAAAAAAACCTTAACTCATTCTAAGGACTACCTAAGCTTCTTCAGCAAGACCATCCTAGAATGGTCAAAGTTACTCCTCAAAATATGGTCCTTTAACTTTCAGGTCGATATTGATATTAAGTTGCCGGATGGGCAACAGAGGGGTTTCCAAGAAGTGGTCTTGGTACAGACCTCCGAGGGTAATCCTCTACCGTGAGAAATAACGTGAAACAACTCAAGATTTTTGTAGTCTCCCTACCGTTCGGAACCTGGTGTAAGGATGTCGCCAACATCACTTTTACTGGTTATGTCGGCAACGATTGCACCCTTGCTAAAGAACTTATACGTCCGTGATCATTCCCATCTTATTGACTCCACTAATGATAAACTGATGGCCAAGATGGAAGAGTCGTACAGTTTACCCTAAGATTACCATAAGAACCCGATATGATCATAGCCTTAGGCAATCATCGTCTGTAAGTAGGTACTTAACGTTTGGAGAGCAACGCTGCCTACCACGTTTGACTAATGTGCCAATGTCTGCTGCTGCAGCAGCGAGCATTCGGCCGACTCAACCCAATACTAACGGACGAGTTATCTTTAGCATGTGAAAAGGGTCCGATTCAAAGTTGACTTTGTAATCAGAGGCAGCTCCCCGGAGGATGAATGTGGATATGGAAAGCTCTAGCAGCTCCGGTGGAGGACCCCTACATCGACCCTCCAGCACCCTCATATCATTATTAACTGATAACGTTGGGAGGCTCTGTGCTTATGTGCATTGCATTGGTAGCGTTAATCAACGTTCCACAACGGTCTTGGCAAGCCGTTTGCTCGCTGTGATTACCAATACAAAACATCCATCCATCAATGTTCTCATTTCAGAAACAGTTCACAAAGAGCAAATTAATGTGACTCTTACGGCGTAAACAGTTCCACTTTCTTGTAATACTGGAAGTATCCGATAAGCCCGGAGACGACTCTTATACGCGTTCACCGGTTCAGGTACCCGGGCTTTAGGCGTATGCTGCAACGCAACAGCAAAAGATGGATGGAATTCAGAGTTTGTGGCGCTAAAATCCGATGGATTACGCTGCAATGTCCGGCCGGGAGAAAGGATCTGCGACTTGGCATGAATCTGTTAAAGTAAAATCTATGGGGCCTTATCTCAGATCCCGAGTCAGCAACTCCACAAACTCCATAACGTTAGGCACAAAGATTCGGAAACAAGAGCTAAACTCCATTCTCAGCAGTTTGCAGCGCATCCACACGCTAACTGAGCTCTGGAGAAGTGACAGAAAAGAATGGCTGGCACTATTGCCCGTTATGGTTAACAACTGAGCAGGTTATTTTGGATACTCTTCGTCTAAATCCCTTCCATCTCCCTTAGCGTACCGGAGACACCTTTACGTCACGCCGGAGTGAAAAAAATGTGCATAACTAGGGGTCATTATAAATACAATTATTCTCAGGGTTGATGCGTTGAGAAGTCATCATTGCGTGCTACTAAAGCTCCTGCCTGTCCTGCAGCTCCCCGTTGTGAAGCTTATCTTCACCGGTCCTTCCCCTTTCATAGCCAAACACTTGATAGGACAGACCTACCTCTACAGAGATAAACTGCATACAAATATCAAAGCGGTGCCTCTCACCGGCTGCACGTCATAGTCTTTCCCTAATTACTACAACCTACTCAATCTTTTTTCCTTCATTTAATTTCGTGCAATCGCCGTCAACATGTTGGGAAACACGGTAGACGGCGATGCTCTTCGCCGCACCCAATCTTCTATGTGGCAACAGCAGCAACAACCCATTTCTCAGCAAACTGTCGAAGGTGGACAGCATAATCCGACAAGCAGCAGCTCTTCCGAATCAGGTGTCGTCCAAGAAGGAAAATGGGGTGAGCGTGGACAAGAAGATGTCACTGCCCAAGAGGCCATGCAAGAATTCGAGTCTCTACGTCACAACTTGATGAGCCTACACAAGACAAGAACAGCAGACACGCACGCAAGCAAAGCTCAGAGTAGGAGGACGAGTACTGCTGCTCACGTTCGGTCAGAGAAACATGAACATGAACATGACGACGATGATGGTTCCAAGACCGATGTGGAAGCTGGCCCTGAAGAGAGTGAGGGTTTCGAACTCGGCCGCTTTATGCGAGAAGGCCATTTCGAAAAGCGTTCCGAGGAGGAGGGATCTTTGAAGAGAGTTGGCGTTGTGTATGAGAACCTCACCGTCAAAGGCGTCGGAAGCACAACAACTTTTGTTCGAACCGTACCCGATGCTGTTCTTGGTACATTCGGCCCCGATCTCTACAATGTCCTCACCAGGTACTTTCCTTCTCTCCGGATTGGAAAGCCGCCAACCCGAACACTCATTAACGACTTCACCGGGTGCGTTCGTGATGGCGAGATGATGCTCGTCCTGGGACGACCTGGCGCTGGGTGCAGTACCTTCCTCAAAGCTATCAGCAACAACCGCGAATCGTATGCTGCCGTCGAAGGAGAAGTTTCGTACAGCGGTATTTCTGCTGCTGAGCAGAAGAAGCACTACCGGGGCGAGGTCAACTACAACGGCGAAGACGATGTTCACTTTGCTACTCTGAGCGTGTGGAAGACTCTCGCTTTCGCGCTTACCAACAAGACCAAGATTAAGGAGAAGGCTGATATTCCGGTTATCGTGGATGCTCTCATGAAAATGTTTGGTATCAGCCATACAAGAGATACTGTGGTCGGTGATGACTTCACTCGAGGTGTCTCCGGTGGTGAGCGAAAGCGAGTTTCGATTGCAGAGACATTGGCATCCAAATCTACCGTGATGGCATGGGATAACTCTACTCGAGGATTAGACGCATCAACCGCCCTTGACTATGCACGATCTTTGCGTATTATGACAGATATTAGTAACCGAACTACTCTTGTAACCTTGTACCAAGCGGGAGAGGGTATTTACGAGTTGATGGATAAGGTTCTGGTCATCGATCAAGGCCGACAGATCTTCTCCGGACCTGCCAACAAGGCAAAGCAGTATTTCATTGACCTTGGATTCGAATGTCCCGAACGACAGACGACAGCAGACTTCTTGACTGCCGTCACCGATCCGACCGAACGACGCTTCCGACCCGGTTTTGAACGCCGCGCTCCCCGAACACCAGAAGAGCTTGAGTCGGCTTTCAGGAACTCACCACATTATCAAGAGCTCCTGGCTGATGTTGCTGAATACAAGGAGTCTCTTCATCGGTCTGACTACCAAGACGCGAAGAGGTTCCAGGGGGCCGTCCAGGAGTCAAAGTCAAAGCACGTCTCCGACAAGTCACCTTACACTATCTCGTTCCCTCGACAAGTGCTTGCCTGCACTAAGCGAGAAGCTTGGCTCCTGTTCGGCGATACCACAACACTGTGGACAAAGCTCTTCATCATCATCTCCAACGGTTTCATTGTCGGATCTCTCTTCTATGGGCAGACTGAGGATACTGCAAGTGCATTCAGTCGTGGCGGTACCATCTTCTTCTCGATTCTCTTCTTGGGCTGGCTTCAGCTTTCTGAGCTTATGAAGGCTGTGTCTGGGCGTGCCGTTGTTGCTCGACACCACGACTATGCTTTCTATCGTCCTTCGGCTGTTTCCCTTGCTCGCGTTCTGCTCGACTTCCCTGTTATCGCTGTACAGGTGTGCATCTTTGGTCTCATCATGTACTTCATGACTGGGCTTGATGTGGATGTATCTAAGTTCTGGATCTACATGCTCTTCGTTTATACCACAACCATCATGGTCACAGCCCTGTATCGCATGTTTGCCAGCTTATCCCCAGAGATTGACACAGCTGTGCGATTTTCGGGAATCTCTCTCAACCTGCTCATCATCTACACCGGATATGTCATCCCCAAGACTCAGTTATTGAAGGATTATATCTGGTTCGGCTGGTTGTACTGGATCAACCCCCTCAGTTACAGTTTTGAGGCTGTCTTGACCAACGAGCTGTCCGATAGAATTATGGAATGTGCTCCCTCCCAACTAGTTCCGCAGGGACCCGGAGTTCAGTCTGGATATCAGGGTTGTGCTATTAGCGGAGCTACAGTCAATGCGCAGTCAGTATCAGGCAGCGATTATCTACAAGCTACCTATAATTACAGCCGATCAAACCTATGGCGAAACTTTGGCGTTGTCATTGCTTTTGCTGTTCTCTATATCCTCGTCACGGTATTGGCAACAGAGATGGTCAGCTTCACACAAGGTGGTGGTGGTGCCTTGATCTTCAAGAAGAGCCGAAAGGCTAAGGAACAAGCACGGAAAGCCGAAGCCCCTGTCGATGATGAGAAAGTCGTTGGAAATGGTGCTAGCAGCTCTTCCGGCGTTGTCGCTGACCCCAACCTAGGCAGTGAAGACGAAGCTTTGGAACAAATTACTGATAGCGAGTCTATCTTCACATGGCGTGATATCGAGTATACAGTTCCATATCTCGGTGGTGAGAAGAAACTTCTGAACAAGGTCAGCGGATATGCTAAGCCTGGTGTCATGGTCGCCCTTATGGGAGCCTCGGGTGCTGGCAAGACCACGCTTCTCAACATTCTCTCCCAGCGTACAAGCATCGGGGTCGTTACAGGCGAGATGCTTGTCGATGGACGATCTCTTGGCGCTGACTTCCAGAGAAACACTGGATTCTGCCTTCAGGGTGATCTGCACGATACAACTCAGACTGTGAGAGAGGCTATTGAGTTCTCTGCCATCTTGCGGCAGGACAAATCTGTCAGCCGTGCTGACAAGCTTGCGTACGTGGACAAGATCATAGACTTGCTGGAGCTCAATGACCTGCAAGATGCCGTTATCATGTGTCTCGGAGTGGAACAGCGCAAGCGTCTTACCATCGGCGTTGAATTGGCGGCCAAGCCTTCGCTGCTTCTCTTCCTTGATGAGCCCACTTCTGGTCTCGACTCGCAGTCTGCTTACTCCATTGTTCGTTTCCTCCGAAAGTTGAGCCGCGCTGGTCAGGCGATCATCTGCACCATTCACCAGCCAAGCTCTGTTCTTATTCAGCAGTTTGATATGGTCCTTGCTCTGAATCCTGGAGGTAACACATTTTACTTTGGCTCTATGGGTGAGAATGGAGAAGACGTCATCAAGTACTTCTCAGACCGCGGTGCTGTCTGCCCTCCTAACAAGAACGTTGCTGAATTCGTTCTTGAGACTGCTGCACGACCTCACCGGCGGCCTGACGGCACCAAAGTTGATTGGAATCAGGAATGGGTTGAAAGTGAGGAAGCTCAAAAAGTGCTTGAAGAAATTGATGGTCTCAAACGAGTTCGAAGTTCCGCAACCGAGGGGGTAGCTTCTTCAAACAAGGAGCACTCTGAATTTGCTGCACCGACTTGGCTTCAGACGGTCGAGTTGACCAAGCGTATGTTCCGACAACACTGGCGCGACCCCTCTTACATCTATGGAAAGTTCTTCATTGCGGTCATCTTTGGCATCTTCAATGGCTTCACCTTCTGGAAACTTGGCTACACGATGCAAGACATGCAGAACCGCATGTTCACTTGCTTCTTGATCGTGACAGTTCCTCCCACCATCGTCAATGGCGTAGTCCCCAAGTTCTTTACCAATATGGCGCTTTGGCAAGCTCGAGAATATCCTTCTCGTATCTACGGATGGTTTGCTTTCTGTACTGCCAACATTGTTTCTGATATCCCGGCGGCTGTAGTGTCAGCAGTGTTGTACTTTGTGTTGTGGTACTGGCCCACTGGACTTCCAACCGAGAGCTCTGTTTCAGGCTATACGTTCCTGATGACTCTTCTCATCTTCCTTTTCATGACAAGCTGGGGACAATGGATCTGCGCGTTTGCCCCCAGCTTTACCGTTATCTCCAATGTAAGTTTTGCCCGAGTTCTGCCCTCGATAATATATCTTTTCGTACTAACAGCATTAGGTCTTGCCCTTCTTCTTTGTCATGTTCGGTTTGTTCAACGGTGTTGTTCGTCCATATGCCTCACTTCCTGTCTTCTGGAGGTTCTGGATGTACTACGCGAACCCCTCTACATACTGGATTGGAGGCATTCTGGCAGCGACTCTTGATGGCACTCCAGTGGAATGTTCGTCCGAAGAGACTGCCAAGTTTGATGCTCCCCCAGGACAAACATGTCAAGAATATGCAGGAGCATTTGCAGACTCTGCCGGAGGATATCTCCTCAACCCCAACGCCACGAGTGCTTGCGAGTTCTGCCCAATGTCTTCTGGTAACGACTACCTAGCGTCGCTCAATATTGATGCGAGTGACAAGTGGAGAGGTATGTTGATCCAACCAAGCCGTATTGACACAATGTATTAACATACTGCAGATTTTGGTATCTTCCTAGCATTCTGTGTGTCCAACTGGATGCTCGTTTACTTCTTTATTTACACAGTCCGTGTTCGGGGATGGAGCTTTGGCTTTGGAACGATCTTTGGAGGGTTGGGCAAGTTGGTTGATCTAATCAAGAAGCCATTTCAGCGAAAGAAGGAGGAGTAAGAAATTGATTTAGCGAATACAATTTAGAAAGGATATGAAAAAGTACTAGCGAGGATTTGAGATATCATAGACAAACCAGGCTGGCAAACGAAGGATCTTATAGCCTTTAATACTACATGTAACATCAGTTTCTCATCCTGTTCAGTAGTAATTGTGACAAATTCTCCCCGCCAAATGTACCTCAGAACCAAGTATGTTGAAGTAAAATTTCACCTATCCAACCCTTCCCACAAGGCTCACTCATCACTCAGCATCACGCTTCATAGCTTCCTGAACCCAAACCGATCTCTCCCTCCCCAGTTTCTTCAGCTCTTCGTCCGGCAACTCATTGAGCTGGAGGTAAATATGAGGACTGGGCACATTGCGTCCTTTCTCAAATCCAGGGCGCTCAAGGAGCCTGTACATCCAGTTCTTGACGTGAGGAAACTCGTCAATTTGGGAGAGGCCACTGTACTCTGCAGGTGCAAATTAGTTGCCTGAATGTCTGCTACCCCTGACTGAAATTCTTACTGTATGCGGTAGTCCATGGCCAAATGGCGATGTCGGCGATGCTGAGATGATCGCCAACAAGATACCCGGATGGATTCTCTGCAAGAGCCTTGTCCATTGTTCGGTAGAGTCGGCGCGTTTCGTTGACGTATCGGTTCAGGGCATATGGATAATCACCAAAAGCAGACACTGTGTATATCAGACCAGTTGCCCCCTTGACCTCGCCTCAATACTAGGAACATACTCTCAAAGTGGTTTGCCTGGCCTTGCATAGGGCCGAGACCACTGACTTGCCAAAAGAGCTACGAGGGCTTCGATTAGATATCTCTTCAAGAGTAACTCGTAGGTATGGGACTTACCCAGCTCGTCATCTGCCAGTACTCTTTGGTACCACGGGGATACGAGATCTTGTGGTCCTTGTCATACCGTTCCACAAGATACTGCAAGATAGCACCACTTTCCCAGATCTTGAGTTCGTTGCCATGCTCGTCTGTGTCGACGATGGCTGGGATACGACCGTTTGGGTTGATGTTGAGAAACCACTCCTCTTTCTGTTCGTGTTCGAATAGTTTAATTGCATGAGCCTATATGTATGGACTACGTGAGAAGTAGACACAACTATTTTGGGATTGGGGTTCGTACATTGTACTGCAAGCCCAGTTCCTCAAGTGCAATTGAGATCTTGAGTGGGTTGGGAGTGCCTTCGCAGTAGAGAGTGATCGTATTCTCGGCTGACATGGCGGTCTAGGGTCTGAAGCCGTGCAAAGATTTGATGATAATTAGAGGCCAAATGTTAATGTTTTCGATTCTGAATTCTTTATGCTTCTACTTTGCGGATGGCTCTTGGTTCATATTTATACACATCCTATTCTCCCACGACTTGAATCTTTCGCGTTCGAAAGTCAAGATCATTATTCATCATTCTGGCTTAAGATCAAGACACCTCCAATTCCATGACTGTTTGTACTCAAAACGGTTCATGGTATCACAAAAGAGGCTTAGAAGGATGAGGATCTGCTGTATCACAGCCTTCTCCATGAAAACAATTGCCATAGGCCACTTGCCAAAGAAGGGCAATGGTAAATCAAAAAGGGTAAAGATGTAGTAAGAATACTTGTATATATACCATAAACGGTAAATGGTACACATAAAAAGGCAAGGACTTATCGTTTGCGTTATGGTGCTTGGAAGCTGGTATGATTATCAATCCGGTCAGCTTCCGCGGAGCCTTTGAAATCACACGCCAAAGACAAAGACACTCAACTTGTAGTGGGCCTTGTTTGGGCTCTGTGACCTCGTAATCTGGCCCTAGACGTTAAATCGACTGAAATTACTGTTTGCAGGTTTTCTTCAATCCAATTCCCCCGACCCTTTGTCTTGTGACACATGTTTAGTTGGTGTCACAATGGCAGGGATGGATAAGCCTTCAGAGAAGAAACGTCTCCTCTTCATTAATACCAATGAAAACAATTTCCATTCACGTAGGAATCGCCATAAGTCCATTGATTCCGAGGTCCGTCGCCATGTTATGCTTGATATTGGCCGGGCCCGACGAAAGCCATCAAAGGATCGCCAGTTCCTCACTTTGACATGGCAGACACAAAAGCACACCGGCAAACATGAAAGTCCAAAGAGAAGGCAGTATGGTCACTCAAAAACACCCGAGGAGTTTCAGGTCACAATAAGCACACCCACCTTGCATGCATTGGCTGTCTTCGAGAAGGAATGGGGTGAAGATTCGTTCTCGGCATACGGGTTTACTCTTATCATGACCACGGGGAAGAATGCGATGAGCGGCAGTAAGTGAACTCATGCCCTACGGCGATCTAGTTGGGCATTTCGTACGTACTGAATCTGAGGACACAGCTTATTCGGCAAATACGTTTTGGTCGCCTTTCGCCTTCAGAAAGTCTGCCTTCCTGAGGCACTACCAGCAGATCTTTAGTTCACCAGATGTTCTTGTCCGATTATACCGTCAATCACCACTAGAACTCAAGTCCATAGCGCTGGAGCGCTCACTTATGACAATTCAGTGTATCGAGTCCAGACTTACAAGCTCCGATACGAGTTGGGCAACATCAGACAGCGTTATAAGTGCTGTTCTGGCACTAATCTGCTACAATGTAAGCTTCGTACATATATATATATACATATGACTTTTAGTCGCATAACTGAAATTGTGGTAGTTTTCCAACCTAGATTTTGACCAAGCGATGGTTCACATCAAGGGTATCTGGATGGTGATTGAGGCCAGGGGCGGCATTTCTACTGTAGAGACTAATCAGGACCTATTCCTCATGATATCGTGGTATGTGCGAAGTCCTTCTGACACTTTACCAGTTAAATTCTTCAGAGACTTAATGCTCCTCCAGGGTCGATATCACCGCAGCACTTCTGCATAACATAAAACCCTCATTTCCACTACCCATGAACATGGACGCATTCGTTCGCCCAGGCCTGAACACGCTCCCAGATCCTCTTTCCGGCCTCCTGAACGGCGATTTATTGTATGATGAGCGCTCTCTGGCGGTTCTTGCATGTATGGGAGACTTGAATGCACTTGCGAAATTCCTCCAGACCGAGCAGGTGACCAAGGGCGATGCCATCTGGAGCGACGAAGAGCAAATGGGTCTCCTTTTGAACCCAGTTGCGCATGACTTATTGAATCAACAACAATTGAAGCCTCCAAAGTCTGACACACCTTACGAAATGATCTTGGAGTCACTTCGGCTTGGGGCTATCATCTGGATTATACACGTGAAGCAAAGGTGCCGCTCTTATCCCGGGACTGCCCAGGCACATATCACGACACTCCTCAGAACAATATCAAATGACGCGGAAGCTGATATTCCGTGGAACCGCAGTGCAGACCTGCAGGTTGTTCGTCTCTGGCTCCTGGTTCTTTGCAGTGTCAGCGAACCTAGTGGCCAGGACTATTCGACCCTGATGCGATTAATAGCCTCCGAAATGGAAGAACTGAACCTGGTGACTTGGAGCCAGCTTGTTTCTGTCATACAACGAATGCCCTGGATCTACTCGAGGGAAGTGCCGGACTGGAGCACCTTGTGATGCTGGTTCAGGGGTATATTGAAGAACATGAGGAGTCCATTCTCCACACCAGGATATCAAAAGTCCCATCCCGACTTTAGTTACCTATTTCTTTAATTTATTCATTTCCCAGACCTCAAAATATCAACCAATACTTCAGATAGTTCTAGTACTACCTAGGCACCAGAACATTCCCCCTAATCCGTTTCTCTTTCCCCTCTGACCATCTGTGATACCAGTCAAGGGATCTAGCACTAGCTCAAGCTTTATTCTGGCCGTGAATCACTGTCAAATCCATTATATGACGTGGCAGCTGATTCACTGATGAGGATCTAAGAAACAAAAATCCCCACAATTCATACCATCTTGCATCTTCTTACATCTTCATGCATCCTTTTCTTTCCATTGCTTTCTAGTTGCTTCCTTTATTTCCTTAGCTTCTCTATATATTCTTCTTTCATTTCATTCTCTCCTCCTCTTATTTTCTTCTCTTGCATCCTTTCATTTGCACACTCAAGCTTCGCCGGTGTCTAATCCTGGCCTCGGAACTCAGATCACAAGACGCTTCAAGGTAAAGCAATATGCTATGAATACTCTACGCTTCATTTACTGATTATCCATCATTAGATTCCTGACCGCCAACTCCCAAAGACGGACCCTGAGCTCTTTATTGAGCCCAACCGCAAACCTTCGCCTTCTTTAGGGTCACTGTGGTCTCCAGCGTCATCATGGAAGACTCCAACTTGACCGATGCGCCAGATGCCGGGCAATACCATTCCCCCCAGTCGCCTGAGCTCAAAGATTCCTCAGAAAGACCCCAATGCGATCCACCTATCGCTGGGACCATTACCTCGGATACTCCTGTTGGCACATCTGAGAACGATGCTGAGCCTCATGGGTCTATTCCGCTCCCCCCTTCCGCGTCCAAGATGGCAGGTCATCAGCTTCCAGACGCCGTTTAGAAAGTGGCCAAGGAGAGTACAAAGGCCTCACCACTTGCTCGTGAGCCACATGAGGGGTCAACCACTAACGCCGATGCCCCCATTGAACCTTCTTCACCAAGCACTATTCGCGGTGTCACGACCCCAAAGCCTGTGCCAGCAGAGGTATCAGATGGTAATTCCGATCTTGAGGGGTCATCTTCGGTCTCCCATGAAGAGGTCGTCCTGAATCTTGAAGACAAGATTCGCCAATTGGAATCCCGACTGCGAGAACGCAGTGAATCCAGTTCGGTTCTCACGACTCCGTATGCATCATTGAAGCGAAAGATGCAGGAGGAGCTCTATGACCCCATTTCCAAAAAGATGAAACCAGCATCTCAGGTCAGCTTGGAAATGGGCTCATTCGCCACGGAAGTCGCAGGTCGATACTTGAGTGTCGTCCACAATGAAGTGTTCCGCATCGCAGGCAGATCTGGGCTCATCAACCCAGCCGACTTTGACGTGGGGTCAGATGGGGTCGTTGGTCTGTCGAAACATGCCTTGAAAAAGGTATATTCAGACGACAAGTCCTAGACCGTTGCTGGAGACGTTGGTGGGCATTTAAGGGGTAGTCATAAAGGGGTCATTTTGGTACGATGGATCATCTACACATCATGGGGTCATACAAGAGCTTGAATAGGGTCATTTTAACCGATTCTCTTTTCCTCAATATCTTCATTAAGGCCCCGTCATTCGATAGAGTTCCAGCCATCGCCTCGGCGGTTGATGACATTCAAATAACCACAAGTTAAGTTTACTTGTAGACAATCAGACTCAAGAAACTACTGATCACGCCTGATGTCCATCCAATCTTTGAAAGGATCCAACTAGTGCCTTCAATGAGATCCATCCAAGTTTGACTACATCGAATTTAGCATCTCCTGTTGTGCCACATCTGCCAGTTTCTTTGAATATTAGCTGACAACTCTTTCCATTTCACCCAACTTGTGGATATCATCAGCCAAAGTCTCCAGAATACTCTAAAACGTGGCACTAGACAGCTGAACAAGTATTTATGGAAACACTTTAAACTCACGATATAAGCATTGGCGGTGTAAGGTTTCTCTTTCAGCACGGGGAATTTTTTTCACGATCGCGCACTCTCTCGACGTGGGCCAGAGCGGGACGGCACGCGAGGTCTCCATTTTGGCTTTTCAGCCCTACGGGTCACTTCAACGTGTCTAACGGTTGATCAGGTATTCAAATATTTGTGAGTCAGTTTGTGAAAATTCTGAACAGAACAGCGAGGTTGAGCATGGTTGAGTTGGCAATTAGTTGACTCAGCGTTATGGACATCATCCATGTAAGTCGGGCCCTCGCTAAAGACAGGTAGCGAGTTAGGTTCTGCAGTACAATACGCGAACTGTTGAATTGCTGTAGCCTCGGGCTTCACCGTCTGCTGATTTTTACATAAGTGGTCCTCCGTGGCAAAGTATGTGCTGTAACGGTAACAGTTACAGTTACAGCAAGACGTCGTTGTTGGTATAAAGTCGTGCGTGTGCTCATGTATCTATCATGCAATCCAACCGGGATATTTCCACTCAACTTCTGTAACACAAGACAAGTGGACACACAAGGGTTGTACCATTTTTGCGAATTCACAAATAAATAAGCCTTCATCACCTCATAGAGCAAGTCAACAATACTGAACCGTGCTGCTCGAAGCGACTCTCGCATATCGTTCGTCAATTCATTGTGGAGGATCATCAATCAACACCCCTGCATCTTCAGTTTTCAGCCCCTCTCTCGCCGCGAGATGCGCAAACTGCAGCAGAGAATCAAAACTCAACAAAGCCAAGCTCCAAGCTAAAAGAAAGAGAGAGAAAACCCGTTCCTCGCTCCAACTGGGCGACACTCCCAGCTCTCAGGGGTTAGAACATAACCCGCTACTGTACAGTGGTGGAGTAGGCAAAAGAGACCCCTGAAACGCGCGAATCGTATCTCCAGCCACTCGAATTTACGGTGAAGAAGGATCATCGCGTGTGTGTCCCGTGCGTGCCCGCCGTGGCCCCTCCGAGACTCACACTACTGTACCTCACTCTTACAGTACAGCTCTGACTTGCATCTGCATTGGATTGGATCTTTCGTTCGCAGCAGCGCACATCCGCCTTTAGTCTACTCGTTTCGATCCTGATTTTCCTCAGAATCAAAGTGAGGATTAATCAACGACACGACACAATTCTCCAATTGATTTAATAGCGCCTTTTCTTTCACGAATGCGCACAGTCTGAGGTTTCCCTCTCTTACTCTCATTCTGAAACCTCACCACCAAAAACTTCCCACCGAGAATCCTCAAAAAAATGGGCTTCCTCGACTGGAACGACGGTGCCTCCGTCCTCTCAGGCAGATCTCGCCGTCACAAATCCTCTCGCTCTCACAAGAAGCGCCGTTCGCGATCCCGCTCCCGCTCTAGCTCCCGTGAGCGTGGCCGTGGTGGCTTCGCCGATATGGCAGACTCCTTCTTTGGCGGAGATCGCTATGGCAAGCACAATTCCTCGCGCTCTTCATTCTTTGGACTTGGTGGTAACAACAGCCGCTCGAGCTTCTTTGGAAACAGTAATTCTACCCCTCCCACCCCTCCCTCCCAGCCTCATACCTCGGAATCGAAAGGTTGCTAACAAGCTGACTACCTAGGTCGCTCGTCTTACTACAAGCGCTCCCCACGTCAAGGCTTCGTCCAGAAGACATACAAGCAACTCAAGCGTCTCCTCCGCGACCTCGTCCACTGGGGTAAGCGTCACCCATGGAAGGTCTTCTTCGTCGTTATCATGCCCCTCATCACGGGGGGGGCTCTGACTGCTCTTCTTGCCCGCTTCGGCCTGCGTATCCCACCCGCCATTGAGCGCATGCTCGGTGTCGCCTCCAAGGCTGCCACCGGCGACTCGTCCGGCCTCGTAGGCGAAGCTGTCCGCATGGCCAGCGGTTTCGGCGGCAACAGCGCTGTTCGCGTAGAGCGCGACACGCACTCCTACAGCGGTGGCGGTGGTGGCGATACCTGGGGTGGTTTTGCTGATATGGCCAAGAAATGGATGTGATGTTGCTTCAGCGAGATGGCGTCGTTGCTTTGGACTTTTGACACTACCCTTTTGACGAGACGCACGCAATTGGCTTTGCTTGAGGCGTTTCAGGAACGGAACGGAATGGAATGGTAAGGATTTACTTGGGAGGAATATTGTGCCCGCATCGCCATATTACTGGTGGTTTTACATAGAGACTGCAAGGCAGCATTCTTAAATACATTTCACGACTTAATGACCCCTGAATATTGGGCTTTGTACCTGTCTGGAGAATGTGATCGCCTTCTTCCCAAACTTTACGATATCATACTTGTCCCGAAGCAGACCCAACATGCATTATGTCAGGAATAGGGTTACGAGGCATACCTCACGTCGTCGTAAATTCAGGCTCAAAGTCATTTCAGCACTATGTTCATTACTAGTTCTGTGCATTTACCAGCCGCCTCCGCAAAATACCTAGTTAGATCTCATATCCCACTACGTCTTCCTCATATTGACAGCGGCATAGATGCCACATATGAGTTGTCCAACTCCCTGAGGAGTCCAAGCTACCCAAGTATCTGACTCAACCATCGGCCCTGTCGACCTGGGAGTCAGGTACATGAGGCAATGCCAGATACCAATGCTATTCATGCAATCATTAACCTCTGCGCCCATTCCGTTCCTTAAACTAAAATACTGGGTTTCCATCGATCCAAGGCCCGTACCAGGTCTGTTGATGCCTTGCTTCTTGACCAATAATGTTGATACGGCCATTGCTCTATGCAGTGGCCCTAAATAGAGTCGACTTGGTAAGGCTGCCGAGTAAAGCTTCTCGGTTGTGGGATGCCATAAAGAATATTGTACATGCACCGTGCAATTGCAACGGCAGTCATAGAACGCCAACGCTGTAGAGTTTCTTCAAGTCGCATATCTCATTCATTACTTCGCCTCACCCTCTTTCTCCTTAGCGGGCTTCCAAAACTGCATCATTCGACCCAGTTTCTTCGTTCGGCTACTCTTTGCTTTCTTGTGATTCTCGTCGTTGTCCAGTGTGACCTCCATTGAGAGCTTGCTCCGTTCACCATGAGAGCTACTGATGAGACGGCTGAGGCTGGCAAGACTTGATCGACGTCGTCCAAAAGCAGCAGAGGAAACCGAAACTGGTCGAGGTTCTCGGAGAGTGGGTTGGGATTGACGCTGGCTGGGTAGGAACATGCTTTCCCTCGTCATTGTAGAGTTGCTAGATGTCAATGAGGGGATATCATAATCCACTGAAACTCGAACCTCGGGTCCAGGCTCTCCCATCAAAAGCAGAGACCGAAAGTTGTTCTCATCAGTAACTGATGAGGGAGCTGTTGAGATTCGCTGAACCTCAACAGACATAGGTGACCGGGGAGACGGGAAAGAAGACGAGTAGCTCATGGCATAAGGGCTGTTCGGAACATTCGCTGGTGCAGGAAGATGCAAGGGGCTGACTTCACCAGGTGACAGATCCTTGGTGCCTGAGAACCTTCTTAATGAAGAAGGGGTAGAATCAGTAGCCTCAGTTCGCTCAGCAGGCATGAAAGGGGATCGAAAAATTACGCTTGGCAGCTCCTCAGCGATAACGCTTTCGTGTAGAGATGACCTTGAGCGCTCACCCCGCACCGTACTCGCAGATATTTGATCCTTGTCACTCAGGCTGGAGGCGGTTCGCCTCATGGCCTGGTTCGGCTGGCTTGAGCTGTGTATTGAAAGCTTGTCTTGTGAGTCACGTAAGGGGTCTCTTGTAACAGCAGCAGGAGGTGTAGCATCACTGTCAGAGTCAGTCTCTTCTTCAGAAGAGTCATCTGTTGTCCCAGATCTGGCATTGTCGTCGTCATCCTCTTCATCTTCTTCGAAAACATCGGCCATTGTTGAGCTGCTATTGTAGCGGTGCATGGCGGCACGGCCTGGATCAAATGGAGGTAGATCGGGAGCAGATTCTGCTCGACGATGATAATGCATACCAGGACCACTGAAACCCTTCATGCCTTGAGCACTATGAAGTCGCCGCTTACCGGCACCGCCAGCAGCTCGTTGCGCTGCCTCCCACTCTGGATTGAGTGGTAGAGGAGTGTTGAACGGGCCGAGAGCTGCGTCGAGATCAATCATAGGATATGATGATTCATCTGCTGATCGCTTCGGTGCTTCATCTTGAGGAATGTTGGGAGATTCTGTGACTGTGAGAGTTGGTGTCGAAATTTCCAACAATTCAGGCTCTGCATACATGGCATCCTCGCCTTCGTATCGAGCGACTCTAGGAGCTGGTGGAGTTGGAGGTCGGCCGCTCTCAGATTTTGATCGCTTGCTGTGAGATTTAGGCTTTCGTGGCAATATGGCCCCAGCCCAGCCTTTCACCTTCTTCTTTTTCTTCTTACTCTTTTTGCTGCTCTTACTCTTGACGGGTGCGATTTCAGCATTTTCGCCAACTGGATCAACTCCATGTCCAGTCACGGGCAATGCCTTTGTTAACAGATCAATTGACCCGGCGCTCTGTGGCCTCTTGCCAGGTGATGTGTTTCCAGCTGATGAGTCTCGAGCGAAAAATGACCAGCGCTTCCTTGTCGGACTTGGTTCAGGATCTTCCGCTTTGGGAGCCTCAGCAAAATTGAGTAATGTCGGAATCGAATTTCGACGCTTTGGTGAAGATAGCATGTTAGCTTGATCAGGAGTACGCTCAAGGATAGCGCCTGCAGTGCTTGGCCTCGAATCTGAAATTTCGCGAGTTGATGTTTGAGATAATGGCGAAGGACTATCACGACCGTTGTGAGATGCAGCTGAAACAATTGACGATATGCTGCCAGATACAGAGTGCCCAGGTCGCGCTGTTACTGTACTGGAAGTCTCATTAGAGACGAGGGACAAAGGTCGTGGGATAAACTCAAGCGTGTCAGAGAAGCCGACACGAGCCTTCGGTTGCTTGGGGCTTCCGCTGGGTGAAGGGACTGAAACAAGCTTCTCAGTTTCCTCTGGCGCCTCGGGTTCAGGAGCAGATTCAGGCTCAGGGACAACCTTCTCATCTAGAGGTAGAGATGGCTGGTTGCTAGGCTGGCCGAAGGTGGTCGGGCTAGTCGGTGCGCTGTTTCCCCGGCCGGCGGCATCAAAGACGGGAGGCTGGAGAATTGGCAAGTCATTTGTTGAGATGGCGCCTGAAATCCCTCTTCGATGGCCTCTTCTAGGTGGTTGAAATGTTGGCGTTACGAGTCCACTCTCTGATTTAGTAGGACTAGTGCTCATGATGGCGATCGAGTTGCCCTCGCGGATACGTCCCCCAACAAATTCACTCCCACCTCTTCGATGTCCATGGCCGCCGGGTCGCTGTGATGATGCAATGTTTCTGGGAGAATGAGGTGAAATCGGAGGAGTCAGGAGAAAATTGTTCTCACGGTCTGGCGAAAGTAGAGCACCAGGGTTGAAACTAAAGTCAGGCAATGCCGAACGAGACTGTCCATCTGCATTTTCGGCAGAAAATCCAAAGCTGAAGTTGGGAGTCTCAATGGCCGACATGGGACGACGACCGGTCGCTCGCGAGAAGGAAGAAGGTGCAGACGCTGGGGTAGGCGGTTTGGCTGGAAAGACGAATGGAGGGTTTGGCGGTGGCTCATCGAGCTGAGCCTGTGATTCAACCGATTGAGGGCCAGCAAATGAGTTCATTGAGGTAGCGAATCGATCGGAAGGGCTATCGAACGCTGGACCGGGAGTTGGACGGGTTAGCCGCTCGGGGCCAAATGCGGTTGCCATCTTCTCCTCAGCCGCGCAGCGGCAACGAAGTGATGGACAACAATGTGTGAATTAAAGGTTCATGGGACAAGCAAGGCAACCGTTCCAGAACCGCCGGGCTCGCTTAATTATTCGGTTTGAGCAAGTGTATAGGAATGTTGTTGGCGATTTCGAAGAGAGTCGCGTCTGAGGTGTCACAAGCAACGATCAGTATAGATCTTGAGATTGAGATCGAGCACGCAAAAAAGGCAAAGAGCGTCGGCTTCGAGAAAACAATATTGCTACAAATAATGGCGAGCAAGTCGTATTGGGGCAACGGACCAGATAACACGGCAGCAACAGGCTTGAAAGTCGTCGAGATGAATCGCGGAAAATTGGCTGGACGAATAACTCGAATGGCGGATGTTAAAACTATGGTATGTAAAGAAAAGGAGTGGACGGCCAAAACCAGCGCAACTCTACAAAAACAAGAGAGCAACTGGAATCGCACCAAGAAAGAAGAGGTCGGGAGGAGGAAGAAAGAAAATCTTCGCTCGCAAAGGCGGCGTTTTCGATTTGAGGTGCGGCCGGAGAGATGAAGAAGAGAGGACGGGACGGGACGGGGGAGGGGGGATAAAACGCGATTTCGTGATAAAAGGCAGGCCAGAGGGAAAGAGGTACAAGCCAAATGCACTTGTGTTCAGCCACGCCCAGCAAGCGCAAGTGTATGCAAGTGCAAGGGGTCCCCACTGCCAACTGTGATGGGGGTACGTATGGGCAGGTACCGCTGCAACCAACACGACTGCGAATAGACGGCCGGAAATGGCCAGGGAGGACATGCATCTCTAGTACCTCTGCGCTTCCTTCCAACTTTGGCCAGGCCCCAGGCCCAAAGGTAGGCCCCCTAGTCTTGGTAGTTCATGATCCCTAATCCCTAGTTCCTTAGTTCTTAGTCCAGGTACCTGGCTTGCTGGCGTGGTCCTGGACAATCCGCCCTGGCATCCACAGTCCACACTCGAGAGACACGACATGGCCAAGGGGCGCCACCTCTCTCGGGGACTCCAGCTGCCCGTGCTGGCTGCCAAGATTGGATCGAGTGGATGCCAGTGGAAGGCGGTTCATGAATGGACTCGGTGTTAGAGTGACCCGATCAAGAAGCCGAGGGAACCCAAAAGGGATTGTGTGTGATGAACTATGCTACTTTTTGGTAACATGTGTGCAGTCTGATGCATTGTGAAAACACTTACTAAACCGTGGAGAATACCTGGGCATACATACTGTGCCCAAGGGAGTCATATCAAAAACACATATAGGTACCTAGATAGTCCTTGCGTTTGTCGTTTGTTCTGACTTCTTCCAAGGCGGCAGCGGTAAGCACCCAGGCACTCTTCGCTAGACTTGGGTTTCCTTCCTTCATGAAATCTGCCTCTCCAGGGACGGCCGGGCCTCCTCGACTCCGCTTGGCGGTGGAGCTTTTTTTCATCCACCCCAAAACCTGACCCGCACTGTGTTGTCCTTGAGGCAAATTGCACCAAGCGGTCATTCTTCTTGTTATTGTCTTGACTGGATGATAATAATTTTCGGATATGCCATCTTATGCTGTCAAATATCAATTAATCTATCTCTGCTATTCATGACAATCTGACAAGAGCATAATTTTTTTATTGCGCTATCAGCCATGAACAAACCCTTCTGCTCCTCGCCCAATCTTACTGAAACAGGACAGCATTACCATCATGGATATTGATCTTCATCAATTGCAGTGGTGCACGTTCATGGCGGTCACCATCTCATGACAGGTACTGTCAATATCGGTACATGAGACTCCAAGTCCACATCTGCACTGTGACCTCGCAGGTCGACTACAAGTATCCCCTGGCTCTTTGTTCGTTCGCGGCACTGCGAACGCTCTCGAGATGCTTGCTGCTGCTCTGTTGGGCGCTGCAGGCCTCTGTTATTCGTCTGCTGTTTCTGTCAGGGGCCACTTAGCAACCCTGCCCATGTCACCCCCAGTGCACGCCGTGTACCTGCACCGAAGGTGCACTTGTGCATGCATACAAAAGCGCTGCAAGCCCACGACGGATGGAGGAGGATGCAAGCGAGCAATCTTGAGCAAGTGACATAAGCGTCGAACCTAACTCATGTTGGGAAGAACAACTCCATCATGTGAGAGACTCTCTCTTACAATTATCTTCCCGATGCTCCATATTGATGATCTTCAATCCTCCCATGCCCACACTCACCAAGCGCCTTTACCAGGATGGCCTCCAGGTTTGAGAGCGGGGGAGGCGAACACCAAAGTGGAGGTCAAGGGATGAGTAACGGTTACAGCGGGCGGCACGATGTCTTGCTCAATGGCCGCGACAATCTAACGGCCTTGGCGGTTGCGCATTCGAAAATCAAGTATCGATGGCCTTGGCCAGGCATCATAGATAACTATCACGAGAGTCGTTTCTTCGGGCATTTGCCAGACTCTGAAGAGAAGCTAGCTAGAAGTTGTTCACACCACCAAACGCTGCAAACAGGAAGAGATCCCAGTCGATTAGCGACCGGCTGAGTTACAATAAGCATTGCTACCGTTTGGTGGTCAGCGGGCAGCTGCAGGTCAGGATTCGGATGATAACCGGCTGGCCCCTTTGAGAATACAATTCATAGGCCCGAGTCAGCTTCAATCAGCAGGCATCTCTTATCGACGGCATGGCGGAACGTTTGTACCGGTCCAAGAGGTCAGCGACACATGAGCGGGAAAGCTTCACGGCCAGGGGATTCGACGATTTGTCTTGAACAAAGGTTTCTAGCGCAGCCTTCGCCTAGAAATTATCGTAAGATGCATGATCAATTTTGCATTTGTGTTGCTGTACAAAGTTTTCGGTGATTTCTCTGCAACCCATACACAGCTGCTCCTTGATCTGGTGTAAGTCAGAGGCCAATCATATCCACTGAGAGACCAGGAGGCTGCTGTAGTAGGCAGCCACCAACGAACAGATCGATCTCAAGGGGCGGGACCTAGATCAACGGTACCATCCATTGAAACACCGCAACGACTAAAGTTAAGGTAGGGAGTTTAAACGGCACGATACTTTCCGCGTGCAATAATCATGAATTCATATTACACATACTACACAATAGTGCCGAGCCATCCACCAACACGTCTTGTCAGAAACAAAGCAGGTTTATATATATCCACTCTCAACCTCACTAATTCACACCAACCGTGTGAACTATCGTACAGGCGAGACATGGCTTGCATGATGAATCGGGGCTAGAACCAGTCATCAACTGCTATGCGCCACAAGAGCCCAGAAAGATACAATACGATGCTGTATACAGTATGCCGGAGCGCATATCTGTTGTGTTGTGTTAGGTATTTTGCATTTGCGGGTTTTATTGAGTTCTTGTCCGTTGCTTTTTGCTTCTTCCCCAGTTGACCTGAGATCTATCCAGGATGAGCTGGCAGACCACCTGGCCCATCGGCCTGACCAGGTCAGAGATTACGAGGTCGAGAACACGACCACAACAAACCGATTCACCAAAACAATGACCCCAGGGCTTATCAAGGTTACTTAGGTTGTGATCTATCAACCGGGTTACCAGGAGCCCTTGAAGATTACGTACTGCCCTCGTCCGAGCGCTCTGATTTACAGGCCAAAGAGTTCCGATTTTAGATCTTGACAGATGGGGTCAGTCGACTGACCCATGATATCTCAACGGGAAAGCAGTTTGCCGAGCGTATCACGAATTACTTGTTATGCTGTTTGCATTTTCTCATCCTACTGACATCTCGGTCAGTGGAAGCCTTGATCTTTGTTGTAGTCCCAGCTTAACGCCATCCTCGCTACGCACGGGGCCAGGAACAGCCTTAATTCCCCTTGTCTATTCCCACACTGGTACCCGTCCGTACCTGAAAGTCATTCCTTGATTGAGACCATGAAAGATTTGGCAGCTGATGACGGATGTGGTTGAGGCTGAGGCTGCTGCCCATCTTTGCGTGCAGGGGCACTTGTAAAAGCACTTTGCCTTGTTCATCTGGGACGGGAGATTCACCAAGGCAACGGTATCAGACTGCAACCTCTGATTGGCTTTTGTTTTGATTTCCTGTCTAATTGCTTTTCTAAATTCACAGCACGTCAGACAAGCCGACGGGTTGATCATGGAGCTGTCTCTGTCATGGATAGTTTGTTTCAACAAACTCAAATCAGGGTATTTACAGCTACCGAGCTTGAAATGACAGGCGCCCCTCCCGTGTAACAATGGCAAACAATTTTGATCTCGAGTTTTATTGCATTGACAATCTATTGCTCTACGCGCTTATACACTGCTTCCCCAACAAAGGTTATCCTGGCCTGCCTGGTAATCATATTTAACGTCAGATCTACACCAATATCCGACGACACCGCCAAATCATGCACAGACTAAAATGATCGCAAGGTACTTGGCGCATCGGAAATATGGCCGAACTTGGTATAAACAAGACGAGACGGTTTTCAAGACTCAACAACGCCTAAATTAAGCCTGGCGGAACAATTTAGACAAAACACAAGTTGCATCTGTTGATCGATGGTTGTCGTGACAATTGTGTGTTGGCAAACAAAGCAATTGCATGATATCACAACTCTGCAAACCTGCATGCATAATTGCATACGGTGCCTACTAAGGGCCAGTTTTGACACCTTGTAACATTGACTCCTCATGTCTCTTTCATCCCTCGTGTCTTGCCCAGACCTGGGGGTTCATGGGCAGACACTCTCATGGAGCCAGGTCCACCAGCTAAGCCACTATACAAGGATTCTCCCTCTTTCGAGCCTTCGAATTCCCCCGTTCTGCTCCACCGTGCACTCATAACCGGCCAATTTCACGGTCGAGAAAAAAGAGGCTGGCAAATCCCATCTCAGGTCAGCCTGCCACCGTTCAGCTCGTCCACGAATAACCTCCCTCGGGCGCATCGCGATGAAATGAAGGCTTTCTTGTATGCATAAGCAATCTCGCCAACATCTCAACGAGGAAGCTATGTAATACCGTTCGACACGGTGTGGCATTCCTATTATTATCTGCAACGGTAATAAGCCAATTTGCCCAGCTAATTACGATTTCCTCTTCATTCCGTCATGAGATCCATCTCCCTGCATTGCGGTGAAGGAGGCCTCGGACAGGACAGATTCCCAAAAATATCTACCGTGTTTTTAATGGGGTTGAGAAATACCCGAATTTAGCATACGATGGTTCATCGTCATTTCGTGGCCTTGGCTCTGGGCCCATGATAGACGGGAGGTCATTTATGTAGGATTCGGCCACGATACCGAAGGAACATGGCCTAATCTGGCCTCTAACCCGCATCAGTCGTGTCCCACTATCACATTGTAGTGTCATGGATGTTGATTACGATGAGCCCGATTAATCCTCGCATTATAGGTGTTCATCCATACTCTTTCATGGCATGTTCTTAGTTGAAGCCTTATGATGGACGCTTCCTTCGAAATGTCTCTCCCAAGACTCCACATTGTAATGTCTCTGCCTTTCGGAAATGTCTCTGTAATCTAATGCACGGCAATTACACGCATGCATTTGCAATAATGTTAATTAATCTAACTACATAATAAGCACCATTAAAGTGTATGTCAACAACTTGCTTATGGCCAGTGATAGGTTCATGGTTTGGCCGAGGCTATCTCCCTTGATGCATACTCATATGGGTGGCCCCCTTTCATACAAATGCCTGACATGAACGTAAACGGACATGCAGCTGGCAATACGAACAGTCATTACCCCTGCTCCAATCACATCACTTGATCAGCACCTTAACGGTTAGCTTCCATGCATCGAAGGCAAAGCTACCTGCGAGAAACTCCAAACTAGAAATCCTTGTAAACCTTGAAGACCATCAAAGTGGCTAGGGGAAGTGAGGAAACCCAAGACCTCGATCTTGAGTGACAAAAATACTCAGGTGACCACATAATATAAGGTTTAGAAGATTTGGTTGGTATTATTAACCCTTTCACTGAAGGTCTCGGATCTTTTTGCTCCCCTTAGGAACTGGATCTGAGGCTTACAAGTTCACAGCTGAAAGACGTAGCCAATAGCGTAGGTTCTCCTCGACTGATAGCTAAGCAGGGACGGGATGGCACATTATTGGAAGACTCGTCAGCATCGAAGAAAGACAGTCGGACGAACTATTGAATGGAGCAAAGAATAGCCGAACCGAGGCGAGCTCAACCTTTGATTATTATCAGGAACTCATCTGAAGGGGCCAGAAGTCTTCAGATCGTGAAACAAAAGCACCAAGCGACGTGACAAGATCGCCCCTTATCTGCCCCTGAATTAAAGTGTGGGGAGATACCTGGACCCTGGATTTGAGCCACAGTTCTGACCATTTGTGGAGGCGCACAGCCACAGCTTTATCAAGATTCTCACCGCCTCTGAGATAGTGCCCCGCTGCAACATTTTTTGACTGGCAGAAAAATTGGTGAAGCGCGCAAGATCGCTCAAACGACACGCCTCAGTATCAACGACAGATACACAGCAACAGCATGTCTGATACGGAGAAATCAAAACTGACTCCCGCTCCTGCGGCGGAGAAGACTCTCGGCATGCGCAGGAATGGTAACATCAACCCCCAGCATTGATTGTATATGAATTCACCAAGCTAACTGTTCCGTAGGCAAGCAATGGCATGCCCCCAAGAAGGCCTTCCGACCTACCGCTGGCCTGAAGTCATATGAGAAGCGAACGCAAGAGCGCGCTCTCATGGCGCAAGTCAAAGCCAAGGAGAAGGAGATGAAGGACGAGAAGGAACAGGAGCGCCAGGTAGGCCCAGATTCTCCTCACATTAGACGAGACATGATCTAAATTAAGAAACAGCGCAAGATTGCAGCCATTAAGGAGAAGCGAGCAAAGAAGGAGGAGGCTGAGCGATACGAGAAGATGGCCGAGAAGATGCACAAGAAGCGAGTCGAGCGACTAAAGCGCAAGGAGAAGCGAAACAAGCTGATCAACTCATGATCGCGGGATGGCTTTGGTGGTTGAAATTTGATTGGAGCAGACATACATCGACAGCACTATGATTTACGATGCGGTATACCTCAGACTACAACTTGAAACGGAAAGATTAGGTTAGACAATACGGAAGCAGCACAATATACCTGGGCGTTGGAATATGCGATCAAATCTTGGCAGATCAATCAGCAGGTTCTCTGGCTATCGAGTGACTATTCGTCTTCGTTTGATGAAAGATTTCTAAATCTAATGTTCATCATTGATTCATAGATCGGCTGGTTCGGGACTGAGTCGAGCTCTAGCTGGAATTCCTTTGCTGTAGGAGAGCCAACTAATATCTTCAAAGGACAGCAATGACATGAGGTCCACAGATCTAAAATTTCAAGTTGGCGAAAGCAACATACGTGAATCTTCTAGTAGACCCATCTACTGGTTTCTTTGGGATCTTGGTCTTAGTTAAAGATCGCCATTGTGGATATCGTGGTGACTATGACACCATTCTGAGCTTGACCAACCGATGGCACATGCCATGACATTCCAGCTGTTTTCAATATTTCGAAAGGAAGACTATATACGTCTACCAGCATCTGATACTACTGAAAACGTATTCGGATACTATGTGCAGCTTATGTGGAGATGTTTCGATCTTGTATGCATCTACATTCAAGTGACATGTGAAACTGCCGGTTTGCAGGGGTCCACTAAACCACACCCGAAGTTGACCATTCGACGATCGTCTGATGCAACCACGCAACAAACCTGGAATTCTACTGCTCCAAGCCCTCTTTTGGGTAACCCACCCATTCATGCGTCACAGGGTCCAGGCATAGAGTTTTTCTTGAGACCTACAGGACGGTCACTATAGCTGCAGGCAGGACGAATCGGGATCAGCCACACTACCAACGGTGAAATACCGCTCACGTCATGGCCTCAGCAGGCTTTACGAGTCCCCGAGACTCTACAAACTCGGTCTCCAGTGTTCGTTCGAGCAGCCGACATCAGTTGAAGCGATCCATCACCGAGCTCGCGTCGCCCGTGAAGCTTGGCCGTCGAGAGAAGAAAGAACGCGATCGATATAATGAGGACCGCGCCGTGCATCCACACCACATCTCAATCTCCCATCCCGTATCTGCGAACCCACAATATCAAGGCAGAGCATCAGTAGACATTATGACACGCTCAGAAGGCGTTACGCCGTATATGAGCCCCGATCAGAGCCGGCGGCCAAGCTTGATGCTTTCGCGAGAGGAGGAGAACAGAGCTCTCAACGTCCCTGTTCCGCCGGAACCCAAGACCAAGGAGAAGACATTGGAAGATCAGGCTAAAACGTCCTCTCAGGTCGAGTAAGAAACTACATACATCCTTATGTGGTGCTATATAGCTGACGCATTCATAGGGGCCTGAAGCAATCCCTGGTCGAGCTTGGATCCTTCTCTACGTCCACAGCCCGGCGACTTGACGAGACATACTATGCGGTTCTTGAGAAGATGAGTACGCTTCAATCGACTGTTTCCGCCTTGAAGGAGTTGGCGGAGGAGTCTCAGAACATCCATCGAAATTTTGAGAAGGACGCTTGTGAAATTGAAACCGATATTACATCACAGATTGCAGCAATGGGCCAGTTCAAGGAGCACCAGGAGAACATCGAATCACTCACGACCCGTGTCCAAGATGGCCGCGCGAGGATCCGCGCTCTTAGTGATCGAGTCGATATTGTCCGAGAGCAAGTTGAGCTCTGGGAGCGTCTGGATAAGGAGTCTCAGGACAAGACACGGTTGAGGTTGAGAGCTATCATTATATGCATCACGGTTGTGTTCCTTGCAGTGGTGGTTCTGTTCTTTGGTGCTCAGTATGTCTCAAGACATAGTTCACTCTTGGGTAGTGATAACTCGAGCACACCTCGTGTTGCAGAGTCTATCATCCAGTCGCATAAGGGAGCAGCACATCCATCACTGTCTCTCCGAAGACCTGAGAAGAGTGGTGTTCCATATTCGAAGAGGAAGCAGGTGCATACGCATGCAGAGGAAGAACTTCGTGTTTTCGACGAACTGTGAAATTGTCGGGCCCTGTTTTAATTGCTTTCATTCGATACCCATCATAGCGCGCACATCGCATAACTCATTTATTCCCTTTGTACTGGCAGGATTTTAATAGATAGTTGATTCACATTGAGATTGTTCTTCAATAAAGCACTACCTCAATATCGATACGTCCTTCGCTTCATGAATAAAATCAAATATGGGGTCGAACAACTTACCCTACATCAGTCACAAGAAATCTTCCAAAGAGTTTCGACTCAATGCATAATAACACCGAAGCCAATTTTGTAGGCGGCTATTGCAAGCATCAGAGATAATCGTGGCATGCGATCATATACGTAGATATGATGCACCTGGCATGTTTGTATTGCTTAAACTATCAAAAATCTCGCTTCTCTCCTCACTCACTGAATGTCTATAGACATATCAAGCCTGACATTTGTCTATTCTGACTCTTATTCCACAGGTTGATGATAATTTATGATGCTAATGACACCTGCCTAGTTCTCTCCTTAGGAACATTTCCATCTTTCCTGTTCAAGCCAACGACTCCTGCGCCGAGCCGCTGCCGGCGCCACACTTCGGAGCCTCCGTGTCACGTTTCCCCACCGCCGAGCCGTGTCCCGGAGTCAGTCCCCCAATTGCCTGGTACAGCTCTGCTCTGACCCAAATTGCCAAGGATTAGAAACTCGAATCGGTTGACCAAGACCGAACGTTCTCCGTGAAACCGTGCTGAGCCCAGAACCTAGAAAGAGCGTTTTGAGCTTCTTTCTGACTTTATTTACTGAAGGCAGGGCTGCTCGACGCCATCGAAATTAAATGGAAGCCATACATAAGAGCCTCCCAGTGCTGTGACATATCGTAAATAATGTCCGGAACGTTCCCATTTAGCAACTCATGTAAGGTGCTGGCCAATAAAGCACAGACTCGGCATTGCGTAACTCATCGTGGCGGGGCAAAAGAATCTCTCTCTGATTCCTCATTCTGGTACACATTTCGATGATTGGCTTACTCGTAAGAAATGCCCAATCTCTTATTATTTCACGGCGTAATCCCGTACCTGGTCCAAGTTCTCAGCAGCCACAATGTCAACGCAGATGGAGTGGAGGATACCAGCGTGGCTTGTATTCATCAAGGTCGAAATGAGACTGATATTCGGATCAACAAACAGGATCGGCTGCTTGTTTTAGATGCCGAACGGGCTGATCAAACGAGATGAGTCGTCGTCACTGTAGTGCTGACAGTTTTTAGCAGCGGATAGTCCCAAAAACTGTGAGTCTATGAAGCTAGAGAACTCCCTACAACAAAGACCCGTTGGGAGTTGCTTGGCATCAGTCTATAGATCATGGGAAAGCCCCCTTCGTATTGATGATAATTCATCAATAAAATGTCTGTTCAGCCTTACATTAGGCGCCCTAGGCCATTGACTATACCAAAAGCTCAAGAGCCGTTAAATTAGTTTGATATCAAAAAAGTTCGACTGTCATGCCGGGCATCCATAACACGGCAAAAAGGACCCGAAAAAGCAGGGTTGTGGGAGTCTGGGCGAGTGGCTTGGTACTTGGCAACACACGTCATGCCCCTCGCTTTGGCGCTTATTACACGCAAGTGCCCAGTGTGAGGAGTACCTTAAAAAGGTTGAGGTCTATAATGCAAAGGAAGAAAAGTTTCAGCATTTGAGGTTCTGTTCCTTTGGCCATTCTGTTCGTGATACCCTGAAGAAGACGCTGATGTGAGTCCCTATCAACAGCCGACAAACATTACGTAGCTGCGCCCCATAAGGCACTTGTTAGCGTACTAACGATGGAAGCTTACTGCAGCTTTGCCCCGCCAAATGAAAGCAGTCCAGTCCAGACCAAACCAACAATATTCCGGACGTTCTTCTGACGCAAATCTACCCCAACTTCGCCGAGTCTTCTACATACATCGATATCAATTTATAACAGACATTGATAGCGGCCGACCTTCTGAACAGTGGAATACCTCTCCCCCCTACAAGACATACACGGAAAGCTCTCTATAATCGACTGTTGCGCAAGAGACATGGCTGCTGAGGCCGGAGATGCGCCCGCAGTTGTTGAGGATGCTCCCGCGAATCCTTCATCTACCGTTGACCTCCCAGTGCGATCAAAGCAAGATGCTACGCCGCCACCAGGCCAGACGTTGACCGGCAAACAAGAACACTGTAAGTGTTGCAATGCGCATTAATTTGCGATGAAACGCGGTTTAATAGATGCTGATATATGCTTTTACACATTAGACCTCAAGAGAGAGCTTATTTCAGAGCAGGTAAAGTGGGAAATAAATGAACTCAATTCTACCACCGCCCTCCAGCGCTTCGGCTCGCCATTTCGATCCGATCATGGCGAAGTCCCTCCTGAAGAATCCGAATTGCCCATTCTGCGATACATCTTCGTCCACCATGTCCGCGACTTTCCCTTTCTTGATAAGGCGCGTGAGAAGGAGTTCTGGCAGGACAAGCTTCAAGTGGTGAGTAATGATGATGCGATTTGTCCATGGTCGATCTGACGCTAACGAACTATAGTTCCTCGAGTCGTTCGCAGGAAAGCAGATTTCATCGTCGGAGGATCGCCTAGAGGAGACGAAGCGACGAAAACTAGCCATCAAGGCCAGGAAACTTGTTGAGCTAATGATGGTCTCTGGAATTGGAACATCATCAGGATTCGAGGAGCGCATTCGGTTTTCAGAGATTGAGATTGTTGACAGCAATGCTATCGACACTGGTGTCATGCATACTCTGCCCGAGGGCAACTATATTAATGGCTGGGATGTGAATGTCGCAGGCGTGCGAGTCACCCAAGTCAAGCATACGATCCGAAAGCACAAACACGCCGAATTTATCCTGCGCATCAAGAAGAAGGGAGAATTGGAGCACTATGTTGGTCGAAGATACAGCGACTTTGCCAAACTTCACAGCCGATTGCGACAAGAGCTTCCTGGTCGAGTCGTACCAGAAATGCCCAAGAAGAACAAGTCAGATACTACAACAACGATCGCCTTTACATCCATGTTCAGCAACGGAAACGAATCAGATGCTTCCTCTATTTCTTCAGTTTCGACAAGACCTAATGGCTATTCATCTATGTTGACGCCTGGTACGACCCACCTCATTTTTGTTGTATTACTTACTTACGCTAACGTTATGAAGGTCACCGTAGGGCTGGGTCTGCGGCATCATTCAGATCGAATCGATCCAAGGGGCTCAATTCCCCTAGAATTCCATCTCCTCGCGTGTCTACCGAGGGAGGAAGACTTAGCCCTGCCGTCCGCCAGGATTCGGATAAGTCAGATAAGTCAGAGGTATGAGTGACGCAGTACACGACTTCCACAGCCAACTAACAAGATAAATAGACTGTTGTTCTATGGCGTGAAAACCAAAGAATTTCACTTAGGGCGTTCTTGCGATCTGTACTCCACAACCCCCAATTTGCTAATACCAAGGCTATGCAAGACTTTCTGAGTGGCGAGCCCATTACTCCCACAGACGAGGATGTTGAAGATATTCTTCGAAGGAAGGAGGTAGATGAGAAGCGCATGGAAGAGCAGAAGCAATTCTATGAAATCGCAAGGAAACGAGCCGCCGAGCTTGATGAGTACATGGAACAGTGAGTGTTATCTCACATTGGTCATAAGCCTGAGCTAACATATTCCAGGTTCCGTCGCGATATAGTAGAACACAACGGACTTACCATGCTCTTCAAGGAGATCAAGGAAAAGGAAACGATCCAGGATCTCAGTATCCAATATCGAAAGTTTGCTGAGTGGCTTCGTATTGAGATTGCTGCCGTCATCTACCACCTCTTCCTGGCGGAGGACAACTCCCCTGAGCTCTTTGCTCAAGCGAGACGTATTCACTCTCTCATCCCATACTCGGTTATCAAGAACGTTATCCGAATTGCAAACCCCGCAGCAGTCATGTCTGGTGTCCTGGACATCTTCCTAGCTCAACCATTTGGTACACGGTCATTGATGCAGAGGATTTTCTCACTTACGCTTAACGATGGTATTAAGAGCTTCCAAAAGTCGATCGATATCCTCGCTAGCAAGATTGACGATCCTGTCTTCTCAGACAAGCTCTACAAGTACACACATGCCGAAGAGCACATCAAGGTCGCCATTCGTGAAGAAGCTGAGGCAGATGATGTGGACTTGATCGTGGCGATTATGAGATCTGATCTCATTGAACCAGGGCTTACAGGAGAGCAAATCCAGAGGCTCTACAACGCATATGTCGCTTTCAACAACGCGGTGGAGAATATTGACGAGGAGCTGCGCCAGGGCGCTCAACTGTTTTCGTACATGAAGCAGTACTTGAAGCTGTGCACAAGACAGAGGGACAAGGAGATGATGCTCCAGCTGATCGAGGAGCCGGTAACGCTCCAGCTATTCCGAGACCTCTTTACCATCTTCTACGAGCCTCTCGTACGAGTCTACAAGTCGGCAAACGTGTACAATAGTGTTACTGACTTCGCTGTCTTTATCGATGACATGATCCAGGTGAGAGAAGCAGCTATCTCCGAAACGAAACTGCATGCTAACATATGTATAGGTCGTTGACAAGTGCAGAGAGCAAGACGCATCGGCTGATCCAAACCAGACTGTTCAGGCTTTTATTGATCTTTGCCAGCGACATGAGCACAACTTTTACAAGTTTGTCCATGAAGTGCATACTCACGATAACGGCCTCTTCACACAGCTCATGGGCTGGATCGAGGGTATCCTCGAGTTCTTGCGAAAGGGCCCTAAGAACGGAACCCTTAATGTCAACGCCTTGTTCGAGGGCGGTGTCAGTGCTGGAATTCTGGATAAAGACAAGGCAATTGCAGAGATCAACTCTCTTATTGCATGGCAAGAGGCTCGAAAGAAGTGGCACAATGATAAAACAAGACAGAAGATGGCGGCCGAGGGCCATGCAGGAAGTGACATGATGCCAACGGCAATGGCTTTCAACTCATCAGACTTTGGATTAGACAGCGAAGACCTCGAGGATATGGCCTATGATGATGGCTCGGAAGATGAGGCAGAGGCAGAAGCAGAAGATGAGTTGGATCCCATCGAGGCTGAGAGGCGACGCAGAGCCAAACGACAGGATCGCTTGCGACGAAGCGCTGGAGAGCCCGTTAAGCCTCCTGTGGGAGAAGTCCACAAGTTGACCGACAATTTCCTGGTCATGCTTCGTGAAGTATTATCGAATTAGATTTAGTAAGATATCCTTGTTGCGGTTGCATACGGGTTAGGAGAAAGAGAAGGAGTTGGCTGTACTGATTCTGGCAGTATAAGGATACAGAGCAACATGATTATAAAGTCAGGGAATGATGGAGAATGGTAGAGCCAGTATACTTCAAGATTCTGTCTTTTAATTATTGGAATACCCTGCTGTCTAAATGTGACGTATCTCATATTTTATTGTGGTCTGAGAGATCCAAGACCAAGAAGTAGAAAACGAAGGTGTAATTAGGAATGCCTTCATATATATGATCATAAGTTCCAAGGCTCCTATCATGACGCTTAGGTTAAGCGTAGACTTTTATTGTTTGAGCCCATCACAGGAGAAAGACGACTCTTTCCACGTTCAATTTGAACCCTGTGAGTAGGACGAAAACCGGACTTTGATGACCGGCCCCGAAAATTGGTTCCGGGCCGGGTCGTGTTGTTACGAGTGACAGCAGCTGGAGGTGGAGCCGTCAGCACATGCCGTTGGTATCGGAATAGGCGGGGGAGCCGAAGGGCAAAATGTACATCCGCGGACACGTGATGAGATTGTCTTGAACGTCATGGATTTGTTAGACTCGCAAAGGCGAATCTTCCCGATCCATTGGGCTTTGATGTTGGATGAAGATCGAAGGAGGATAATATTGGATGTAGTGGTACGAGAACAGTTGAGAATTTAAAAAAAACCAATTGGCTTCGACAACGACGCACCTCGAACTCACGGAGCTCTATCATTTGACAGCACAGCGAGGTCATTGACTTCCGAGTCCCTATATCTTCAGTGACTTACAGCGTCCACATCCAGTAGGCGGCGAATAATCGGTGCTGCTAATAAGCCAACGCTGATTGGTTGGATCAACCGAGGAGCCGAGAGAATCCGTCCGATCGAGGCTCGCGAAGGACGAGAGACCCAAAAAAAACATCAAGGGGAATTGTCGATTGGCTGGGCAGTCAATTCAATCCATTCTCTCTCTCCTCCAAAACCACATCTAACAAAAGTCCTGCTCCTCCGCCACCCGAAGATATCGTCAAATACCACCCTTTCGATTCTCCCCGCGGATGCAGTTTGGTCTTGGTCATAGTGACTTTAGTTGATGATGGCTTCTTCTATGGCAATGAGGAGATTGGCCGTTGGCCCTGCTGTGCGTAGTCCCTGGTCTGGCCTCTGCGATGGCATCATGAAAACAGATTGTCCACCGCAGAAGCTTCGCCAGCTCATCAATGCGCTTTGCTAACCTCTTGATAGTTCACGCGGGCTGCTAGGTTCCCTTCTCGAGCTTTCTCCACCACTCGACCTGTTGGTACGCTTTTCTCCGAATCCTATGCGAAGCTTTAAAATACTGACGAGCTGTCCACAGCCCGAGTTATCACAGGCAATGGTCCTCTGCGAGCCAAGGAGGCCTCTCCTTTCGTGAGCAACAAATACGCCGTCATCGTACGTCTACCCGATCATCCGCGAATCACAGATCTCGTCAATTGACACTTTTCAGGACCACGAGTATGATGCTCTCGTCGTTGGTGCTGGTGGTGCCGGTCTGCGAGCTGCTTTCGGTCTCGCTGAGGCTGGCTTCAACACTGCCTGTATCTCCAAGCTTTTCCCTACTCGATCTCACACCGTCGCCGCCCAGGGTGGTATCAACGCTGCCCTAGGTAACATGCACGAGGACGACTGGCGATGGCACATGTACGATACCGTCAAGGGTTCCGACTGGCTGGGTGACCAGGATGCTATTCACTACATGACCCGAGAGGCTCCCGCTTCCATTATCGAGCTTGAGAACTACGGCTGCCCCTTCTCGCGAACTGAGGATGGCAGGATGTGAGTCTGGACTTTGAAATCCGTCCACACAGCGGCTACTGACAATTTCTTCAGTTACCAGCGAGCTTTTGGTGGTCAATCCAAGGAGTACGGAAAGGGTGGACAGGCTTACCGATGCTGCGCTGCTGCTGACCGAACCGGCCACGCCCTTCTTCACACGCTCTACGGGCAGTCCCTCCGACACAAGACCAACTACTTCATCGAGTACTTCGCCCTCGACCTGATTATGCAGGATGGTGAGTGCCGCGGTGTCCTCGCCTACAACCAGGAGGACGGTACCCTGCACCGATTCCTCGCCAACCACACCGTTCTCGCTACTGGTGGTTATGGACGAGCCTACTTCTCTTGCACATCTGCCCACACCTGCACCGGTGACGGTATGGCCATGGTTGCCCGTGCCGGTCTGCCCAACCAGGATCTCGAGTTCGTCCAGTTCCACCCTACCGGTATCTACGGAGCTGGTTGCCTGATCACTGAGGGTTCTCGTGGTGAGGGTGGTTACCTCCTCAACTCTGAGGGTGAGCGATTCATGGAACGATATGCTCCTACCGCTAAGGATCTTGCTTCTCGTGATGTCGTTTCTCGATCCATGACCCTGGAGATCCGTGAGGGCCGTGGTGTTGGTGCTGAGAAGGATCACATCTACCTCCAGCTCAGCCATCTCCCCGCTGAAATCCTTGCTGAGCGTCTGCCCGGTATCTCTGAGACCGCCGGTATCTTCGCTGGTGTTGATGTCCGCAAGCAGCCCATTCCCGTTCTTCCTACCGTCCACTACAACATGGGTGGTATTCCTACACGATACACTGGTGAGGTTCTTACCGTTGACGAGAAGGGTGAGGACAAGGTTGTCCCTGGTCTGTACGCTTGTGGTGAAGCCGCTTGTGTGTCTGTCCACGGTGCTAACCGTCTGGGTGCCAACTCTCTCCTCGATCTTGTTGTCTTCGGTCGTGCCGTTTCGCACACCATCCGTGACAAGTTCAACCCCGGTGACGCCCTGAAGCCCGTTGCCGCTGATGCTGCTTCCGACCACATCGAGGTCCTCGACAAGGTCCGAACTGCTGATGGTCCTAAGAGCACCGCTGAGATCCGACTTGCCATGCAGAAGGCTATGCAGACTGATGTCAGCGTTTTCCGAACCCAGGAGAGTTTGGATGAGGGTGTTCGCAAGATGAAGGAGATTGATGCCATGTACAGCCAGGTTGGCATGAAGGATCGCAGCATGATCTGGAACTCTGATCTCGTTGAGACTCTTGAGCTCCGCAACTTGCTCACCTGCGCGTAAGTTTTGACTCTTTGATGACACACTGAAGTAATACTGACACTATATACAGTATCCAAACTGCCACTTCTGCCGCCAACCGAAAGGAGTCTCGTGGTGCTCACGCCCGCGAGGATTTCCCCGAGCGAGATGACGAGAACTGGATGAAGCACACTCTTTCTTTCCAGAAGGAGCCTCACGGCAAGGTCGACCTGGCCTACCGAAAGGTCATCGCCAACACCCTGGACGAGGCCGAGTGCAAGCCCGTGCCACCCTTCAAGCGTGTGTACTAAGCGTTTGTGAATCCGGACACGAGAAAGTACTTGGGAAGGAGTTTTTGTTAGCTTGTTGGGAAACTTGGCATGCATGATTCTACGCAGGGCAGCGTCTCCTTTGCGACAAGATGTGCGGTATATATATCCTTTGGGAAGAGGAGGTTGGCATGATGAGTAGCGAGAGAATGGTCTCTGTTGGGTCTTAGGATGAAGACTTGGCAAGGGACGTGTATTTGTCGACATTTTGTAGTTCAAAAGAATTTAAGAGACTTAAAAAGAAGATTTTTTTATGTCCCTGGTGCTACTGTGTCCACAGCCCATCGTCTTGCTTGGTAAGGTTGATGCATTCGTTCAAGAGCCTAATTTTGGTTCTCCATCAACCCATGTTCATCATTAGACCCGTCAAATGTTGGTCTAATTCATGAATGCTACAAGCTCGACCCAACTTCGAAGTTCTTAGGGGGACTGCACGCAATTAATTCAATGATCCATGGGCAGAATAGTACGTTCACGTATTTGATGGAGTTGTGTCTACGGTGAATAGATCTATGCCATTGTTCTCTCCGTCCAACGCTGTGGTGTACCTGTTGTTCACAAGGAGTCTAATCCAGAACAAAGAATCTCAATACAATGGTAGCATGTAGGAGGCAACGTTCATTAATTTTACTAATTACAGTGAATTATTGCAATGGCCATCTCTATTATAAAATGGCACATTCTTTCGTCGATGTAGTCTCAAATCTACAGCTCATCTCAGCTTCCTAAGCACCAGACTTCGCATCTCAGCAGCCAAACCCAACTTTCGTCCTAAGCTCATCACCACTTCCCTTTAGGTACGCAGTAGGATCTCATAAACGTTACGTGACTAGAAATATCACCTCTCACCAGGCCCTCCCTGTCCAATATGTGCCGCCAAGTCACCCGCGTTGCCTCGTGCTGGCTCTGTAACTCGACACTTGAACCTTTTGGCCGATTCTTCCCTTGCGGTAACGTTATCACTGCAGGGAAAAAGGGCTGCGACATTTTGGAGCTGAAAGAAAACGTCGGTCCTGGGGATTTGCTATGTCATGTGTGCCTTAAGATTACTGATGGGGAAAACAAGCTCAACAACAACCAGGCTCTACCTGGGCCCCCCAAGGTGGCTGGAAGACGTGAGTTGGAAGTGATGGGGTAGAGACTGGACATTGAACGCTACTGAGACTGAAAACTAGGAACAGGATAAAAATGATGTAGTGGTGGTAGGGGTATCTGCTATGTTTGTGTCTTATGGTGGGTGGTATCTATCTATGATAAAAGGCGTGGGAAACGAAACGTAAGTCAACCAGCACGACTATCTGTCTGAGACAGTATCTTCGCTAAATAACAATCCTTCTTCCTCATCTCTGGGTATATCCTCCTCATCCCTCGCATAGTTGCTTCGTAATGTGGACGACTTTGCTTGTGTTCTCTCGTAGTAAGCCACGAAAACTAGAATCATTTGAACGAGACTAAGGGAATAATTGTAAGTCAGAAAAAACGAAATTATGAGATTTAAGCATGCCAGGGGAGGAAAGAAAACTCAGGACCTCGATCCTAAACGACAAAAAGACTTAGGTAACTTGGCATAAGTTTAGGATATCTTTGCTAAATTTAGGATACCTTTTGCTGAGTTTATTTTGACACCCCGTATCAAGGTCTGACATTTTCTTGCTCCCCGAGAGCATGGTAGTAGACTTACGCTTTGGTGATGCCGAAACATCCAAGGGCTCGTCTCCCAAGATGTGACTCGTCTGTGCTTGGGGCCGAGCCGGAAACTGCGTGATCCGAAGGACCGAAATAGCCACAGATGAATGACAGGATTGTAAAGAGAACGGCCAATGGAAGATCGATGCAAATTCGTATCGAAGGGGTAAGACTGTGGTATCTTCTGGTCCAGAAATGGATAGAGTCCGCAAAGTCCCATATCAGAGCAAAGGTAGTCTAAGTTGTTTCTTCGTTAATAGGTTAAAGAGTCATGAGAATAGATAGGTACATACGACAACCCCAAAGAAGATGATGGAGATTGTTCCATCACTAGAACTAGAGGCCAATAAAGAGACAATGACAAGAAGAAGAGCGTCAACACAGATGGAGAAGAGACGAAGGTTAAGTCTGGCCTTCCATACATGATCTTTGGCGGGAAGAGATGATGATGTATCGTGAGCTGGCAACGGTTGTAACTGTTCTTGAGGCCGGTCTAAAGGTTGATCTTGTGTTGATGTTGAGCCTTGTTTAGGAGTAGAATCGAAGTCGTCTTGATACTGTGGTCCAGCCATTGTAAGTGGAATAGCCATCCTGCAGCTAAGACTTCACTCGATCAACAAAGATGCCAAGAAATGGAAAGAAGAAAATTGATGCGATCAGACAAGATTACATAAGAGAAAGAAAAGGATGAACACAGAGCCGTCATCTTTTAATGTTTACCGCTCAAAGTATAATGTTCAAACGAATCCTGAAGGAAGATGGATATATGTCTAGAGCCAGAGGACCCCTGTTTAGTTACCCACGTACCCGTGCTACGCCGAATGAGGGGCTCATGGAGGCTCAGCTTCCGAGAGTCTCTTTGAGTAGCCAAACTGAGTTGACAAGGCAATCCCCTGTCAAGGTTCATCACTATGCCTATTGTCTCTTGGCGAAGTTGCATTTCGAGGTTGAATCCAAGTGATTGACGGGATATTGCGCCGGTGACTAGTGGGACTGTCGGCCCCGTTGTCCGTTTACCTACGGAGTACGGATACAAAACAAACATCTCTATTTTAAGCCGTATACATACTGTTTATCCTACTTTTCCTCCTTCCTATTCTGCTCTTCGCCTTGTTCTTCATCTTCTGTTTGAGTTTGTGTTATCACGGGCTTTTCTCGTCGAGGATGCCAGCCTCCTGTCCAGCCAATCCATCCTTTCTCCCTGGGTCCTCTTGCGACAGCAATCAAGATGGACAACCCAACGAATGCAACTGTTGATGGTCACATTAGCAATTTGCTTGCGAAAGAAGAGACCGCTGGGCTGACTTACTGCTGCATCCACCGCTTCTCCTCCAGCCTCCACCGGCATATAGTCTATTTCCCACTGCCGTGCCAGTCAATTGTCCAGCAAACACCAGGGCCATGTAAGCCGTGTTAACTCTATTACGCGCCTTGGGATTGATGCTGAAGATGGCTGCGCGGTTCGAGACTGCTGCTGTCTGCATACCGACATCGATACCGATAGCCTGAATCACAAGGCCGGCAACGGTAAAGTTTCCAGTGAAAGTTCCGACGATAGCTCCACTCAACGCCAGGATCTGGCCGCCTATCGTCGGGAGTAGAGGCATATAACGATCAATCAACCTCCCAATCAAGGGGATCGACAAGATAGTCGCAAGCGCAGTCAGAGAAAAGAGACCAATCTGTAGAGACGTGTAGTCAAAGGGCGGAGAAGCGAGTAGAAATGTTAATGTTGTCCAAAACGACGTGAACACAGCTGACAGCGAAAAGGCAATGAGACAAGCCTGTATCAGAACAGGCTCAGTGACCATCATACGAGGAATAGACCAAAGAGCATAGAGGTACTTCAGCCCATCCGGATTGGTAGATGGATAGTCAGGCATGAAGCAGAAGAGCACAACACCCATGAGGTACTGCAGACCGCAGGCCAACCAGTAAATGTTGCGCCAACTTGTGAAATTCGCTACCACTCCTGAGAGCAACCTCGCCATCAACAGACCCAGCATAAGTCCTGATGTGACAATAGCAAGAAGAGAGGCCTTTCGATGTGCTGGCGCAAAGTCTCCCACTAGGGGAACCATCAGCTGTGGTGTCACTGTGGTAGCACCGCATACAAAAGATAAGGCACGGAAGACGGTAAAGTCATTTGTTACACAGAGTCCTATCCACTACATGATGTCAGCTGCTGAATATAGTAATATGTTACACAGAGCTTACCATTGTTGCAGTGGCCAGAACAAGAGCGATGATGAACGGGCGTCTTTCGACAATATCCCCGAGTGGTAGAACAAAAATGAGACCAGCTGCGTAGCCTGACTGCAACAGTGTTGCAACCTGGGATGATTCCTCGTATGAAACATTGAAAGTGGCGGCTATCTTGTTGAGAATTGGCTGGTTGTAGTAGAGGTTTGCAACTGTGATGCCTGATGCCTATTTCTGTCAATTAGCATGAGCTTCAATAGTTGAGGGGATTTACTTACAATGGCGTAGAGACAGCAATGTCTCATAGACAAAGACAAAGCTGGTGGCGACTCATCGTTCCATCGACAATGCTTTGGTGTCAATATCCTACGGAGTAAACTCGTTTCATACTTTGAAGACTGCAACACAGCATTGCCGGAGCCCGTTTCTTCAGTTGACTCGACTGAATTGCGAACCTTGGTGTCCTCGGCTAAATCTTGACTCGGAAATTTTTCCGTGATGCTATCACGAGAGACATTTGGCCTCTCAGGTTGATTCGAGGACGTCATCGTTGCTCGACAGACACGTTGATGAGAGTTAAACAGGAACGGTGATCAACAAATAGTCAACATGCTAGGAACGTGAAAAAGGCGTGTCTTTGTGGGAGTTATATAAGAGATGATCAACAATGGCAAAAAATTAGCATGATCAATAGTCGTCAAAGTGGATTATTGTCTAACTACATATCCCCAATGGAGTTGCGGAATTGCAAGCACGGAGTTGGCTACTAAGCTATCTAATCAGAAAAGCACGCAAGACAATGGACGGGGATTACGACATGCTGCTTCTTTTCCCTCCTTTTGCCCATGGAAATGGAGTCAACTAATGTTGTGCTGCTTGGAGAGGTTGACCGGATATAAATGTCCGTAATATCCGCCTCTAAGAGTGTCAGCAGCTTCATTGCAACCCTAGACGTGTAATACAGTTCGGGTTCCGTATGCAGCCATTGAAGACTAATTAGCCCAAATTTAATTAAGCTTAGATGAATTGTCACGAAGGGTCTTATCATCATAGACTTCAGCCAAAGAATGAAGAACAAGCTTAGCTATAGTTGCCATATATAAGCTATTGTAATACATTATGGCCAGGCTATTAGAAGTTTGGGATCGTTGTAAAGGTCAAAGTACAGCTATAATGCCAAAGGCCAAGAAAACTAGAGCTGGAATTGGTATTATACGAGGTTTATTGTCGACTAGTTGTCTTTGCTCCAGTTGACTGAGACCATCCCAAACATCACTGATAGTCGGCACATGAAGACCCAAAGCAGAGTCTGAACACAAGGCATATCCCAAATATAGTCCTTTTCATGAATGACATCTACTATAACATGGCAAGCATTTAAGATTTAATCGTCCTTTTGACAAAATACATCCTCCCCGTTTCACACCAACTCCATCCACTCCCAGCCCCAGTCAACTTTTGTTAGAAAGCATTCCCAAAGTTTACCTCTTCTTGCCCTTGCGCTTGTTAGCCTTGCCCTGCGAAGTGCCAGATGCCTTGGCCTTGGTAAGAGAATCAGTGCTCTTGTCAAGAAGCTCAAAGTCCTCGCCGGCGGAGTCGGTGCTGGGGGTGGGCTGGGGAACATCAGAGTCCTCATCCTCAGCGGGGATCTCGATCTCGAGGTCGGTGGGCTTCTTGGAAAGGAAGCGGCCGGCAGTGATATTGAACAGGAAGATGGGTGCGCGGAAGACTGCGGTATCCTTGATGGTGGGCTTGGCAAGCTCGTTGGGCTGTCACATGTTAGTTTAGTCATTTCGATGAGATTGTGATAACTTACGTCAAGGAGGAACTCGTGGACCTCGCCCTCCTCATCCTCTCCCTCGAGGTAAACATCACCAAGGGAGTCAACAACAAGGATCTTGCCATTCTCAGCAACAACTCGCTTACGAGCACCAGTAGGTCCAGCAGCAGGGGTAGGAGTAGCAGTTCCAGAGGAAGCCTGAGCAGCACGGCGCGTCTTCTTAGCAGGGCGAGCACCATCACGCTTGGCCGCCTTCTCCTGCATACGGCGCTCTCGTCGGTTCTGGGGCAGAGGAGGAGCCTCTTCCTCGTCGCTAGCGGGCGCGGGAGATGCAGCAGGGGCTGGAGCGGGAGCTGTGTCGACGCCAGGGATGTTAAGACCACCACCCCAAGCGGTGTCGCGGGCGAACTTGATGTAGCGCTCGACAAACTCCTTCTGTCGCTTCCAGCTCATGTACAGAGTGAGGTAGTGAATACCACCTCCTACAACGAGGAAAAGACCAACGATAACCGTGCCCAGGCCGGGGCGGTATCGGTTGTAGTAGTAATCGGTGCCCTTCCAGAGAGGGAAGCCATTGGAGAGGAAATGGTCGTATCGGTCGCGCTCGGGGCCACGGAGGATGTTGGCGATGAGGGAGAGACGAGCCTGAGCTTCGCCGGCCTTCTTCACAGCAGCCTTGATCTCAGCATTGGTAGGAGGCTTAGTCTTTGCGCCAGCCTTCTTGTCTTTGCTAGCCTTGGATCGCATTCCCTGTCTGACCTTGTCCGGGTGCAGATTTCGGGTCTGCTTGCGATAGGCCTTGGTAATATCATCGAGCGAAGCAGAGGGAGGGACGCCGAGGATGTCGTAGAAGGTGGCAGCGGGATCGGTCTCATACTTTGAGATCTCATCTCGAATGCGAAAGATTTCGCGATCTGGGAGGACGGGAATTAGTTAAGACATGAACTAGAGGGGAGAGTAAAACATACCTTCTTTGCTCCAGGCGGCTGCCAAGGGGCTGAAGAGGGCGAGAAGCCCAACGGACAAGTACGAGATCTTCATCTTCAACCGTCGATGCGATGAAGAAGAGAGGAAGAAGCGGTACAGCAAAAGGGAAAAAAAAAAGAAGACAGACAGGAAGAGGAGAGATGAGAGAGGGCAGGGGGCTGTAACGGTTCCTGGGCTAGAGCGTAGCTTAGATCTTCATCCCTACCTCTCCAGTACCTTTTTTAGTGGAGGGGGGGAACCTATTGCAGAAGGCCAGCTGTCCTATACTGACGGCACTGGTCAAACTCACCCAATACAAACGCAAAGGAAAGCGCCTCAATTAAGGAGTTTGGCCAAACACAGGTGAGTAGGCGGGTTGTGATAACGTATTGCAAATAAATCAATTGTTGCTGTAACCACTGTTTGTGGCTTCTGAGGCAACAAGACCCTTCATGTTGCACTATTTGGGGTTGTATAACAGGGGTTCAAGCATGTCTACCCCTTCGAATACAATGGGCCTTTTTGAATTATTGATCCCTATCCAAAGCCACAATATCAACTGCCGGTGTCATACATGTCGACTCGATACTCGGACTCTTGCTGCAAATGACGCTTGAAGAACTCCCTTTGACGAGCAAGACCATACTTCCCTCCCCCACAGCCATGTCCACCACCAGGAATAAATAGAAACTCATAATTCTTACCCGCCTTGTTCAAGGCATTTGCCATCTGAAACGTTGAAGATGGATCGACATTATCGTCCAAACCTCCAACAATCAGCATCAAGGGACCCTTGAGTTTCTTGGCGTGAGTTATGTTGGACGCCTTCTCATACGCCTCATCAACTGGGTATCCCATCCACAATTCGTTCCACCATAACTTATCCATACGGTTATCATGACAGCCTGAATCTGCTATACCGGCCCTGAAGAAACCACTGTGGTGAAGCATGGCTGCTACAGCGTTTTGTCCTCCTGCTGAAACGCCCATGATTCCCACTCGAGAGAGGTCCATCCATGGCCGTGAAGATGCCGCAGCTCTCAACCAAGCGATGTGGTCTGGAAGTCCTGAATCATGAAGATTCTTATAGCAGACATCGTGGAAGCCTTTGTTGCGCCAGTCTGTGCCCATTCCGTCAATGATCACGACGATGTACCCTTCATCTGCCCATCGCCGTCGATCTGAGAGAGTTGAAAACGCTTTGGGGACCCGGAAGTTATGAGGCCCGGCGTAGATCTCATCAAACACGGGATATCTCTTGGTGCTGTCAAAGTCGACGGGTCGAATGATGATTCCGTATATGAGTGTCTTGCCATCACGGCCAGGGGAAGCGAACCTCTCAGGAGAAGACCATCCTTTATCTTCCAACTCTGTCGAATCCATCTTCTCGAGTGTCATTATCTCTTGTCCAGACTCGCTGTCACGAAGCATTGTTGTAGGTGGACAGTCTACCCTCGACCAAGTGTCAATCAAGTAGCGTTTGTCTGGAGAGAAAGACCAAGAGTGAGTTCCATCTCCATCTGTGAGAACCTTGAAATCTGACCCATCGAAATTGACGCTTGCTAGATGTGCGTGATAGGGGTCTTCACCGTCCTTGAGTCCATAGCCTCGCACCCAAATTCGACAACGCTCCTTGTCCACAAACTCTACAAAATTGACCATCCATGGCCCCTTTGTGATCTGGTTCTTGACCGAGCCAGTAACGAGGTCGATCAGATACAGGTGATTATATCCGTCACGCTCACTGGCCCAGATGAGCTCATCAGAGTCTCTGAGGAGCTTAAAGTAAGCCTTCGTATAGTCTACAAATGTGTGACTCTTCTCTTCCACGAGCGTCCTGACACTTCCGTCAACTTTGATACCAATGACTCTGGTATGTTGATGTCCACGCTCATTAAAATAAAAGAGATATTCCTGATTGTTACAGTTCCATTCCAGATTGCTTACTTGGTAGGGGTTCTTGAACAGCAAATCATCAGTTGCAACTTCGCTATGAGTTTTGAGGTCGAAGAGCCGAGGTCTGTCGACCCTGACACGGTCACCTGGCTTGAGGTATGTCTTTGCATGAAGCTTTGGCTCAATCTGGTCTTCTGGAGATGATTCCACCAGATGGATCTTGTGTTCTTGCACGGGGGTATACTGCCATGCGACTGCATGCTGCTTGTCTGGCGATATGTACAAGTGTCTTTTGTCGTAAGGACTCTTTTCGTTTCCATTCTCAGATAGCTGAAAGGCTTCATTGTTCCCATTTTTGAACCATACGTTAAAGTCTTTGACGTAGAGACATGGCCCGTTTTCAGGTTCCGTTGGTTCTTCATCTGTTTCAAAGTCTCCATCGTCTCTGGGTGGAGATGCTTCAGGGATAGAGTCACTGAGATGCTCGATGATAGCGACATGGTTTCCCTCGTCAGGTGCCGAATAGACTGCCCTGTACTTTTCGTTCGACACATCTACCAGTCGCCAAACATGGCCCACGTATGTAATCTGTCGTTTCGTTTCACCGTTCCTGATCGACATATATGGAATAGCTTTTGCTTTCCAATCGATCCAAAACACCCTGAGGGTTTTGCCTGTGCGATTCACAAAGTCGACAGTGACTTTAGTGTCACTGTGTGCAGAAATGACTTCTTTTTGGAGCAGATGATCTGGTTCAGTGGCGAATTGTCCCTCCCATTCTTGAAGCAGATTGTTTGGCCCAAACTGCCACTTTCGCTTGTCAAAGCGGAATCGAACACATGATTCGTCTGGGACCGGTTCAATCCAGTTGAAAGGAAGAGAGAATTGGTCAACCTCTTCGTTTGTCTTCTCGCGCAGAGCCTCAGCGAGTTGTTTGTGGTCAAACACTAACTCGCAACTCTTTCCCTGGACATTAACAAAGAGAAACTGGAATTTATTTGGTGAAATATTCTGCTTGTACCAAAATGCGTCGCCGCCCGGTAACCAGCGAGGCGTCACGTTCGCCGAGTCGATGTATTGCTGTGCTAGTTGCTCCATTGCTTTACTGATAAGACAGAAGGATAAAGATGAAAGTGAGGTTCAAGAGGAGCAAGCATGAGATGCTGTTGCCTAGACATGGTCATGGTCATCTTTAAGCTGAGGCATGCATGCGTCTGCAGGTAGTCCTATTGGGTGTCACGCGGCCATGGGCGGAATTCTATACCTTTACTAATAATAAAACAACTCGAAACTTAGGCCTATTTGACATAGGGCATCACGGTTCGGGAGCATCTGTAGTCGTGTGTAACAACTCCGAGTCAATACTGTCTTCTCCTTGCCATCAAGTCAGTGCAAGTTGGTGAGCTGATGCATACTGTTGATCAGCGGACTTATACCTTATTTAGCACGTATATATGACTGAACTTGAATCAAAAGTCACTTTCGACTTATCTACTCCTTCTATTTATTGCCAATTATATATAAAAAAAGAAAGAGGCTTTCCGCGTGTTGCAATGATTGATAACCAGAGATCGCGTGTAAGTTGTCAGTCACGTGCTTACACCAAACAGTGTAAAACCATCACCAAAAGAAACCATGAAACGAGAATAACTCAAAATACCAAAATCGAAATAGGGAAAATTACAAAAAAAAAATAGAAACCTAGCAATTGCACGTTTCGATCGTGCGACCTCCGGGTTATGAGCCCGGCTACGTCTGTTAGTACAAGTTGTGTGATGCAGATTGTGACATAGACATACCGCGCTTCCACTGCGCCAAATTGCTTTCTTGGTGAAAGTGTCTGGGCTTATTTGAACATATACCTCCACCCAAGTGTGACTCACTGAGCCCCCCACTGCTCTCGGAGTCACCAGTAACATCACAGTACTAGAGGATCGAGAACATAAAGAGTTGTTAAAGAGTTGAAGCGAGAGTCAAAGAAATTATATAACCCTTTTTCAAATAGCACAGTAATATTGATCCCCATTGCGCAGAGTTGGATGCCAGTTTGGCCTGGAATCCAAATCCTACGTTCTCCTCAGCCTCCCACAATGAGCCTCGGCCGACATCAGGATATTCTTCATCTCATACATTTCGAATCATATTATGCAATATTGCTATCGCAACATTCGTAACCTAAAATGCGAGTTACCAGAACGAGTGCTTTAGGATGCTGTACCATAGCTGTAGAATGTTCTCAGGTCAAGCTCTACTCTTGAATAAGGAATCGCCAGCACAAAAGTCGAGGGACATATGCCTCAGGTCTATAAATGTCATTAAGTCTTTGCCTAAAGCCAGAAACGTGCCCAAAGTTGTTGAGCCCTTCTACAACACTCACTCTGAACAATGAAAGGACGCAGACTCATGAGCCTTCAGGTATCCTGAAAGGACTCGATTCACTTACGATGCGAATAGCGACCTCAGTCATCAGGCTTAAAGTTGTATGAACCAGCCAGTAACGCACGCAATACGGTAAAAGAGCCACTTGAATTGAATAAACGCGTAACTAGCATGCCGTCTTACCAATGCAGCACCGGTATATACTAGACATAAAAGGCCCAATATGATATAAAGCAACTAGATGCTTGACCCCTTAGCAATGCCTGTGAGCTTCCGTAATGCCCCCAACCAAACGTTTTCACTCCTCAATGAGACTCGCTTATTGGGCCCCTTTTGAACCCCTTTGGGTAGCATTTACACAGCAAACTTGACCCCATCCCCTATTCATTCCTCAGCCTCAACGTAGTCGCTGTCGCTATCTACATCGGTCATATCAATGATGTTGTTGCCATTGTTGTTGTTATTCAATGGTAGAGGAGAGCCCATCTGTACGTCATCCTCGTCATCAGTATCGTTCTGACTGGCAGAGTCGAAAGCGACACTTCCAAAAGCAATGCTCTTGTTCTTATAGAAGACTTGAAACTCCAAGGAGGACCCATCGCTGATCATGCGCAGCTCGTAAGTGATTCGGTGGAATACCTGGCCGTCTTCGTTGGTCCACACCGGTATGGTATCCCATTTGGGAAGTTCGGATGCTTTGATGACACACATGGGTTTGACTGAATCGTCCTTGCGGGTCGGGGGAGTAGAAGCGTCCGAGGTAACGATGTCGATTTGGAGATCCTGGTCCGGGCTCGTGAGGTCCTGCCAGAAGGATGCACAAACGGGGTCATATGTAGAGACAGAGGAACCCTAGAGAAGTTAGAGATTAAAATAAACGGGCCTATGTGACTTACGATCTCAACAAACCACCGTGTCTGCTCGACAGCAAGGAACTCCCGCTGGCCTTCATCCCAAACGCGATCCTTGGCATCATGCTCTTTGGCGTCGAAGGGCAAAATGTTCACGAGGGTCCCGTAACTGTGACGGGACACACGTGAGGCGACCGTAACTTTGATTGAACTGGTATGATTGGTTCTCGCCAGTCCATGTAGGACGGCTCCTCGAAGCACAGCGGTCCAGCTACACATAATTGTCAATCAAAGGAATTTTAAGAAGCGTTGAGAAGACCTACGGCTTTTCACCGTCCTGTTGAAGAACGTCTATTCTGTTGCCAACAGCATCCTGAAGGTGTTGATGCAAATAAAGAGACCTTCCAAAGCCACCAACTAGGATGACGAACTAAACGATGTTAGGCAGTCTATCATTGAACGAGATGGCGAACAGACTTGCCTTTGGCTTCTTCTTGTACTTGTGTTTGACTGCATCAACCTGCTTCTGAACGAGCTGTTTAACCTGTTCGACCACAGGGTCAAACACATTCTCGCGGATTTCGGAACTAGCACTAAGTTAGCTAGGACGAGGTAGATATCATGAAGACGCCCGTGAAGGTCTTGGCGAATTATGAACATTCCCGGGGTACCGCGATGGGGCCAATTCAAGCACTTACACGTCGATGTTGAACTTTGAGGGGAAGAAGTTGGTGTCCACGGGGCTGTCGTACGAGAGTTGTAAAGGCAAGCCTCCGCTGGACTCGCAGAAGGAGGACTTCAAGCCGCCCTCCCAATCAGTCTCCATGATCCTGTGGAAGGTTTGTTTATCAAGCCTCTTCTGAGCCTCAAAAGGGATCATTTCCTTTAGTAGCTTTAGAAACCTCTCGTCGAGGAACATGGCACCACATAAGCCACCTTGGTTGAGGTCAGTCAAACGTGCATCATACAGCGGTCCTGATGGCTTACCATCGCCTTTGACGCTCTCACTCATAATGAGAGGATCAAGCTTCTCGATTTTGTAGGTGATGAGGTCCTATTTTGTAAGAAACGTTTTGCAAGGAGAGGAAAGCTGAAACTTACAACAGTCCCTCCTCCTGCATCACAGATGACGAAATGGTCACCGACCTAAACATGATTAACTACAGGCCAGTGATAAAAAGGTCATGTTGAACTCACTCTGACATTGAAGCGATCGGCGTTCTCCTTGAGACAGGTCAAAGCAGCTGCCTCGGGCTCAGAGATAAAAGCCAAAGTTGTATGTCCAGCTCGGGTGATGTTAAGAAGACCGGCGTGCCCCAGAGCCTCCGTCATTCTGGAGCGAACGTAGTATGGCCATATAGCAGGGAGAGTGACGACAAGGTGAACTGTCGAGACCGTCATCATTCGGCGACCCTCGGCCCTGACAATGTTCTGACGACAATGACGCCAAAGCTGTCGCAGGTAGTCGCCCAAGATCTGGACTGGAGTCTTGTTAGCCTTCAACATCAGAGCCCGAGCTGTCTTCAGCTGAACAGAGTGTCGGATATGATCCGGAAGATCTTTCTCATCGACGAGAAGGAGCTTGAACCAGCGAAGGACAGTATCATCCTGCGGAGTTGTCGCGCCCCATTCAGGGTCTTCATCATTAAGGTGGTGATAAAAGATCGCCGAGGGGACCTTCTGCTTGTCTCCCTGGGCGAAGCTTCGCTTTTTCCAGTTGGTGGTGAATTTGATTTCGTTGATTTCGCCAGCTCGACACCATGCGATGCCTGAGTATCTATAAAGGAGATGTTAGAGAGAGTATATGAGGAAGGGTTGGTTGCTTACGTGGTGCCAAAGTCAATGCCCAGCACCAGAACTGGGCTCGCTTGTTCAGCTGCCATGTTGAATCACTGTAACGGTATCTGAATCATTAATTTACTTGAGGACAGCGATGATAGGATGCCGCGAAGTATCTTCTCAGGGAAGAAAGAAGCCGGGATAGCTGTATGTGCTTCAAAGGGTGGTAGGTCGTAATGTGGTGTTGTGTGGTAAAGGGGAGGATGCGAAAGTGATTCGGAAAAGAAGCGAAAAAGGCAGAGGGAGGAGTTTTGCAAATGGGCAGCAACAATGGCTTCTGAATATCCAGTACAATGGACAATAGCTTGACTTGACTACCCCCCGCTGCAGCCCATTGCCAGGGGTTCAAGCCATAACCACAATTCAATGTAGCTCCCCTCAAATTGAGTTTCCTTCGCATACATACTAATCAATAGGTAGGGTGACAATAGAGACTGCATTGCCCTTCAGGAATTTTGGAAACTTGCCTAAGGCAAGCCATGATGGGAATGTTCCGTGGCTCGAGACCGTCATTGTTTGACAAGATGCATATTGGTAGCATCTCTGGTATGTTCGTAAGTGTTGAGAAAATTATGATATCGTATTCGAATACAATAGACCCATATCTCAACACCTGTAGGATTGCTCAATATTCGGGCCTGGAGGAGACTGGAGGAGGAGGTTGAATGAGGCAAGTTTGGATCAACCTAGTCTCTTCCATATTGCTGCCAGTCCGCGCATTGCAACTTGAACAAATATGCACTTCAAACATAGTAGGCAAGTTCCTTGTAATGGCTTCCTGTGCGCACTTGATTGAGTGATATGAAGTTGGACGACGTCCAAGTTGATGCTCGGAAGATATATCCACCGGCCTCTCTTTAAGTTAAGGTAGCGGCACTTGGACCTGAAGCGGCGGGCAGGCAGCTGAATTGCGGATCTGGTCCGTGCGCAACGCAGCTTTCTCGTTACTCCCACCCCTGTCCTCTCTTTTCTCTGCCTCTCCAGTTTAAGAATCTCAGCTCCTCATCAAGTGATTCTCTCAGACCCCAACATCGCGTCTATGGCCATAAATCTACAAATGGATCTCCTCATGATAGTCTTGATCGGATCTAAGGCTTCAAACTGCCTTATGTCATTCATTTCCGCGCTTCTCAAGACTTGAGTTCTGCATGCGCATTTCCCCTCTCACTTCTCGAAGCTAGTATTATTTATACACACACCTTCACTTTGTCCATATACACTCTTCTCCCACCTCATCTTTCTCACTCATTGTTCTCCCACCACGACCATATGATGAGCTAAATCGCTTTCGTTCACGATGCCGATAGTTTCATTTCTCAATAGTGCCATATTTTCATTTCAGGCCATTGTTCCTCACGTTCAGGCCTGACCTTGCTGTCACCATGGTTGTAGATGAGACGTTTGCATCGTCAATATGCCATGCAGCAGTCATGTCAGAGCTCCCATCTTACTCGTGAAACACTCTCTGAGGTATTTATTGCTTGTTCAGGGCGATCATAAAAGCTAACATGGAACAGAAAAGCTCATAAATAACAAGTTTAACCACGTTGAACGCAAACTGGTCTCGACATACCAGGTCACGCGCGATACTCAGCGATAATGCTGAAGCAGAAAGACTGCAAAGCTCCGTGTCCGTCAGCACCTCAGCATTGCAACTGAATACGGATTAAACGACTCCAGTTTCGTTCTGATCGAAGGCCGCCGATCATCAGTGACCGAGGTCTCTCTGATTATGCTTCGTCCAAGCCAAACACCTCTTTATTCACCCAAGTCCTCCATGGTCCTGGGTAGGACCTTAAACTGCCCGATTTATGAGATAGTCTTCGGACTATCCCCAGGTTTTGTCACCGCCTGGCAATGGTGATAGGACTCGCTCCTTAGCCTTATGGTATGAGCAGGCTCGTGCGGCCTTTAAGAGCGCTGTTTGACTTACCTACCGACCACCAAGCCTCAAAGATATGCTCTTTGGCTACACAATTAAAGGCTCGCGCGGCCGTAAAGAGCGCTGTTTGACTTACCAACCCAATCCACCGAGTTTTACTCAACTTTATCCTACCCTAATACTTTTCCGCCTCACTCTGTCACTAATGCTCGCATCTTTATACCACATGCCCCTCTTGCAAAATCATAACCTCCCTCACTCAGTAAACTTACTCAAGCCAATACCTCAGACTCCCTCGTAGCAACTCTATGCAGGAAGAAGAGGCGGTCATGTCATGGTGTTTCAAGTTACCGAAGGGGTCCTGTTTTCACCACGACATCCTCATCTTTTCTATCTCTGCACTGCTGACTTACGCTGTCATTTCTCTTGCGTTTTATCCTCACTTCATTATATACGACAGACCCAAGGGCAGTTATATCACCACAGGGTGACCGACATAAGTTGGATATCTACTGTCACAATGGATCTAGAGATGTACAGACCTACTCCCCTTTTTCACACTCCTGACGCGTGGGTATGGTGTCTCGGTGTGACGAGAATGAGGATAACCAAACTTGTGAGCTGAAAGGCCTCTTCGCTAAGTTACAAAGTCTTATCTAAGGCACCAGGTGTCAGCCTGACCACCCCTTCCTTCTGCCCTGGGATCCGACTTTCAGTCCTTGCCTCAGACCAGCTAGCTGGTACTCGGGTTGTTTGTACGAGTGTTGTCGTGTAGTGTCACAGCATCCCCGCCGCTCTGTGTTCAGAGTCTTAAAGTTTCTATCATTTGGATGAGCCATATTTACAGGCTTCCCCGATACCTTTATGAACTTCAGGGTATCTGAATACACTACTCCTTTGCACAGGATATGCCATCTTGACCCGCCAGGATGCTTATACTCACATTTCAAGTTCAACCATATACAATCTCCACAAAGGGGCATCCTCATATCACACTTCTTCATAACTGTCCATGGTGCTAAAAAAAAAAAAAAAAAAAAAACCCTAACTTCTAGTCCAGCTGAGCATCTCAACAATTCCAGGCTAGGCAAGGACTGTGTGCGCCATGACTGCCTGGCCTCCGACTTTTAGAGTTACTCGTCAAATCTCTTGATCAACATACCACGGCTACATTAATACAATCAACCGCCATTCACTTTTCAGCTACAGTGTAGCATGTGGCGATGACAGCAATGCTACTTGGAACGATGAGACCATCGAGGCTGGAACAACCTTGAAGACGACGACACCAACAGTATCAGACTCAATTTTTAGAAGGCCTCAAAGGATCCTGTCTTGCATGGGAGTATCATCGGTGGTAGTGGAGCTGGCTGAAGGATATGAACATGCAGCAATGGTAATTTTCGGACTGTCTTTCGTTGATCGGCTTTTCTAGTTGTCACATTGCACTATGTACTGAGGAAGGGGGCGAAACGCACACAACAAGGTAGTGCTACTTGATCCCTGGATAGTAGGTCGACTACTTCTGGTGATCAAGGGATTTATAATTGCTCATATCTTGCACAGGACCGCTTATTCGATGATTAAGAAGAACATTACTTCTAGGTCTTAGCTTATGCCAACACAGCATATAGTCCTCACCTTCAAATCATTCGTCGTGATTTCTTCAAATGTTGATATCGATACAAGGTTTTATAAGCAAAAGATGTAGTCCGTCCCAACTTCTATTTTCATCAATTTCTTGTAAGAATGCGAGGGTCTGCCTAGTAACGAATGGGAATCCTAGACACATTAACCAGATTCCTACACAGCCATCCCAAAAGATACTCCAAGGTTTGCCAATTAGATACTACGTAAGTAGAAGCATGAAGTTGGCCAATCTTGGAACCTCGCTTAATGTGACGGAGCTCGTCAGATCAATGACTCTATCCTTCATCAATGAAAGATTCTGCTTCAAAATCACGGGCATTTACCAAAATCAGGAACACTGACTGATCCATGATTGAGACCGGCGTCTGGGCTTGCCCCCGCCAAACATAAATCATCTCGGCGAAAGGGTACATGAAGGACTGAATTGGGAAACTTGTAGCTTATGTGTCACTAGCCTATATGGAAAGCAATTGGCTATTTCTGAGCACTTTACTCCATCGTCGACTGACAGTATCTTGGCTACCAGCATTCAGAAGATGGGACTAACTTTGTAAGAGATGCGCCTCTTCGACGAACAGTAGGATGAACTTGCAAAGGGCCTTGACTTTACTACGAGACTTGGAAGTCCTCCTCCGGGGCGCTAGGTGTTGCTTCCTTGTAGATGAGTGTTGAAAGGGTCTTTGCAATAACTACCATGATTCTGGCACACACCTTATTGGATGACGAACTTGGCACTGCGAAGGTACGGGCCAAGTCGAACCCACGAAATCACGATGACCTATACGTTAATTGGGCCCCGATAAGATGAACAGTTGAGTGTTCTTATGTTTTGCCAAGATCGATAGCAATAGCCTTACCATAGGCTTCATCGTCAGGGGTTGCCCAACTCGAATCGCGGATATGGGTTCCTACGCTTTAAATCTAGAAATGTCAAGTAGATGTAAGAGGTCACCAATGAGAAGCATGGCCTTGGGTGCAAGGTGGATCAATTTCCTGGTATCAAGACCATCGTATATCATGTCAATGTAGTTATCACCTGAATGGAGAATGATTTTCATTCTTAGTGATCAGAATCAAGATATCTAGGACAGTAAGGATTAACTGAAGTACTTTCTTTCTTATCTCTCGTTTCTAACTGCATTCAGTATCACCTTGTATCTCAGGCCTATAGTTATCCTCCTCTTTGGAGAATCCATGTCTCATGATATATAACTCCCAATCACATATCAAAACAAAACTTACTTACACCCAATAGTTATACTAACCCTCGAAAACTTCATCTAAATGGTCTCATGCACCGCCAATCTGTCAGATTGCTGGGAAAGTCTCAGCTAGCAATGCGACCATTTCGTCACGGACTTCCGATCAGAGAAACGCCATAACATACCAACTACTACACACTCAAGGAACAGGGCGTAACTTCAGTGCTTTCGTAGAATACCCGATCTCAGCACTATCACCATCTGCTTCGAGTCTTGGGACGCTATGTGCCCTTGTCAATGTAATACCTGACTGTCTCTTGCGGCGAGGCTTCTCTTTTCGGCAATAAACTGATGATGGCAAAGGTATCTGGAATGATTACAGCACACTGTGACAAAGTCTTGCTGAACGATGGCACTGGAAGTGCATAACTCGATAATCTCACGATACTTTCCCTCTCCAAGTTGGAAGTCTAAAGAAAATCTATTCTTATCAAGGTGCCAACATCACCTGAATTATGTTCTACCGTAACTGAACTAGCAAAAGTTATGCCCTCTGCTCATAAAGGCATGAAATAATAGTGAACTGTGGCTGAACTCAACGTTGATTGCATGTTATACTATCACCATCTGTAAAATGAAATCGCTCGCTTTGACTAACCCTCAAAAGCATATTTGTCCTCCTCATAAAGACGAATAACAAGCATCACGTGTAACTGCCTGTTTCATTCTCAACTGCGCCTCAGCACTGGCTGGCTGGCTGACATACCTGAGGCGATGGGGCCTTAGTCAACGGTTGACACTTATTAGTGCAGTCTTCACTTGTCGACGCGCTGAAGTTTCTTCAGCTCCATCGATTCGTGTTCTTTACCTCCTAGAAAAGCCAGAGCTTCCATCAGGTAAACACACCTGAAACCCCAACTCAACGCGACAAATCCACCAATTCGGCATCGTCAATGCTATTTCTAGCACTAAGCTTTTAAACTCCAACGCCGATCTGTCCAAGCTTCTGTTTCACTTCCAACTCCGCTCAGACCTTGCAACCAGATCCGAATCATGAAACTCCATTCAAGTCGGGATATCGTGGTTACAATAGTCTTGTACTCATTCTTCATCTGTACTGTGTCGCTGTCCACCGTCTTGGGACTCGAGCACGTACCAGGATGGGGTCTTGAGATAGCTTCACTATTGAGTCAGGTCTTGTGGAGCATCTCCAGACAGGCACAGCTGCTCAACATACGTAAGACGCTCAAGAACCCCAGATCCTAGTGCCCATCATTCTACTTGTCGTAGGTCTTCATATACTCGAGTATCTGCTTCTCCACCTGTCATCAGAAAGCCACCGTAGATGCCAGCTCTCAGATCGGTCCGTCGAAGTTTTAGTACAGACTAGATGTCTACAGAGAAGTTTTGATCGCCGATCGCTATTCAGCAAAGGTCCAATCTCCCCCAGACGAGGATCACCAGTATTTCACAGTGTACTACTGTAGTGCATGATCGTCCACCATATGTTTCAGGGTCCTCCAGATATGTCAAGTGACTCGTGACGCCAAAGCGCTAGATCTGCGAGTACTCATGCCCATCTCTATTCCAGAGTGCAACTCCCTCAAAGTCTCAGTAACATCGTTCAAATCCAAGCTCCATCGTCAACTCTGACCGCCCTTCTCTGGCGTTTATTTGCGCTTCTGGAGCCACAATTTGAACAAAGTCAAGCGCCATAACGTTTTCCCCTGATGGTGACCCAGCCACATTCTCAACAGCACCGCGTTCTCATGCAAGACACAGCGCAACATCCTTCGAGTGGTCCAAACATCAAGAGGAAATGAACGAGCGCCTCTTTTAGCGCTAGAGGCCCCCACGGAGCACGCAAGAGGTTCTTCGTGTTGAAGCCGCTACGATCGCTTGACGGCTGAGGAAAGTCTTGTCTGAGACACTGACGCTGTTTGATACAGCTGTGTCTGTCGCAGAGTTGAAGGGAAGAAGCTTGGAGTCGTGAGAGAGGCAGTGACAGTGACAAAGAGAGAGACAAAGTGGAGGCGACTAACAATTGAAGCTCTTGAATTTGAGATGAATTTATGAAGAACCCACTCGAAATACGACCAATTGAGCAATTCAATTGGCTCATGAAACACAGCCAAAAAGACACAGAGAAACATACGAGACGAATCACACCACACCCATGCATGTCTCCCGCCTCATTGCTTTTCCCACGTGGGCCAACGTCTCATGAAAAGAAAGCAAAGACATCATACAGTAGCATGAGAAACGGGCAAATACAACGTAAACCCCATTGAGCAAGACATTCTCGCATTTCCATACCCACAAGTAATTCAAAGTCACCATCTCCACTGCGATTGGAGTTTCCCCTGACTGGCTAGCTTCTAAGGATTTGCTGACTGTGCTCGAGCATAGACCTTGACTCAAGAACGGTGAAATATAATTAGCGATGAACTAGTCGGACTGACAGGGCAGATTCGCATGTACATACAGTACAGTAGGGCTTGGGTGTGAGTGACCCCGATGGTTCAATCCTCCCGTGCCGTGTTGGCGTGTTCTTACTTTTTACTGCTGGGGATTGGATTGGGTTCAAGGGGTAGATCTCAATCAAAGATGATTGCAGCGATGAGGATGAGCTAACAGGGGTTGACCGCTCAGGGGAGATCTGCAGGTACTCTACCTTTAACCAAGACACTCACTATTCAATCTTGAGAAGGGCATAAGTCAATTCGAGATAGACAGACAATAACTACATCATCACTTATGTCTTCTCTTCGTCTTCTAGAATTTAATTTCATCTCTGGTGACATCCCGAGATTAACAGTAAATCATAACGCTACGGCATATTAAATTGCCTTGACGTGCCTCACCGAGTCGATTCATTTCCCACCTACCGAATGCGGAAAGTACTTCCATGTACTTCACCCACCGCTATTTGTGAGCGCTTCTTCAAGTACCCCACAGTATCTCTCACTTACACCCTGTCTTTGATCTGATGTTCCTCATCACCGCAACAACAGAAGCAAAAAGTAACAGGGGACATGATCAACAGTTCATGACGAGATACAGACGATAGAGTCATTGATGCATTGCATATGGTATTCCATTTCCGGAATCAGTATCAGAGGGAGGCAGCACCAACACAACCAACACTTTTGAATTCCGAAGGCGGACAAAATAGTTCTAGAATGGTTCTCATTAATGCCCTACCAAAAGTTGCCAGCCCTTCCCGGTCTGTCGATGCTGTCGGTGGCTGTTAAGTTTAACCCCAGACTCAGGCACTTGTAGCGACCGCGCCGAACTAAGGTAACCACTTCACCACTATCAATAGTCTCAGCCTCAAAAGTGCAAACATATCACAAGACATCAGAGGGTCAACATGTGTAGCAGCAATCGTGATATTGTTATTCATTAGAACAAAGCTAAAACTCCATTCATGTTATGCCTGACCGTCTTTTTGCGGTTGTTCATTAACAATTTAGCTGACAAAAATCCATCCAAGAGACCTGTCCAAGGTCGTGATGCTCGCAAAGCATGTTTGATATATCCCAAAACGCCATTCTCAGTTCGAGTGGTGAGTTAATACAATACAACGCCGGTTTTTCTTGTCCAGCAGAATATGTCCATAGAACGCCTGTTTCCTTTGCCCTAGGACCTTTTTTGGTCGATACAGAAGATAGTAACAAAGGAGAAGTATTAGAGGCGTCTAGCACCCGTATCCGTTTTGCCCAGTCATAATTCGTAAAAGTACAGGTCAGGTCTTTAAACCTTGACGCTTCGCCTTCTCGCGGCTGCTGCCAATCCTTGCCTTAAACGGCTACGAGTGCCATTAGGTGTCATTGGAGATCCGGGTTCAGACATAGGTGACATGGGAGACATTGGTGCTGAAGACATCCTCCTTTGGGCGAACTCGTGATAGGTTGGCGCCTTTTGAAGGATGGGTTTGGGGGCCCTCTCGTCGGAGTCTGTGCCTGGTTCCTCTCGAACCTGCTCCATGGGGAAAGTGGGTGTGAAGAGGGAAAGGCTGTCCTTGGATTGACTGGCGAAATGAGTGTTGAGCGAAGGTCGACTTCGCTTCTTGACCAAGCTTAGTGTACGCTTGAAAACACCGGGTGACTTTGGTGTCTTGGGCCTCTCAGTGGTCTCTTCCTTGACCTCGGGCTCAACTTTGGCGAAGGGGTCAATGCTGAGAAAATCGGGTCGTTGCTTCTCGAGACGAGTTCCCATGCTGCTTGTTCGGGGTGGGTGCATGACTGATCCGGAAGAAGTAGTGCAGAAAGTCATTCGTCGGTCGAGAACGGGAAGGGTGACTGGCAGAGTGGTGGTTCTGCGGAGGCGGCTAGGAGGTCGAGATGAAATTGACATTCTTGAAGAAGGTCGGGAAGAAGCTTCACTGATGAAGCTGGGAGAGACTGATCGTCGAGGGAGATCAATCACTGAAGGCTTTCCAGAGAAGACAACTGAGACGACCTTGGCAGTGTCCTCATGACTTCCCCTTCGAGTTGACTGGGATTCATCGCTACCAGAGTCGAATTCGAAATCGGAAAAGTCATCGGCGGAAGAAGACGCATCTTCTTCTGAAGAGAGATAGACATCATGAGGAGTAGAGAAAGGAGCTTGACCCTCGGGGGTAAGTTTGTGTGTCAAGAGACCATCGAGGCATCTTGAAGCTCGGAGTGAGCTCTTGGCTGGCAGCGCAGGGGCTGCAGAAAGTTGTCGTTGTGAAGGAATCATTGTTGTAGGTGTGCTTTCTGGTGACGAGTCGGTATCGGCGGAAGGAGAATAAATAGGAGGCTCGACGGATAAAGACTGTATTTGAGATCGGGGCTGTGACTGTGTTTGTACCCGTTGGGCGAGAGCAGTATCAAGTTTTGGTGCTTCAAGCTCCCTTTGTGGTTGTTGCGTCACTGCTAGAGACATTGTCGATATATGTTATAATTATTGAATTCCCCTTAGCAGGCCCTTTGAAAAGAGGGCGGGGGTATAGAGGAAAGGGAGCGGAAGCAAAAATCGTGAACAATGTCGTCAGGCCTTTCGTAGTCAGGTGGTGTTCGACGACGGTCTTGAGAGTGGCCGGTAGCGAAAGTGAGACAATGGATCCAAGACAGAACAAGACAAAACCAGACAAAAGAGACGAAAACAGAAAGAATGTCTTTGTCTTGTATTGGTATATTGGAGGGGTTCCTTGGAAATCGATAGTTGAGCTGAATGGATATTCCAGAGGGAGAATAGTTCCATGAGGTTGGGGGAGTAGCATCCATTAATATGAAGACAAGTCCCTGAGAGACTCTTGCAAGCCAAATGGGCAGCAGCACAAGGTTCAGCCCAAGCCAAGGTCCCAGGTCCCTTCCTGATCCACTTGAGCCACATTCTGGTACGAGAATAGCCGTGTGAAAAGACTCATCTCGTCACACTGTATACTTGTGAGAGGCAGGGGCGCTTATGGTGGCAGGGGTATGGGGCATAGCGCAGAGCATGGCAGGGCATGTGGCAGGGTCTCCATCAAAGGATGGATTGTTTTCTATGGGGCCTCCTCAGAATTAGGTCCGCCCAGAAAAGTCATTGAAAAAGAGGCGATAGAATTTGGGAGTAGGTAGCAGCATCATCAGCCTGGCTATAGAGTTGACAAACATCGATGGTCTTTAATTCTGTAAAAGAGAACCCCTTAAAGACCACGAGACTCTTCCACGCATAGAGACACATCAAAAAGCCACTGTCACCTCCACCACGAGTCTCGAGATGAGTCTGGAGCCACCTGAGTGAGCCTTGGCACTGACCTCTGTCTTGTATTGAGTCTTGTGCTGTCCACGAGCCGTTTCAAATCCCCCACGCTACACCAAAAAGGATGAGTAGTGATTGTGATATCGAGGCTTTAAACGCCAGGACTCTTGGGAGACCTGTTCGTTCGCTACGAATCGTTATCAGAGACATCGGCAGCTTCAGATCCCGATTAACATGTTTAAAGTCTCTTGCGTTTGCTGTATGAATGTGATCTACCGGATGACAAACTCCGAATGTTAGAGATGTCGAGATTGACGTAAATACGTTCAAGTACAAACACTTTATGTTTTCAGTATGCAGTTACTGTGTTGATGTGTTTTGCATGCGATCTTCACCAACCTCGTGGGTTCACTCGTGGTCTTTACCTCTGACTGGTTTATCAGTATGGCGTCGTCACCAGACAGCGTGGACATGGATGACCAGCCTCTTCAAGTTCGTCATTTTGGGTCAATCACCTACATAAATCATACTGACTAACATCGACTCGAGTCACTGTATGTCGAGCTTCCACAGTGAGCCATAGCATTCTGACTTGATGCCCTTTTTATCCCTGCTGTGAGGCTTGCAGTTCCAGTTAAAGACGGACTTGCAAACGTGCATCTACACCCAAATGCATGATTGGGCATCTTTTGGTCGCTGCAGATGCTACTGTAGGCGAGGCACAGAATGATTGATAAAAAAAATTCCGAAAATTCCTCGACACCGCTTTCTTTCGACAAAGTCAGACTCAGAGTCATTCATGATCCGCACAGGTAAAAACCTTGAATACATTCCCTGTCGAGGCTCTGACTGCAACCCTTTGCCACAAGAGACTCAAATCTCGGGTGAAAAGAAAGGCCCTGGACTATCAAGAGATGACAGTCCAGGGCCCTTGAATATTTTGTATCAGATTTGTTACCGCCCGTATTTTAGAGACTGGTTGCATTTGGGTCGCCAGGCCACCACGGTTGGTGGTGGTGATAACTGATTAAAAATCCGTGGTGTTGCTCAGCTGGCCTTGTCTCTGCGACCTCGTTTTCGCGTACCACCAGCTCAGCGTCAAACCACATCCGAAAGCTCCACACCCACAGAGGAATACATCTCGAGACAACTCACTTACAACTCACACAAAGTAGCAGACAGTGTAGTTGACATCCATTGTTGGTCTTGATCTGGTCGATCTTGAGTAAGCACGCCCGAATGGGTCTCTACCGCGCCAGCCTGCTCAAGGCATCGTCTAGTGTGATCTCAACCCATTCACGGCATGGCTGTATCCATTAGACTGCATTAGAAGACATGATGCTGCATACCAAGACGAGGCGATGTTTTCGAGTGTATCCGTACCTATCCTGCCAACTCACCAAGCGGAGACGATGCAACAACATGCAACATTGGAGTGTGTAGTGTGCAGCGTTAACGCAGGCACTGAGAATCTGAGGCATAGGCTACCAAAAGGTATTTCTTGAGTGGCACACTGTTTGTCGTGCCGCGCATTAGTTGTGATGCAGGAACTTGACAACACACGATCAAGATTGGGCAACCTTGTTCCTTCATGAAGCGCCCATTCTCCAGCTCACGACGAGTCTCTTGCTCCAACTGGTTCCGCTAACATCGGTGATCCGCCATGGTATCGTACCAGGAGGACGCATTCTGACCAATCATATCATACAGTCCCGAATACTTCCATACACCCACTTTGATCGCTTTTTTGTATCGCCAGACCGACATTTGCGTCGGGTTTGAGAGCGAGATACGATGAACCACTACCGTTTTTTTTTCTCCGGCAGAAGAAAAAGTCTTGACTCAAAAATCAATCTAATTGATTAGTGGTCACCTTGTTCTCGGACGTATTCCAATTAAACTTATCCCTGCCGGGTAAAGTCTCAACTCGCACGACAAATGTGCTCATCTTCTTGAGACCTCATTTGAAGATATTCACTCTATCAACCTTAAAGCTCCCTTGTCCATCCCTTGACATGGGAATCTATAAGATACAGCCGTCATTCTATTCCCTTTGCGCTTCGCCCTTTGTAGCTTTCAGCCGTTAGGTCTCGAACCCCTCGATTCGGGAAACCCCTTGACATTTGAGTCTCAGGTTAGTCGGCAAAGCGCCAAGAAAACAAGGGTCCGATCCAAGGGTCCAAATACTCAACGCTAATACGCTAGAACCGCTGTCGCAGGTTGGTCTGATGCTAGATGATGATGGACACGGAGAATCTTGTTCCAGTATCAAATTCTGCACCTGAGCATTCGACCATGTCGATTTGATAAGGCTAAAGGACATTCTAGCCCGTGAGGATGAACACAGTGGAAGATATTATGAGCTACATTGACGAAATCGTACTGGTACGGCCGGAAGCGATGTGTATGTAAAACAATGACATTTCCGTCCGAGATGAGGTCAATTTGCTCCGCTCTTGATAGCCTCATATCATTGTATGAGCGCGGTCCTGAGTTGCCAAGGGTCGACTTTACGAGTTTACTGTCTAAAGTACAGAGGATGATTATCTTTGCTGGCTATGGATGTTGGGTGTACAGTAGGTAGTCACTGAAAGCGTCCCTTCTCGGTCGAGGCGTCTGGTTGGAATGTGTTCGTGGTAGTAGTCTAGATCGAGACCAATTGAGAGGCTCTGTACCTTTGATCAATTCCAGCGTTCATAATAATAATAATTGTCTTTGTTATTGACAATGATCTACCCGTGAACCCTTATTCATTGTTGAAGATTTTCGTTATGAACATGGATTGGCTCAAACTGGATGACGCCATGGTTTGAACTTGCAGAAGCGAAGAGAGCTTTCCCCAGGTCCACATAACTAAGTGCGCCACACATTACAGCCACAGCTATCTTTCTGTAACGTCACAGTGGAGATTCACCAGCCACTTCTATGTGAGATCTGGCTAACTCGGATCAGGTTAGTGTCATCTAGCTACCCGTCCAGAGTCTAATTTTGGGTCTGCTCTAAGCAGCCATGTCCTTTTTTAGATCTAAAGTGTGAACTTTATGTGTCTGTCTAGACTTTTGGGTGTAAACTATTTAGAGTGCAAAATTAGTCTGTACTGTGAGTACAAGTCGGCGCAGCCGCGAAAAGGATGCAACTATGGATCTCATGATGATAGTCTCCGCTCCCTTGAGGAGCTGACAAGTAACCAGCCAACTCACGTTACTATCTAAAGCTTAGACATGATGGCTGAGTTGTCGTATTGCTTCACCCTTGAGAGCCCACGTACTCGGTTCTGGCAAACAGTATCAACAGGCGAATGATCTACAATCAATAATCGAAACAACTTTCATCCACGTTCCAGCTTGCCCGGGCCGAAGGCGAGAATGCCTGTGAAACTAGACATACCAAATAAATTCCTCCCTCCGCAACACTAATGAAATACCAAGTGTTTCTGTCGCTCCCTTGCCACGGCCCAACTATTACGGTCTATCGGCAACATGTCTCAAATTCACCCACACTATAAATCTGTTTCTCGGATAGTTTCACCCTTGCCTCGTGCATTCTTGACTTTGTTTCATGGGGCGGACCCCACGTCGATAGCATCCCTCACATATTGTTTTCTTTTCTTACCCCACGATTTCGGTACAGAAGCAATACTCTCTGGAGAAGAAACATTTCACTGTGTAGGTACGGAAGGATGAGGCATTGACTGACACGCATTTTGTCAAGGATCTAAAGGATGTTCGCGTTTCCGAGTATTTTACTGTACCCGTTGGAGGACGGAGACCCGGATGATGACCGCCGAGAACCGGGGCTGTCTCTATCCGTGAAATACATGTTAGAATCGGTGCAATGTCATTTTTTTATTAATATCGCGTCGTTTATTAATAGGCATAAGGTTATGTAAGCCTGGATGAATGTTGAATGGGTAAAAAAAGAATTGGGGGCTGTTGATGGAATCGTACTTGTGCACAAGGACAGTCTTGGAGATGAATAATGATTATTACTGAGATTGCTACGATGGGTATCAGGGATCGCGTTCTGTACCTATTTTCTGTCGTGCTTTCTAATTCCCCAATAACCATAACCAAAAGCTGGAAGGTTTTAACAAGTTCTTAATAAGACCAGGAGGAAGTAAACCCTTGATCATCATCCTCTGCGTCAGGTTTGAAATCAAAGATATAAGTGATATACTGTTAAACAGTACCTTGCATAGCTTCTTGTACTATGATATAATACAAGACGAGAGAAAGAGACATTTAAGTAACTTTGCCAGCAATATCATCTCTTTCTACCAATAATTCTAGCATCCGCAGCCAATTCCAGAAAATTGGGGTATGTGGTAGGCACATTGCCCCGATACCATTGGCTTGAAGGTTCTCTTCCCCTCGATCTTGTACCATTTTGCTTTAAGTCTGGTGGGAACAACCTGTCGTTTGTTGTCTCGATTCAATAAGTTCACATCATAATATCCTCCATGTTTTTTTTTAAGTTCTCCCTGGCAATGAGAGAGTGCCTTAACTCTAGTTGCATGCAAGGTTGGAAATGATAGGGCTAAGAGCACCTACACTCTTATTCATGTCATGATGGTTAAGCTCGCAGAGTTTTGTAGAACTTTGTCAGTGAGGACACGAAACACTTCGAGGCAAGTATGTATAGCTCCTTTGCCCATCTCAGTAACAGATAATTTCCATCCCTAGTACTTCTCCAATCAGCAACTCAGTGTTGATTAGCAACTATGCGTCCTCTCCCTGAGCCTCCTTGGAAGCGCCGCTATCGTAGGATAGTGCCCAGCCTCATCGCCAGTATCCGAAATCATCCTGAAGAAGTGGCACCAACTCTTGAGAGCATCCGCAAATCGACGAATCCTTGATGGCGACAGAACCGTTCTCCCCCTTTTCTTCCCTTATTCGCGACATGCAAGAAACCGAGTTCAAGCGCTGGGGTTTCGTCATATTTCGCTCTGTCTATACGGAGGAGTCCCAGATTCAGTGGGAGAGCTACATCGAGTTCCTCAAGGCAACAGTTGAAGATAAACTCAAGCACATGGAACTTTGGACACTCCTCGAGCCATATCTCGAATGGACTATCGTGGAAAATTGCGAAACTCTCAATAATGCGTCGAAGGAACAGGTACGAGATAAATTTGGTCAGTGGATTTCCGAGCGATCTATTGAGAGATGGTGCTGGAGCAGAGGATCCGTTAGCGGTATATCTCCCGAGATACAGATATTGTGTCTATGTTGATCAGAAATGCCTCGACACCGTTGACCAGTACGCTGCCTGGGTTGAGGCAGGCGCTGAAGGTCATAAAAGGGCTGCCGTTTGTGTCATGCTAGACGCAAAATGCGAGCCCGGAGGATGAGGCAGAAATGGATTTCCCTGTATCGAAGGATGTACCAATGAATAACAGGCTGGATTTACACCGGTGTACAAGGCATTCCCGCGCTCTACGACAGTCTGTTTCATCAAGAGCTGAAAGAACAAGACGCCCCAAGGCCCCCTGGAGTAATGCTCGGCAGAGACTTAATGCCCATTGATTAGAAGTTACTGGAGTCATCAGTACTGGCGCTACAGATATCATATATAATCAAAACTCTTCCAACTGGTACGAGCAATAAGGATTTTTGTAAAAGTCAGCGAGAGCTAAGTTGAAGACTTCAGTGACAACACCAATGACATGCGTGGGAACACATTATCTCTAGGGTACATATTACTTTTTGAGACCTCCTCTTTGTTTCTTAAGAAGTCAACATCTCCTGGGGGCATTGTTAGTTATAACTGCTGGGCGAGGTACCAGTACCAAGCCAAGCTGTCGAGCAAGGCATCAAACTTAGCAAGCACACTGCGGAAATAAGATAAATACCCAGATTTCCTATTATTAATTTCTAATTGATTCTATATAGCAAGCTACATACATCATTACCCACGGATTCGGGGGGAACTTACACATAGAGTGGTGCGTGTTGAATGACAAGCCCCTATTCCGTAAGTTCCAACCCTCACAAATGCAAACACATTGCTTACTTTCCCTGCAGTGATCTGATATTTAAAGTACTTGCGGAAGAAGAACTGGTCGAGATTTGTCACGAAAATTGTTACAACAGCTTGATGGAGCTTCGGCCGAAGATTTAAGTTGCATGTAACACGGATATGGATGCTGTGGCATTCCTCTACAAGGACAAAATTTTTCCCACATCAGTATACCCGTCCAACGCAGGGACGTGGAATACAGCTAACATACTACTTAGCAACATATATGGTTGATTTGCTGCTCCTTTCATTCAATATATATTGCTACCGAGATCGGTAAGTAATCCGATGTACCCAATCCTTCTATGTGCCATCACTAAGAGTTACTGGGAAATTGTGCAATCTTCAAGTCGCGGAATGGCGAATCCATCGCGAATCAGACAAACCACTCGAGTGCGAGGACTGTTTGTTGGCGCCCTTGAGAATAGAGCTGGAGGCAGGTATTAGTTACAACGATGTAGAAGCATCCGAGTTTGAGGACATCACGTCAAGTTGCAATGCTACAGGGTACGAGTATACAAAACCTGCTCCATATGCGACAACACTGTCGACTGAGCCCTGGGCCACAATGGCGAGGAGTGCTTCGGTAACACCTACACCTTGATACATTATCTCAGAAAAGACAACTATCTTGACCTATCTTGGGAGAAGTTTTTGTATACCTCAGATAGACAATATAGTCAAGTGCCTTCAAATGGTGTGTTGACTTTGATCTGAGAGTCAGTGAGTCCCTAGAGTATGCAGGATGCTAGAATGACAGGGATGTTTAAGCACACATCACCATGCACAATAACGTCATAAATCTGCGTGCGGTTTATGAAACCTGAGTATTGAAGCACGATTGACGTACCCGGTAACAAATAAATCGACCAAAGCGTCACAAATCTTGCTTCTATCCTTGGATCTTCATAGTATGTGCTGTAAGTGATGCAACCGCAGAATGGAAGTACTTTGCACAGTATTCCTCAATTCCCAAGTTGACTTCCATGTACAACGTAGAATGATGTAGTAAAGTCCCTTTTAGCAAGGACGTGGCGATATGTTATTTCTGAAAACATTATGAACCTAGACAAAGATATGATGATTGAAGCATTGAACTTTAATTCTGGAATGAATTGCCGTCGATCACCGAATCCCTAGCCCAAAGCTGAAACACACTGGAATGTTAAACACATATTCTTTGCAAAAGTCTATTCTTCTAGATCTACAGAAACATAGATCTTTCAGTCAACCTAGGGCTGCCTCAATCTACCAGCGACTACAAGCAACTTCTCCTTTACAACTGCTAGGGTATTTTGCATAACAACCGATCCCAAGAATTAATCAATCTCAACTTCCCTTCATCCGCCATAACCTCATGATGCTCCATCACCCGTCACTTCAATCCTCTGCCAAGAGCACAGGTGACAAAGAAAACATTAATAGTAGAAGATTACGGAATAGACCTCTAGGGCCCACAGGGATTAACCGTAACCTGTTGAAAGGCATTCCACTACCACAGTTCTCGACTGCGTCGAGGGGATCCCCCACTGCTCTGAGGTCGCCATGGATCAGAGCTTCCATCGAACGCACCGTCGTCGCCCCCTTGGCCAGGCACGGCCAAAAACACGCCAGCTCCATTACCAACCATGACACTGCGTCGAGCATCCCCTCGGTCCCACCCAGACCCTGTGACATCGGCCGCCAGCCCGTAGCTGCTAACCGGTCGGCGAGACGGTGCCGTAGCAGATCTGATCATCGGATCAACTGATACAAAGTTCCATTTTCCAAACTCGTCGCTCTTGGTAAAGACTTCGAGCGTGTGCGTGGGAGCTGCCGAAGAAGGATTGCGAGGAGCGAATGGATTATTAGAGCTGAAGCGTTTGCTGGGTGGTTGGATATTCGACATGGGCCGCCTAGGCACAGGAAGATTCGCTGACTTTGGTGACAGGTTTGATGATGGGAAGGCAAACCCTGGAGTGGATTTCGAAGATGAATTAGATCCAGTGCGTACATGCCCTCCAGCGAATGCAGCATTGGGAGGTGGAAGTCCCTGTAACTGGTCAGGGAAGCTTTCATCATGAACGTAGAGTCGCCTTAGTCTAGGGAATCCGCCGCCAAGGATGGAGCTTGCAAGATATGAGTAATAGCCCATTGTTACATTGGAGAAGGCACCTGCGGAACACGAAGAAACTTCAAACCGCAAAGTTTCGAGCGTTCTTGACGCCAGTGGACGTGAATTGGCTGAGGTTGGGAATTGTTCAGAAACGTTGGTCTGAATGGCAAATGTCTTGAGAGACGAGGCCATTGTGAAGATTTCTTGCAAGCTGGCAGGGTGGACACCTGTATCCTTAAGCGTCAGGACTGTCAGAGCTTGCTGTGTCTCTTGCCAGGCAAGATACTCGATAAGGCCCTTTAATGTCACTCCCGGTGTATCCTTCAACACTAATTCCTTCATAGGTGGTAGCGTAGGAAGACCATCTGATGAGGACAGGACCTCATCCGAGAGACCTGGCGTGTTTGATACCTTGAGCGCTTGTAAGTTGGTGAGACTACCAAGAACAGCCCGAAGTGTCATGGCATCAATCGCGAGGTCATTCAATTCTAGCACCTCAAGATTCGGCCAGACTTGACCCGAGGCGAGCATGGCCAGGCTTCGCTCGGAACCTCCCATATAGGTCATCTTTCGAAGATTAGGACATCGAGCTTGGACTTCGAGGCGGAGGGTCGCGTAATGAGGGTCATCGCAAAACATCCCCTCAGGCAAGTCGACATATCGTAGGTTTGGAAGAACCGCGATGGTCTGGGCAAGCTCAACCTGGGAGGATTCGCGCAACATGTATGGAAGCTTCAAATATTGTACAGACTTTCCAATACGTGTAGGATCATCACGGACAGTACGTCGGAGGAGACGGAGACGAGCTTGAGCAGGATCCTCAGGGACACCATTGCGATCGAAGCGGGAGGTCTTTTTACGTTTTTCGGCAAGCCATTCTTCTAAACGGCAGTAGTGGACTGGATCGATACGAACGCTATGGTATCTAGGAAACAGTTAGCTGTTGAACATCATCGAACCACCATGACACGACTTACAAGATCTTGACCGCGCTGGGCCGCCATGCGCGACAAACTTGAACACAATGAGCTAAATCACGAAGGTCGCATAGCATGCACACGCTGTCACTCGTGCTTGCGCTACCCTCACAAGTATCATAAGTCTCGTCAAGGGCGTGCGGGCAAACAAAAGTAAAGATGCGCTCGAGCACCTTTGATGGCAGATGAGCAAGTAGATATGCTGAGTGTCGAGTTGGAGGATATAACGGTGGGCGTCCAGCACCAGGAGGACGGAACTCTATAGGAACAATAAAGTCTGAGCTCTGGCCGCCACTACCGGCCTTGTCCTTCTTGTTCCGACGTCGGAAGGGGTTTCGCATCTTGGCGTGCGGTTGTCTGGCTGTAGGGACAGATCGCGAATGGATAGAGACGGGGAAGATTGGAAGGCGTCACAAAAAAGAAAGAGTGAAAAGTGGTGATATAGAAGAGAAAGAATGAAAGTAAGAAGGAACAACAACACGCAACAGAAATCGAAGAACAAGAGAGGCTCAGGCTCTTTTAAGAGGCTGAACTGAATGGAGACCAGGGCAGCAAGAGGCGAGAGGAAGAGGAGAAAGTGAACGAGGGGACTTTATGAAGATCAAACGCCAACTCCAATTGAATTCTGGGGAACTGAATAATTGCAGGGGGTACCACCAGGGTACCTGCCTTTTCGGATGTGGATGGAAGCACGTGCCAATGAATGAGACTCTATCCGGCATTGAAAATGGGAAAGAACAAAGACCAAGCGATAGCTTAAGCTTGCAGCCCAACCAAAAGGGCAAGAATCAAATATTCTTATTATGCATCTTTCTTCAAGGCTGATGTTTCAGGGGATAAACGCTGTATCCAAACGGCCTGCAGCCTTACCCCGCCAGCCCGCATTCCTCTGCACTTTCAGAGGGTGGCGTTTGTCTCTAAGCGCGTGGTCTTTGCGCTTTGATGCTGTAGCTGATCAGCACCTCCTTGCTCGCTGCCAGATCATCGATCAGCAGGGGGCAGAGAGAGGGACAGAAACAGAAACATAACACAGAAAAAAGTCTTGGCTGCCAGGAATGGAATAAAGAGACCTCGTCAATATCAAACTTGTCCTGCGTATCACAGACCGGCAAACATTACATTGCAACGCACTGGATGGCTTAAACTTTACCCCCTTTTGCTCTGATATGCAGTCAGCGGAAAAGGGGTTGGATCTACAAGTGCCACGGGCGTAAGCGCCTCTGTTTCTAGGTGAGAAACTAAATGAGGACAGGATCCTTCAGTCCGAATCAAATGCCTGACTGCATTGTATTGTGTTCCCTTGCGTGTCTCTTTTCTCTGTCTGTGATAGCTGTAGGATTTCTCGCATGTACAGCCAATGGATTCCTCTTATAGCAAACATGGGCTCACAACCCATGTCTTTGACTTGGCAAACCAACGCATTTCGTCGGTAGTCATGAATTAAATTGGATCGCTGACTGTTCGTGTTTGCTTTTGCTTAATTTGGACCCCGGACATGACGTCAATTGGCCGCGTTTCATCTGGTGATGGTGTGTTGAAGAACTGAAGATGCTGGCAGGTCTTGGCTAATGACTGACACAACTCTACTGGGCTGAATAGACACGTTCACCATCAACTACCTGGCTTGTTCGAACCGTTTTTAGCATTTGTGTTTTGATACAGACTACCGAATTGAGAATGTCTATTTTCTGGCCAACATCGATATCTTCAAGGCACTAGGCTCCCTCCACTAGGGGGCTGTGTCGATGTAGCCTTGGGCAAGGTATTGAATCAATCAAAGGTTATAATCTCACCCAAAGTCTTGTGGAAATATTCATAATTTAACCATGACATCGTTTCATTGCCCGTTTTTTAAATCATGAAGCGCTTTTTACAAATCCCCACCCGCTCTCTCACTCGTCGATTATTCTCACAATCCATAAGCCGAGCATCTTCACGCTTATACAAACCTCTCAACCCCGAGACATCAGAGATTAGACTCCTCAAAATACCGCCAAACCTCTCCTCAGAATTCGAACTTGTCACTGTATCTCTCGACGATGAACCCAAGTTTGCGGCACTGTCCTATCTCTGGGGCGATCCTGAAAAATATGGCCAGGTCACTATCAAAGGAAACACCCCTCGGGGAGCAAGAAAACACCATACCTTGATATGAGGTGTCAAAATAAACTCAGCAAAAAGCATCCTAAACTTTTGTAAACTTACCTAAGTTTTTTTGTCACTTAGGATTGAGGTCCCAAGTTTTCTTTCCTCCCCTAGACACCATCAAATTTCCGGACAACTTAGCTTCAGCCTTTCTCTGCGTCTTAAGCGATGACTCTTTCAGATCATAGTCATATGTCAGATACCTTCAGGCTGATGCGATTTGTATTAACTAGAATGATCTTGATGAGAGATCTCAACAAGTTCAACTTATGCGTCGTATTTTCCAACGCGCACATGTCACGTTTGCCTGGGTCGGCCCAAAAGATTATTCTCTTGCTTTTGAAACTATCAAAACAATTGCGAAAGAGATATATGAGAATACGCCTAGGGAAAATGCTCCATATAAGACAAACTTCGATCTCAAATGGTTGCGGCGCCATCCTATGCTTTGTATCGACAAAGGACCCGATTTGCCAAACAACCACTTGAATGATCCTTGGTCTGCTGTAGCCGACTTCTTGCAACACCAATATTGGAAACGAGTTTGGATATTCCAAGAAATTGTTCTCGCAAAACAACTTGTCTTCATCAGTTCAGGAGAAGCTAATCTTTCTTGGTGTATGCTTCGTGATACTCCCCAAAGTATAATTTCCGTTGCCAAAGACAAGAAGCCCGATTTCCTACCAGACACAGCATGGAACCTTCTCAGCAATCCGATGTCATGAGGGAAGCTCTCATGGTTATTCCTTGCGCAAGCACGCACCAAGATCCCGGATCCAGATGGCTTCAAAGGGTGGGCTGTGTCAACTTTTGCAGCTAATTTACAGGCAACCGATGATCGAGATTATATCTATGGTCTTCTCGGAGTTTCTGGGATACCGATTACTCCTGACTATAGCCCCAAGAACACGACCTCGCAAGTCTATACCAGGTACATTGCAGGCTGGTTAAAAGCTGCACGCACACAACAAACTACACATGTCCACAGTCCTCTTGCGTTTTTGTCCATCGCAGGCACTGGGAAATATGGCCACTCAGATCTACCAAGCTGGGTCCCCAACTACAGAAAGAAGAGGAAAGCGCCATCACCCTGGTGTTATAGTGCCAGCAATTTTCGCTCAGCCGATCAAGGTGACTCGACTTCATCTCCCACTCATCTTGCATGCTACCCTTATGTTGTCGAAGAAACACAAAGTCTGTTCAGTTGGGGTAAAGGTATGGGGCCTATTAATTTGTCCACAAACTACCGAGAGGATTCTGATCCAGAGATCTTGGCATCGTTCATGCCCTTCGCAAACTCTTTCACCACACGCGATTCGACGTATGTTACAGGAATTCCGGATGCCCAGGCTATTATCAGGCTGATATCCATGGACAAAACCAAAAAAGTCTCTCAGGACCTTGTCGATAATGCTATGAATCTGGCCATGCTGATCACCTATTACAATATGTCCGAGTCCCAAACTGTCACAAAAACCTGGAGCTCAAATTGGGATCATGAACTCCTCAACATGGCCTTTTCTCCATCAGAGCTGGCTCCCTTGAAAGTCAGACTTAATGTCCTTGAAGAACTCAGCTCCTGTAGTTTCGAAAGACGAAGAAAAGCTGTGTCAGGAATCATGCCAGTGCTCTACAACTACAGATTCTTCGAGACAAATCGGGGATACTTGGGTGCAGTTGATTTTGACGTTCTTGAAGGAGATAGGCTTTGCATTCTCTGGGGATATAAGGAGCCAGTCGTCCTGAGGCCAGATGCAACGGATCGCTACACATTTGTAGGGCTAGCATATGCAGTGGATGTGACACCAAGAACACAATTCCAAGCCCACGATCTCAGGGACAATGGTTTGAGTTACGATAAGGTCACAAGGGAGAATGGCACTAAAAGAAACGTACTAAACATTAAGCTTATTTGTTCTCGATGTGTCGATGTCTTATGTACTGTACCTTCGAAGAACGTCCGTGACCTAGTGGAAGCTAATAGCTTGCCTCTTGACCCTTTCAGATGGAATGTATGACAAGCTACTAATGACTTGTTAATACTCGTATTGAATACCCGCTTCATCTAGCAGCATGTATAACGAATCACCCCTTAGCTTAAGGCTCTCCAAGTGGTAGAAGAATAATGAAGTGAGTGATCCATCAATTGGCTCATTCATCTCTCAGGCTCAACAACTGAGAGAATTAATAATTCTATCATACATAACTGAGAAATTGATTACAAGGGTTCTAGATAGATCGTCGTAGCCTGGGGCCGCTCAAAGTCGGCCGAGACTTGTGTCCCAATAACCATGCCCGTCCTTTCAAATGCCCCGTGTTCGCCCTGTAAACTCAAAACCGTGAGAAGCATCGTCAACACCCTCCATCATTATCGCTGCCCACATAAAGACTATTATTCATAGCAGATCTCAGCTTCGAAACCAACCGAGCCGCCCATTTTCAGAAAAAAGCGAATCTCCAAATTGTTTTATATACGTAATGAAGCCGCTGAGATCAATCCAGATCGAACTCCAACGCGAGAATGGCTCGAATGCTCGCGTAGCATTATGCAGTCGTTACCAAAATGAGAATATATCAATATAGGCCGATGTACTCATTCGAATACCTTTGTGCCGATTCGACATAGTCTTAGCCAGACATCTAGGCCTTGCGGGATCGAACTGAGCCGTTGGTCTTGGAGCCAGTGGCGGTGGCACCGTTGGACTTCTTGACAGGAGTAGTCTGGACCAGATGAGGGTCGGGGAGAGGAGCCTGAGACATGCGTCGGAGACTCTGTCGGCCGGTAGGAGCCTTGCCCTGCTTCTTGTAGGTGGCGAAGTAGAAGGAGATGAACAGAACGAGGTAAGAGCTGATGGTAATGATACCAGAGAAAGCAGCAAACTCCTCGCCAGAGCACTTTCCAGCGTTAGGCATCCAGGGGAAGTAGGTCGAGGTGAAGTAGGTGTAAGAGGCGAAGTAGATGAAGCCGAGATCAATGACGAACTGGATGATCTGGAGACGGGTAACCCACTCCTTCCACCAAACACGGACACCACGAGCGCTCTGGAAGTAGTACCAGTACATGACAACGTGAACGAGCAGGTTCAAGACGATGGGAACCCAAGAGACGGAGGTGGAACCGATGAGCTGAGTGTAGCAAAGGAAGGCGGTGGCACCATGGTGATAGCAGTGGAGAAAGGCTGGTAAATGTTAGCTTGTCAACGTCGCACTGGGAACAAATACATACTCAGAGGCTTCTTCTTGAGGAAAAGGAAGACGGTATCAAGGAGCTCGAGGTACTTGGTGAGGTAGTTGAGCTGTCGCAATTGTTAGCTGGGAGTGCATGTAAATTTTTGCTGGAAACTTACGTAGTACAGGACCACAAGGGGCTGGGTCCAGCCACCCTCGGCATCGCAGATAGCATGGAAGATGCCACCACGGACAACGGTGGGAAGAAGCTGCTCAACGAAGAGAGCCAAGAGAGTACCGCTGATCAGAGTCAAGTAGAGGTTGTGGATGAGGAAGAGACCCTTGAGCTTGAAGGGCTCACGGTTGCGCATCCATTCGCGACCACCGAAGATGATGGCATAGTAGATAACGATGAAGATCGATGTCGACTTGAGAGTGGACATGGGGGTCTCGAAAGGCACAAACTTGAAGTCATTGGCGGAGTAGCCGACAACAGCAGTGAATGCCTTGTCAAAGATGGGCCACAGGTGAACGCCAAAAGGCCGGTCGATGGTTGGCAGCGGAAGCTGCTCGTAGAAAGTAGCGGGAGACGCAGACATGATGGGCGAATTGTACGTTGAAACCGACACAATTGTTGACCGCGGGACCGTTTATTAAGTAGGGGATTTGGAGTAGCCGAGTTACGTATTCGACGTGGCTTTTTTTTCTCGAAGACGCGACAGAACCGATGGCGCGGGGAGGACACGTGAAAGACGAATAAGTAAAGACTGACAAGGAATGACAAGAAGAAGAAGGTTCTCCGGAGAGATGAAATGGTTTAAAGAAGAAGCCAGGTAAACGGCGATTGTGGGAATGCGTAGAATTAAAAAGGAGATAAAAGGGGAGAAGGAGAGTAGAGTTTTAATTGAGGGAGAGCCCAGAGGAGGACGGCGCATCAAAAAGGGGAAATTTCAATCCGCACCGCTACCTTCCCTCAATCGCACTTTTACCGGGCAGATTGGATCTCCGGCTGCCGCGGACGCTGTAGCAGTAAAGTGAAAGTGGCACCTGGCACCGCACTTTCCTTCCATCGAGGTGCCACTAGTCCATCTTGTAGGGGGCATCTCGAGAATTCACCCAATTGCCATGCGTATATCTTATTTCACCAACAGGCCCGCCCCGGGTACCAAGAATTGGCAAGGCTCGTGCGCTTTTGGCTACTGTTTTCTAATTCCTTTCGAAAAACCATGGCACACGCTCACAGGAGGAAGCACTACACACGCATGCATGCTATGCCCGAGATGAGGCTTCACTCCACACTGCAATTACATGTGAATATGCCGGGTTCTCCGGATGCACCAATGAAACGAGGATGTTTAGAGACTACACGTGATTTATGAAATGCCATAACGACGCAATATGCTAATGATGTCCCCTGAGGCTTGTGCCCAACCGTTACTTATTACACTTGTCTGACTCTGTTGTGCCTGTGCCTGTGAGATCGTGACCCGAGGCTTACTGGATGCCAAGACTGCGGTGATGACCGAATGGTGTAGCCCGATCGAAACTTATTGGCCATGTCAAACTCCGGGATAAAAGCCCGTCAGACAATGGCATTAATATCCGTACATCGTATCACGACGACATAATGTCAGGTTGTCAGATGGCATTTGCAAGCTTGATTCGCTCACAGTGAGACCGGAAAATAACAACTACTCGAAAGCACAAGGCTGGAGAGATTGCGCAACTCAATCTTCGCAATAGTCACTTCAGCACCCGACGTAAGATAGTTAGTTAGTTGACTTGCTGCAAATCCTTCGTCATTGTAATTTCGAACCAAGGTTCCATACAAATATCGGAGATTTCCCCATGTCTGGATCGATCAATACTTCAACGAATCTCAGCACGGCTCATCTGAGCTAAACTAAAAGCCTATGTGAGAATCTTGATCAAGGTTTCGCTTAACTGATTGCTCAATTCACATCACCTTCATCTCAAACTCAGAAGCTCGTGTCACTTGTGGCTACGGTGTGGCGGTGCTGGTGTCTCGAGGTGTGGCTACTTCGCAGCTGTCAATCAAATGGTGGGTGCCGTAATAATTTCAATGCCAGTCCAACTATTGGCGGTCTTCACGTTCCAATTCCCTGTCACCGAAGACAGCCTTGCTGATAGAGCGCAGGACGTTACAGTTGACTGAATTAAGCCAAGTTCGAGTTATTTTGGAAGACTCTTGCTCCAGAATACCAAGCTCTTTGGTCTCAACACGTATGGCATGAAGCTATCGTGAGTTTCTACTTTATTCAGCTACCATGATCAATTGATCTACCGTCCCAGGTCCCTGCGGCAATGACGAATGGAAGCTAACTGCAAGTAAGCTCGTTGAAGTACAGTACATACACTGTTGCTTCCATCAAAAGTCTTACCCTACTGTGAACCTGCAGCACAATTCGCACTATAGCCCACAACTACGCAATCTGGCCTAGCCTCGCCTTAGTCATCAATCCTCAGCCCATCCTCTCGCCCAAACAACTCTGCAGTCATCACCCGAGCCGGAAAAAGCCAGCCCACTACCTCTACCAATACACGACTTGTCTCCGACAACAGACATCTCCAGTCTCTGACAATAGACGCCTCTCCTCTCCAACATGTCCGCCTTCATTCGTGTCGCCCGTAGCGTTCGCGCTGCTCCCATTCGACCTGCTGTGCAACCCCTGGTTGCCCGCTCGGCCGTTGCCCACTTCACCACCTCGATTCCCCGACGAAGCGAGCACGCCGAGGAGACCTTTGAAGAGTTCTCTGCCAGGTAGGATCACTCCTAATACCCAATGGCCTGCCGGCTGCTTGGAAAATCGGTTTTCTGTGCTGTGGAAAGATGTCGCAAATTCATTGGGAGGATTGGGGCCTTTGCGTGGTTGTCTTGCGGCTGTGGGAAAAAGATGCCGCAAAGCCCGCCTAGAGCTCTGTCCCCACGCGATTTCGCCCGAATACTCTCCAATGCAGCCGCACAGGTTTCTTGCGGAACTCAATTGCTAAACCTCCACTCTCTGCAGGTTCGAGAAGGAGTTTGATGGTGTTCAAGACGTTTTCGAGCTTCAGGTATGTTTGCCCCACGGGGTAGAGCTCGCTGCTCTCCGGCTGGCTCCCGAAAATGTCGTATGACTTTGGCTTATCACCAAACCACAGCGCAACCTCAACAATGCCTTCGCTTACGATCTCGTCCCTGCCCCCTCGGTGATCGCTGCCGCCCTGAAAGCCGCCCGAAGGGTTAACGACTTTGGCACTGCCGTCCGCATCTTCGAAGGTACGAAATTTTGTCAATCAATTCCACCTTGTTGTCGTCCACTCGACCGATGGATCGGCAGCGTCTAAACTACCCTGCTGGAGTTATATTAGCGCAGTGACCTCAACTCGATACGGACCGTGCTTGCTGAAACCCATCGACGACTCGCAAAGGAATTCCCTAACCTAGCCAAATTGCTAACTGTTGTTTAGGTATCAAGACCAAGGTTGAGAACAAGGGCCAGTACGAGCAGTACCTTGAGGAACTCAAGCCCCTTCGAGAAGAGCTTGGTGTGTTGCTCAAGGAGGAGCTGTACCCTGAGGAAAAGTAGATTGTCCCCTGGTCTCAGTGTTCTGAGCCCCGTGTATACTGGATGTTGGCCGAAACGGAAGAGAATTTCAGACCCAAGAGGTAGACGGGGGAGTTTGGTCGTGGCAGCCCCAAATCGATTGTGTTATAGCCTTAAGTGCGACTTGGCGACGCTTGCTCTTTGCTAATCTCCTCCAATGTTGAGAGTTTTTTGTATATCTGAAGTTCGTTGTTCATCCACTTGAGTGACTTATCTTCCACCTTGACTGAAGCTCCACTACTTGAGGATTTACGTCAAAGAAGGCTTGATACAAAATCCCTGTGATGACAAATTGTCGCATGTCAGTATTGTCCTCGGCGTTCACGATAAGCACAGGTCAAACTTCTACACGTCTCAAATAGATGCTCATTGTATACTGGGGTAGAGGCTCTGCATTCCCAACTGCCGGTCCCATACGCCAAATATCATGATAGCCCTAACATATAAAGGATTGGTATCATCATACTCTCATACATCTGCCTTCCATAGCTCTTATTGTAAGTGATTCCATCTTCCATTTCCTGCCTGTTGTCCCACGAATGGTTGACCAGGGCCGATAGGGCTCGTCCCTCGACTAGCAGAGAATGCTGCCCGGGGTCGTGGGCTCATTCCACTTGGGACACGAGGGCTGCGAGGCATGCTACCGCCCCGAGTGTTTCGGCCATTTGAAACACTGGCCAGTCTCTGGTTGGCATTATATAGCTCAGCGTCCCGTTGCTGGAGCTGTGCTTGGAGGCTGGCAATCTGTTCCAAGAGTTCTTGACGTTCCATAGCAACATTCTGTGCGTGAATGGCGCGCAAGTTCTCTGATGCCTTTTGCTCCAACTCTTCGTTTTGCATCTTCAATGCTTTGTTTTCATTTGCCAATCTCAAAGCTTGAGCGTCGACATCCTGGTACCGACTCTTCATGAAATCCACGTCGCTCAAGGCGTTCGTTCGCCTACTTTCCGAGAGCTGCAGTTGCCCTTTGATCTCGCTCAATGCTTCCTCCCTCTTGGCTGACTCAGGATTTTGGTTGAGACGCACAATGACTGATTCGAGTTCATCAATTCGCTGTTGTTGCTTCTCGTTCTCCTTCTGAGCAACCTTGGCGGCAGCTGCCGCAACACCCTCGGTTCGGAGCCTCTCCCTTTCAGCCACGGTTCGATCTTGAAGAGCAGCACGATTAGAAGACTCAATCTTACTCAAGGTCTTCCGATGGTCCTTTAATTCTTTGTCGAGTCTGCTGATGTAGCTTTTGAGTTCTACTTCGACTTCGCCTGCCTGCGCAGTTTGTCGCTTGTATTCGTCGATCTAGAACAATTTAGATACTGCCACATCTCTGATTTCCAGGGTGCTTACCTGCTCCTGGATTGTCTCCAGAGTTACCAAAGGCACTGAAATCATTGCTTTTCTGTCCCTGGTCTCGCTTCGAAGGGTAGCACTTTCGAGCATCTGGCGGACTGCAATGGGCATAGGAGGATTGTTGGTGTCAGTCGGCAGATCGCGAAGTGGAAGAGTGCGCATTCGTTTAGCATCACCATCGCCTTCATCATTAATCTGAGGATGATCAGCAATGTGAGCTTCAAGATACAAGTCGATACTTACATGCTTCCGCTTCAAGTCATTTCCATATAAGGCGTCCCCTGTAAAAGGCAGCTGGGTCTGTGTCCCCGGATTCTCGAAGATATCAAGAACGTCGTCCGGGATACCTTGAGGCTCCCAATCCAATGTGTCGGTAATTCCATTGAGATAATTTGCAAATATCTGTGCGACTTCGTGGGGTTCACAGTAACCTCGTTCTGGTTCTTCGAGATACCGGCTTGCACTTACAGTGGATGCAAGAATTGCGTTCTGGGTCTCGAGTAACGTTGCGCCCTGCAGAGTATTATATACATGCTCAATCGAATACGTCGTCACGAGTCGTAGTACTATCGGCGGCTTCCGAGCAGGATTGTCGCACAACTGCCTGGCGATCAACGAACTTGGATAACGAAAGTCATAGCCGATAATGACGTCGAAGCTAAAAGGGTCGAAGTCTTCGCTGGTCAAAGCAATACTGATTCTTGCCAACGAAGCAAATTTGGCGTGCTGGTTAATGCTTTCTGCCGAGCATTCAACCTTTGCTGCTTCAGCAAGTTTAAAAAGTAGTCGCGCCAGTTCCTCGGTCCCAACCACAATCAAAATCTCCTTTTCCTTCCTGTCTAGTGCAGCCATCAGTTCAAATAAGAAACTGAATTTGGGATTGGCATCACAACAGTATCTGGCGAGCTCAGAGCTGGGTAGCGTCTCAAGAACACTACCAATGACATCCTGGGGATAGTCGCAAATCTCGAAGAGCCTGTCGAAAAGATTTTTGATCTTTTTAGTGAGCTCTTCACTAGGCTCTTCGTGAGTCTCGCCAGTAAAGCAGCGGCTAAAGGCTTGGATTTCGTCTTTGTGGTCCTCTATTACCTCTCCATAGTAAGAACGCCTGCTCGCCTGCATTGGGAGAGTGACTTTGGTTTGCACGTAAAAGTCGTTCTGTTCTGAAGATTCTGACAGTACATCAGAAACTTTGTCGACAGGAACTTGACCCATAGTAATAGAGTGCCCTGAACTTTCAACTTCAGTGGGCACTGAACCATGGTTGGGAAAGTTCAAGGTGTGGGTTGACGCAACTGGTTCATTTACTATACTGATGACTGTGGGGGAAATCGTTGCAGGGAGCAGGCTATCTTCCTCATCTTGGCTAATAATAGAATGGGTGAGGGATACGTCTGATTCAGCAAATCTCCTATTGAGCTCTTCTCGCATCCTGGCAACTGCAGAGGTGGAAGGGTCCGCCATAATGGCTGCCGGCGCTATTGAAGACACAGGGGTGTCGGAGTTGGTTCCCAGAGCTTGTGCTTTCCAGGGACCCATAGAGTAAACTGGCTGAGACTGAAGTACAGCAACATGGCTACTTGCGCTGGCATCAGGAACCGGTTCTTCATCGGTGATTGCTTCATAAGGTGTCCCGTCCAGGTTCTCTTCGAGAGAATCGCCAACATGTGTCAATGCCGAGTCCCTGTCGAAATTGATGTAGCTTTTTAGCTCATCCACAGCTGAATCCCGTGTTTGTGAACCCGGGCGCTCCATTTTTTGTTTTGAAGTCAATCGAGGCTTTTCAAGCCCTTTAGAGTCGCTACTGGTCTGTGCAACGGTTATGGGAGAAGGCGATCTCTGGCTGGAGCCTATTCTTTGACCGGAAACACTGTTTTTCTCGGGTTGGGGTTTAGAAGGCTGCGACGCTTCAAAAGTTTCCTCTTGGCTCGCCTGAGTTTCGATTGTGGCTTTTGGGCGAGCAGTCTTGTTGAGAGTCCCAGCAGCGGAAGAGAGAGAGCTCAATATGTCTAAGGAGCCGTACGACCCTTGGGGTTGAGAATAGTATATTTGGGGCTTCTGCGTCCTTTGTGAACTCGGAGAATTTCGTGGAGATGCAGCTGTCTCCCCTACGACGTGCCGGATGCTTTGGTCACTGGGCAAAGAACTATCAAGAGGGATCCCTCTCTCAGATGTTGCAGGGTGAGAGTGGCCTGGTTGACGAGAAGGTATGATTTCTGAGCCAGTCGCAGCCGAATCCGGAACAAATTCAGACTGCGAAGCAAGAGGGGTAACCTGGGTCTTTGATACAATCGTTGAAGTCCTGCCCGTGATAATGTTCAGGTCTGTGGATAGGCTCGAGTCGTCCTGTGAATCTGGAACGATGATATCAATCCACTTGCTTGAGGAGGATAGTGCCTGTGACTGTGAGAGATCTTCTACGCCACTCACACCAGTTGGTTTATCAGAGCGCTGGGGGTTAACGTCGCCCTTTTCGAATTGCAGTCCACGTCTTTCGTCTCGATCCCTTGGGGGGTGATGATGACTTGGCGCACTCCGCTCCACACCCGGTTGCTGACTACCTAGAGTCTCCTCTTCGAATGGAAGGCGGCTGGAAGAATCAAGGACGTGATCTTGAGCCACTCGCTGCCCGTCCCCAGAACCTTGGTTAACCGAGACGTTATCTTGGCCGTATGGGTCCTGATTCACAGGCAAGTCTCGGCTGTTCGAGGAATGGCTAGCTTGAGAGTTGGCGGTTTCAAAACTCTCGCTTTCCGGCGATAAGGTATCTCGAATACCCCCGGTCGAGCCGAGATTGTCTCCGTCGAATATCTGATAGTTCGTAGTGGTACGGTTCTTAGTATTTTCACTTTCTAAATCGTGGGTCTCTTTGAGACTGTGAATGTCCTCGGTCTGGTCGCTCAAATGATGAGCGGCGCTGGTAAACCCTCCAAAATCAGTGGGCGATATGTTGTCTTCAGGGTTTTCGGAATCAGGATACCCCGTCTTCAGATCCACAGGAGCGTTGGCTGACTGAAAAGCCTCCCTCTCCGGGGACCTGGCGATGGATTCGCGATTGTGTACCTCTTTCTGGCATACAACCTCTCGAACTTGGCGGTTGCTTCCAGGATTGTCCTCGGCCAAAGATGATGACGGATCTTCGGGTATTTCAGTACTTCTTAGAACAAAGTCAGGTCTAGCAGCAGGTTGGCTCTGGCGATCTTGATAGTCCCAATTTGCTGATAAATCTTGGGAATCAGGGATGGTGTCTTGACTTAGTTGTGATGCAAATGTGACTCGCTGGTCATCATCCTCAAGATCCGTGATCCTTTGAGAGCTGTTTTGAGTAGTGACACTCTGATACTCAGATGGGTCGAAGTTGTCAGGCTTACTCAACACAACAACAACTCCTTGAGTAGGTGCCCTCGAGAATTCGAAGGAGCTAACAGATTCGGCGTCAACAGATGAAGCAGAGATGAATGAAGGCACAGGCTCTTCAGATTTAATCCTGAAACTGCGGTTTGGGTGTACGTCTTGCTCGTGAGAATCGAATCGAGATATGTCATGAGTCGATGCATCAAGTTTTGGCTGTTGTTGTTCGTTGCAATCCACAGGCGTCTCGGATTTAACCTGACGAGGTGTGAGATCTCGAAGTCCTCGTCGATTTCTTGTCTCACGACGTTGAGCTTCACGCTTTGTCCTTTCACGTTCTCTCTTCTGTTTCTCTTTCTCCCAATCCTCTAGTGCTTCAGCATTGAGATCCTCGTACTAAGACATATGTTAGCGTATGTGATCTCGTCTTATCAACTTGACAGGGCGTCAAACCGGAATCCACTCGTTCTCATAAGTCTCACCGTCGGAGTCAGTTTCCCACTCTACAAGGCACCGGTGGTTAATCTCACCACTTTTGGGGTTTGCTAAACACTCTTCATTAATGACCCGGCGAATGTTCCACCACTCTTTCTTCTTGCCCAACTTCCTGCGCTTTCTGGCAGGCGACTGTTGGACAAGTTCAGGTTCACTGTTTTGGGCTTGTCCTTTTCTTTTTCTTTTCGATTTGCGCACTGATGAGGTTCTGGGCGTGTTTGTTGTGGATTGATTCTCTTCTTTGCGCGTTCTCACCATGGGTACGCTGGTATAACGTACGTGGGATGATAGATAGAGAGCCGAACCCAAAAAGCCACAGGAGTGCAGCACACGGCGGTGGCAAATAGATGCAGCGCAACAACGAAGCTGCGATAAGATCTATCCAGCGACGATGACCTGCGGCGACCGGCTTCAGCGGTCAACGCTTGAAATAAGTCGATGGTTGCGCGCCGCGGTTGTGAGCAAGGCTGCTAAACAGAAGCGGCTTGGGGAATGCTTTGGGGAACGTCGTCGATCAATTCCCGCTAGAATGCACGTGATGGTCAGGCCAAGGATAGTGTGCGTTCAGGGTGAGTGATCAGGGTCCTAAGGCGAGCTAGTGGATCTTGGGGGCGAGAGGCGCAAGAATAGTGAAAGAAGGAACAGGGGACCCAGGTGAAAGGCAGGGCGCTTCAGTGGTCGAGAGTGTAAGATAGTTAGTTACACGAGGTGCAGGTGTTGAGTTGAGGCAAGAAATAGAAATCGAAGAGAGTTCAGAGTTCAGAGTTAAAATGAACTTGTGATAGAGAAAATGGGGTAAGATAGATGAAGGTGTAAAGTGAGAGTGGCAGGTGCCTTCTTTCTCGCAATTTATGGTTGTGAAGCTTCTCCAAGGCTTAGGATCCCTTCAGGCGATTAAGTCAAGGCACCTAGGTAGCCCAAACAGTGGACGCATCATCTGCACCCTGCACAGGCAGGCAAATGTCATTCAATTTTGATGAGTGTGTTGCACACACCCCAAAGTGATTCAAAGTGATTCCTCACTTGTGATTCTCCTGTCCTAGGGCAGCAAATGAGACGAAGAATCAAATATTGGATTGGGGCATGGGCGCCACAGGTCAAGCAGGAAGGCAGATCAAACTCAATGAGACGTCCGAGACGCGGTCCGAACGATTATGTGGCTTTTCTACGTCAATTACGGGAAACAATGAGCCCGGGGTTTTGATATTCCTCACATTTGCTCTACGTTAGTTGACCCCAAACAACGCAGCTTACCTTGGTGTCATGTTATTTGGTCTTAACATAAGCAAGCAGGCCTCTAGCTTATGCCTTCAACCAAAGCATCCAGTGACTGTATGATCTAGGATTCTGCTATACTAGGTAACTCTCTTGTTTGTGGCCTTGTTGTCTCAAAGCAAATTCAAGTTGGCAAGTTAGAAGGTTGATATTTATGATGCACTTGTATTAGTGGTCGAGTTGCGGCTCCTGAACCTGGAGCTTGTGTAAGCGCTAAAGCAAGGCACAACAAGGTCGCTGCAAGCCTCCACTAAAACCCCCCATCCCCATGAACTTGATCGGGACACCTGAGCAGTAGCATCACACCTTGTTCAGACTTCCATCAACATACATTAAGACAGAAGTGCTACAGTAAATACTGCCTTTCACGCGAATTCTGGCCCTCATCTTATTCAGAAACGCTACACGTACTAGCCGAACCTGAATATCGCCATACCATTGTCGTCGAATGAGACAGGGGTCTTCTCTATTGAGAATCATGTCGGCGCGGTTTTCAGTTCAACCCATAGGCCGCTTTGCTGGTGCAAGTCAGCCTGTCAAAAGACCAAAGGTGCAATCCAATACAGCGAGCCATTTTATAGTAGCAATCCGTCTGGCTTATACTAAAACTTTCACAGGAGTTTGCCTGCTTCTCATACGACGACAACCATGAGTTTCACCTAGACGACTCATCTCTCAAGTACTATTACACACCACAGCTTGGGGCTGACCTCTCCAAAGGCTTTGATACATTTCAGAAGTTGGACGATACTGGAGACGACCACCTTGACAGTCTCCTCAAGACTATCGCTGCACACGAGCAAGAAACAGGCAAGAAGATTGATGCCAACATTGTCACATGGAGAGGCATGATGACAAAGGTTCGACTTCTTGGCCCATATATGGTTTGACTTCACGAGCTAATCTTCAGGCATAGATTATGGCAGCACCTTTCGACCAAATGGATGGGTAAGTCTTCCCAGGCGGTCTCCTCTCTTTTCCCTATTGACTTATCGACAAATAGCTTTGAGATGAATGCTACTTTGTATCAAGTAGGTCTAAGATGATATGCCCGTCCTTAAGAGAAAAACCACTGACAAGTCGATCACGCAGGATTGCATGTAAGTCCAAGGAATCCGAGAGATGTTGATGTTTGAAATTGATTCATAAAGCTTCATCGAGGAGAACAACGCCTATAAAATCGCTTCCAGATCAAATGAGGGAAACAACAAACGAAGAAGAGGACCACCATTAGAAGTAATGCAGTTTTGGGGTGTGTGTCTCTGTTTCAAATGTACGTTACGGTTGCTCACATTGTAATCTAGGATACAAGTTTGAAACGTTGTCGACTCTGCCAGCGCCATGGGCAGAAACGTCCCGCGACTTCATCGAAAATCGAGAGAACGAAGTCATTAATAATAAAGCCCAATATTGTTCTGTCGTTCGAACGGGTATCGGAAAATCTGTCCTATGTCTTGGTGGCGAAGTTGATGCCAGTGAGTAGCTCCTTCAGTTCTCCTTTTCTCGACTCACATTTCCACAGTCTGGGATTCCAAACCTGAAGAAAAGGGTAGCCCCATCAACTGGGTTGAACTCAAGACATCAGCCGAGATTCGCAATCCGGGCGGCATGGAGAACTTCAAACGAAAGCTCATGAAGTACTGGATACAGTCATTTCTTCTCGGCGTGCCACGCATTGTTGTTGGTTTTCGCACGCAGGATGGTATTCTGGTCGAGGCAAGGGAGATGGAAACGCATCGTATTCCCGATATGGTCAATGCCGACCCAAACCCCAAATGGAACGCCGATATGTGTGTCAACTTTGCCGCTACTTTCTTAGAGTGTAAGTCTACTGCTATCATTTATGAATGGGACCAATAGCTGATCTGCTTCATCAAAAGGGCTAACAGAGAACATAAACGATGAGGGCGTTTGGAGAATAAGACGCGAGCCTCAGTCACCAACAATCGAGCTATTCAAGGTGGAAGAGACAGGTCACGGCGATATCTTGTCTGATGAGTTCAAGAATTGGAGAATCAAGTTGGCTCTTGGGCCCAGCGATGCTTCCTGATAAATCTTGAGCTGGCTTGTGCACGATAAAGTCATTGAGGGAAGGTCGTCATTGTCACTTAGATTATTGGATACAGATCGTGGACAGAATATACTCAAGATTCTTACTGTGCTCAATTAACAAGTCTAGGCTGTACCTGCATCTAGTTATCTACCTGCCAATATCGAAACAGCTGCAATGCAATGAAAGATTAAAACAAAAGTTGCCTCCGTACCATCCATGTTCTTAAATGCAATCCTTACAACGCCCCACGCGCCTCGCAGAAAAACAGGAAAACCAAACTAGTAGACTAGGTCAATGAGATCATCCGCGACATACGTTATATCGTGAGCGTCATGCTAGACCGGGGTCGTCAAATGCTGATGAAAATACGGCTGCCAATAAGCTCCTCGAAGACTCGCTTTTATCTTCCATCTGGAAGGCAAACAATGCAAAATGAGTAGCAAAAGAAATTGCGTACGAATCGTACAACATATAAGGCGCAGTACCGCCATGTCAAATCGTTCATCCCTGCTAAGCACGCCTGAGAATCAGACAGCGGGCCAACGAATTCGAAGACCGTCTACCCAACGTGAGTAGAGCACGTCAGATAACTGCTTGCAATGCTCCATGCCAGATCTGGCCTCCTGACCAGGATATTTGCTCTCGGTGGCCAACTTCTCAGGGTCAAAGTTCTTCTCGTACATGGTAGGAGTATCAGCATGACGGCGACGATGGCTGCGCAAATGAGGATTGTTTGAAGCCATGACGAGTTTAGTTGGACTCGACGCAGGGGTGGTGTTCTTGACAATCACAGTACCTTGCGGGGTGCCGTCACCAGGAATCTTCTGAGCAGGCTGTCGAAGGATCGTTGTGCTAAGCTTGTTGTCTTGAGAGATTGACGATACCATGCTCGTCATAAGGTGATAGGCCCCCTCGGGATCAACTGCGTCCAAGGCTGCGAAAGCATCAGATAACTTAGCCAGCGCTTCTCGCTTCTGCATCGCAGAGGTTTGAGCATGCAGCTCGGCCAGAGAAGGCTCCACAGCTTTGTTGTACAAACGTCTCCCCATTACAGCCTCTTTGCCATATGGTTCAACAGGGCTGGTGGTAGGGCGGGGAACATTCTCGTCACAGAAGACATCGTCGGGGGAGACCGGTCGGTTCCCTTGACTCCCGTTTGAACCATCTGATGGGACTCTTCTGAAAAGGCGCATAGTCGATCCAGAATTGCCAAACGACATGTCGGGTTGGAGAGGTCTCTTAGGAGCGATGGAACCCCGGGGAGAACCAGGCCGCATTGATGTTTCTTGAGCTATGGACGGGGCTCGTCGGACCGTTGACTTTCTGACAGTACCCGGGGCGGGAGAAGTTCCTCCAAGAGGACCATCCTTGACATCCAGCTTCTTCATCGCCTCCTCGGCATTCCAGATGGAGGAGGGCTTTCGGTGCTGCTTGATCGTTGGCCTCTTGGGAGGTGGTGCGACAGACTTTACTGTGTCAAAGACCCATTCCTGCTGCTCATCCTTAGGGGTCATAGTTTGAAGGGTCTCTTGATAGTAAATAGGATGCTTCTGTCTGTTCTGGTTGGCATCCCACATCTGTCGACGAGCAATAAGTTCTTGTAGAGCCTCCACCTTGCCCGCGTTACGGATGAAACGGTGGCGTAGTAGGTCTTTTGCGGATGGTCGACGGTCATAGTCCTTGGTGAGGCACTGTGCAATGAAGTCCTTGAAATCTTTGCTAAAGTTGCCCTCAAGACGAGGAGCCGGATTTTTCGGGATGTGAAAGAGGACCTTCATGGGGTGAATGTGACACAATGGGGGTTCGCCGTTGGCCATCTCCATAGCTGTGATACCCAGAGACCAAATATCAGCCTTGAAGCTGTAGCCATCTTGCTGGATTACCTCCGGGGCCATCCAGAAAGGTGTTCCGACAAAAGTGTTTCGCTGGGATTTGATGTTGGTCAATTGGGCTGCAACTCCAAAATCAGCAAGCTTGACTTTGCCGGTCTCGGATAAGAGAACGTTGGCGGCCTTGATATCTCTGTGAATCTTGCCCTCATTGTGAAGGTATTGGATGCCGAGTAGCAGTTCGCGACAAACAATGGCAATGTGCGTTTCGCTGAAGTTGGCGGGTTTCAGCTATTCCCGGTTAGCAGTTGAGACTTCGCGTCGGAGTATTTTATGGAGAGACATACCAGGTCCAAACAGGATCCGCCGCCGAGATATTCCATGACAATCCATAACTTATGGCCTCGCAAAAAAGAGCCTTTGTATTGGGTAACGTAAGAGCTGGCGCAAGTGCTCAGAACAGCGATTTCGGCTTGGATATCTTGGATATCATCATCGTTGGATTCAAGGTCGATCTGTTGACGTTGTGTGTTAACTCGTGTACCAGGCAACCGAAATGATCAGACTCGGACTGACATGTTTGATAGCGACAGTTTCGCCAGTTGCTTTCTCAATGCCTTTGTAGACGACGCCAAAACTACCACCTAGGATACCATCAGCTAATGTGGAGAGATACTGCCAGTCTTGATACTTACGGCCAAGTTCCTCGAGGACCTGATAATGCTCAGCAACGCCTTCGTCAGCCATTGTGAATTGACGTCATGCACTGTCTCGACGTTATTTGGATTCACCCTGCTCGGGCAGAGGAGACAACGGAATAAAGAAAGCTGATGCTGAGACCTGTGATTAACGCAATGCGCAAAAGACCTTCTGCTGAGTGAATTAAATAATATCAACAAGATACAAAAGCGTGTGCGATGAGTTGGAGTCGTCGTTTATTAAAAGTCATGCGGATGAATGTCAAGGTAGACGGATGGTTGTCTGGGAAGCGGACCCTGTCAAAAGCTATAGCCAGATGGAACCCCCGGGCCCTTTGTTTACTTTGAGACGGGAGCTTAGAGGGCAGCTAATCGAGTGGATGGTCCGACACTGGTGTAAGCAATAGATCGAGAATTAAATATTGCTGAAAGCTTCTGAAATTAAATATTGAAAAGACTAGACTCGGTGGTTTTCTGGTTCAAAATATTCCTTCCGCGCTTATATAGCAAATGCAGGTTCGTGGAGTCTCTGCCAAAGAGTCACATACCAGCTGGTTGGTCTCTCATGACTTCTCACTGAGGTAGGTTGCAGGCCGTGCCACACTCGGTGGGGAGCTATCCTATCCCCCGGTCGCTTTTAGCTTGTCATGCCCTGTACGGCTCCCCTGGCACATTGCTTAGTGCCTGGATTGCTTGTTTCTATGGCTGGGTTCTTAGTTAGGACAGAAAAAGGTTACATGACTGAAATTCATGGGGCTGTTGAGCACTGTACCGGGTATGACAGATGTTCATTTGTTTATGTCTGCTTCTATCATGTCTGTTCTTTTCTTGCACACTCTCCAACGCACTAAGGTAAGGTACCGGTTGTGGAGGTTACAACACAACGGCTCATCCGTCTCCAGGCAGAAGAGACTCTGGAACTCAGGACAAGAGAGTGGTAGGCATTTTAGTGCATGTTGCTCTTCACGACTGAGACTGCTGATGTCAATGAATTCTGGATGAGGAAAGTGGTCTCAGAAGAAGTATGGGGTAGAGAGACATGGTCACGAGAGTAGAATCCATTATCAATTAGAAGAACTGTCACATCCCTTCATGAATAGGTACTTTTTATATCTATTGATTGCTCTATGTGTATTGAGAACTCCGTATCTGGGGTGATGGGATTCCGTGAGATGGGCAATATCTAAATGTCAAATGCAAATTGCCATGGCATAAGAGAAGAAAGTGTGTTGACTTGATGGGAGGTTCCTTATCTTCATGCTATATTATCCCCGTCTCTCATCATAGTCTTGTTTGTTATAAGCTCCCAGATCTTCATGATATGCAACACTGCAACCAGAACAGGGCCCCAGTTAAAGCGAGATGGGGAAATGCACCCACAGCCTCACACCCAGCTCCGAGTTTGGAGGATGGCCAATGCACGTTTGCGATCCCCAGCAACATTGATTTTAGCATCTAGACCGCAGGGTAGAAATGGACCATCCTCTAATGTTTGCCTTGGTACGTGGATCTAAATACTGCCTACCTATGCGAAAAATGAGGCCACCCTCAGGTTGGGCGCTTTGAACCATTGACAGAAGAGTGACACGACAGCTGCACATTGCCTACTTTTGCAACTGACGATAATGTTCAGATGAAAATACGATCAAGAAGAAATATGCATGAGCTCCGTGAGTACCAGGTGGGTATCACAGATCAGCCCTACCTTACCTAGTAGTGAACATGTAACATGTTAAGAACTTTAAGAAGAAGACCACAAAGGCCAAGATCCAGCCTTTGTCTAGAAAGAAGTGAATATTCCGAAGAAAGGCTTTCTGACTGTCTGATGATTTCCCCCTCTGGTATGCTAACTTCTTTGTGACTCGCCTAGGCAGGTCGATTTCCTCAATCCAACATTGTTTCTGTTGTCTCAGTTGAGTCCAAGGCTCCCCTTGCATCCAAATGGCCAAAGCTTCCGTGGGACAACTGAACCGCCAACCCCCGCCGATCTCGGGTTGCCCTAGCAACCTCGACCTCTCTCAGCTGTGACGCCAGACGCTCGAGCACCGCGGCTGTCCTACCGCTTTTTTGACAGGCGTAGCTTCAAACCGTCGTTTCTTTTCAACACGCTTCTTGCGCTCTTTTAATTTTACAAGAGCCTTACTCTCGAGGCCTCTGTCTTGCCTTATTGAACATCCCACGATCTGTGGTAATTTATTTCTTATTACTCATTCATTACCTTTGCACAACCATATCCGCCATCCTGAGACTTCTTCGTTTTGGGCCCTCGCATATCGTGTTTTTGGTCGTTAAGCCCTGTCCGACAAAATCGTGTTTGATATGCCTGTATCTACAGTCCGATAAATCCTCATTTCGCCCCGTCTCGAATTGTTCGAGTCCAAACCACCTACTTTGGGCCTTGCTTAGTCTCTGCTTGAAATCATTCATCAACAATATGGCACCCGCTGCACCACCACTGCCGACGAGGTTCCCATGTTGGTGTAGAGCTGTATACTCATGGGGAGGAGAGGTTTGTTACCATGCCTCTAAAGTCTCAATTACGCTAACTTGAAAACAGTCGAAACGAGATCTGGGATTCATTGAGGGAGATCTGATAGAATGTTTGAATGCTGGTGATGGTTCGTGGTGGGTAGGCAGGCTATACCGAGATCGAAGGACCGTGGGATCATTCCCTTCCAACTTTGTTGAGCTTCTCCCTTCTCAATTCCGCCCAACAACCAAATCTGTTCCGGCTCCTGTACCAAACGCACCACCAAGTACTGCACCGACAAAATCCAGAACGTTTCGAAAGCCATTCGAAGCATACGCCAAGGCTCCTCACTACACCAGTGCGAAACAACCCGAGATCTTCAAAGAGGCCCCGAAACCTAAGGAACGACAAAACTCTGGCGCTTCATTCGCACCTAGTACTCATGAAACGGAACGAGGACCCTCACCTGCACCACCTCAAGCGCACGATCACCGGGCTCCTTCACCAGCACCCTCACCGGCACCTTCTCACCACTATGGCTCACGGGCTCCATCTCCAGCTCCTATGCACAGTTACCACCCGAGGGCCCCTTCACCTGCGCCAATGCAAAGTTACCACCATTCAAGAGCTCCATCACCAGCTCCTCCTCATGGTTACGATGCAAGGGGGCCTTCTCCTGCTCCTCCAATGCACCAAAGCTATGGCTATGCTTCAAGAGGTCCATCTCCCGCACCATCTTTCCATCGTCAAATAGTCCCTTATCGAGGAGGACAGGATAGAGGTAACTCACCGCCTCCCCCACCACCACCTCCTCACCGGCAGATGACGAGAGGAGGATCCAACGATCTGCATAGGAGATCTATTGATATCTCGCGTCATGGATCCAATGCCTCTTTCCACCCCTTCTCGCCCTCGAGGCAAAATTCAAATAATTCCTACCGACCGCCACAGCCACCACAACCAACAATTAGGCATGGATCTAGAGGATCTTTCGATGACAGGTCATATATGCCATATACCCCTGGCAGGAATTCTCCCGTTCCGCCATCACCCGCCGGAGGTATGACCCCTTCTCCATTGAGAGAGGCCATGGATGGGGTTATGGAGCAATTGGACGTACTAGGTGGTGGTCTTGGAAGGCCTGGCCAAGCTCCTTCACCTGAGCCACCTGCCGATCCTTGGTCCCCAGAATCCTTTGATATGCTGTCTCATCGTTCAAATAGAAGGGACCAGGAGCGAAGCAGGCCTAAAACCTCGATGGGAATCGCGCAAGATGAGGGATATGAAACATATAGCGGCGAATCGTCTCAAGAGGTGTCTTATCAGAGTGGAGGAAGAGAAGACAAGCTCAGCAGTTATGTTGATCGCATGGAAAAGCGGTTTCAGCAAATGCATCGTCAGAACTCAAGAACTAGCGAGCCTGATGACGACCAGCCACCTCCCCCGCCCCCTAAGAATGTGCCATACGAGCGGCCGAAATCGTCTATGGGCCGGTCCATTGAGCCTGAACGAAAGCTACGAGCTCGCAAGTCGGCATATGAGATCGGAAGGGGGGTTGCCCGCACATTAACAACAAAAACCAACTCGACCAATTCGTCATCGGGCAATCAGAGCAACACCAGCTCATCAACACAGAGCACTTCAAGAACCTTGTGGAGCGGGACATCAGCCGGCGCTTTCAGTACTACTAGTGCGGGAAGCCTCGCACGCTCAGGCAAGCGTCAACGTGCACAAAGTGCCCTGGGAGCACGAGACTTGGAGATTGATAGACCAGACTCTCCTTTCACAGGGGTCACCTATCACAGCAGCCATGCAAGTGACTCTCCGGCGCAACAGCGTCCCCAGACCCAAGCCGGCTTCCACGATGATCCTTCTTTGGAATTGGGAGGCTTAGTGCAACCAAAACCACCCAAGAGGAACATCTTCCGTAAGATATTTGACACCGCCAAAACAGGTGTTGCGAGCAGCCGAGGCGGTCTTGTTGCTGGTGGTCTCGGCATGGACTCACCAAAATCACCCTTTGCTCGTTCAATGCCAGCTGGCTCTTCGCCTATGCCAGGTATGGGTAGCACGCCTACCAACAGAGACGTTGCGACAGAAATGGGGCTGAGTGGCGGTGTTGATTGGGTTCAGGTTCGACGTGATGTGAATCGTTCCAATTCGCTCAGTACAATAGAGTTGACAGAGCGCCGCGAACGATGTCAAATGATGGATCATCCTGCCCTTAATCCTGTCGATGAGCTCTATGAGGGCGTCGAAGGAGATGAAGGGGCTGACGGAGAACCAGTCCAGGAACCCACCAACTACCAAGGGATTAACTTGTCTCAAGTAGACAAGAACTCCCGATTCATCAGCGGTCTTCCTCCCGCCATAACAGCCATCCAACTTGCAACTACATACGTATGCCGACCGTACAGGAGCGAGGTCCAGCGGCTGCGAGCTATCTTTACGTGGGTCTCCGAGAAGATCTGCTGGGAAGAGGACTTTGAGGGTGAAATCGACACAACACGGGTTATCCAGGCGAAAAGGGCGTGCGCTGAGGAGTATGCTGTGCTGGTGATGGAGATGTGTTCTGCTATCGGTATCCACTGTGAGATCGTTCGAGGCTATCTCAAGTCTCCAGGGGAAGTTTCCGAAATCAACATCATGCCACGACCCAACCATTGGTGGAATACCGTTGTCGTTGACAATGAGTGGCGCATGATTGACTGCTGTCTTGCCAGCCCCTCGTATCCTCGGCGAGGTTTATACTCCAATGCCAATAACACAGCCGATCCGTGGTGGTTCTTGACCAGGCCACTGGAGATTTGCTGGACACATATCCCAGAGCATCACAGCCAGCAGCACATCGTACCACCTGTCGCACACGAAACACTGCTCAATCTACCATGTGCTTGTGCGCCCTTCTTCCGCAATGGTTTTGAGATGGTGGACTACAATACTGCATTGACTCGAATCGAAGATCTAGAGATGGTTCATATCAAATTCAGTGTTCCATGCGACGTGGAGATTGCCGCCGAGGTCGAAGTTCGAGGCTATTCGAGAGATTCAGACGGAGATGTGTTTGAAAGCGGCGATATTGTCAAGAAGAGGGCACTTGCTCAAGCTGAATGGTTCAATGGCATCAAGCGATACACTGTCAAAGCTCTACTGCCTGGAGATGAAGGGCAGGGTACCTTGAAGATTTATGCTGGCAAGCGAGGCCTTATGCACAGCATCAAGGATATTCCACATCCCCTTGCCTTTGCATTGCCTATTGTCCACACAGGTGAAAACCCTCCCTATGAGTTTGTCACAAGACATCCAACTCCTCACGCACAGCGGCATGATATCTATGTGGTTCAGCCGCAGTGCCAAAGGCTTGCACTTAACAATACTTTTGTCTTTGCCATCAGACAGCACCCAAGTTCGCTGGGTGGATCGGCACTTACACCGTCGTCTAATCCAGGCGGCACCAGCCCCATACCGTTCGCCCGCCCCAGTTCAGCGCTGAGCATGAATGCGTCCAGTGTTAGCGGCTCGACCCCAAGCTCAGCTACGGGCACTGTGGCTGGGAAGAAGCCTGCCAAGTTGGCGATCCAGACTCCAGGAGGCAAGATCCTCCGCCTTATGAGGAAGGAGGATCGTAAGGGTATTCACGTTGGAGGCCGAAGTCTCTCAGGCAGCGAAACTGCTAGTGATGGTGGAACCTGGGAGACAATAATCAAGTGTTCAGAGAAGGGTGTATGGCGAGGCCTTGTACTTGCAGATCGCACAGCTCGATGGTGTGTCTTTGCTGAATGGGTTTGTATGGGTTGATCATTACATATGTAACGGAGGATTAGCAATGGGCAGACTTCGTTGGAGTTTCCTCTCATATTTGGTTGTTTCGTCTTCTAATACCCAAGGAGGAGGATCTTGCATGCCCTGACGCACAGCGGTATGATTATAGAAGTGCGCATGGGCCTTGGATGTTCTCTGTTTTGGTAGGGATGATCTATTGCATTGGGGTTTGTTCAAAAGTAGCAGACATGTCGGAAACTTATCGCGAGGTGTAAGATAATAGCATGTCACGAGCAACGATTGCAGCACATGATGAATAATTTAACTTATGATTCTTTATTAATATCTTTGATAACAAGCTCAAGTGAGGATAGCAATAATCACACTAAGATAAAGCTCTCAAAAGGAAGTTTTGTTGGTTTCATCGAATAATCGTTAGTTTGACTTGTAGTTCCGCAATTTCCATACCGTCTCGGCCAATCACATTGCTCTGCGACACGACGATAGGATCCTGTCGCACTCGTGCCTTTCCGCTGTTTTATGGTTTAAACCTAACACGATCGAGTCCGCAGACGCAGCAAACAAGATAGTAACGAGCAGGACGACCGAGCCTCGATAGATTGCGCTATAGACTGTTGTGTTTGACAAGCGAGCCGACACAAACCCGTCCGTGAATGGCAAACGCACCCACGGACCAAGACGGACCATGAAGCGCAATCGCGTTGGTCTGCGCACCGCGACGAAACGACAGATCGAATGCTGAAATCGATACCGAAAGCGGAATACAGTGATTTAGTAGAGGCCATGAGCTACAGGCCTTTTCATGGCCATGGCCAGGACCAGAGCCAACAAGGCTCACAGCAACCGCTGCCAGTGCCCGACATGAATCCGCCTTCATCGTATATGCCCGGTGGTTACCAGCAGTATACGAACCCTCAACAGCAGCACCAGCAGCAGTTCTATTCGATGCCTCAGCAGCAAGGTCAGCAGCACCAGCAACAAACGTACCTTCAGCAGCAGCAGATGGCGCAGTTCGGGGGCATGCAAACGACTTTTCAGGGATACGATACAGTGGGACAAGCATATGGGGGACACCAGATGCAACCAGCTGCCGCGCAATATACACCTCCAGCGAATGTTTGGCAGCAGCAGCAATCTACCGGGGGGCAGAACATGATGTATCAGCAACAATATCAACAATCGCATCATCATCAACAGCAACAGCAACATATGTACCAGCAGCGCGTCGCGTCGCCTCAACAACACGTTCAACCGAGAAGGCAGTCTGGTCACGTCCCTTCACCGCAGCAAAGAACCTCTTCGATACCCCAAAATCAAGGATATTCACTCCCCCAGGCGCAGCAACAACGGTCTCAACACCAACAGTATTCGCAGCAGCATACGTCACAGCAACAATACCAGCAGCAGCACACACACTATCAGCCGCAGCCTCAGGTGACGGCTCCTCAGCCATCACCGCAACCTGCACCAAAGCAGGTAGCCTCGCCGGCTCAGCCACAGGCTCGTCAAATAAAACAGAACCAGCAGCCACGCCAGGACCCTTCCAAACAGCAGCAAGAGACAATTCGACAACCTGCGCAGGAACCTATAATAATAGATATAGATGAGCCCGTATCGGAGATAGTTGCACAGCCTGTCCCGGGACCAACCAAGCAACAACCAGTTGCACAGCAAGAGCCGGAGCAGATGGTCTATGTGAATCTGCAAGACATCCAAAAACTGCCACCGCTTCCACCAGTAACTATGGACCAGACACAAGGCGACCCTACATCTCACACAGGGAAGACAGCGAACTGGGACGCGCAGTACGAATCAGGGACTGTCAAACCTATGGACATTATGCTGAGCAGCCCACAAACTCAGCCTCTTCCGCCTCCTCAGCCAAAAGTGCAGGCATCTCATCCCCAACCCGTGCAGACACAACCTCAAATGGCCACTCCCCGGGCAAAGCCGAGCCCCCTCTCATCCGTGGTCAACTCACCAGCGATCAATGCTCGCTCTCCGAGTATTACCAAGAAATCACCCGCCAGCACGCCAAAAAGTAGGCCCCTTGATACTGTCCATCTTATGGTGGCAGTGGCCGAAGAGTGTTTTGATAAGGCCCGTGGTTCTGTACATGATGTCGCGATGTCGCTAAATGCCACGCGGATAGACGAGTACCAGAAACTGATCTCGACAGGCCTAGCGTGTCTAGAGGCGTGTTTGCAAAGTAATAGACTGTCTCCGCGTCAAGAAGCAAAGATGCGGTTGAGATACGCCACGGTAGTATTAGAAGAGACAGAGAACCCAATGGAAGCTGAGACGGCCGTCACAAAAGGCATCTCTCTTTGCGAAAAGGTAAGCGACGACTGACTTACCTTCGTACTGCACAGCTGACCGACTCTGGCAGAATGGCTTGGCCGATCTCAAATATTGCATGGATTATATCAGGTTGAAGCTCCTATTTCAACGAAATCACAAGGCTGCTTTGAATGCAGCTGATCGACAAATTGCTGACTGTGAAACGTAAGCTCCGTAGCAACTGAAGTCCGGCGTCTATTGACTTATTTCACAGCTACAAACACATCCAATGGGTTTATGCTTTCAGATTGTTGAAGGCTTCATTTTACATGGAGCTTGGTCAGACAGCTGACGCAAGTGCACTGGAGAACATTCGCTCTATCCAAGTTACAGCTAGCTCCCGTGGCGACGATGCCCTGAGTGTGTTTGCCTTCATTCTTGAAGGTCTGGCACTTCTCAAGGCTTCCAAAGATGGCAACTTTGAAAAAGTCCAAGCTTGTATTGCTCAAATAGCGAAGTATCAGTGTGAACCATCTATTCATATCATGCAACTCGATATACTGACGCTACTCCTGGATCTTGTCTGCACTATCAATCACTCTGGCATGGATTTGATGCATGATAAGCTTAAAATGCTTCAAGATCGCATGGATGCGTGCACCGACTGGCATAACGTCAAGTCCGACTTTCTCATTCCGGTTCAGAAGCAACCTTCTACTGGCCATACTATCAGTACTGACACAGCGGGCATCATTCGAAGCGGTGAGGGTGTTCTACAGGATTTTCTTGTCATGTCTTTCATGACCAAAGTCGAGTTGAACTCCCTTGTGTGAGCTACCACCCTTCACGCATTTTCAACAAATTAGCTAACATGTCGCTAGCCTCACTTTGACAGGCCTCGTGAATATGCACAAGCCCAGCACGCATGGTCCACAAGGTCGACAAAGTCGACAGACAGTCGATTTCTTGAATGAGGGCGTGCAAGTCCTGGATACTTGTAAGTAGCATTGCTTAATTGCCCAGATATTTTATTGATATGTACTAGGGGACAAAGTGACAGCCGGGTATAGATATGGGCCGTCCATCTCGTTACAGGATGCCATTGCGCAGCGTGAGTGGCGGCTGGAAGCTCACTGCTACCTTACCATCTTACTTGGCCTATACGCGGCTAGTCAATGTCGATGGGACCTGGTAAAGCAATACATCGTGAAGCTTCAGGATATTATGATACCGTCCACACAGGGCATACTGCGTTTGCTGGCTATCTACCTATCGGGAGTGTTTGACCAAGGCACAGGGGAACTGGATGCTGCTATGAACACTTTCCAAAAGCCCGACTTTGATCTAAACCAGCGTGGAACTGGTGTCAAAGCCGCACATCGCGAGTTAGCCATGCTAGCTGGTTTGAACAGGCTTTGGATTATGCAGCATCCATCACACCGAAACGATCGAGCGACACTTGATCTGATCGAAGAACTAAGGCCGTTGTGCCTGAGCCACCACAATGTCGACCTACGGACTGCTTGGCATAATGTTATGGCTGCTATTAGCACCGATCCACCTCAGCAGCTCAATCAACAAAAGCAGCACATACAGTCTGCCATGGCCGGGTCCAAATCCACTAAAAATTTACTAGGCGCAGCCGTCACACTCGCTATCATGCGCAGCCGCTTATTCGAGAATGTCGTTGGCGATCAAGCCCTGAAAAGCGCCCTAGCAGCAGCCAAGCAGGCTCATCGCAGTGGCAATGTCTTGTGGCAGAGCGTTGCAGACGGTATGCTTGCTCACTCTTATGAAGTACAAGGCAAGGAAGAAGAAGCAGCGCAAGAATGGGCGAGGGCGACAAGGGAAGCCCAAGATGCATTTGCAGGAAGTTTCTGAATGAGAGCATAACCTGGTTAAGTGGAGCTCACAGGACTGGCGTTTATGGCAAGGAGTTCTCCCGCATGTTTTAAAAAGAGAAATTATTTCATGATTGTATATCAGACTCGGGGGTTTGTGGAGATCTGTACGATACCTGACCATACATGTCTTTGGTCTTAGCTGTTTGTGGGCAGAAAGTGGTAATTAGATACGACACACAAAGGCGTGCTTTTGGCCGTGATAACGGCGTCAATCAAGGCTGAGCTTATTAGAGGCATCTCCATTCAGCAGATGCGTTGTGACTTTTGCCAATATAGTAGATCACCGACGGAATCCAGGGGGTGGTTGGAAGCCTGGAGGGGGCATAAAACCAGGGGGAGGAGCACCAGCAGCACCGGGGACTCCTTGAGGAGCAGGGAATCCGGGCGGGGGAGCAACTGGGAAGCCCTGCGCCGGAGACCCGGAGGGTGGTCTGAAACTGCCTGGGTGGAAATCGGCTGGGTTGGTGTATCCAGCCTGTGATTGCGGGGGTCGCGCAGGCAAACCTGAGGGAGCTGGTGGTAAAGGAACGGAGCCTCTTGGAGGGGCTCCAGGGGGCGGAACTCCGGCATTGTATGGCGACGGACCTCGGCCGGGAGGTGCAAACCCACCGGGGATGCCCTGTGGAGGTGCGCCGACGGGGGGCATTCTTCCCATAGCTGAAGGATCGAAACCTGCTGGAGGCGCAGCTGCAACAGGTGGTGGTTGTAGAAACGCCTGGGGCACAGGCTGTGCTTCTGGGACGATGTTGCGTTTCTTCGCTTGAGCAGCGAGCTCGCGCTCAGCCTCGTCACCATGTCTCTCTCCCTTTCCGTCCTTCTTGAAAGCATACTGGACCGAAACCTCCTTACTCAAGATGTACTGTCCGTGCAAGTTCGCGATAGCAGCATCACTGCTCTCAAAGTCGGCAAAGCTGACAAAACCAAAGCCCTTGCTCGCGCCAGACTCCTCCCTTGCGACCTTTGGCAGACTGAGTAGTGGGCCGAAGCGACTGAATGTGTCGTAGAGGATCTTCTCGTCAACCATGGGATCGAGGTTTCCGATAAACAGCTCGGCGCCAACCTCGGCGGCACGCTGCTTGTCTGCGCTAGCCTTGTTAACGCGCAAGCTCTTTCCATAGAGTTTGATGCCGTTCATAACATTGGCGGCGTATTCAGCGTCTGTGGGTGTGCGAAACTCGACGAAACCGAAGCCCTGGTGTGTCTGGGTAACACGATCGCGAGGCATGTGGATGTTGTGGATGGGGCCCATCTGAAGCATGATCTCGTATACCATCGCGGATGTTGCGCGCTCGTCGATGTTGCCGATGTAGACCGTCGCCTCCTTGTCTTGTTCCCTAAGAAGAGAGTTAGCTTTGCTGTCACGTTGCAAGGAGATGAGAGAGCTATACCAATGCCTATTTTGCGCCATGATGACAAATTTTGGGGAGACCTTTGTCTCTTACAGTACGAGTACCTTGACAAATAAAGAGGGCGAAGAATTGACCAGAAAATTGTCCTGTCGCGATGATGAGGTGAACAACTAGCTAAGTTATCACCTTTACATGGAGCTTCTAGAAATTTTGGCTGATGTCTTGAGATGTATGAGGTAGCCTTGTCGCGTAAGCCACACTAGGTGCAGGTGAAAATGTGGCGTCGACCGAGGTTCTTCCGCCCACATGTCCGCGATGCGGAGGTGGAATTTCCAGCTCCCGGCAGCTCTCTGAAATTTTTGGGAAGACGTCAACGCCAACGCCAGAAACGACTACGGTTTATAGATTCTCAGTCTCGAGCTTTGAAACATCCGGTTGAGCCGCATCGTTGTGTTGTGTAACTTTCTCAAGTCCCTCAACTACACTTCTTTGAATTCATTCAAGATGTTTGCCCTTTCCGAGGAGTCCAAGGTACGATAAAGCTTGGAGAGGTATCTATCTATCACAGCTTCGCTGACGATCAGCACAGGAGCGCATTGCCAAGCTCATTGACGTTTCGCGTGTCGCCATCCACTAGTATGTCGTCGACATTTGGTTTTATTGTTGGGCGATAACTGATTTGTGCTACAGTGGTTATCTTCCTCTGATCCTCTATCTCGGTACGAACAAGCTCGAATAACGATGTGTGATCGCAACGGCAATACTGATTATACATCCCAGGCTATACACGAAGCGAGCCCCGACCTTCAGTTATCCGGTATGCATCGATCCCTACGAACGGCATACGTAAGCAATGCTAATTGACTCCATTTAGCCTTCTCTCTCCCCTCTCCTAAGCAGGGAGCAGTTCTACAGCTATACAAAACATAACAGTGTACATTATCATGTGGAGACGTTTTTCAAAGGAGAAAGGGACAACTACCACCAGCATTCATGGCGTTGGGACACGGCGTGGTAGAATTTGACGACGACCGCAGATATGCTTGGGAGGAGGGGTTGACTGTACGAATGAGTGTGAAAAATCACCATGTATCATCTTGCAACGCTATGACGCCCAGAATAAGGGTATACCACTCATAATTAAATCTTGTCACATAATACTCTCTCCGTGAAATTTGATCGTGTGAGTTTCGGTTTGATGCGGCAGAAGACGCAATAATTGTTCTGGTGACGTCGAAGCCTCGGCCGAGCTTCCGTAGCTTTGAGATCCGCAGAAATATTGTATCGAATAATTATTCAGCGACCTTCACTTTTTCAACCACCACTCTACCTCATGGCGCTCTTCTATTCTCTTTACCCTCGTGAAATATGATATTCGGCTTATAGAATTATCTAATTTTCCTATATGCCCGGTTCAGACCATGCGGGACTCTCTCCCGCGACCATCGAGTCCATCGCCGGTCTCAGCGCTGGTACAGTCGCGACATTGACTGTTCATCCTCTCGACGTCGTCAAGACTCGCATGCAGAGTATGGCTGATTGAATTTCGCCCCTCTACCGTAAAATCTCAGTGTCTGACAATTATATCTAGTCTATCGTAGCGCAGCCCCCGATGCCGTGCGTCCAACAACAGTATCCATTCTCCGTGCCTTGACATCTACTCCTCACCCTGTCGCCTCTCTCTACCGCGGCCTAACGCCTAACCTTGTCGGAAATGCCTCTAGTTGGGCCTCTTTTTTCTTTTTCAAGTCGCGCTTCGAGCGCGCTCTCGCTACGTGGCAGGGCCGGCTTGGAGGGCGTCCCTCTGGAGGCGATTACTTCATCGCTAGCGCTTTGGCAGGCGCAGCAACGACTACGTTGACCAACCCTATATGGGTCCTTAAAGTACGCATGGTATCCTCTGACCGAGGCTCTCGTGGTGCATATCCTTCTATGTTGGCTGGCGCCCGCTCCATTCTTCAGACTGAAGGCATTCGGGGCTTCTACCGTGGCCTGGGCATCTCTCTGATAGGAGTATCACATGGCGCTGTGCAGTTTGCAGTATACGAGCCCGCAAAGAAATGGTACCACGCGCGGCGTCGAGAGAGGCACGGCATCGAAAGGGAGCATATGACCACTGAGGCTACAGTTGGGTTATCGAGTCTGTCCAAATTCGTCGCTGGTGCTGTCACGTATCCGTACCAAGTACTCCGGAGTAGACTTCAGAACTACCAAGCTGACGAGCGGTTCGGTCGGGGTATCAGAGGCGTCGTTGTAAGAATATGGACCGAGGATGGACTCAGAGGGTTCTATCGTGGCATGGTACCGGGCGTTGTTAGGGTAATGCCCGCGACATGGGTGACGTTCTTGGTGTATGAAAATGTCAAGTACTATCTTCCTCAGTGGGCTTGGGATGCAATCTGACTAGCAAGGCGTTGGCGGTTCACGTTATCACGGTTACAGTTTAGATATAGATGGCATCTAGGAAGTATGGGAAGTGAAGAGCGCAATTCAAGAGACATACAGCCTAGGGCACTCATCACTCTATTGCATAGTATATGGCAGAGCCCGGTTGATTTAACCCATCCACATTATTATTGCTGCTTAAGTCGCATTTGCCTTCTTCGCCTCCTCCTCTGCCGCAGCAGCCGCTTCGGCCTCAATCCTACGCATCTCACACACTTCGCACTGATCAGCTGAGACATACTCGGTGAAATACTCATTAGTGGTCTCGCATTTGATACCCTCGCTATACTCAGGACATTCCTTGCGTTGCTCAGTGCCACTTATAGCTCGTTGGCATTGTGTACAGTCGTACTTGGTGCAGGTCAGGACACACATTATTATAAGAGGTTGGCAACTTGAATATGTTGATTTGCAGCTGATTCCGGACAGTAGCTGTAAGCTTTGTTTTTATTTTCTTGCCAAGTTGAGTTCCCGTTGTCTGTGGGAGCAATGGCCTTTATACTAAATGCTGGCCGTGATTCAGACATCTTGCTCCCATATGTTGGCTGTAGTTGTTTCTTTTCAATTTACCTTGTGAGCTTGAGATATGACTCAGTGAAACACCTGCATGAATCCCGTTGTCATACTCGGTAGCTTCAACGCGTGGTAAACATGTTTCATCATTCGATCATCTTGCTTTGGGTTCGTATAGACCACTAGTTGTAACCAAAGGCAACAATTGGTGCTGTTGGCAAACATGGGACACCATCCCGTCACATATATTAGTACTTTCAATCAATTTTACTGTTGACTGGAACTCATTCTTAGATATAATTGTATTGAGTTGTGTTGTATGTAATAATTACCGAATGGAATCTGTAATTAACTGAAAGAGTATAAGATGTTTAGTGTCTCATGGGACGGTCCTGAATCCTTATACGAACATGATTCATCTTGACAAAACAATACAGCTACAGTGTAAGTCAGCCACCCAGAAAATGAGAACTACCACAAAGAACCTTACACCCACACTATCATATGTACTACAATCATCACTGTCGCAATATAGTGACCGAGTGTTACCACGCCGCCTCCAGCATCAGTTGAGTCAAGCATACCCTACACCACGAAGTGACGAACTTTGAGTGCCGATGATGCAAAACTTATGAGCCATGGGAAAAAGATGTTTGAAACAAGAAAAGGGTAACGAATTAGCCCACTGCATACAAGTAATCCTGTCTGCCATTCTGCTTAGCTACCTCTGTGTCATGTCCTGACCATCAGCCCATGGACTGATACATCCACCCACAGTCACCAAAAACTACACACACATCACGAACACTTACTGAAAGCGCATTCCAGATACCCCGGATATCACATCCAATCAAACAGACTCTGTTCCGGTTCCTGAAACTTGCGTATATGGATTCAATGTCAAGATCTCGCCGACAGTCAATCGAACCCTCGAAATCCCGACATCCAGTCACAGTCACACCACAGATTGCCTGAGTCTTCCCGAGCTTCTCCGCAGCCGCCATCGGCTGCAGAGACATCACACCAACCGTGGAATCGAATTTTTTTGGGCCAAAGAAACAAGACGAATTTTCATTTCAAAACCCCCCTTCATGGTTTGTTGAAAACCTTTCGCACGGGGAAGCGCATCCTTTCAAACCTGGCCCCTGACTGCAAAATCAGTCGATTCGTACAGGGGCACAGATGAGATACATCGCCTACATCGCCCATCCATTCACTGCTGAGAATACATGGCCGCAAGTGAGAGTACAATATTGACCTTAACATCTAACAACCACCGCGAGCCATCATTCGCAGATTGATGATGCAGACTTGACAAAGTGGTATGAAAGGTTATCCAAATTGTTTCTTCAATGCCTGGCCATCCTCATAAGCCGTGCCCGCTCCAGTAGCTCATTCAATATTGTTTTTGGTGAAGCACAGAAGTGTGATTATCATGTTCTGCAGCCAGGGTGACTCTTGTGGGCATGAGACCTGCGTTTAAACAGGCGTAGCTCTGATATGACAAGTGAGTGATCGGGCGGCAGTCGAATTCGCATGACAAGAACTTTCTTGCGATCTTCCATACGGACAGCACATGAGTCTCAGAATCTGATGCGGCCCCATATCATAACAGTATCTCTGGTCAAAATATGACGATACGGTGTGCGTAAAAAACGCGCAAATCGGAGTTCACTGCGCCATTCGAGGTGAACGAACGACCATGTAGCTCACTGCCGAGTTATCTTGACTCTGTCAGTTTTCTGTTACGAATAACTCTCGGCAAATACGACGATAGATGATGAAACGGTCAAGAAATGCCTCTGTCCGCATGGTAGTTTCGCGGTTCTTACCACAAGAGGCATAAAAGTAGATATATACTGGCCGCGTGATGCCATAGACGATTATGACAGGTAATGAATCGGGGGGTCCTCCATTATCGAGACACTCCATATAGTAAGATTTTCAGGATTGCGTCGTATCGTCTCCTCGTTTATTAGAAGAGGAGGGTGAAGTTGCATCTCGAGAATTCTCCATGTCCGAGAATAACTATCAAATCCCAAAACACAACTGTCATCGGAGTCTGGTACTAGAACAGGAAGTGATACCGTTCCATAAACGGCAGAGCTTGCGAATTCAGTACGGGACGAGCCGAAGTGCTCGTCGACAGGCCCTTCTCGGTTGATCGCTTGACCCCCAGATCCCGAATGCTTGGGTTGACAGAACGCTTGCTCTTGTCCCCTGTTATTTCCCGGTCTGTCCGAGATCTGACGTGGCCTTATTTGCTTATCTGTTTTGAAGTGATCCAAAATATCATCAGCTGGCGACCATCAGTCCCCCGAGGTAGTAGAACAGTTTATTGGCTAAAGGTATTGTGCCAAGACTAGGATCTTTGATTCAACAAGATGGGGGATCGCGACCAGGGCGCTTGGAGATCGAGACTCGGGACCATGTGAATAATGACACAGGCATATCGAGTCGTGAGCTTTGCGAAGGCTATCCACCTGCAAAAGTATTGTAGAGGCAGAGGCTGGAACTCGAGTTTCGTGGGGAGGGCCCTCTTCTTGGTAAACGCGATGTCACCTCGACACCTGTTCAGACCCTGGTTGGCTCCGCACGACGTCTCCCACAAGCTCCAACCAGAGCCTCCCAGATCGAATCTTGCATACATGTTAATTACAGCCAGCTGAAAATGTTTACTCATGAAACGTCACGATAGGAGACATGACATCCCTACCTATCTTTTGGCGTTTAGCCACGAATGTCGACCACGCACCCTCGGGACCGGAAAAAAAAATTAATCACAGGCGAGTTTGCCAGAACCTTGGCACAAAACGATGACCACGAGGAAAGATCGTACATGCGTGATCGCCCCGAGAAGGAGGAAACAACGACGTTTCCTGTATGACATTCTTTGTTGTCTCTGAAAGCAAGTTATACAGCCTGCACAAAGCCATTCTGGCGTTCTGCCCCTTGCGTCAGAGAGTTCTAGCCACAATAAATCAAGATTGGAACCTCCTATCTTGCATCATTTCGATGCAGATTAAGTTGAGTCCCGAAACAGAAGTACAGTATGTAAACCGAGTAGAAGGTCAGACTCAAACAGGAGGGCACCGATATATTTCGGGCACTCCCTTCGGAGATTCTTACGCGAATAACGACTCGAGATGCCTTCGCCTGGGTTTTCCTCGTCGTATATCACAAATCATAGCGACACCCGCCCTGGATGGATCTTGGAGGGATCTAGGGCTCTGGCAAACGGCGGCCTTGTGTTCTGGTTCGCCCGGATAGCACATGATCCGTGGAAGTGGAAAATGAGTACTCATCAGAGGGCAAGACATACTGCACATCGCTGTCGTACATACTCGATGTTGTGTTCAGAACATCTTTCTCCTGGCTGTATCCCAGACCACTGGGTCATGTAAGAATATCGCCGCTGTATGTGAGGCTAGACTTTCGCCTCGTCGCCCTGCTTTTAGCATTCGCCCTGCTGAACATCACGAAGTTTACAATGGCGAAGTAATGCTTGAGACTACTTTATGATGTTGTCTTGAACAATTGGCTCTGGTGTCATCGATACCGAGGCGCTGGGGAAACCGTCGGGATCGGGAAAGGGCAAAGAGGCGCATAAGCCACGATCTCAGTATGTTGGAACCCAGATGCTTTTTTCACTCACCTGTGGCGTCAGTTGAAGTCTCTGACCTGGTTGATCTTGATCGGGCATTGACACCCCTCCCAAGAACCCAAAAGAATGCATCGCTGAAATGTGATAAATGATCGACCTCAGCAGGTCGAATTACGGTTGAGTAATCTACCAGTGGCTTTAGTCGCGAGGGGCTGGGTTGACTAACCGGGTCCCCTCCCCTAGTTGGAGTTGGGCTTCCTCTAACAGGATTGGAGAGCTGAAGAGAAAAGAGACGAGAAGAGAATGCATTGATGCCATTGGTCTCTGGAAATTCTTAGGGGCACTTTAGCCAGCACTAGAGATATGAGTGCGCTGCATCGCGATTCGACGCAGAAGCTTGCATTTGTATGGTGGTGTAGGTTAGGGAAAAAAACGCAAGGTTATTAGGGCTTCTTTCGTTTGACGGGATATGCTGTGCGTCAATCGAAAGACATGTCTGGAGTTGACTGCCGTTGAATTGATCGATTGATTGATGGATAGATTGATTGCTTGCGTGATGAGCACGTGTAGTGGCTACACCTCACCACCATCACAAGCGTTTGGTTAGGGGTTTCTTTTGGCGATTCAGTCACAGTGGCTGTAAATTGAAATGTCGACTCGTCATCTCGTCATGCTTGTTTGTGGTATTGCTTGCGATTCTGTGGTGGGCAGTGGCCTATGATCGTCGACTGATCCTCTGCGGGTCATTTCAAGTTGCGCTGATTGTTTGGTGGTGTTGCTTTGTATGCTGCTCAACAGGGGAAGAGATGAGATCTTGCAGCAAGAGTGACGGGGCCCTGGAGAGATCCATGGCATCAATCCTTGGGTGGCTACCCTAGCTTCCAAGACTGTCTATCAAATTCAGACGCGCTCAGTTCAAACTGAGGCTGCGACACGACGAGAGCATGAGATGACCAGGATCGTTCACGAATGCGACTCCCCTCAGCTCGTTAAGGAATACCCTAGATGGTATAGCAAGGTACCCGATGGAGTCGTCATCTGCAACTGTGCCCTTAACAAAATCAGATATATCATCTCTCACCTACAGTAGGTGGCCTAGGTGGCGCCCTCTCTGTTGCGCTGCGGCTGACTCGGATTCTCCGCTCAAAGGGGGGGCTCGATGGCCAGCTGATGAGATGAAGAGATAATGCAGACGTAATACTTTGCGCATTAGGGGAAATGTGAGTCCCGGCAGATGTAATTCATCATATCTCGCGCGTTTTAATCTTTGTGGTGCGTGACAACCAAATGGACGGGCCGCGATGTGCCTGCTGTTGGTTGTTGCAGTCTTACCTTAGCTTGGCAGTCTGAGCTTCTTATGCGATCGATCTTGCTTCTTCTCCCGACAGTCTGGTTTGTGGCAACTGCCTTACAGTAAAGCACCGACCTGTTTTTTCGTCCTCACCTCAGATCATGTTGGAGCAGAGACACAACATCAGGTGGGGATCACTGACTCTTTCCCAATGTGCGCCGTGCACACTCCGGAAGGGACGAACCGTTGTCCGTAGCTCAAGGCTCAGTGCTCATTACTGAGACGCTTTCAGACTCCTCTTAATGGGTCCCCTTTACAGGGGAAGATATCCCATAGGCCCTTCAGAGAATTCGTATAAGACCCATGCATGCCCTGCTGTCAATCAATGTCTGTGTGTCAAAATATCGCCCAAAGGAGAGTACAAAAAACGCAAATCCCGTCCCGGCCCGGAAGGCGCGGGTTTGACTTAAGTTGTTGCGCGCTCAGACTCTGAGAATCCCATCTGGCTGGAAAGACATCTGCCGAACGATCATGATTTTGCTTGCTTTTTTGTCCCAATACATTCCATATCTTCGATAGTTCCGTGTCTTAAATCTGCAACACAATTTGATCGCGCGATTCGAACCAGAATAATAGTCTGTCTAGCCCTCAAGGTTCATGCAAGTGATACATGAGGGATCTTATTCCGCGAATGATGAAGAACCATATCTCGAGGTGCTAATCACTAGGAATGAGTCTCTCCTGAGACAAGAGGCCCGTTGCAAGAACCAAGGCCGCGGATCACGATCCGAGTAATAGATGCGAATCATCTGTCCCTATGATCCAATCGATAGCTTACACTTTTACTGTGCCGCAGGATAGAGTTCAAGCCTATTCAAGGGATGGTCTATTGAAAAATTATCCAGCCGGAATATCTACTCAAAAATGACGTTGGTTTTGGGGGGGGATCTCTTTCTACCAAGGGCTTGGGACAGGTGTGCAACACCAAGAGGCAGCCTATCCAGTCTATCAAGGCTCCCTGGGATGTCGTTGTCAGCTACAGACGACACTTCAGTCATTCCACTGCAGGTGGCCTTGTCCTTGTCTTTGTTTCTACTGCACAGGCAACTTGGTGGCCATGTGTATGAACGAGGCGCAAAACCGTGCGCGCCCGCCACAGCCCAATTGAATTCATCCCACGCTGTGCCGTTTCAATACAGATTCTGTGACAAGCATAGTTGGCAGTAATCCATTCGTGCTAAAAACGTTGACCGACAAATTTCAGCTCATCCTATCTGGTCACCGTGTAGGGCGAGCAACCATTCCATCATTCAACGGTAGGTTAGTAGTCAGTTGTTCTCGCTACTTTGGCCATTTCTAATTCATGCCTAAAAAGCAAAAGCACGCGCGGGAACGGCCACTACGGCCCCAGATTTAGCCGCCCGTTTCCCTAACCAAGGCTCTTCCCGCGGAGGCCCAAAAAGGGTCGATTTCGAGCTTCATCTTTTACAAAAGAAAAGGTTTAAGTGCCAGATCGAGCCGGCTTCATCGACGGCGTCATGCTGATTAGGGGTGATGCTTGCGAATTTTGGCGATCAAACATGACAACCTAAACTCCAGGCTCCAGGGCAGGGGAGGGAAACAAAGATCTGCCAGATGTGAAGACAGGATCAGATAATGCAGGGCCCAAAGGATATCGCTGCTACTGTTACAACGCGCGGGTGTCCAGCTCGCAAGCTGATACTCTTCGAGGAACCAGCGTTACAACGCGTCTCTTTGGGCAGATACGACGTGGTATTGATTTACTTCGCCCAGGGATCTCATCAAGGCTAATCTCTGGACCCAGTCCTGTGGGTCGCTAGAGTCTCTTTACGGTGAGGACAGCTCGTATCAGGAGCAGGCGGTGTCTCCAAGAGACTAAGGCCTCTTCGAGGGCTGTAAGGGATTGTTGGTAAATGAGGCGGGTAGTCAGTCTCAATCATCTGTGGATAACAAGTGATAGATCAACTAAGGCTGATACCAGCCACAGCATGGATTGCGGTATCGGTCTGGGTATAAACCTTGACATAAGACCAGGAATAAGGAGTCAGAGCTTACTCTCCGGGAAGGCGATGATAGGGGTTCATGGAGATCACAATGCAATGTCTATGGCGTATGATGGGCCGGCAGGGGGGAACAATCAGTACCTCAGACCTCTTTGCCCAAGTGTCGCAAATAAGGTTCATGGCCGACTATAGACCTTTTATTATGACTATCAAATATACTCTCGCCTAGTATGCACTACTGACTACGGGTCAAGCGGTAATCAAGCCGGTTCCCTTGGTCTGAAACTCCCACGTCAGTCTCCCTGGCAGAATCTCTCGAAACCAGATCCTGCGCCGTTACAAAGATCGCAACCCTCAGTAACCACCTTCTTACCTGATTGTGATGATACAGACTGTGTTATCCATACCCTACAACAGGTTTTCACGGTCAGCGTCATGGTGGGGATGCCCAGCATTTCTGTTACGTCCTGCAAGGTACCGCTACGACCTTGGCCCTTGAGAAGCTGGGTGAGCGACCCGATTGTCATCCCAGCCCAAGCCCAAATCGATCACCTGGGAGCCCGCTCCATCGCCAACCTGGCCAATTGCCGCGGGGTTACATTGGCGCGGTGCCTACCTTGGAATTGCTGACCGAGGATCTGAGATTCGCCAGAAATGACAGGTCGCAAGAATCCAGCTGCTTGGACTGAACCAAGCAGGGGCTTTTGCAGGATCATTGCGTAACTCTCGTTATAGGGCCGCAATAGGGCGAAAGAGTAAGGCAATTTGCATATTTGTTAGCTAGACAATGACGAAAATGAGGGGAGTCGCGTTGTTCGGGATCGTCACTGGTGATTGACTGATTTTCTAATAATACTCGGTACCTAGTGTAGCCGATACGCCCTATTGTTGTGGTTTCTCAACTCACAATACGCACTGACGTTGGTGTGCCAAACCGACAGCTGCAACGTCCAGGATGTTCGACAGCCTCTGCAGCTTTAGCAGGTGCTCTAATTAATTGAGCTCCCCTTAGGCTGAGTCCGTGTGACTCTCCCGTTTCCCCCGCGCTTCTTTGGCACGCCGTTTCCTAATTTTGCCCTTCTCGGTAATCCGTCGCTTCAGTCTATCAATCATACTAAACCCCGATTTTTTATTAGCTCGAGGAACAGTAACGTAACAGGAACTGGGCAGCAACTATAGTGCTAGATCCTGAACTTCAGACTTCCGATCTCTGTTGGCAGTGCCTACGGCAACTGGACTCTTCTCCATGGCTCAATAAACCTGTCAGTGACAAACTTTCAGCACCTGACTGACTTTGGTTGATGATCCCAGTGACGCACTCAAAAGCATTGGTTTGAGTATGAAGTTGCTCAGAGCCATGTTGAAGATCGCCATGGCTAGACGCCGCTCAGCCAGGGACCCCTGTTAGCGGGACCCGACACCACGGTGGGATGTGTTGCGCAATGACCTCCTCGGGTCTCTAATTGAGAGATCTTACTAAATATACCCCTATCGTAGAGACAACTGGCCAGCCAGCGGCTGTCCCCGACAGCTGGTAGCAGCTAAAGGCCGAGCCGCCGTCCCGCTGTCAAGGCTCGCGAGCAAAGAGAGCTAAGAACAACGCTGTGGGCAAATAACGCACCCTGCTCTTACACAGAGAGGACCACCACAACAGTCTCGCAGCGACCAAAACAGCAATACAATCGTAGCGCACTGCGCACCAAGCGCATAAAGCCCTGTGAGGAATAAGCTACGGCTCCCTCTGTTCCGGGAGCAACCGCAAGCAGTGATGCACCAATTGTGAACCTCGAATATCCCCCGATCTGCCGTATCAAGCTTCCGCCTGTGCTCCGATCTTCCGGTCTTCCAGTACCGAACAATCGGGGCCACAGGATCCCGAAACCGAAAACTTCCCGGGCTTACGCTTTCCATCACCAACTTCAGGCCCAGCTTCTGCTATCAGTTTTCATTTCTTATTTTCGTATGCTCACGCAGGATTTGTCGCAACGTAGTATTCTGCTTACCCAGAAATAAACATCAAGGTCAGGGAATAAAGCACGGAGCATCTGCAGGCTGGTTCTTCGACGTTTGTGCGTGCTCATGCAAACATCTTCGGCGCTGTTTGATCTCTGCGTTGTAGAGCATTGCCCTGATCTGTTAACTGGTTTGATTACGGAAATGAGAGCGTCAGCTACAGAAGTTTTCGCGCTGTCATTTTTTGAACAACCCACACTAACCTTAGTTGCCACAGAGCTAGAAGAGCTGTGCGCCAAACGAGAAGATAGAAGAAGAGGGAGAACGAAACAGAAACAGTGAACAAGGATTATGGTATAACGCAATCCCCAATTAACCCACTCCTATCTTTGTTAGCTCGCAAAAGTTACTGGAGTCATCCTTGGTAACCTTAGCCGTGTTTCTGGCCTGACACTTACTGTTCAAGACACACACGACTAATGGGTTTGACTGCACACTCTAGACACTCAAACGTTCCGATGTGGTGGGTCGCTCCCCTGTCAAGACTTTGGTTTACTTCCACACCATGGCCAACGCAAGCCGTCGAATCGTAAACATCAACATTTCAGCCTGGTGGCTTCTGAGGCTATTCGACATGTCAGTTTTCTCATCACTGCCTACGTACGATTACACTTGGCAAGCCTGATACAATCGCTCGAATCAAAGTATCGAACAGCCTGTAGAAAGACTTAAGCCTTAAGCAGAACATTTTGACATGAACGGCTTGTCGCTAGGTGAAGTTTCTGCAGTAGTATCTATTCATACTCTGTATGTGTTACGTTCCTGCATTCGAGCAGATAGCTGAACATTAGTGCCAGATCTCGAGAACCGCAGGGCCAGGGCTTCGAAGGTATCGGATTAGGATCACTCCTGCATGCATAGGCGCACCATGACTTGAAGAGAAAACAGGGCTTGGGGGTTGTAAGAGGAAGAAAGAGGATAGAAGATTCTAAACTGGGCTGAGATGTGCGTTTAATAAAAGTTAGAAGCTGATAACTGATGAAGCTCGATGAAACGATCCTGTTCATTATGCACATCCCAAATGTGCGTACTTGAAGGGCTGCGTGAGGCTCGGTCGTTGGAAAGAGCAAGGGTCCAACGCTGCAAGAATTACATGCAGACTTTACCTGTTTCTCGCAGTCAGCTGCAGGTGTATTTATTGCATGCTATTGAGTTTCATGCAAACATGGCGGGTGTGGGTGTCCCTAGGTCTTGGCAGCAAGGATCTTTTCATGGGGCGTGATCCCGCCGGAAACGTTGAGTTGCGGGTGAAGGGCTTCTATTGGCCAGACCGTCCTCTTCTCAATCCGAGGCTGCTTCGATGATGATTTCGCAAAGGATTGGAACGTATCGTGCATGAAGTAGGACTTCGTCAATCTGTTCGCTGAGCAGCCTTCCTTGAACAAGATGGATACCCGCATTTTGGACTGTACTGCCCCGCCTTGTCATCTGAGATGAAATCCATGGTCCCGCTTCGTCAGTCCTGGATTGTCAGGGCTGAATTATCTTCGGTCTTCTCCTTGTCCCTCCTGGGATCATGTTTATGCTCACATGCTCCATCACGGATTTCCATCATGGTTAAGTGGATGACAGCCCTCATTGCTTCATCAAAGACCAAACTTCTTCACAAAACAACAGGAAGCGCCATATAAGAATTAGGGAAGTAAAAGCTCCTCAGTTGTTTACAATAATGGCTACACTTCCACAACTCATGGTGGCTGCGCCAAATTTCGTTAAATTCACACTTCTCTTGACCAGGATTTACTCCATTGAAGCCAACAAGAGTATGCTATTAAGAGAACCCGATGACTTGTCTAGAACTGGTAGATCGAATGATTTGTAGATTTCGACATCCACTGTAACGATAACGGGGATAACGCGGCGTCTGTAGAGTTGAAATTGAGAAAAGTCGGTTCGGGGTGGGTTCGCCGGCCGGTTTTTGGTCCGGAGGACGGCCCCCATCGTGTATTGCCGGCCCCATGGTCCCCAGAACTGCCCTGAACTGGAGTCCATAGAGACCCCTGGCAATGATGACCCCTGTCTGGCACCCAGCTTGTCCTCAGTCTTTCTCTCGCTGTCTGCCTTATGGGCTTTCAAATGCAACTCCGCACTTGAACAGTCTGTAGCGAGAGAAAGAAATCCCGGAGACCGCGCTTTGTATTTTTGACCCGGCTCAGTCTTGATCCTAAAAGTTGAGAGAGAACCATCATCGTCAGATGTCGAGTCTAAGACGATCTGTCGTGTCCAGTCTACATGAAACAGCCAATCAGCAAAAGGATCTCCGATGTTCCCAGAGCTCTGGGAGCTCCTCGAAGTATTGGCTAGGATCATGATGCGCCCGATGGCAAGCCTCAATGAGCATGAACCAGGGCGGTGCGGCTTATCGCCGCACAGCCGCCCTCTTGTTTTGAGCAAACATCTAATGTTAGAACCTCGAGGGCCAGGATAAGAAGGTCAGAATTTGCAGGTAGTGCAAGGACCGGGTGTCGGGAATTGCCAGCAAATATTGGTCTCGAATTGCGTTGCAGCTTATGCCTGGGCAGCAACAAGTCTAGCGTATCTGAGGCAATATTGACGGTACCGATGTGATATGTCAATCGACTATTAGAACTTGTTGAAGGGCTCGCGGTAGTCAGAGATGGACGGCGCCTGCGTAGCGCAGTGTTATTGCCCCTGGTGTCTTGTAACTGTTCCTGACTCCTGACCATCCCCTCGTAAAACATCCTTGCTTGAACCCTGGTTGGTTTCAACCTTTAAAGGCTCTTCCTCTCAAGCTTCCCCAGATATGGCAATAGTAACTCCCTGGGTATCATCACCACTCTACTGTTATATAGGCAGCTCACCACAGGCTTTTTACAGCTCTCCCTCGATACTACCTTATGGCAGGGTATCAAACACGACAAATCCGGCAACCAAATAGCTAAAGTTGGAATCTATTACCAGGCGTTGAGTTTAGAGGAATCGAGTATGTGAATCGTGTCTATTACAGCTCACTGCCAATTGTCTATTCAAAACCACAAACCAGATTGGATTGGTCTCCAACTAGGGTACCAAGTCGACGAGATAGCGATTGCACATGACCTGCTGTGCTGCCCCGCCGTCATGACAAACTGAATGGCTCACGATTTTGGAGCCTACCAACTTTTGTCTTGTTGTGAAAGCAACGATCGCTAGCCAAAGGTGAACGTAACAACCCCCACGATTGACCTGAGGTGCCGTGCCTCACTCAAGCGCAGTTCACTAGGGGTTGAGCGTCCATATTGGGAGACCATGATAACCTGATGGCTCAGTTCTGCGCTACTTTTTCCCCTTCTACTGTTGCTTTGCGAGATTCTTCAGCCCTTCCAGAGTCCAAGGCAGGAAAATCGAGATTTTGATGCAGCGAGATCCAAGTCCATCAATGGTCCATTCAGGAGCCGTGGTGAAATGATATATCATATTCTATTCCGTGACCTCAGAGGGTGGCTTTATCTCGGAATAGATTCAGGCCATACACCCCCCTCCAATGGCCTTGCGAAAAGGACAAGGGTGTCCACTTAGACTTGATGTCCCTGTTTTCTCATCGGCCGAGAAAACAACACCGTTCCGTTAAGGGACACCGTTATGAGCTAATATGGATGACCATTCATAACTGTCATGGTTGTGTCCCGTGATTTCGATAATGCTGAAAGGCTGAGATGCTTTGACCAGGCATTACCAACATGTCGGGGTTCAGTGTGTTAAGTGCTGTATCATGCCTCTGAGATTCTCGTTTCGCTACACTACCGAAGGCCAGGAAGGTTGAAGTACCTACACGATCGCTGCTGTGGAACTTGGATTATCGTGATCAAGTAGAGCTGTAGTACAACATATGGGGTCTTTGGTTTGTCCTAGGCCTGTGATCGTTGGTGATACTGTGTTTTCTTACCAACAAGATGAGATGGACAACGGGCCGGTGCCAACCCAAGCTTGGGCTACGCGATGGCATTTCAAAACTGTCTAGGGTGAAGGTCAATGCGAAAGGGTACAATCTTTCCGTCTGCACATGCTCATTGATAATGGAAAACCCCCGCGACTGAGGCATTACGTAGCACCTTAATAAGTGAACTGGCGGGCAACATGTTGAATGTTTCGAGGTGCTTTTTTGATTGGCTCGCATCATGGTGAGTGAGAAACGACCTTCCGGAGTTGTGATTGAACAAAAGAAAGAAGCATTATCCCGGCTTGTACGCAATGAATGCGTGCAAACGCAACACAAACAACCCTGGACGCACGGCCTTTCAGCTCCAGATTCGCTACTGGTCCTGAAATCACAGGAATCAAGCGAGCATCTGCACCCTGGTAAACCTGGGAGAAGCATTCACACAATTGTCGGTCCCTTGGGTGAGAAATCTCCTGTGCTGTTCCCTGTATTTTATGGAAAAGAGTGCAGTGCTGCCGGGTATTGCCCGGAGATGAAATAGGAGAATAACTGCCGTGCATGCAGTTCCTGGCCTGAAGGACTCTTTTAAATAAAGCATACCTCGTATTGTGGGTTGGTAGACTACGCAGTACGGAAGACAGGACTCAATAACAACCCAGAGTGAAGGATTGGTGCAAAACAATGTATTCCGCATTGCAACATAGGCATCGACTTTTTTTTTTTTTTTTGCATATATTTATGATGCTGAACTGGGTCATGAGTCCCCATGAAGTGATTGACAGCGGCTGTCCCGGGATTTGGGGCCTCTGTTTGATTGCCGGCGCCTGACTTGGCTTAGGTAGGTTAGAGAACGAGTGATGAGAACAGACGTTAATGACAACAACCGTCAGATCCCTCTACCCATGGTAGTTAATAACTTCTTCCATCTCCTCATATCCATAGCAAACCGTAGGGTAGTGCAGTGTCGTGTAAAAAGCGACAACCACGTAGCTCACCACAAGAGCAGGAATGAACCAAAACGTCGCTGTATAACTTATTAGAGTAAGGAAAGAGAGAACAGATAACGGACCAGTTGTATGTATCCAGGTCCCACAACTCAAGCTCATCTCAACAGTCAACAATCATGTCCTGTTTCGACCCAATTGTCTCACAACGGCTACCCTAGCCTCAAGCCTCTGAAGTACTAACATTAGTCTGGCGGAGCTAAAACTGCTACGAACGTTTGACCGTTGTGTTCGGAATTGTCTCCAGGAACCATCTATGCCAACTGATCCAGCGCCACTCCGGTACGTGCTCAAAAGAGGCGCTTCACATGCCGTTACGCCTTGATACTCTCTAAAGAGTAGACGAGACGACGCCTCATGACGATGATGGAATCGACTGAATGGCAATCCATCATCATCGACAGGTGGTTATGCGGCGTAGGCATGTATGATATACGCAAGGGACTCGATGTTGGCCAGCTTTACCATAACCAGCTGCAGCAGTATTTGTTGATGTCTCTTTCCACGCCCGGAACAACTCCGCATAGCACAAAATTGCACACCTCACCTGACTGGAGTTTCTGGGATGTAGGACAGGACTCAACGGCTGAGAGATTGCAAAACGGTCCCGAGTAAAACCTCAAGTTACCGCTTCACGATGGGCAACAGGATTAATGGGCCCGCAGTGCCAGTTCAAATCAGCAGGCCCTTTTGGCAGCGGAAGCCGCCGTCACATTGTGCGCCTGAAAGAAGAACACAGCTCGAAGACACGGAGCCGCCTTGCGGATCCTATAATATGAACCTGGAGTGTACGCAACTCGAGACTCATAACAGTTTCCTGAACGTTGTATTCGACGGCTGACCAGATTTGACTGTATCATAGTTCAACTAGCGATCAAATCATCACAGCTGCTAAACGTCAGAGTCAACATCGCCAGAATTATTGGACTCAAGAATCTCACAAGCTCAGTCACAGCTCTAACAGATCACAGAATCCATCAGCAACAGTAACTGATGTCTCCCCATGCCAACATCCGGCTCCAGCAGCCGGGTATCGCGCTGAAGCTCAAACACTACACCGGCGGCGTCCGGCTGGGCGAGGCCTTGATGGAGAGGATGAAAAATTCGAGATTATGTCCCTGGGTTCAGGGATATCCCTTGGAGTAATTGAGTCATGGTTGTTCCTGAACACACGCCTGTTGGACACCCTTCCACCCCTCCACCCCTTGTCCAAACTCCAAGCCCTCCCCCAGGAGCGGCGTCCTTTTTAGCGCATGAAGACCCTTGTCAAGATCCCGCATCCCAATGCCACACCCACGTCTTCAAACTTGACATCAAGTCTTCAAGATGAAGAAGACGACTTTGTTATACAGGCTTGGAGCTGACCGAGTCGAACCTCAATCGCGGCTTCAGACTTGGAGCATTACTTGAGCTCGTTCTCAAGTAAAGACTCTGAAAGAGAACATCAAACACTCAGGACCAATCCCTATTTTACTTTCATCGACCTGGCGGCCACCCAAATCGATGGAGCCAAGTGAGATCGATTTAGCATTGAGAAAGGAGAGAGATCAACTCAGCTCTCTCCCATGGAAATTCCCGGGGGTCTGTTTCCCCTTGCTGTTGTTCACTACTAATGTCTCAACTGTGGCTTTGAACCTGGCTGGTTCAGATATCAAAATGATAGAGACAACTGCTTGGGGTCCAGTCTAGATAGAGGAGCTAGACATGGATTAGTTTTGTCCATCTCCCAAAAGCAAGCTCTTGTTCCTCACCCCTCCGTTTGATCATCTTTTCGACCCAGAAACCCCATCCTCACTCTGGTTTTGCGGCGCCCTGACTAGATCGACCACCCACCCCAGCCCATGCCCATGCCTGGTACCCGCGCGTGGGGAGGGGTTTGAAGCTCTCAGTCTACGACCCAGGCCAGCTTATGACGAGACCCGGGCTACCTTCTGTTACAATCCCAGGGCCTGGTCACATAAAGTACTAGACTTGGTAGACCCGCCTTGAGGAGGATCTCCGACCTTTACCGTTCTATTGGCTCCAAGATATTTTGACCCTTGTCGCACATCAACTTATCTTCTGAAGCCAGAGGATATATACTTGGGTCTTTCCTCTGAATTTCTCTGCCATCTAGTCAAGTCTGTCTCACAAAGAACCATACTCAGGACCTGAAATTTTTATACAATCACTTCTTTCTACATCATATCTATTCTTCTATTGTAGTTCAGGTCCCTCTTGTCGCCTTCATACACTTTGCTCCGGCCCTTCTTGATCATCTCAACCAACACCAAGTCTTTCTTGACTTGCTCCGTTTGAATCAGTCCAAGCAACAGAAACTATCAGTCTTGCTTTGAGAGCAGGACTGATCTGAACTGGCAAATGGCCCTTACAGCTCAATCTTCAGACGCTCCCAACTGGGGACGCTGGTCGCAACAACTTCCTGGCGACTATACTATGATGGAATCTCCACACATGATTCCTTTTGACTCTCGAGCCACCACTACTGGTCCTCTCCAACGACCTGTCATGGCACCTTACATGGTTCAGCCACCCTACAGTTCAGGTCCAGTGAACAGCCTCACGGCACCTCACTATCAGGTTCCCAATCCCTACCAATTTGGAGGATATCAAGGCCCGCCTACGCCTCCCCACCACTCAACGCCTTTCAAAATAGAATACAATGATCGCCGACCTATGGGACATGATAACGACCACGGCCGAATTCCCTCTTATTCACGGGAGATGAAGTACACATATGCCGGACAAGCACCTTCCCCGGCACGGAGCGATTCGCAAGCCTCGACTGTCAGATCCTCGGGCACCAACCCATCTATGGGCTCAAAGACCATCACCTCCAACGAAACTCTCAACCCTGGTGATCAGATCAACTTCGAAACTGAAGTGGATGAGCTAATGAAAGCCATCCAACGCAAGGCAGACCTGCAAGTCGATACAGTGCAGCAGCCACTCACTCCTGGAATGTCTCCTGTCTCCGAAGCAAGCTTTGAAAGTCAAGGAACACCAGGTCCTATGGACAACAAGACAGCTCGAAAGAGATATAGCTGTGATGGCCCGAATTGCCAGAAGAGTTTCACCCAAAAAACCCATCTCGACATTCATCGCAGGACACACACTGGCATCAAGCCATACGTGAGTGAGAACATCTACGGCTGGTGGCTTTTAACTAACACTTTTAGAACTGTGACTTTCCTGGCTGCGACCTGACCTTCTCTCAACTGGGCAACCTCAAGACTCACAGACGTCGTCACACTGGCGAACGCCCCTTTGCGTGCGACAAGTGTGATCGCCACTTTGCTCAACGCGGCAACCTTCGCGCCCACCTACAGACTCACCAAGGCCTCAAGCCCTTTGTTTGCATTCTCGACGATTGTAACAAGACATTCTCACAACTTGGAAACATGAAGGTATGCGTTGATGGCCCCTGATATAGATGATGTTCTAATCATTTGTTAGACGCACCAAAACAACTTCCACAAGAAGACACTCAAGAAGCTTACAACGAAGTTCGCCAAAATCATTGCCTCGGGTGAGGAAGTCTCCGAAGCCGATCGCGAGCTTTTCGAATACTTCGCCACGCACTACAAGAACAGCAACAAAGGGATCAAGGGAAGAGGAAAAGCCCGCACGGTTGCTGACCGTAAGACCAAGGCATCTCAGTCTCCTCCTGCCAACACCATGACAGCTGTGCCCCAATATCCTCTTCCTCAAATTGCCTCGACACCAATGACTCCTCATGGTCTCCCTGTATCGGGCAGCCTCGCTGCCTACAGTGTGACTCGAGGCCAGCCCGCTCCTATCAACCACATGTCTCGCCAGACTCACAATGGTGGCTATGAGGTTTATGACATGCACGGTCATCACCACATCCAGCCACCGAACAACAACGGCATGCTATATGAGACCGGTAGCACGCGCGAAATGGGCTACCATGGGCGCATGTACTGAGAACTCATCGTTCGTATTATGAGACGGAGATACCGCACAACTTGGATATGACTCAGCAGCGTCACGCATTTCATTTCACCAAATTTACAACAGTACTACCATACGGGAGGCATAACAGCGGTTCCATTTTTGAGGAAAAAAGCAGAATTTACAGAAGCGGGTGCTTTAAAAGGAGTTGAAAAATTGGACTCTTCTAGAGGCCATAACGAAGCGGTTGATTTTCTTTGGGTGGTTGTCTGAACACAATGGTGCAGGGGATTCGCCCTTACCTTTCTCATTTTGCTATTTTAATACCAATTGCATCAAGCCCTGCAGAAACTTCTCAGGTCTCCTTCATTTAAGGACAGCTTGGCTTATCATTCTATTAATTGGCGGTCTTTGTAAGAGGATGTAAGGGAGCGGGCGGCTTGGTTCATGATTTACGGCGGTCTAGGAAAAGGCGGTTTTATCTGCTAGAGAGGTCTTGTATTTGTCTTGTTTCTTTCGTCTCATCAGTTCTCTCACTTTTCTTTATGGTTGTAGGCACGCGAGTGTAGCACTGGCTTCAATTGCTTTTTGGAGTTGTACGAATGGAGATACCCTGGGTTATTAGACCAGTTTACGAGGGTTGGTATCCTGAATTTCGAGTTACTAGACTCACAATTGGATGGCAGCATCTGAAATAATGAAATGGCAGCAAAAAAAGGTCGAAAGTAGCCACAGGGGGGCGAAATCGAGACATTGGCGTCAAGATAGTTGATAATTTGAATTTAACAAACATATTCTTAGAAGAACACTCCAGAACCTTTCACTATGACCAAAGACATCTCTCTTGACAGTCAGACAAACAAACAAACAAACCAGCGCGAGACATCACCGCTGAGATGGGGATGCCTGCTGGCATCTAGCATCGTAGACTCAAATAATTACGGCGTCTTTCTGGACCTTTCTAGTCTGGAACAAAATAATCGCACTAAATTGTTCTAGCCACAACCACCTCATGCCAGTCATGAAAGGAGTAAAGAAAAAAATACATGGCAAAGACGATTGCTTTGGAAATCTGTCACACAAGCTTTGTAGGGGCACATGATAGCAGACTTCTTCAAAAGGACCCTCTAGTCTAAGTCACTGACTGCTGATCAAGAAGGCGGGGGATCAAAAGTGAAACCAAGACACGGATGCCCCAAATGAGGAACCTCGGGGGCTATAATGCTGCCCAAGTCATCGTCAGAGAGAAATTGACAAAGCTGAGCCGAGCTGTAAGGCCTCGATGGAGGATGATGATCCCGGTGCCGAGATCGAGTTGTCAGGGGCTCAGATGGAGATGAGTGATGAGAGTCCAGGTACAGTATGGCTAATGTCTCGCTTACAGTTGACGGTTGTCCATATGAAAAATTGCACTGCTCACTGTGGGGGGGAAACATCCATGAGGAACAGGACATACATACCTAAGTGAGGCACCGAATGACTACGCATATTGACAGTATGCAAGCGATATTGTAGGGGTTGATATGAAAGGTGAAGATGCCATGTAAATTCATGTGATTGTGATGCATATGCCGTTTGCTATTGAGACAAGTTACAACTCATGGCCTGAAGTTTCTCGGTTTCTTCAGACTGACTACCCACATCCAAAGGACTTCGAACTATCGCAGAGAGCAATAAATGGTGTATCCATAGCTCACAATTACAGTAACGCTCGCTCTACATAGCATGCGTACAAAATGCAGACTGATGTAGATTAGGGCTGCATACCTCTCTTTCTGGCTTTGATCGACAAGCCCCCCCCACCTAAAATTCACCGCCCCGCCTCTACTCTCTTCTCTCCCTCTCCCCTGGATGACCAGCTTCTTCCAAAGAGCCCAGCAAACGCACATGAAAATGGATCTACTCTCGTGCATACGCACATGAAGCCTCATTTCGTACCTTTGCATCTCAACCATGTGGCAGAGCACTTTGGGTGGGATCTTCCTTCACCGCCGTAGATAACGTTGCAATGGCACGGCACGTCGTGTCATTGTCCGCCATTCCATTTTCCCTCCAAGTTTTAAAGAAATGAGGCTTTGCTGGTCTCGAGGGCTGTAGATGCAAGGCATGCAAGTCGAAGTTGGTTTTCCTTTTTCGCCTCCACAAAGCCGTTGGTGCTGCTTGTGCACACAAATGCACGTTCCTTGTAATGTGTATGTGCTTAAGATGCAAGATGTGTTTCTGCTGGGACTAAGATCGATGCGCCTAGACCAGAGACTGGAGACGTCAGTTCTAAAGGCCGTTGCAGGGCTGGCTGAGACGGGGAGTGCAGGCGCAGATACACGCGCAAGCGACGAGTGTGATCCATTCATTGTCCACATAAGACGGTCGTTTCATCGGAGTGGCAAGATACATAGGCAAGACGAGGCGGGAGACAACAAAGGCAAGACAGTGAGACCCAAAGGAGCAAGTAACTAACATTCGCGTATCAGTCCCGCCGTGTCGAAACCTGAAGTCAGCCCGAGACTGGCCTGTTGTGGACTTGGCTGCGCATGCACTCGATGCATACCATGTCCATGTCCTTGCCTATTTCTCAACAATCCGATATGCAAGGGAGTTGTGTTTTCTGTACGCATACGTAGGAATGCGTAGATTTGTATGTATATGTGCATGCATGTAGAAATTCTTCAATAAAAGCCGTACCGGTACTGCACTGACCGACTTGCGGTGATGTTTTGAGGCCTAAAGCGGACGAAGAGTGCAGCAATCTAACCTCCATGTAGCGTTGAGACAAACAAGATGTTGTCACCGCTCTGGATCTCATAGGCCTCCTCACCTTCGAGCTCCCAATCTGCATCATTGATCAGAACCAGGATACCTGGTCGACTGGTTGCCACCCCTATTAGCGACAAAGACACGCAAATGAGGTAGGAGATGAATTGGAGTGTTGTTCAAACGCGGCCATGGTCAAGGGGAGTGTGTATAGCGATACGAAGACATAAACGGAGATAGAGAGCAATCAGTGGCCAAGACGTACAGGTGGTTGTCTAGAACAAAAAGATCTTTGCGAGAATCATCCATGACATTCTGACATAGATGGTCGATCAAATACGCAATGTCAACGGGTTTCCCGTCCTGGTCTGCCGCGGGAATGGTCAGAGCATGCTGCCTCTCGTTGGAGAAGAGCATCTCCAAGCCGCCACTGCAGTGCCACAATGTTAGCTCAGTGGGCAGAATGGCCAAGAAAAAGCAAAGAGATCGAAGAGAGTGCAGAGAAGAGACTCGTTGGAAGCGAGGATCCAGGCACAAGCGTGGTTCAGGTGGACACTCCCGCCAGGAGAAAATTTGATAGCGCAGAAGGGGGTGAACTCGAGTCTGAGTCTGATTCTGAGTCAAGACCGTGCAAGCGGGAGCTGATAGATCATATAATACATGCAATATGAAAATCTTAGAGAAGCGACTTACGAGAATTCGACGTCGATGTTGAGCTTGGGGACCGATGTCGATTCAGCCATTGTGACAGAGATATGCAAGCTGAAGTCAAGTGACGATCTGAGAGCGTGATCCTGATGTTACTGCTGTCAACTGATTGTGGCTTTGCTTTTGCAGTAGTGGATAGAAGGTGATCCCGAGGTAGTGGTTGGCGGTAGCGAAACTGTGTCTAAGGTATCAAAGAGATGTGGTGTAGGAGGCTAACTATTACTCTCTTACAATCGAAACGCCAGATTTTCTGTTCGGCAAAGAGAATAAGATGAGTGAATAAACGAAGAGGATGGTATCGCGACTGAGAATTTTTTCACTGGCGTCTCTGTAACAATAAACCCGTGACCTTTGGTAGAAGCAGTTGACATTAATTGCTTTTCTTAATGTGTTGGTGTTTGAAGCCACCTGCGAGCGTGAACCGGATGACATAAGCAAACCGGCCCAAAAATCTCAGCAGGACGTCTCTACAGCCAATCAGAAGTCAAGAAGCACACACTTTTCAGACTCATCTTTACAACCTCTAAAAATAACGACTGCACGTCAGAGACGACGAAAGGCGAGATAGGGACAACAATGGGCGCAAGACCCGTCTCCATCGAATATCTCTCCTCGGGGGCCAACCGGCAGACCGCTGTTGCGGACTGGAGTCAATGTGGAATTTTGGCTTTTGGAGCCGATATTAACATTGCGTTATGGCGACCTTTGGTTAGTGTTCGAGTCACCTTGCTGCTTTAATGTCAATATACCCTGCTTTGCGCTTCTTTCTGGCAGACCATCTAGGTGCTTTGATACTAACATATGTGAAGTCGGAATCTCCCAAGGGAGTCACAAAGCTGCTCAATGGGCATAAGAGCACTGTCAAGGCCTTGACGTTTCTCCCCGAAGGAGACCAGGACGAAAACTCATTTCTCGTTTCTGGCTCAGACGATAAGACCGTGATCATCTGGAAAGCATCTCGCAACAGTGATGAATTCAAGCCCATCCACACCTCAACGGAGCACACTGCTGCTATCAACTGTATCGCTGCCTTGAGGATCAAGGGAGCCCAGAAATGGATCATCGCAACTGGAAGTGCAGATGCCTCCATAAAAATATGGAACCTCGAGAATGATCAGCTCACTCTACTCCAAAGCGCCAAGACGACACCCAAATACTTCCCCATGTGCCTATCACTCAGCTACGCTGGAGATGAAGACGATGTTTTGGTGCTAGCATCCGCTGGCACAAGAGATATAGTGCAGATTTTCACAGCTGAGATTAAGTCAGAAAATGTTCATTTCGATGTGCAAGCCACTTTGACAGGACATGAGGGTTGGATACGGAGCTTGAGCTTCGCCAAAGAGACATGTGCCCCCGACAGTGATCTGTTACTCGCCTCAGCGAGCCAGGATAAATACATCCGTATCTGGAGATTCCATCAGGGGAGAGAGCTGCCCGCTGCTGCTGCCAGTGGTTCAGACCCTTCCAGCGACGCATACCTCCCCGGAAAGTCACCCTCTAACAAGGCACATCGTCTTCAGTCCGCCGGCAAAGACTTCTCTGTTACTTTCGAAGCACTTCTTTTGGGCCACGAGGACTGGATATACAGTGCACGCTGGCAACGACAGGCCGACGACAAGCTACAGCTGCTCTCGACATCGGCCGATAACTCGCTCGCCATCTGGGAAGCTGACTCTAGCTCTGGAATCTGGGTTAGCATGGCGAGACTTGGTGAGATTAGCAGGGAGAAGGGTGCAACAACAGCAACCGGAAGCACAGGCGGATTTTGGACGGGCTTGTGGTCTCCTGATGGTAAATCAGTAGCCTGCCTTGGCCGTACTGGTAGCTGGAGACGATGGGAATATGTCCCCGCGGAAGACTTTTGGCAGCCATGTGTTGCTATTTCTGGGCATACCAGAGCTGTCACAGGCATAACGTGGGCCAAGAATGGTGAGTATCTCTTGTCAACAAGCTCGGACCAAACCACACGACTGCATACACGCTGGGACAGACCAGGAAATGAGACATGGCATGAAATGTCCCGGCCTCAGATTCACGGCTATGATCTCAACTGTATTGACTCTGTGGGAGCTTCTCAATTCGTCTCAGGGGCCGATGAGAAACTCATGCGTGTCTTTAGCGAACCCAAAGCTGTTGCCTCGATGCTCAACCGTCTTGCAGGCATCGGTGGTGGTATGGACGTTCAGAACATGCCAGATGCCGCCAACATGCCAGTCCTGGGACTATCTAACAAGGCAATTGATGCCGTGGAAGACGACCAAGAAATTCAGCCCATTGATGACCGGGATCGTGAGGCCATGGATCCAGCCTCGATAGTCAAAAAGTCGCATTTGGAGATCAATCACCCTCCTTTCGAGGAGACACTCTCAAGACATACCTTGTGGCCGGAAACCGAGAAGCTGTATGGACATGGTTACGAGATTTCTTGTCTCGCAGCTAGCCACGATGGCACTCTCGTCGCCAGTGCATGCAAAGCCAGCTCGACCAACCACGCCGTAATTCGCTTATTCGAGACAAATCGTTGGACTGAGCTCAGGCCGCCTCTGACCGCACACTCTCTAACAGCCACTCGCCTTCGATTCTCCTCTGACGACCAGTTCCTCCTGAGTGTAGGACGCGATCGCCAATGGGCTGTCTTTGAGCGCGCGCCTGAGGACGAAGCTGCGTTCAAGCTCCTGCAGATCAATCCCAAGGGCCACACACGTATGGTACTTGACGCAGCGTGGGCGCCTGCGTCATCTACGGCGCCAGTATTCGCAACTGCTGGTCGTGACAAGCAAGTTCGCATCTGGGCCGCCAAGCCTAACGAAGACGGAAAGCTTCAGTTCTCTCAGACAGCCTCCATCCCGACTGCATCCCCTGTAACATCCGTCGATTTTGTCCCTCAGGTTATTGACGGTAGATTTGTCTTGGCAGTTGGCACAGAACTTGGCCGACTCAGTCTTTGCCTGATCAAGGAGGATGGAACTGATGTCACCGAGAAACCAGCATGTGAGGAGTAAGTACTGTAAACCACCGATATAAAAGAACCAACTTCTAACGTTGCCTCTAGTTACTGTTTGCCCAAGGCTGTTCACCAGCTTGCATGGCGTTCTGTTGTACGAGAGGGGGCCGAGAGGCCATTTGAGGTGGCAGTTGCAGGAGAGGATAGTTCACTCAGAGTATATGCCTTCAGTCAGGCGTATCTTCAGGTGTCTGCAGACCCATAGAACCAAAAGTTATGATTACGACGTTACGGGAAATTTCCTTCACACCGAGACCAGCGGCTTGCTCATCTTTGCACAGACCGAACAGTGGGATGGATAGCAGGATTATTGAGTAAAGGTGTATTATCATTACAGCCATCTATTGGCTAAAGTTTTGTAGATCCATATCCATTATATCGTATACCAGATGAAACTCGAGCCATCTCTCACGGACCTTGGCTTAAAGCCCGGCTCTTACGACTCATTTATGCCGAGCCTCCTCGTTACGAGGCCATTTCTGTGCCAATGTCCAGCATGTATGCATTTCCAGAATTTTCGCGTAAGCGATCCAGTGCTGGATTTTATAGTTCTCTCACAACCGTCTCGACAGTCTCCTTGGTAACATCTACGACACTTGCAGTTGTCCCGGACAGTGCGCTCGCAGACATATCTTTAACAGCTTCCTGCACCACCTCGGCAACGTCAATGTGCTCTCCGTTAATATAGTACCAGGCGCGACCGACGAGGAAAGAGATGTGATGCGGGAGGTAAAGACAGGCGGCAATGAAGGTCAAGCTGAAGAGCAGAAAAACAATGGAGCCTAGGGCGGCGAATTAGTCTTCTGGAGACGACAACTTAAAGCGTATGGGATTGCAGATAACATACTGAAAAAGAACTTCTCCCAGGGTGTGAACATGTACACACTGAAAGTGACCTCCAGCTGGTATTGCTTGAGGCTCAACCACTTGCGAAATGATCCAAGAACGGCCATTGTGTCGAAATGAAGGGTCAAAATATGTGGTTGAATCGCAGATATCGGAAGCCGTCGTCGTAGAATTACCGTGTGCTGAAATGAATGACTTGAAGTGGTAGGTTCAGGGGAAAAGGTTGAGGCAATGGAGAATACAGGATCAGGATAAGGATCAGGGAAAGGCCGGCCCTCCTTTATCTGGGCTCCTTGTGCCTTTATCGTACCGACGCTCCCGAAAATTGGGTACCGGAGGCACCGCAGGGAAGTGCTAAGGCTTCGATGTATTGAAACTTACAGGGGGTGCGGGTCTCTAATTTACTGGATCACCATCTCGCTGTGGCTGCTGACACGCACGCGATTGGCTCGTGGCTGTGACTGTGGCTTCCTCGTGGCACAGGAAGCCGAAATCAGCCTCGTCCACAGTGCTTAATCTTCATCTTATAACCTGAATTACGACTTTAATTCACGGCCTTGGCACGAAGCATCTAATATTCTTTGTTGAATGTCTGCATTCAATGGCATCGTAATGACGCCGCTCAAACTCCTCCGAACCATCCGCTACAGCACTCCCCCAGCACTTCCAATACGGACCTTTCACAATACATCTATCTTCCTGGCGAAAGCTCTCCCTCCTCGGCCGAAGCCCCCGCCTGAGTCTGAGATCGAAGAGTCCTATGTCAAAGGCAGCGGTCCTGGTGGACAAAAGATTGTATGCATATCCCTTTTCTAGCACCCCCGCTATTGCTCAGTCCTCGGAAGTTCTTTCAACTTACATAGTTGCTGCACTAGAATAAAACCAATTCCGCAGTTCAGCTGAAGCACATACCCACTGGCATCGTCGTCAAGTCTCAGGCAACCCGTTCGAGAGACCAGAACCGGAAGCACGCCCGTGAATTACTCGCGCAACGTGTTGATGAGCTTCGCAATGGAGATCAGAGTCGATCAGCTATTGTCGGTAAGGTAAAGCAAAAGAAAGCTGCAAGTGCTTCCAAAAAGAGTCGTAGGAAGTACAAGAAACTTGAGGAAGAGAGAGCCGCTACGGCTGCTGAAGATGAAGCGCAGTCAAACACAACTCCCGCTTCAGCAGATGGACGTGACTCAACCACAGACGACGCAAACAATTACCAGACTTCTCAACCCCTAGACACCACAAGTAAAGCGCCGTGATCAATGCTCTACGGAAGCACTTGTAAGGATTTAATTACGATATCATGTATGTGGATATACTTAATGTACGCAAGGGACCAGACATCATGTCATCACCTCGTTTCATTTCAAAAAAATTCTAAGCGGAAAGTAAAAAAGTATTTGTATGTCAACCTCGGCTTCTACCCCTAGGCACGCATTACACGCGCAACTACAACAAAGGGGCCATCACATCTCTTCGTAAGCGCAACGCCCACCCTTCTGACCATGTCAAAAACTTTTCGTAAATATGAGAGTCGAATTTGACGTTTGCCAACCGCCCAAAGCTTAGCGTCTGTCGCCACCTCCATGATCTTGTCGTCGTTGCGCGAGTGGGAGGATTTGGTTTGTCGGTAGGGTGGCTTAGTAAGTTAGCAAGAAGCCTCCCCAGTCACCAGGAGCTTGACATACCTTAGAAGCACTTGCGGTGAACGATTGAGGGGCCGCTCTCGTCGTACTCCTGCTTGGAGATCCACATTTGCTGGAAAGTGGACAGGGAAGCAAGAATGGAACCACCGATCCAGACGGAGTACTTTCGCTCGGGAGGAGCAATGATCTTGACCTTCATGGAAGAAGGAGCAAGGGCAGTGATCTCCTTCTGCATACGGTCGGAGAGACCAGGGTACATAGTGGTACCACCAGACTGGATGAATGTTAGAACAATTCGGACAGCTCATCCTCACGAAACTTACCATGACAATGTTGCCGTAGAGATCCTTTCGGACATCGACATCACACTTCATGATGGAGTTGAAGGTGGTGACATGGATACCACCGCTCTCAAGACCCAGGACAGAAGGCTGGAAGAGAGCCTCAGGAGCACGGAATCGCTCGTTACCAATAGTAATGACCTGGCCATCGGGAAGCTCGTAGGACTTCTCCAGGCTGGAGCTCTGGGCGGCAGTCTGGATCTCCTGCTCGAAGTCGAGGGCGACGTAGCAAAGCTTCTCCTTGATGTCACGGACGATTTCTCGCTCGGCGGTGGTAGAGAAAGTGTAACCGCGCTCAGCAAGAATCTTCATGAGGTAGTCGGTAAGATCACGACCAGCCATGTCGACACGGGCAATGGCGTGGGGAAGGGCGAAACCCTCGTAAATGGGGACAACGTGAGTGACACCATCACCAGAGTCCAGAACGATACCAGTGGTACGACCGGAGGCGTACAGAGACAGAACGGCCTGGATAGAGACGTAGAAAGCTGGGGCGTTAAATGTCTCGAAGACAATCTGGGTCATCTTCTCACGGTTGGACTTGGGGTTGATGGGAGCCTCGGTGAGCAGGACGGGGTGCTCCTCGGGGGCGACACGCAGCTCGTTGTAGAAGGTGTGGTGCCAAATCTTCTCCATGTCGTCCCAGTTGGTGACGACACCGTGCTCAATGGGGTATCGCAGAGTGAGGATACCACGCTTGGACTGAGCCTCATCACCAACATACGAGTCCTTCTGACCCATACCAATCATGATACTGAGAACTTGTCAGTGGCCAGCCACCAAGGAGGCGGCAGAATTGCCGCTGTAGTTACAACTTACCCATGATGACGGGGGCGACCGACAATGGAAGCTGTTTACAATGTTAGAATTGGGTTTCTGATTAACTTGCGCCCAGGACATGCGATATCAATTCTTTGGGCGCAGAGGCTAGAAAGTGGGGTACTCACGGAAAACAGCTCGGGGAGCATCATCACCGGCGAAACCGGCCTTGCACATACCCGAACTGATATCAAGTTAGCTATCATGGACATGCTGAGATCGCTCTACACCAATTCAAAGACCAAACACTCCCAAGCATCAATGTCGAGGCCGGTGTCGGGCATCGGACGATGCGGTGGCAGATCTGGTCCAGGAGAGGCGGGGAGAGATAGTCCAGAGGTCGGTGAGACAGGCGGGGGAGCTTACCCATTGTCGATGACGAGAGCAGCAACTTCTTCTATAAAGCGAAATACAAGTCAGCATGAGTCTAGAGATGATCTTCGCGATGCTCAAAACGGATTGTTTAGATCCGACGATGCAGCGACGCGGTATGATGCGACGTACCCTCCATGGCTGTGGATTACGGTGTGTGTATGGGAAAGCTGTCCAGAAACGGGATTAGCGGCCAAGAATCAAAGAAGAAAAGACGAAGAGCTATAAAAGAAGAGAGACGAAAGATGTAGTAATTAGTAGGTGGAAGAGCAAGCTTACAGGAAAAGAGACGTTGAATGGAGAAGGAGACGGAGGTCGGGGTTAGAAGAGTTGAAGAGAAGTAGTTTGGAATGGAATGGGAGAGGGAAAGAGACGGAGGCGGGAGAATGGGGGAGGGGGAAAGGAGACAAGTATCGCCGGGCGACGCTGTCACAAGAAAGTTGTGGGCGGGCCCCGAATTGCTGAGGTGGACACTTTGGGAACAAGGGGGGGCAACCTGAAGAGACCGCCTACCAGAATTGGGTAGGGAAACTGAGCAGACGAGGCACAGTCTAGAGCAGGAGCGAGAGCTGCACTCTTGCTATTGACTGCTAGGGGGAAAATAGAGGCGGGGCAACCAGGAAAACAGGTCTTTCCAAGCTGCTCGCCGCTTTACTGATTGGTTCGTGGTGGTCGTAGTGCAGAAGGATGCCCTGAGAGCAACTTTGTCCCAGTGGTTGCAGAGCAGCGGTCGCAGTGGAATGGTTATAGCGGTGGCTGAGGTGGGGAGCTTACCTCCAAAAGTAATAGAGGTTCGTGATCGCCAATTCCTTGGAGAATTGATATCGAGGCAAGTGTCGTGATTCAAGGTCAGAATATTTAGTGATTCCTTCGGATCAGGTAGTGATTTTCTGTCAAGCTTCTAGACATTTGCAAGCACGTCCCGACACAGTAAAACGGGCCGCTTCACCGTCCTGACTTTATCCTTTCTGCACAAGGTGACGTCGTAAGCAGAACTTCATCCACCGCCACGCGAGCTGGCGAAGACGTCAGCTAGGGAACTTTCTAATGCTGCAGCCTCTGAGGCTTCCTTTTATTTCTCTTGGCGAAGTATCTGGGCGTTTCAGCTGAGGACTCGTTCTTCAGAGTGGCATTCTGCTAGACATCAATGACTTTGTGAACAGCATACCAGCCTAGACATCTTTGTATCATCGAGAAAGTACGCAAATAGCTCCTGTTGAGGTCAGCCCCAGCCACAAATAGCTTAGAGATGCTGTCCAATCTTCATTCCTGGGCGCGACCCATCCATTGAGCGGAATGTCTATCTGCTTCCTACGCTGCAAGGTCTCATCATTCAGAACGGCCAACAACCATCCCAAAACTCCAAGCACTTGGGTTTAGTAACTGAAAAGGGGTTGTTATCTCCATGCCAAATCTCCAGATGCTCCGCAGATTGGAACCGGTACCCAGCTTCCAGCTCCCGAGTTCCACTCCATAATTAGCACAAGTGGCTAATCGAGCAAGTACTCGTTCAGGGCAGAGTTACGCGGAGAGAGCTCTTGTATCGAAGAAGTTTCTTGCTGACCAACCATACCAAATACGCGTTAGGGCCTGTTTCGTTTACTGAAAAGACAGCACTCGCCCGTCCATTCCGACTGGTCTGTCCTGGATAAGTAGGGATTTGTGGTTGGGAGCGAGAATCGCCTAGATATTACGCAGCTGTATCATCTGCTTCACGATAGAGACTTCTTCGACAAATCAAGATGTGGTGCTGAACGTGTACTATGTCTTGAGAGACGAGTTTCTGTTCTATAGAGTCCATATCTTGTTTGCCGTCGTGGTTCATATTCGCAGCCTAACTTCAACACCGCTTTGAGCACCCCTTAACCACGAGGCTGTCAAATATTGGCTTCACAATCAACAGATCTCCTAAACTCTGAATTAGACCCCTGTATCTGGCCCCTGCCCAGTCCAGCCGGGGAAACCCACCAGCGGGAGCAGTCGGCCAGTAACCAGGCCGTGAGAATGAATGCCTTCGCTTACTTACCTACGAACAGCGGGATCTCCGGCGCCTCTCGAAGATGCGAAATGCGTCCACTGACTAGGCTCCATTAGTTCGAACATGGGACTTTAGACTTCAGTATTGTGGTAGCCTTGCGGCCAGGCTCCTGCAAGTGTCATGCGACGCAATACACGCGCGTCGTCTCAACCAGCCACAATGCCTTCTGATAAATCATGCTGTTTGGTGTGGTATCTTGTACAGAATCCTTTCTTGGGTTTTTTCGCTCTCGCTTTAAGCTCCTTCTCCCGTCTCGGCCACAAAAGCAGCGATGAGGGGCAACCTTGCAAGGTGGGGCAGCTTTGCTGAGCTGGAGGGGAGCTATGATGAAATATTTCTCTGCCACGTACGGAATAGAACTGCTGTCAGTTGAATTGCGGTGTCTATCCCCAGCAGAAGCTTGGTACTACTGTAGTATGCTCTTTTGTCTCAAAAGCATGTGTGTACAAGTCATCATAAGGCACTCATTGGGCTGTAATGTATCATTATCGAACTCCGAGAGAACAATTGGTCGAATGATGGAGAATCGGTATTCTGTGTATATGTCTTGAGCTAGACCTTTTTGGGACTAGAGTCTTCTTGAAGATTCCAGAAATGGGCAAATTCTAATCGATATGCTTTGGTAAAGTTGAAAATTGAAAGCAATATCAAAAGATTAATGTTTTATGTTCTTACTCCTTCAACAAACTCAACTCAAACAACATATCAAGAAACACACTACAAAAATAAGGAAACATGGATGACAAGCGACTCAACGAACTCCTCAAATGGAGTATCGAGCAATCAGATGCCACCAGAAATGACCCTGATGCCCCAGCTCCCACCACACAACTCACACCAGAACTTATGGCATCGCTCATGGGCGGCCCCTCTGACGCCGACCTTATGAAGGCCTCTATGGACATAATCACGTCGGACGATGCTGAGCAGGTTTCTCTTGACGACAAACTCATCGCCTTTGACAACTTTGAGCAGCTTATTGAGGGTCTCGACAATGCAAACAATATCGCAAATCTCAGCCTGTGGACCCCACTACTCGACCAGCTCAAGCATGACGAGCGAGAGATGCGCAAGATGGCAGCCTGGTGTGTGGGAACCGCTGTACAGAACAACGAGCGCACCCAGGAGCGTTTGCTCGCTATGGGGGGGCTTCCGCTACTTGTAAACCTAGCGACGCAGGAGGATGAGCACAACGATGTTCGTCGCAAGGCTGTGTATGCGCTGAGCTCAGCGGTACGCAACTACCAACCAGCGATGGACCTATTTGCCGATGAGTTGACCAAGAGGGGTCACAAGACTGACAAGGTCGATGCCACAAGCATGGAGGCTGTCGACGAGGTGGTGAACGGATTGCGCGAGAAGATCGGTAAGGCTTGAGAAACTTTGGTGGGATTAAACATCAAAACATAACGAACGGTTGTATTGGAACGGAGTTGGGGCGTTGGACTGAAGCACAGGGCGTGGGGTCAAGAGAGATGAAGAACCCGGAGGGTACTAAAATAGAATGGTGTAGGCAATCTGCCCTGAATTTTAAATATTCATTTATGATACATTCGTCTTGGTACATGAATCTATGCTACATATCAGCTACTTGGAGTTGACATTTGTTTCCAACGCCTTAGAACGACACCTTCTATCGTAATTTAGTGCCTAGCCTTGCCATAGAAGGGAAGGCCGAGTGCCTCCAGAAGAAGACGGCCTTGCCTGTCTGATGTACCAGTCGTCTTGATGAATATATCGCATCCAGGCATCAGTCGTGCAGGGTACATCTACTCATAATTAGCTCGCCATGTCTTGATTAGTGCATAAGCAGACTCACGTCGTAGTTGAACTCGATTTCAGGAAAGTATGCCATCCAGTCGGGCTTCATACCGAACGCCAGGTTACCTGCACTATCACCAGTAGTAGCATCAATACCAGGCCAGTCCTTGATCTTAGGCAGGACCAGAGTAATGAGCTTATCAAGGAAGTCATAAGCTTGAGCACCTTTCAGCGTCACTTTGCAGCCAGTCTTGTCACCCTTTCTAACACCCCACTGAACGACGCCATGCTTGACTCGTGTGACCTCAGGGAAGGCACCAGAGATGGCTTGGATAACAGCACGGCACACGTGCAGGTACTCCTTGTTCTGGGCGCCCATGGGAGCGAATGAGTTGATAGTGATAGCCTCGATATCAGGTACGTTGTGCCATTCAATTGGGCGCTCCACTAAGCCTAGCCTTGAAGAGCCACCACCTCGAGGTCCTCGGCGAGGTCGGTTCTTGTGGTAAGGCGAAGACTCGTCCCATTCTCTCAAATTACCCTTGTTGGAAACAGGAACTTCTGAACCTGGCGGGGTATGCTGATATGTCATAGCGATCAGATCTGGCGCAATCGTGCTTTCGTATGTGTGCTTTAATCGAGGAAAGCTGAAAGGACCGGGAACAAAGTCTCGAGCAGTCGGATCGGAGGACTTGGGCACCTGGACGGGATGTAGAGGACCACGGTAGTACTTGGGAGGATGGTATTGGTATCTATTGCAAGTCAATCAACTCGAGCTCAGTCCAGGGGAGCAATTGGGCTACGGACCTATTACCGGGAAGCTTTTTGCCCATATCTGCAGCTTTTTCTCTAGAATTGAAGGCCTGGATAGCCGCTTCGTCGGGAGAACCTGTCGCAAAAGACGAAGCATTGTCAAGATCTGCGAAAGCAGAGGACTTCTTTGCCTCGGTCGAGACAAAGCGCTGCACACAAACGGAACCTGTCCTCAGAGGCAGGTGCCTCCGTCCCAATGAGCTCGCCATGCGAGCTCCTTCTCGTACCGTGGTCATCATGGGCTCGTGGGTTGGAATTCCTCGTCGTCGAAAAGATGTGTGGTCGTCGCGTGGATTTGGAAATTTCCATCTAAGCGGCTAGCGCTTGACTGCGCCACGTGCGGTACCTATCTGTAATTGTGGCTGTGCTCTTACACCGTATGGACTGTTCTTTGAAAAGTACCTGGGTAAGGTAAGTAAATTCATGTTTAAGACTTATGATAACTCATTACTGAATCGAAACTTGTTCCTTCTGATTCCCCTTCTCTTATTACCGAAAGCGTCATTTCTATACTTAAATAAAGATCTGTGGCCAGAGTTGCAATGTTATGGATTTCATTGTCAACATCTTCTCTATCAATTCTTATTGTCTCACACAAGTGTGTTTTAGAGAAAAAGAAGAAAAAGACAGTTCCATTCAAAGTATCTTACTCTGGATATGCAAACTTGATAATTCAGCCTTCTCTCTTTGAGCTAACTTTAATTATCTGATTGCTCAGTCCTAAGCATCTCACCACTTCCGAAGCACTCCGATCGCCCCTCCATTTTCCAGATCTAAAAACCAGGTTTAGTGCCAGTACTCCAAGAGAGCATAATTACGAAGCCACCAATAATAGTCTTTGTTCTTGAGAAAATGGATGATATCGCCTTGCCCGAGTCTTTTTTCTTTTCCACCAACGCTTATCGGTATCGGACTATGCAACAGTCCGACGACATATCCGTACTTCAATGTTTCATGCAAGCCCAAGATGCCTCAAAATAAGCAGCGGACCCGAAAAGCTGGGCGCGGGATGTCCGTGGGCCCGTCGACCCGGTTTATCTCCGTCCTTCTTGAGAGTAATGACCAATCTGGCGACCGAGTTCAGATACAGGTAGGTGGCTTTCCCAACGGACCGGGTTTTCAACGGGCGGCCCGAAGACACCATCAACAACCATACGTTGTCGGACAAATATGGGGTAGTTAACATCCGACACAGCGGTCGATCTGACTGCTGTAGCAGATGTCCAGAGGAGCGGTCTGATAATCTTTAAAGGCCTATACGTCACGATCAAAGATTTACAGGCAATGCCTAGATCAGGCTCCCCAGGCCACCAGGAACTCGTCTTGTTGTGGCTAATAATATGCAACACCAGACCGAAGAGCCTTCAGTTTCCTAGAGGGGCTTTCGGTTCATTTGGCACAAGACCTAGTTGCATACGTATTCAGTTACGAATTAGAGATCCAATTCCGATCGATCGAATGCGTCTACCTATTTAGCTATGCCTGACATACTCACACGCCTGCATAGTCCGCTTTTTCTTAGGTCACCAGTTCTGTTGTGCCTATGGCCCTGATGTGAGTGCATCATCTCAGCCTAAAGTCTATAGAGCCAGACGGGCGATTATAGAAGAGCTCTGACGGTGTCACGAAGTGCAGTAAGATGATGATCATGGTAATGATGGCAGTGCAAAGCCACCAAATGATACAGAGTATCTCCCTTTCGGAGCTATTACAAAATGTATTTTGATGGAACTGTTGTGTTACAAGAGTTCTGGCTGAGTTTAGCTAAGGTAGAATCGAGTGGGTTAGGTGATTTGAGAATAAGATTACAGAACCTACTACACATGTACAATGATGCTGTGGCTAAAATACAGTCCATCAGGAGAAGGGGAGCTGATGCACAAACGAGTGTTCCATCACACATGATAACACGTGTGTATGTTAGAGATGAGTTGACCAGGCTTCAGTATTCCATAAATCACTTGACTTTTCATGACCTATTTGCCAACTTCCTCGTTGGCTTAGCTCGCCCTGCAAGGCCGCCGTTTTTGTCCTGGTTGTTATGCGGAAATTGGCTAGGATCGGCTCCATTGATTACCGGCCTGAAATGGAATAGAAGAAGGATATCAGCGCCGTTGAACCGGTCACACTAAGGTAGCCAATGAAGTGTAATGTTGACGTGTACCTAGTTGTTCGAGGCAATTGAATAATACATAGTTGCAAACTCCTTGCCCACTTTTTTGTTCCATAGACAAAAGGCAAGGGAGACAAAGAATAAAAAGTAAACCCTCCTTACTAAGAGTACCTTACCGACGGGAGTGACAGGATTGACAGGGCACAGGGGTCCTGCAACTGTTGTTACCTTAAACCTTACCTCAGAGGCTGTCCCACCCCCGCCACTATCAACCTAGGTGCCTATCCTTCTATTTTAGTACGATAACCTTCAGGTCACTCCCCTCTAGCCCCTCAACAAGCGCTCCCGTGGGCTGTTCGGCCATTGAGACTTGCGCTCCGACGCCCGACTTTCCTTGCTGATCACTCAGTCTCGGCCTTTTTTTCAAGTACACAGGTCCCTCCAACTGAAGGATATCTTTCAGCTTCCTCGCTTTTTTTCTTGCTCCTACTAGCTGAAGATTTCTCTCTCTTCTTAAAGCTTGAAACACTTGCTTCGTGTTTTCTTCCTCCCTTGATTCCTTCGCTCGTCGAACACTTAAAAGCCATAAACCAAACAATTCCATCTCACCCCTCGCGCGCGTCGCACTCGAGCCACTTCCCGACCCTTCGCAAACAACGGATGCGCCCCCGATAATGAAGACTAGTGGCTTGTTTCTCCCTCGTTGAACCTGACGAGTCCCTCTCTTACTTTCGATCGATATATTCGTCTCTTCCTTGCTACTCAAACACCATGAAGGAGTTTCCTAGAAAGTTTCTCAGCAAGCGCGAAAAGAATGGCCGGCGATCTAAGTCGGCTACACCAGCGCCAATTGTCCCAACGGTTCCTGACAGCACTAGCAACAAAAACAAGGTACGTTATTGCCTGGGTCGGAATTCTTTGATGAGCGATCTATGGAACTGCATCCAGAAACGAGCTTGTTATAGTCCAAGATGAAGTATTCTGACAAGCAGCTATCCAGCCTCGACCACTCTCCGCTGGGGCTTTCATGGCCTTGTTCAAAAACGACAGCGCAAAACAAGGAGCAAAAGCAGAAGCAGAGAAAGAGAAGGATACCGCACAAGTACGATTCGAATCACGGCATGAAGGATCGTTTCATTAACTTTGCCTTTTATTAGATCGAGGACATTTTACGCCGACTGGACGAGCTCAACATAACCAATGTCACCGCCGATCATGTTACCGACATCATGGCAACCAAGTTTGCAGACCACGACCCCAATAAGACAGTCGAGTTCATCGATATGGAGCAAAAGGCTGCAGCGGGTATCATTACCCCATATGATCCCAGCGTGGATATGGTGGGCGCCGAAAACCGTGGCAATGTGACTTGCTATCTTGATGCACTTCTCTTCTCAATGTTTGCCAAAATCGATGCTTTCGAGTGTATGCTCAAGAATGATTTCCCGGAAGAAGACAATCGCAACAAACTTGTCAATCTTTTGCGGATGTGGGTAAACATGTTGAGGACGGGAAAATTAGTGCATACGGATATGGTGAGTGGCATAGGTGCAATCTCAGTGATGCTCAAACTAACATTTGAACAGACCAAGTTGATACAAGACGCTCTGGCTGACTGTGGATGGTCGGATGCACGGATGCTTGAGCAGCAAGACACCTCGGAGGCTTTTGCTTTCATAACAGAAACTTTACAGCTACCTCTACTTTCATTGCAAGTCGATCTCTTCCACCAAGGCAAGAAGGACAAGGACGACCACAAAGTTGTTTACGAGCGTCTCCTCAATCTGGCTGTACCTCCAGATCCTGAGGAGAAGGGTCTGAAATTAGAAGACTGCCTCGAAGAATACTTCAACGCCCAGGTAGACGTTAAGCGTGATAGCGAAGACGGGAAGAAGCTCGGGGTAGAAGAGAAGAGTCGAAGTGAGACACCAACACTCAAGCATAGGGATACAATTCGCATCATCACTGAAGAACGCGGCGAAGCATCAACACCAACATCCCCTTTGGTAAATACACCGTTGGAGATAACACCAACTTCGGAAAAGGGTATTCCTCTTTTGCTGGCAGATTCCAATGTCAAGGACGGAAATGCCCCTGATGATGAAGAAGAGGGAGAGGTTACGACTGTGGAAATAGTGAAGAACAAGCCAAGCATGCGAACGAGGTCAACCAGCGTTATCCAGCGCATAGTGTTGGATGAAGACGGTCGCCCCTCTACCCCGGACAATGTCACAATGCTTCAAAAGGCTATGAGGAAAGGCTCGACAGTTGTGAAGGCAGTTACTATTCCTGCCTGGCAGTTTTTCCGTCTGATTCGTAAGTTTGCGCCACCTCATTGAGCCCAATATGAATATTAACATTTAGTTCAGCTTGGCATGCGCTTTCAAGCAGCGAGCCCAGAAATAATACGGAGGTCGCATTGAACTTTGAGCAAAGGCCTGTTGTTGGCATCTGTCTCAAGCGTTACGCTATGACTGAGTCCGGCCAGCCGAAACGGCACAATACCTTTATCGACATTCCCGATAGTCTGAGACTACCCCATTTCATGCTAGCCGATGAACCCAAGGCCGAGGAAGATATGAACGTTCTTAACACGGACTATAAGCTCGTCCTACAGTCCGTCATCTGCCACCGGGGCGACTCACTACAAAGTGGCCATTACGTTTCGTTCGCCCGAGTGGCTCCTAAGTTATTGAAAGACAATAGACGGCATAACTTCGACCCACCACCGGATTACGAGGAAGCACAATGGGTTAAATTCGATGATCTCCAGATCGAAAACCGAGTCAGTTATGTGGAAGATATCAGGTCAGCATTGAAGGAAGAAATGCCTTATCTTCTATTCTATCAGATTATGCCGATGGTCGAAGTCTCGCCTCCATCTGTGGATGAGACAGAGACAGAACCGCCTTCATACAACGATTCGAAAATCAGCATTGAATTGCCTCCTACTCCTTCACGAAGCAACCTATTGGGTAGTCTGGAGGGAGGCTATTTTGATAGTACACCGACCTTGGAAAACTCACAACTTTTGTCTAGTAAACCACCAAGTATTCGCCTCTCTATGGAGGGGGAAAGGCCACGAAGAAGCGAAGATATCGATCGCAACCCAGGATCTCTAGCCGGGGACTCGCGACGTCCCAGCGCTGTTTGGACCGATTCGACCATACATACCCCCAACTCCCATTCTCCAGCTGTCACGCCTAACGAAGAATCGACAGCATCTAGGTTGTCACGCGCAGCATCTAGATTCACGTTGGTTAACAGAAGTCGGCCCAGTAGCCAGAATGGAGAAAATCGCATTAGTTTCTCGATGAGTAGATTGGGCGGTCTCATGCGGCCTAGCAAAGAGCCTTTGGCGGAGCCCAAAGATGAACCCAATGGCATTGGCATGTCTTCTGCCAATTCCACGGGTGTCTTGACGGCAGAGATATCTAAAGAGTCGAAGGAATCAAAGGATGCCGTGGATGGGACAGAGCAACTCGCCGAACCAGAGCCCGAACAGCATCATCATCGTCACCATGGTCATAAACATGGACATAAGAGGGTCAAGTCCAAAGACAAAGCAAAGAATAAGAGCGGCGACCAACCTGAACGAGAATGCACAGTGATGTAACAGTCATCCTGTTACGTCATCCCGATAACCACGCTACGAGAGAGAGAATGCAATTAGATTATACTTCACATACGACCGTTTTGATGTTTGGACATGCATAGCTATAGGAGTCTCGATTTAAAGGAGGAACTGGCACGGGATTAAACAGATGAATAGGGATGGGGTAACGCAGCGACTTTGTTGTTAGTATGACGTTGGACAGCAGGTTACGCAGAGATGGTCTTGTGATGTTGGTGCCCTATGAGGACCTCATTTTTTTTTACGTATTGGTCTTTCGAAAGAAAAAAGTGAACAGAAGTTTGGTAATTAGCAAGGCGTTTTTGGGCGGTTGTGACAATTTGTTGTCGCAAGGCTAACTTTGAAGCTTGGGGGGTACTTGGAACATGATACACGCAAGTATGAGATAATGAGACACAAGAATCGGAGATGATACTGCGCGCTAGAGGCAAGAAAAGTCTTCATTATTTAATTTTAGAGCCTCAAAGTGCTTTCGGGTGACAAAATATCCCGTGATAACGTCTACCATTTGTGCTGAAAGACATTGTCCGAAAAGAAGTCAAACAAATCCATCACCATTTCTCGCATACACCCCATGAGAAGGCGAAAGACGTAGCTTCAAGTTTGTCTATTTCCTTGTACACATATACATAAGCAGGGAGGCCATCTCTTCGTAGCTTGCCCTGATATTCACCAGCTCATCCAGACCCATCAACACGTCGAACTAAAACAACCGCAGCCGCCATGAGCGCCGAGATGAAGAGTTCGTTCAAAACTATTTAAAAACAAGAACAGTGCGATGACCGACTTTTCGTCCCTCCGTAATGTGCGTTACAGGAAATTCATACACATGACCAGGACGATGCAAGTCCACGACAATAATATACACAGATACCCAACTTCCAAGCACATAGGGGGTTGGACCGGGACCTAATGCTGGCCAGGCCACATAAGCACGAGGTCTCCCTCGGGCTCGGAAGTCATGGTATCACCAGAGACGAAAAGGACGACTAATAAGATATCGAGTGTGGTGAGAAGGGTTTGGGGTGAGGTCGAAACTTCGTCCTGGCCTGCTCACAGTTGAGCGATCATTAAGATATATCACTCATTTGAGCGGGGAGTGCCGCGTCGTCGCGGATTTTCGAGGAGTTTAAGCTCGGGGCTTAAAAGGGAATGTTAGGGGGAGGCTGGGAGCCAAGAGACTCCTGTTGTTCTTGGAGCTCCTCAGGGGCTGCCTCAATTGAGACACCCAACCCAATCTTAGCTTGATGCTGGAGTAGTTGTCAATACATCGTCGAAGGGATGGGGATGAGGGCACAAACCGTGAAGTGATCAATATCAGCAGCAAATGTCATCATAACGGGCGGTGCAACACGCTTTTCCAGAACGCAGCTAAGCTTGCCCTTGGAGTCCACCTGAGCTCGGAAAGTAGACATGCGGAAATCGTACTTGGCACCAATAGTGGTGACGCCCTCCTTCTGAAGGCCACCGCCCATGAGGCCACCGGCAGAGGGAACGAGACCGAGGCTCAAATCAACACCGGCCTGAACCTTGTCCGAGAGTCGTCGCCAGTAAGAGGTGTTAAGGGTACCCATAGCAGCTTGGAGCTGAGCGGTAGCGATCCAGTCTGCGGACTTGTACCGGGCAGCATAAGAGACAGCGCACTCGGGGCCTTGGGTGAGGGCAGGTCGCTGCCAGAGAGTTTCAAGGCCCAGAGCAAGTTTAGGAGTAACAGACTGGAGGTAGCTTCCGATATAGATGCCAGTCACGCCACCCTCAAGGTAAGAAGGGTTCAGCATCTTAAGGGATGCGCTGAAATCGTTGCCAGTATACTCGTGCTCGAACTGCGCCATATCCTGACCACCGGGAGAAATGGAGATCTGAGACTTGGAAACAAACTTGTCGGACCATCTCCAGTTGAATCGACCGGAGAGAGAACCCTCGTTATCTAGATTACCTTGGCAGAAGACCTGTCGATGAATCAGCAACCTACTATGTGAAAATATCATGGCTCATGGTAGCTACCTTGCCTGTTCCGTACATCGCAGCAAATGTGTAGGGGTTAATGCGCTCTCCCATGGCGAATTGGTGGGAAACCTGGAAGAGAGGGGCCATGCTAAAGATCTTTGTGAGATCGGCACGCATTCCGGTGAACATGTAATTGTTGAGGAAGACATCGCGTTGAACCTCCTTGGCAAGACTCTCGATAGTTCCTGGGTTGGAGAGGCCTAATTTGGCCCTTCGCTCATTAAATGAGTTGAGGGCATCTCCTAAAACGCTAGCGATGGGATTGGAAAGCAGGGCCGTCTTAACGGGATCCAATGCGGCTGCGGAGGCCATTGTGACTGAGGTGCGCCGAAGCGAGGACAGGAAGAGGTCGGAAGAGGTGCGAACAAAGAGATAGTGGACAGCGACGCTGGACAATCAACCAGCCGGAACGAAATTCGGTGATACGAAATTAGTGAAATAGAAGGAGTTATGAAAATACCCTCGAAAGCGATTGAATGCCGAGGCCTCTGAACGCCAGGATCGTGATGACGAGCGCAGTTGGATGGAGATGGAGAATAATTTTCATCTGGCTTGGACAGCTCTTGGGTGGGGAGCACGAGCCACCTATGATGCCGGGTCGGCTGTGGCGCTCTGTGACTGTCCATCCCGAGATATTGTGGCTAGTGCAGCCCAACACCCGAGGGTACCCTACAGCTGGAGGAAAATGGAAGGTGCAGAAGCATCCCTCCCAGCTGCTCACTGTAAATCGGCCTCGGGGTGTCAAAAAACTTGGCCGTTCCTCACATGAAAACTGAGCAGCACCGGTCAAGTTTTCTTACACGGTCAAGTTTTCTTACACCCTCTAGACCGGGTACCTAGACTGCGCCAGAAGCGGCTGTGTTCTGGTAGTGCAAGGTACTGTATACCTCCTGACGGTTTTATATCTCAGGGATTTAGGGTTCACCTGCACTAACTTTCAACGCATATCTGAGATATGACGTCCCTCCTCGTGGGTACAGATACTTGGAAGAGTACCTGCACCTGATCTCCAACTCCCCTCCTGTGGCATAACTATTATTCAACACCAACCGATTACTACTCTCTGCTCCTCGTTCCCATATTCACTTAGGTTATCTCTCTCGTGTTCACTTCAACCGCGAAATTTCCTTTTGATCAACCCAAGGCTCCATCGTAGTAGCATTAGACGACCGGCCTGTTCGCTTTTAAATATTGACCCCGCCGGCAAAGACCGGCTTCTGCCATTAATTGTTTCTTATGGCTCACCCTTGTTGAAGATCCATCACACTCAACGATCGAGGCTGTTGAGGGCTTCGCCAAAAACAAGGCGCGGCGGTTCTTCTTTTCTCGCTCTACCGCCAGTAGGACTGTGTTTATCTGACCCAACGAAAGCCTGAACTGTCTCTATACTCCCAAGTTACCGCCAACCGTCCGTTTTGGCTGAGCCTCAGAGTCTCTGGTCTCTCGAATACGGCCTTCCTCACAAAAATCTTGCCATACCAGCCTCTTGTATAGGCATCACCGACGAGAGACAAGATGGATACTCTTCTGTATGTTGCTATCCTTTCTCTCCTCTTCCCTTCACTCGTCCCTCCTTGTGTCTAGATAATTCTTATCTTTCAACTTTAAGTCGGTACCATCTTCATTCCTAGAATCACGGAATCCTGTGATTTGGAGTGTCGCTTTATGTGGATCCCCGTCTTCATTCGATCCTTTGCCAAAGACAGATATCTTTTGCTTTATTCGTCATAGCGATGAAGCTGATGTTGACAGAACCGCCGAGATTGCGGCCAATGCCCCTCGGTACCGTCGCAAGAGCTCTACATTTATTGATGCCATTCATGACATTCCTCATGGTCAAGACTTGGCCCCGGCTCAGCTCTACAGTACCATGTCTGGCCGATTGTTTCACTCTGGCCGCATTGCAATTGTCATGGTTGGACCACCTGCACGTGGGAAAACGTAGGTTTCATGATTCTGTGACTGGTCTAAGTTAACAACTTCCAGACATATATGTGTTTCCATGGCACGTTATTTAGGGTGGCTTGGTGTGAAGTCTCGTATCTTTCACCTCGGCGACTACCGTCGAGCAACTGTTGGCCCCGATGGATCTATTCCTGATGATTATTTCTTCCCGAACGCATCGCCTGCATCTGTCATCCTGCGCCAGAAAATCCTGAAGAAATGCCGTGAAGACATATACTCCTGGCTGAATCACGACAACGGCCAAGTCGCCATTTACGATGCAGTGAACCCTACTGCTAACGGACGGCGTTCGCTGGCCAAGGAATTTGCGAAGCACGATGTTCAAGTAAGTCACCACCCATCTTGTCGGGTCTCAGCAATCGCTGACGCAGCAGACTCTCTTCATCGAGTCATTTGTCGATGATGAACGCATCCTTCGTGAGAATGCAAGAAATGTCAAGATCTCGTCCCCAGACGTGAGTACCATCTCCCTGAACCAACTATGACTGATGCTGAATGTTGACTGCAGTTCGCTGGTATGGAACCTGATGAAGCCGCTAAGCTATACCTTCAGAGAATTGAGATGAAGATTCCCGTATTCGAAACCATGAATGAGAAGGAGTTGAACTATATCAAGATGATCAACGCCGGGGAAAAGTTCTTCTACAACAACGTCAGCTTCAATTATCTTGCTCACCGAATCGTCTTTTACCTCACCAACCTGCATATCAAATCACGGAAAACCTTCTTCGCCCGGGCTGGTACCACGGCAGAAGAAGACTCGTACAAGGCCGATGCCCCTCTGTCCCAAGAGGGGAGAGACTATGCCCAGAAAATGTCCGAGGCTCTTTTGAAGCATCGAGAGCAGGAACGCCTGACAAACATCGAGGAAGGAGGTCCAGATGTGCCTCTACCACCACTCACCGTTTGGACATCGACTCGTATGCGTACGGTGCAAACTTCTGACGTCCTGAAGGAGAAAGGCTACAAGGTCCGTCAGCGAACACAACTCAGTCAAATCAACCCAGGCGTGTGCGAGAAGATGTCAGAGCGTATGATTCGCCAGATCTACCCCGATGAGGTCGAAAAGCACGAATTAGACCCTTACCACCACCGGTATCCGCGTGCAGAGGTATGCTTCAACTACGGGTTGGTGAAGTCGGTTATCTTCTCAATGCTAATTATCAATAGTCATACCACGATCTGGCTGTTCGCCTGGAGCCCATCATTCTCGAACTCGAGCGAGAACAGCACGACCTTCTCATTATTGCCCACGAATCTGTGCTTCGAGTTCTCTACGCTTATTTAATGCACTGCTCTACCACTGACATCCCAGTCATCAATTTTCCACGCGACGAGATCATCGAGATCATCCCAGCAGCATATCAGAATGAGGCCAAGCGTATACATATTCCTGGCCTGGATCCCCAGATCGTACCTGGCTCACCTCAAGATATCAAAATTCCTGTTCCTAGCAGCGGCGTTGTGAGCGCACAACTGTCCCCTATCCCGAGTGGCATTGGGACTCCTGCTGAGCACGTCGAACGACCTCCCGAGAAGGTTATCAACAATGCCAAGGATATGGTTGCTGACAAAGTCAACGATGAAGACTAGTCTTGTAAATCTTGCCGCCTGGACGAGTTCACATGTTTGGTTAAGATGTACCGGCTGCTTCCCTTGCCTGTTGTCTTCTTAGCAAGTAACATTACCACGCTACCATCAGTGTGGCGCCTCGGGGGTTAAAATATTGATCATGATGTGTTTCATGAGTAGGCACTTGGTTTTGATAAGTTATGTTTATGAAAGGCATGTTTGCTTGCTTCGTTCAACATGTATCTCGGTTTACCAGCTCAAGTCGATGAAAGAGGCCCTCATTTCATAATTCTTTCATTTCTCGGCTCAAAGTGAGGCTAAGAAAGCTATGTAACATTGATCCGCACGATGAATTCTTTGCTTCATCGCGGTTATGGGTTGTTGCTGTAGAATACTATGTAGCTAGCTATACGTAACGTGATACGAGCTCATCATAAGAGACGGATATGTATATCCTAGCATATAGGGTAGCCTCAATTTCACCAATGTGACATGACAAGCCTCGGGACTTTATTTGTCAGATAGGACATGCTCTCGTCGGAATTTTGCCTCACTACCTAAGCACATCGACAGGATGCCAGCCTGTACCAGCCAAAGTCTGTCCTGATACCCGCACAGCCATGGGTTTGGGGCCAAATGAACCAAGTTAAGAAAAAGTTCTGAATCTATTGCTTGCAACGGTTACATTGTGTTAATACCTCAGGCAGTCCTGAATAGCTAAAAGCTAATAGAGGTCTTCGTGCGCCAGCTGAACATGACAGAAACTCTGCGTCAACGTAGGCGTGGTTCGATATACCAGGCTTGATACTTCATCCAAACATGTTGCGTTGGCAGGACTCACCTCACAGCAGTCTAGGTTAGGGCACATGCTCATGCTATGTTACATACATGCACATTCAAGTCAAATAAGGATAAAACCTCAAGGATTACGGTCGCGCAAATACAACGCTGTGGCCTCCCGATGCCTTGTACCTGGAGAATGGCCAGGGCTTGGATCAAGAAGATGCACGTCGCTGGATGGGGAAGAGTGTGCACAGGGGTTAGGGGGGCCGTGAGCTGTTACCGTAGGACTGATGAGATGAGTGTGCCCTTTGGCTGGCTGAGTTTTATTGCTTGGGGGTACATATGCTGACGGACGGCCATGTGATGAGCATTGCTTCATGACTGACAATCCATCAATAGAGCATGTATTACAGCAGCGGATATGCACATTCATCTCCAACCAGAGTCATCATATCCACATCATTCGTCTAATATAGAAGAAAGAAGCCCTGGCAAATATAGGAAGTAAGAGAGATTACTCCGTTACATTTGTCAGATCATGGTACTCCGTACAAGAAAAACTTTGGAACCGGGGAGCCTGGGTAAAGCCCCATGTTGCAGTCATATATGACAAGCAGCATCACTACCTGCATACGAACATATACTAGGACCATATTGCACACAATATCAACCCTGCATTGCCGAACAAGGGAAGCCTCTCGAAGTGAAATAAAATAACGCCTGCAACTCCAGCCATGCTCTCCACCTTGCCGTGGTGGCGATATAACAGTAACGCCTGTATGTGAGTGAGACCGGTGATAAACATCCAATAGGGTTACGAGAGAGTTCATACATGGCGAAATATATCTGAGACTGAGTATTAGGGCTGCTCTGTAGGCAGTACTTTGACACCAGAAACCATTGGCTTGCGTAGGAGAAGGATATGTCAGCACGACAAGGACTCAACAATGCTTTGAACGGGGCAGCATAAAATCATTCCTCCAGGAGGTCTGGAGCAGATCTTGGTCTCTTCAGATACTGTCATAGACTAACAGAGTCCCTAACGGGTCTGCACAGCATGCCATCCACTCGTACGTTGATATGCTCACTGGCTCGACCATGGGGTAGCTCTCCGCTCATCAGTTCAAGCTTCCAAAGCGTTTCCCTTCCTACAAGGGGAAAGCCAGCTTGACGATATCCTCCGATGAAAGTCAGATTACAGTCCTCGATTTGTTATTGTGGTGACCATGGAACACAGTCTCATCATGCTGTTCATATACCCAAGCCTCAAGGCCAGCCCTGAGGAATAGAATTATAGTCTCGAGGTTTGTTTTCAAGCTTTGATAACTCCTCGGCTTCTAGACAGTATGTCTTGTCCCATGCCGAGGATGCTTTGTGTGAAACAATGATACCATATTGGCCATATGTCTACTGCCATACATTGGCAAGAAGGCCGATGAGAACCAGAAATACATCGAGGATACAACCAACACCAAGCGGCTTTTTTTTGGACAACAATGTAGACTGGACATGTAATGGTGCTATAGTTTCGAAGCGCCGGTGCAACACGTACCACACAGACGAGACGGCGACTGCCAGTAAGGCGGAACAGCAGTTCAGGTGAATGAAATAAGCAATTACCATCTCACTTGCAAGGCTTACATGGGGGTAGGGTGTCACGGATCTCTACTGGGCTTGTGCCATGAATCGCCAAAGCCGCCGGTGAACCCTTGCTGAGTTATGCGAGGGGGCGTTGGGGGAATTTGGTATAACAACTGGCTTGAATGACTGAACACGTATTATACTGAAATATATTGACTAATACTAATAAGCTCGTGAACCACGCTGCTAATACCGGATCATTATCGACGAGAGTCTGCTCTAAAAAAAAAAAAAGGGGGGGGGGGGTTCCGATTTAAGTTATTAAGTTTTAGAAACTCGACAATGCCAGTCCCTTTGACAAGTCAAGCAAAACATAACAGTGAGGCTGAAAACGGGGCTGATATATCAACGCCCCATACAAGCCGTGTACATACAAACGTTCGATATCATCCTGCATGGCTCCCGAACATCCAACGACGATGCCCAGATTTGAGTGCGTTGTATGCTGTTAGAAAAATTAACATATGTAAAGATAGCCTCTCGCTGCCGTTGTCTCGAATACCTATAATTTTACCCTCAATCTTCATGTAAAATTGGGACACTACTGGTCATAGTTAGCTGAATACTGACCTCAGTTCTAGCTGATAATCTACCAGCAATGGCTTGGTTTCTATTTTGAACTTTGTACTTTGTCGTCACGGTCCGTAGCCGTCTCATCGTTGATTTTGCCAATCGGCCTCGATCTATTCCGTACGACGTTCAAAATTGACGGAACCATCCTAGTCGTCTTAAATCTTTAGCTCCACTCGTCCACATGTCAGGTGACATAGAATTGGAGATATCACGACTTCGAGACCCAATATTTGGAACCAAAAAGGCACCTCCAAAGTCATGCTGACATGTTTAGTGGCGTTGTCATTCTCTTTGGGCTGTGAAACCGTATATATATGAAGACATTGGAGATTAAACCCCCCTCATTTCTTGTCATTGATTCATTTCCCGGCGTCACCGCGGTCAGCTCAATTTGGTGATACGCTTTATTCCCCTATGATGTTATATGGAGAGTCCTTACTTGACAAGGTGAATCGTGGCGGGCCTTTAAAAATATTTGCCGAGTTCCAGTATATCAATTGAGCCGCAAGCGTGATTATTGACCTCCATTTGGCAGCTCGGAGAAGCAGCTATACTAAGTAACGATGCTTCATTGGTTTCAGACTCCAATGGTTGGTTCCAGGTCGTCAAAACAGCTTGTGAGGACCTCAACTTTGCTCTGATAACTTTGATGATTGGTCATAATGATCAGGGACCCCTTTCTTTCCCTTCATGTTGATCAGATGCACCTTGCACTTTTCACAAACCTAAACTTGGCCATGGCCATTAGCGTTGTATATGAGGGGTCTCATGACCGTCTGCATTCCGCAGTCCTCCACCCACCTAGCATGATTGCCCACCAGGAGCCTCTGAGTGGTCCAGAGCCGCCATCAGTTCTGTAGTCAGCAAGCTCTAAGTGGAGACGTCCCCAGGGGCTTTGATGGACGACTAGGGCGTTGTTAGTGTTCGAGTCCTTGGGAGGCTATTTGATGAGCGTCATCAAGATCACGGTCTCGTGGTGAGGTGCTAGCCATCCATGTGCCGTGGCCGCATCGGCTTTTGGCGTGTTCTCGCCTGTCATTCCAAAACGGTATATCCACCCGTCCGTCCGTCTGTGTAAGATCTATCTTCCGTTTCGACACCGAATGGCTTGGTTGTTGTATTTAAACTGAACCCACGGGCATAAAGCACTTCGGCACTGTATCCGTACGGTTAGTCTTTGCAGAATGACGTCCTCAGCATGACGTCTGGTCCATTGATTGGCCTGAGGCAGATCACCGTTGGCGTTGACACTTAGTAGCCCTGTATCCACATTGACCACCATTTAATCAAGCCTCGACACCACCAATCGCCGCCCAGCCATCCTACCATCCAACCACTGGCGCTGACTACTTCATAGCTCATGAGGGACGGGAATTGTCTGTTGCGGTTGTACTGGGATGAACAGATCCGAAGGCAAGCTGATATCCATGCTGTGTGTCCATTTGAGGGTATGCCCCCCAAACTATCCAAGTCAGACCTCAGCTCCTTCGAAAAGCCAATATCCAGCAGGATTAGGGTGGCTCCTGTGGACGAACCGTTAGGGCACAACAACAGCAACCTTTAACCACTGCTTTATCGAGGTTCCAAAGTTTCAGACGTCAGGGATCCACCCAGCCTCACCGTGCCACGGCCCCGCAGGTGCATGTGCTCAGTGTAAGAAAGAGTCCATCGTCATCTCGACTTTCTACCTCAGGTGGGAACCAACCATGAAGGAAACCCGGTGGATTCGGGCCAATACCAGGGGAGTTACAGGGGTCGTTAGCTGTCTCTCTACTCTGTCTCTCTACTCTGTCTCTCTGCTCTGTTCGACAACCCCCTTGTCGCTAACGTTGCTTTTTGATCGATAGATTGAACACTGGTAACATTGGGGCATCTAAAGATCTAGCAACGATAATCCCTGGATAATTGTTGCCAGGTACGGAATATGAGAATGTAGTTGTACTTGCGCTGTTGGCTCAACAAACAGATATGCTTTGGCAAGCAGATACCTCAACACGCTTGCCAGACTGTTTTGTTAGCTTCGTCGTGCCTGGATAAAAGACGTCGAGTCAAGGAGGTTTGAGTTGAGGCAGGACGGAAGAGGCAATTTGCTGTACGTAGAGTGAGGTGACATGACATGACATCTGCTGGTTGTTGGCGAAGTGAACTTCAGTTGGGCCAGACCACTTTGGAAATTGAACTAAAATGCTCGCTGGGCTATCGGTTCTTGAGGCCGGGTGTATCATATCCAAGAACATTCGCATGCCTATTGTATGTCAATCCGAGTTTGACTTCTCAATTTCACACGGGATTCCGCGAGTATTTCTAATCCTATTATTAGGTTGTAGTATATCGATCACTGCATCGTTTGTTAAAGACAGCACCCCATGTATCTTCAAGACCAGCTAATGATCAGTGCTTTATTTACATTGCCGAGCCCACCAGGGGTCCTACTAACTAACCTGCCTAAGTACCTATCCGTAGATATGTCTGTTACCTGTATCCGTTTATTATCGTTGAATTCCTGGCCGCTGTCGCTCCCTTATATGATGCAAATAGCTAGGGTAAGAATCAACATACCTCAATTCAGATTGCAACGATTTTTCTTCTTCAATTTCTTGAGGTATACTGGGTCTTATATGATGGCTACCAATAGAATATTATGGTTCGTGATATTCTCAAAAATGACTTCAGCTTGTCCTGTCCTTCGTGAGGAATGCACATATACCTTTGGCACGAAAGAAAAAAAAAGGTGCATTTTGTTTAGTACAGGTTAAGGTATATTGCAGATATATAGAGTATTGGCTGCATCTGGTTGTCAGAAGAGAAAGGAGTGAAAATTATATAATAAAAATACAGCGACATTTACTGAATATCTTGGCCCCAACGTGAAGCTGCTCTGCTTGTGCACCTTAGGTACCTACTATTCAAGCATACATCAGCGCCATTGAATCCCTGTCTGATTGGTACAGACTACTGCGTAGGTACCTTACCCTGTGGCACCTCATCGACCTTACTTACCTACTATACCTAACTCTACTGTCTCTCAGTGAGCTAGAGCCAGGTTTATTGATGCAAGACAGGGGAGACTCTCGCCTGCCGGACTTTAGCGCCTGGGTACCTGGCCTTCCTCCCAATTATGCCTCCAGACCAGTCTCAAGATGGGCACATGAGCAAGCCCAACACTGCGGGTCTTCCTTAAATGGGCGTCAAGTTGCTCACAAGACATTCATGTTTTTCTTGTGCCAATTGAAACCAGCTCGACGCCTAGGTGGTATTGATTCCCAAATAACATCAAATTTGTAATCCAAGATGGCTACTAAGGTATCTTAATTCAGCACAATTGTACTTGCCCAATCCTTTGTGCTGCTGGAACCATTCGCTGGAGACTACTTCCCCCAAAAGTCAATACTATAGCTTCCCATGTTGAAAGCTCACCAGGCCTACCTTACTCAATTAATTAACCTGCAGTTACGGATACCAACTGGTGATGCTCCATATCCCCGCCATTTCGCTCTCAACCTAAGGTACCTACATGCAATCCCACATAACATCCGTATTCCTCACGACTCAAGGCCCCATGTCCTGAATAGCTTGCATCTTTCGCTTCTCGTGTCTGGAAACTGCAGTGTATCAAGAGACACCCATGTCTGTCTGGCAATGAGACGAATGGCAGAACCTATATTGCTGTCGCTCTCTGCTCCAGCTTTGTTGGTTGACCCCTCACACACCAACTGTGTTCCCCCTCTTTCCCAAACCACTTCATTACACGTCTTGCTCAACACAAACAACCATCTTAGGCTAACGATAGACCTTAATCTTTAACTCTAGAGGTTCTTGTTGACCTTTGCCTCTACCCTTGCCCATGCCCATGCCGTCACTCCGTATCGATTAAGCAGAAAACGCCCCGCAAGTCCCAGCGAATTACTCTTTCAAGCATCACCTCGAGCTGCAACAGTACAGGTGCCTAAGTCGAAGAGTACCATCCGAGACACTGATTTTTGGGTGTCATCTTAGGTTCCTACCCGTCGTTCGCCTAGGTTGGATCCACCCAAGCTCTCCCAGTCAGGTTCCGCAACATTAGACAAGGTCCTCGCGCCCAAGCCCCATTCAGAACAGCTCCTCAGCCCAGCAGAGAGCTCAGCACCATCGCAGCAAAGCTCAGTCCAGCCCAGCTCAGCTCATTTCACTGGACGTCAAGCATTCCTCCTCTGCCATCATATTCCATTATTCTCAATTATCACCCTTGGCATGCTTTGGGGGCTTTCAGACTTCATACTGGCTTGACAATTTCCGTTCTGGGCCACATCGCAAGCCGCATCCGCGTTACGTCTGTCCGCTCGAGCCGCTTCTTAACTTAACTCTTCGCTCCCGTCGCTGCCTTCTGTTGCTGCAGTGTGCACTCATCCGTTCGTCGACGCTTTCTGCAAACCTTCGTCAAACTCGAAAATCCAGAAACAAGAGCCTCATCGGGTCTACACTGCCCGATACCATCGTTCGCCGCATTTCAAGTTGACTTGCTTCTTGCCTGGCCCTGCCACAGTACCTAGCCGCTGCACCACCACATACGCCGCCAAAAGCACAGTACTGCACCGCACCCGATTGCACTCACATGAACACAAGCAACCACCCTGCCTCGTGTCAAGTCGTTCTGATTACGTCTTTCCCTTCTCCAACAAACATCAGAGGCCCTTGTCACTTTGTTCCTTATTAGTCAAAAATCTGACGCATCTCACGATCGGTCAGTGCTAGCAGCCGTAACTAGATCTCGAGGTCACCAGCTCCACGAGTCCCAACTGCGCATCATCGTCATCATTGCCCGTGTCGACTGCATTACGGACTACAGTAAGTACATATCTTTCACGTGAACTACATCACTGGCCCTTCTATTCCTCATGCACCCATTCACTTTCCTTTTGCTGTCTCATACTCCCTCAACATTTGGTTTGCAACAGCTTTTCGTCGTATTATCCTTGACCTCTGGCTGCATTCTGTCAACGGGCTGTCACGAGTGTGTTCCATCTAGCCAACACCCCGCCCCGACCCGCCTTGCGCCAGCCTCCATGCCCGCACTCCCCTAGCACCAAGTACACGCCTGGCTGTCCATCACTTTGTGCTCAGCGCTTTTTCAAGGTCGCCAAAGCAAAGTGCTTGACTTTCAAACTTGCCAGCGTGAATTGCGGGCTTCATTCAATCAAGGTCAATGTGACTGCAGAAGCTACTTCACCACTTGACCCTGGCATAAGCCTCAGCAGCCAGTGCAGAAACAGGTGACAACAGAGAAGAGAAAAAAAATTCAATCCAAAACCTACCCAAACAAATCCATGCCACTGAATGCATGCGTAGGTAGCATAGCGCATCCTGTCGCACGCATGCACGCATATTCCTCATCTCAACCTCTTCGCTCTTCTTCCCACTCTGCGTTGCTTCAAAACTTATCAATTTGGGCTTGTACCCACGCGCTCAGTCAGCGAAAAGTTGTCTTTGGTATTGGAAAAGAGAGACCTGACCCAACACGGCCTGTCCGTCCCTCACCTGCGTCGCCACCTAAGGCTCTACCTCTCCATTAGTACTCGATCTATGTTTAGGCCCTGTCCCCCGGCGTCCTTTTTCCCTCGTTACCAACAGCTTTTTATACCCCGTCTCTTGCCCACTTTCTCGCGCCCACCGTTCCCTTTCCTCCCCTCCCTTCCCCTCTGCCCCGCCCCCCCTCCAGCCTGTCCCGTGCCACCAAAAACACCACCGATTCTCCCCCTCGGTTTTCTCTTTGTTTCCCCAGATACCCTTGGCCTTGCCAATTCTTTGCGCATCGTCCCTGTCACTGTCTCCAGCTCACATACGGTCTATAGTCTATTCCGACAGCCGGCAGACGTTATACCAGCCATAAATCCACCGGCTGCCAAACTTTGAGTGCAGAATTAACCTCACGAGTCGCCCCTCTGCGCCCGTGCCGATACCCTGTTCGACCGAGACATTACTCGTCCATCGTCATCCAAGTGTCCTGTACTCGTCTCGCGCAAATACAGACCTTTGCTAAGAAATCATCATCGGCCAAGCCACTGCTTGCGATTCAGCTTCTTTCAATCAAGTCACCCACATTGGCCCGCTCTTTTTGCCCATCACGGCTCCCACTACGCAAAGCATTCCTCTTGCATTGAACCGCCCCGGCGACTTTGCCCACTTTGCTTGCATTTTTGCTTCGAATAGGACATACGCATCCAAACAATGTCGGCTCATCGGCCAAACGCTTTCAACAGCCTCCGGATGGGAGGTCAGTATACCAACCCTTGCCATTGGGCCTGAATCTTGTGCCCGGTTTGATAGATGACCGCTCAACTGACACAATTGCAGAGGTGATCCGCGAGAAGGTCCAAGATGGAGTGACTGGAGAAACTCGGGATCTGCAATACACGCAATGCAAGATTGTTGGAAATGGCTCCTTCGGTGTTGTTTTCCAGACCAAGCTGTCCCCATCTGGAGAGGATGCTGCCATCAAACGAGTCCTTCAGGACAAGCGATTCAAGGTACTAGGCACCAACCCAGCTTGTCCGGGCTATTTACTAATTGTTTCCTTTAATATAGAACCGTGAGCTCCAGATCATGCGCATTGTCCGCCACCCCAACATCGTTCAGCTGAAAGCTTTCTATTATTCTAATGGTGAACGTGTATGTGACCTTGCTCATCCAGTTACTTCGCCCAATCCGCTAATTCCCTCATAGAAAGATGAGGTTTACTTGAACCTCGTCCAAGAGTTCGTGCCCGAGACCGTCTACCGAGCCTCTCGATTTTTCAACAAGATGAAGACTACTATGCCCATCCTGGAGGTCAAGTTGTACATCTACCAGTTATTCAGAGCCTTGGCATACATTCACTCTCAGGGCATCTGTCACCGAGACATCAAACCTCAGAACCTTCTCCTGGATCCCAACAGCGGCATCCTTAAGCTTTGCGATTTCGGAAGTGCGAAAATTTTGGTCCCTAATGAGCCCAACGTTTCGTACATCTGCTCCCGGTACTACCGTGCACCTGAACTTATCTTTGGTGCGACAAATTATACCACAAAGATCGGTAAGATTGCCTTACGAATACTCATCATACTTCCTTGCTGACTGGTCTAGATGTGTGGTCTACTGGCTGTGTGATGGCTGAACTGATGCTTGGTCAACCTCTCTTCCCTGGTGAGTCGGGCATTGATCAGCTCGTCGAAATAATCAAGGTCCTGGGCACTCCTACTCGAGAACAAATTCGAACCATGAACCCCAACTACATGGAGCACAAGTTCCCCCAGATTAAACCTCATCCATTTAACAAGGTCTTCCGAAAGGCGGATGCCAATGCTATTGACCTCATCGCCCGCCTCCTTGAGTACACCCCAACCGAGCGACAGTCAGCTATCGATGCTATGGTTCACCCTTTCTTTGACGAGCTTCGGGACCCCAATACAAAGCTTCCTGATTCGCGACACGGCACTGGCCAGCTTCGTGAACTCCCTGCGCTTTTCGATTTCACACGTCATGGTATGATGAGATTCCACAGACCTCTTCATCAGCAAGATAGCTAACAATGATCTAGAACTCTCAATCGCCCCCAGCCTGAACCAAAAGCTTGTTCCAGCACACATTCGACCCGTGCTAGCATCTCAAGGCCTTGATATCGACCACTTCACACCCTTGACGGAGCAGGAGATGATGGCGAAACTCGATTGAGCCAGCCTCACGTCGAGGCGAAGGGTAGTTTGCATTTGCTTACACCCTTCTCAGGCTCTCCGCGGCTGTGGAAGAGTCCTGCCTCGTCCACTCCCAGTACCGAGCTGAGTAAAAGTGGTTGGGAGCAATGGCCCAGGCTAAGGCCGGGTCAGATGGCGGGCAGGCGCTACATGGTCCTGAAGCTAATAGCGTCGGTCTTTGATACAAGGCACGGTGTATAGGCGTCGAGGGCCAGATGAGAAGGCATGTGTGTTCTGGCGAGCGTTGGAGTCTTTCCCGGCAGGGAGGGGATTGGGCGTTGTGCGTGCCCTTTATATGAACCCGCTCTCAGTTTTGCCTTAAGGCTAGTCACGACAAGGGATAACCCCATTGATGCATATCACAGGGAATTACGTTTTTAGACCACGTTTCGATGCATGAGGATGATCGGTGCTCTTTTTTCATTGTATGCGTCTCAAGGGAGGAACCCAATTATTCGGCTATGGTTGGCTTTGCGAATGGCGATGATGACATTTGTTGAATTCTTCTTTTGGTACCGCGTTATGCCTTTGCCATGGTTGCTCTGAGGGTTACGATCTTGGGATTGGTTGGAGACGCCTGAGTGGTTGAAAAGGGTTGGTCTGGTATGGCCTGCGGTGAACATAATCCGGCACCCGATATTGTCCTCAACGCTGCAACGAATTTATCAATTGAAGCTGGCCATGGACGGCCCTGTGGCATTTTACTCTCGCTTTCCCGCAGACGTGGAGGAGTTTGGCATTATTTGGTCTAGTCGTCAATGGTCCAAGACGATATAAGAATAAGGGACTGCTTATGAATCACAAATAAAAGGCAGAAGAATGAATGACGTGACGCATTGAAGCACGTGGGGAGCTCTGGGTTTGACGCCTCTGGAAAGCATACAGCTTTTATGTATAGACTTCAATTGCGCAAGTTGATAAAATTCACGTTTTTTTTTTGGTTTCTACGTAGTACTCTTCGAAGATCATTTTGCTTGAGTGATCACCAATGTTGAGAATTAAAAGTTGAGTATCGAGTCTATTATATTATATTATATCAAGCTCGAAATCATGTAGAAGCCTATAAATTGGCCGCATGCTTTATAGCCTCGCAATACCGCCAAAAGGTCTCATATAATCCATTACTTGATGATTCTGAATAATACATTAGTAGATAGACTGCTATGTTGGGAGAAACTTAGGAACGCAAGCAGACTGAAGTCAGCGGTTGCATATTCCTGCCTCAGGTATTCACACTAAGCTCAGGTGTTAGCGTGTTAGCCTCGCGGTACTTTTCGCTTCGTACGATAATGCTCCAATCCCACGCTAGTTCATGCACCTCAGGGCAGCTACCAATATCACTCTACTTAATTCCGTCCCTAGTGGATGTCCTTCCCCCAAACTTTTAGCAGTGACGCAGCCTCGCATTCGACCTCACAAACTTTACTTATCATCACTACGAGCCACCATTGAGATTCGACAAGCGGCTACGTTTTAAAATACGAGAAGCGCATCATGGCCGACTACGATAGACGATCAGGCGGCTACCGCAAGCGAAGATATCGAGGTGTGTTGCACTGAGCTCAAATCGATGCAAGCTACGCGAAGCTGTCGCGTTCCCTTCAATTCACCTGCTAATATTCTGTTATGTAGACGATGACGACCATTACGATCGCCGAAACCAGAGAAGACGAGTTGACTCGGCACCTCTTCCTGTGCGCGTCCGACGGCAGCTTCTGAGCATCGCAGACTCTCCTTTGCGCAGGTGGGCTGAAGAAGTTCAATCCATTGCACATATGGTGGCCGAAAATCATGACGACGAAAATCTTCGCAAGACATTTCTCGACTTGGTGACGCAACTTCTGCTCGAGCAGCCTCTCAAGACGCCCTTCGTTGCCGCCGTTGTTCACATCATCAATACCCTGAAGTCTGAGTTCGTTGACGAGATCCTCGCCTGCATTGGGCAAATCACAGCAGAGAAGATCGCTCAGGGCGAGTGGCGTGATGTAAAGTTGCTGCTTAAGTTTCTGGCCTGTCTGCAGTCTTTGATGGAAGGGGATGGCCTCTTTCCCATCCTGGAGGAGCTATTCAGTCGAGCTGCGGACCTCCAAACGGCCAGTTCGGACGACGTGAGTTGAACGATGTGGCAACCTGAATCTATTTACTGACTTTTGGCAGACTATTGGTACCGAAATTGTCAAGATAATTCTCCTTACCATCCCTTACATCATGGTGTCCGCGCCTGGGCAATTTCAGCAAAAGGCCGCGGAGTTGATGGAGAAGACAGACATTATTGCTTCCGAACCTCATGCCCTCCAGGTACTTGTTGATCCTTATCACCCCGAGGGCAAAGAAGAGAGTCCTGGCACGTCTCTTAGTGTTTGTATGCTGCTCCAACAGCAGCTCCAGTCTGAAGCAGCCAAGAACTGGGAACTATCATGCTTGCCACGACCTTGGGAGATGCCACTGGAAGATATCGAGGCTCAAGACAAACTCGCGAATGCGCCTAAACACGCGCTTCCCGCTATCGCCATTCCCGCGACTGTTATTGCTGGGCCCCGACCTCTATTTCCAGAGATCTACTTTTCAGTCTACTCTCAACAGGAGATCCCTTCTGTCCCAGCTGTGACCGACATCGCTGCATCCCTTATTCGCGATGGCCTTCTTGACACGATCAACATCTTGGACTTCAACCGTAATGTGACGGCTCGCTATTTGATGGACCTGGATTGCTATTTCGCCGACGGCACATTTGTTAAGCGTGCCACTCCTTTTGATGAATTGAAGAACTTTCCCGATGGTAAAAATACATGGAAGCCAGAGGATGTTGCTGTCGATACCGTGTTCTCGCAGTTGTTCCAACTGCCCACGCCCGAGCGAAAGCTTGTGTACTACCATTCAGTCCTCACTGAGGCCTGCAAGTTGGCACCAGCCGCTATTGCCCCTAGTCTTGGTAGAGCTATAAGATATCTCTACCGGAACAGCCCTCAAATGGACCTGGAGCTGAGCTATCGGTTCATGGATTGGTTTTCCCACCATCTCAGTAACTTTGGCTTCACCTGGAAGTGGGCCGAATGGATCGATGATGCGCAACTGCCAAATGCCCACCCCAGCAAGTGGTTCTTGAAGGGTGCCCTGGATAAGGAGGTGAGACTGAGTTTTGCCCAGAGAATTCAGAAGACCCTCCCTGAACCCTACCTACCCTTGGTAGGCCCCGAGAAAGAGAAAGATGTTCCCGACTTCAAGTTTCAGAATTCTGGTATGTATCAAGTTCTATTGCCCAGCGCAGCTTACTGACATATGCTTCAGAAACACCGTTCTCCAAGGAGGGCCAGGAAATCGCCAGTCTCCTGAGACGGAAAGCACCAGATGAGGAGTTTCAGCCTCTTTTCGAGAGCATTCAAACCCAAGCCTCGGAGCAATCGTTGGACCCTATAGTTGCCAGCACAGATGTCTTTATGACCGCCGTTTGCTGGGTTGGTTCCAAGTCGTTAAGCCACGTCCTTGCCTGTATCGAGCGGACCAAGGGTCGATTACTTGAAGCTGGTAATTCCTCCGATGCGGCGCGCGCCCAAATTATCTCTGCCGTCATGAGTTACTGGCACGCACACCCTGGTGTTGCTCTCTCAATCATCGAGAAACTTGTCAACTACTCCATCTTGACCCCCTTTACCGTGGTAGACTGGGCTCTTGTGGCTAGCACGCCAGCCAACGGCACTGATGGCGGTGATAGTCTCACCGAACCTCACATTTTTGAGCTGGTTTTCAACACGATTTTCAAAGTCACGCGGCGCAGCCGTGATGTTGTCGCTGCACCCGAAACCGACGAGGAGACACGCATCAAGGAAATAAGATCGACTCAGGATCTTTTCCGCGCCATCAATGATGCTCTTGTTAGCTGGGCTGGTGGAAGCAAGGATGAGCTGATGGAGGGGGGTGACGGATCAAGCGATCGCGAAGCCATGATCCGACGATGGGGGCAACGATGGCTCCGTGTCTTTAAGAGGATGGGTGCCATCGAGGAGGCATTTGTTCTCGAGGTGAGCAAGAATTTGGGTAAAGACAAGATGGCTACGGATGGAGTAGAAAATTAGACGACCGAACTGCAAAGTTTCGAACACGGAGCGTTAGATATGCGTGTACAGTAGAAACGAACAGGAGCTAAAACGGAGCTTACTCGGGGTGTCATTTCTGAAACTATAGGGTACGAAATTCAGGTAATTTACATAATTTCAAAGGATATGTTGATCTTACGACACAGCACTGTTAGGCTATCTACTGTGGATTTAATGATCGTTATTGGGTGACCTGGTGTATCTCATCCACATGTATAAGTGGATTGGTAGCATTAATACATAATTCATGACTTGAGTTGGTTTACAATATTGTGCATTCTAAGCTCACTCATGCGCAAGTATCCGCAAGTGGTGGTTGAGCTTTGTGGCTTGCACCATCCCCAAGATATTGCTGCTTACATGGCCATTGAATACTGGTCTCATCCTAACCGATGCTGCGCCATTGCTGAGGGTATCTCCTTTGAAACAAAATATAGGGCTGATGCAGAAAGTATGATTCAGCCCGAGAGCCGAGAAGTGTCGTCTGATATGATTAAACAAGCAGGTTTCGTTTGATGCGCCGGGGTAACACGATTTCGTTGACCATAAGCTGTTCGGCGGACTGGGACTTCTCACCCAGCTTTTTGAGCTTGTCCATTAGGTGACTATTATCAAAATGTCAGTTTATCGATGTTATCTGACACGGGATGGGGGCGCCTTCGGAATCCATCTACAATGGACCTAAAACCTCGTCTGCTCGCAAGCGTAGGAGTCTTGCTTGGAGACGAGTCTGGTGTTCGTGGCTGAAGAGAGGGTGCAACAGGGCTGTTCGCAAGTGTTGGAGTTGAGGCTGCCGTAGCAGCTTCGTCTACAGGTGGGCTTTGCATTTTCTGGGTAATGCAAGGGGGGTGTAACTCAACGAGAATCAGAAAAGGCGGGAAATAAGCATACTTTACAGGCAAGTGACCGCGAGTGGCTTCGGTCCTGGCGAGATTCACACGATCCATCTGCTGTTCGTGCTCGTTAAAATGGCGCCTGATACGGTCTCGGCAGTTTTGAATATCACCGCCACGAACCACATATCCACAATCCTCTTCTTCACAGACCCATGTCTCGCCAGGGCCACGTGGAACGGTTGTAGGGATGTTATCTGCTCTTAGATAAATCTTGACTGGGCCTTCAGATGTTTCTTGAGCATCTTCATCCTCGGACAGACTCATGTGACTGGTATTACCCATAGTCTCTTCCTCACCAGAAAAGTAGTGAGATCGCTTTGGCTCTGACCCCTCATCCTCAGAATCACTATCAACTTCAGAGTGAGGCCGCTTTCTAGAAGTGGTTGCCAGACGAAGACTGGACTTGATACCAGATGGACGACCTGGTCGCATAAGGCTCTTACCTGCAGGCGAAGAGCGGGGAGGAGTTGAAAACCCTTCATCAAGGTTCCTTGAGGCGGCTCCAGCTTGCGAAGGGGGTGCTGGTTTGCTTGGGTTGTTCTTGTTAAATGGCTGACGTCGTTTAACGTAGAACGGAAAATCTGATGGTTTAATGGTGACAGGGTTGAAAGGCATTTCGGCGAGCTCTTGTAGCCAGGAATAGAATTCGCCATCATACTTATTCTTGTCAAGAACCTGTAAGAGAGCATGCACATTGTAATGGAGAACTTCCTGGATAGGAACCCTATACGATGGCTTTATATCCCCTTTGTAGGTGGGGAAACTGAAGTTTGACCAGAATCTCTGAGTCACAGCTGAGATATTTAGACGTCCACCCCTGGAATTGCTGATCTCTACGCGAATCCACTCAAGGGCATCAAGAACGCTCCGGAAAGCATCGTCCTTGGCGTCCACCGTAATAGGTGCCTGGCTCATACGGGCACTTGGTACACTAGCTGAGGAATGAACGCTGACTGGCCTTGTTGATCCATCTCTCGAAATTTGTGTAGAGCTGCACAAGTCAACGGCACTTTTTTCGGGCCTGTGAGTAGCAGACCGCGATCTTGAGTATCGTCGTCGGGGAGGACTGTCCTCAGGCTCAATGATATCTGGGGTCGCGTCGCGAGCTGTCGACGGGGCCGAAGAAGCATTGCGAGTTCGGGAGGTCAATATCTGTGAGACAGGGGGTTTGCTGGCCTCAACAGAGGGGGATCTCTGGGGCTGCGGAGGGTTGTTCAATCTTTCAAGTTCTTTGTTGTATAGATCCTGAAAAGATTGATTAGATTCAGTTGTCCGGACGAAAAAGGATCTTGTACTCACTTGGTGTCTATTTATCAACCATTTGAAGAAAGGGGTCACGGACCACTCGACCTCGCTCTGGTCCTGGATGCATTGAGCAATCAGAAATGAAGCATGGTCATCACATCTTGTGATCACTTCCTCGAGTGTTGAACCATCTCCTATACTGGCAGCATACTCGTATAAAGAGTCAGGATCGTTGTATAGCTAAGCAGCATATGAGGGACCGCGATACGTACCTCATGGAATGCCTGGTAGAGTTCCTTCAACGCATCCTTTTTGCTCTTCTTCGCCTTCTTTGGTTTCTTATCCCTGTAAATTGCCATCAATCTATAGTAGAGCCGTATAGCCTCCTGCATCTTTCTGTATATGGGGAGGTATGATGGCGCAGGGTTTAATTCGAACCATCCACAAGTGCCCAGCATCCATATGACTGGAGAACCGCTTTCAGATTCTCCGATAGAGAATTGGCCGCATTTTCTGACTTCGAAAGGTGTCAAAGAACGCACTTTCATTATGACTGTGGTGTACAGTTAGATCTCATTACATCATAACCATGGTATGCAAGAACCAACGGCGTGCTCTCTGCGACTGCTCCTCAATATGGAGCAATCCTCGGATGATATAGGGGCCGCGAGTAGCGACATCGAGGGCGTTTTCAAGGGTGTGACCATTCTTGTTGAGAACGACGGCATCTTTGATCTCGAAGGTCGTATCTGGGTCCACACCACCGGCGTCAAACCGCAGCACCGATTTCTCCTGCTTCCATGATCTTTGACTCTCATCTTCTGTATCGACACTAGACGTAGACGCCCGGCGGGGGCGCCCGACCATGTTTGCAATATTCAAGCCTCGAGAGCGCTCATCGAATTGGGGCGTTAGACGATGGCTGGTTGTTGATTTGAGAGCGCACGAAACGTTGACAAAATGAAGTCGGCGTCGGTAGGCAGGGAGCAGAGATGTTAATAAATATCAACTTGTGTTGAAAACACCGGTTAACGGAGTAGCGAGAAGTGGTTTGTTCGTGGCAAGAATGGGAGGTGTTGGTAATGTGAAAGTGGTGCAGAAAGATTGCGAATACAATAAATGTGCAGTTGATGAGAGCTAACTTAGCATTCAGTCGGGCACTTTCCACCGGGCAGGCCTACACAGAAACGCGGTCGCGCTTCAAATGGCAAGATGGCGGGGCAGATCACTGATAGCCCACTAAAATTACAGGGGCATTTGCTTTCCAAAGGGCCTGTGTGAGGTAGGGAGGGGAGGTAAGAAAGCTTAGAACCTCTATCCAATAAGATAAAAATACTCAGACCGCTTGGCATGACCTCACTAGGCCATTTGGCTTGTTATTTTTGACACCCTGACCTGAACCTCCAAGTTTTCTTACTCCCTGGGGCAAGGTACTCAGGTGAGGTGTTCTTGGGTGTCCCACTAGAACGCGTTTCCTAAAGTGCCTTTGCTCCAATCAAGGATTGCCGATAATGGCTGGTCAGGTTCTAGAGCTGAAATAATTACTCGAGCAGTATGTATATTCCCGTTTCGTATTACAGGCAAACAGTAAGCCTGGAACTTCTAAACGATGTTTTTGGATTTAAGGCAATTGGAAATCCTAATTGCTCCCCGAACTTACAAATCGCTTGTACAATTGTGCTTAAAGCATGCTCCAAGCTTCTCCTGTTTCTATTGTTCGCATATTTGACATGACTTATTGTAGCCTAGGCTACGGAGTACTTTAATTGTTCCTGGTGATTTTTTAGCGGGGAATGCTGCTGATAAGACTTTTTTTTTTTTCTGCGCCGGTGACAATGAATCGAGCTCTGAGGTCGAAGTAAGTGAGTGGTGCTTTTGGTGGCGGGCGCTGGATCTTCTTAACAAGCTCCACCACGGTCTCAAGTTCAACACTTTCCATTTCTCCCTTCTCCCCTCTTCTCCTGGCCATATCTAGTCCTTTGGAGAGCTTATGCGACTTCCCCGAAAGACTTTGAAGATGGCAGCGGACAAGGTCCGAGAAGGCGTCTTTGGTAGGTGAATTGCTGACTCTGTTTCGTTGCGAACTTTGCTCTCTCTTTATCATGGTATTAACATGATCGCTTTTAGCCATCAACAAGCCTTGCGGCCAAAGCTCAGCGCAAGTCATTCGCGAATGCCAGCAAGCATTCAATCCCTCTAGCTTCTTCAAGCCATTGATCGATTCCGAGGTCGCAAAGCGCATTAGCGAATCCGGCAAAGAGTTCGCCCGTCGCAAGCTCATCAAGAAAGCCTCGCAGGTCAAGATTGGCCATGGAGGAACTTTAGATCCTCTTGCTACAGGTGTTCTCATCCTGGGCATTGGATCCGCCACCAAGTCTCTTCCCCAGTTTCTCGAATGCACTAAGACGTACGAGACCATTGTTGTATTTGGCGCCGCGACCGATACCTACGATCGAGTAGGTCGCATTCTGACCAAGCGGCCATATGAGCATATCACACGTGAAAAAGTTGAGAAGGAACTCGAAACGTTCAGGGGCCGTCAGATGCAGATCCCGCCCCTATACTCTGCGTTGAAGATGAACGGGAAACCTCTGTATGAGTATGCGCGAGAAGGCAAGCCCATCCCACGACAGATCGAGGGTCGAGAAGTCGAGGTTAAGGATATCGAGCTGGTGGAATGGTACGAGCCTGGGAAGCACAATCACCGATGGCCAACCGAGGAAGCTGAGGCTGCAGAGCGCAACCTGGCGGAGCAGGTCTGGAGGGTTAAGAAGCAACAGGAGACCAACAAGAAGTTGAGCCCAGAGGAGAAGCAACAGGACGATAAAGCGATAGCGGCGCACGAATCGTTCAAGCGTAGCTTTGAAGAGCGCCAGGACGCGCTTATCAAAGATGCACCATCGAAGCGATCACGGAAGTCCAAAGAGCCTCCCATGATGTCTGGCGCTCTTGGACAGCTACCACAGCCGACATACTCTAATAAGGGGTCAAACCTGGTTCCAGAGTCGCCCGATACAAGCACACCTCCCCCGTGGAGTGACCAAGGACCTCCCGCCGTGAAGGTGCGGTTAACTGTAACATCTGGATTCTACGTCAGGAGCTTCTGCCATGATCTAGGGGCTAAGCTGGATTCAGCTGCCCTTATGGCAGAGCTTGCTCGAACACGCCAGAGCGATTTCGAAGTTGGGAACGACAACTGTCTCGAATATGAGGATCTGGCCAAGGGTGAAGAGGTTTGGGGGCCTCAAGTTGCTCGTATGCTCGAGAGTTGGAGCAAGAACAAGCCACAACCCCCCGCTGGTAACAAGTCGAATAAGAAGAAAAATGAGCCGAAGGGCAATGGCTCACCTAAATGGAAACAAGACAAGCAACAAAGTCTTAACAAGGGAGAAAAGCGAAGACGATCGAATTCCCCAAATGAGACAGAATCGCCGCCTCGAAAGGCGATAGCTCTCGAGTCCCAGGAGGATTCCAAGCCTGTGAAGGAACCCAAGTCAGAGCCACCAAAGTTCGAAACCGCAAATCGGTCTGAGGATGAGAAGTCATGGAACGGCATTGAGGACTGAGCTGTGGGATGTTGCTCGTTGCAAGAAGTACATATAGCCAGGCCAGCTGACGAGACGAGATGGTGTTTCTGAGTTAAATGGTAAAGCCTATAAAAGAGTGGCTAGACTAGAAGATTTCTAAAGCGTCATATGTTATGCCAGGCGTTACGCGTTTTGCGAGCTACGAGGAATATATATACTTTTATATGTATCAAGAGCAGTCTTAAGTGCACCATTTTGTTAAGGATCGCTCGGGTTCCAACAGTGTCCTCATTCCCCAACTTTTAGACCATCCGGGCAGACCCATCAAGTGCTTTACATGCTATCCTAGATGTTCCTATGTGCAATTAGGTGTCAAAACTCCGACAGTCCTCACAGTATCACACTTAGGGCGCATGGAGCTTACCCGCATTCTATCAGTCTAAGCAGAGTAATTATGAGTTTGGAAATTATGCACATACAAATCCGCAACATATGGAAATAACTGGATTCTGATTTATGAACTAAGATGCCGCATCTTTCGGGCTCATTGCGGTTTCATATATGATTGAGTATATTAAATCTATATGCTTGAACACCATTTTCATGGTTATATGCTATCAGCATCTCACTGTTGGCTGCTCTCTCCTGTCACCACGCCCATCTCTTCTTTTGCACCATGTATATCTTCGACCCTGATGCCACTGCGATCGCACATGCTGCGAAAGATACCGCCTCTTTTCCACAGTTCCATCGGTGTATCTAGCTCGGCGATACGCCCTGCATCCATGACACAGATACGATCGTAGCCAATGATGGTTCGCAGGCGATGAGCGATACACAGAAGCGTTTTGCCGCGGAACCCAACTGCCATGGTAGCTTGGATCTTATCGTCTGTCTCCATATCCACCGAGGAAGTGGCTTCGTCGCAAACGATGATCTGGGCGCCACGGACAAGAGCTCGCGCGAGTGCCATAAGCTGTCTTTGGCCGAGCGAGAAGTTGAGGCCGTCTTCCTCGACAGGGGTGTCTAGATGTATACGTGACGGATCGTTTGTACGGCGTGCTTCTTCGGGCGAAGCAGCGTTGGCAGGAATGAGATCTGCTTGGCGGAGAGCAGACCAGAGTGCGAGATCAGTATGTTCATGGAAAGGATCGAGGTTGCTGCGGACAGTCCCTCGGAAGAGAGTGGGATCCTGTGGGATAATCGCGAGTCGGGATCGGAGATCGTGAAGTCCAAGGGTGGAAATATCGAGGCCATCGATGGTAATCTTGCCACCAGAGATCTCAACCAGACGGAACAAAGTGCTCATGATAGAACTCTTTCCAGCACCAGTACGCCCAACGATACCAATGCGCTCGCCGCCCTTGACATGCATCGTCAATCCTGAAAGGACAAGCGGGAGACCAGCACGATATCGCATCTCGACATTATCGAAGACAATCTCACCCTTCTCGGGCCACGTTTTCCGAACTTCGACGGTATGCGAAGGAGCCTCCTCCTCAAGTTCAGTACCATAGTAGTAAAGTCTCTCCACGGCATTCATAGCATTCTCGACTTCAGCAAGTTGACGGACAGAAAATTGCATCATGCCAACAATCGAGAGGATGTAACTCAGAACAAGGCCACCGGTGGAAGGATTGATCGAGAAACGGGACGTAACAACAAGGATAGCTGTCACAAAGACAAGAAGTACACCGATAAGATCGATTCGCATTGAGAGCCATCGCTGGTTAGCGAAGGTAATGTAATAAGCGCCGTTCATGTTGTCGATAGATTCACGTAGTTCATTAACGAAGCGATCCTGCAGCCCGTAGGCTCGAATCGACGCAACACCTGTGAGGCCCTCGCCGAACTTAGCAAAGACGTGTGATCTGAGGACGGATTCGAAACGCTTGACCTCTCGTGCCGAAGCACGGTAGTACATCGCTGCTGTGACAAATGCAATGTACAGAGGGACCAAGGCGATCACAAAATAGTAGTAGAACGCAATGATGAGGATGAACACAGATGTGATCATACCCATGGTCAACATAAACATGCGAAGTGCGTCCGAAAGATTGTTGTCCATAACATCAACATCCCGTGAAAAGCGGTTCGTGATGCGTCCAAGCGGTGTCGTATCAAAGAAGGACATAGGTGCACGAAGGACGCGAGTTACAGCGATTCTAAGCATGACTTTACTCGATTTCGTTCCCAAAATGGATAGGACCACAGAGAAGGCGAACATGAGGAGAGCCTGCACAACACCAAGTGCTGCGTAGATCGCGATGTAGACACCCGTAGAGAGATTGAACTTGTTTGAAGTCCAATATGACAACCAAAGGCTTGTCACGATGTTGGCTCCCTGAGAAATAATCAGGAGGAATAGCACCAACGGAGCGTTCAATATGGAACCAGATGCCCTGACGTAGGCAGCGTAGACAGACCACGAGACACTTGAACTCGCCTTTTCTTCTTGGGTCATCAAGGCAGCCCCCTTCTTCTTTTTCTTCTTTTTCTCGTCCGCCGTGGGTTGCTCGCCATCGTCGGGTTTCTTGGCTTCTTCTCTCTTTTCTTCAACGGCAGTTGTCTCCATAAGAGACTGGAACCCTTTATGGTCCTTCATAAGTTTCTCGAACGTATCGACGGCTTGAATCTTGCCGTTCTCCATCCAAATGATACGATCACAGCGGCTGAGTACCCAGAGCTGGTGGGTGGCTAGGATGCGACACTTATCCTTGAGGAGGCCAAGAATGGCGTTATCGAAGATATGGCGGCCAACATGAGCGTCAACAGCACTGAGGGGGTCGTCCATAAGAACGATATCGGCGTCGAAGTAGATGGCTCGGGCGATATTGAGACGCTGCTTCTGACCTCCAGAGATGGTAATACCACGCTCACCGATTTCCGTCATATCGCCATTGGGAAGCATATCGAGATCTGCCTGGAGCGCGCAGCTAGAGAGTATGTTAGCGATAGTTGAAGCGAGACAACGGAGAGAACTTACGCTTGAATGACTTCTTTGTACCAATTCTTGTCCATATCTTTACCAAATATGATGTTGTTCTTGAGAGTGGTGTTCTGAATCCAAGCATATTGAGGGCAGAAGGCTCTGGATGCGCCGAAGGTAACGTGGCCATCTGTCTTCCTCATGTCGCCAGCAAGTGCAGACAATAGAGAACTCTTCCCACTTCCGACTGATCCAATGACAGCAACAAGCTCGTTCCTCTTTACACCAAAGCTGAGATCTTGAAGCTTGAAAGGCTCTCGCTCCTCGACCAAAGTGCTTGTGTCATCACCTGAAGTTTCGTGTTGAGGAGTTTGGACCTGGATGTGCTTCTTGTCCTTCTCGCTCTTCTCAGACTCTTCCTTGTGGGACTTTTCCCAAGTAAAAGAGGCGCCTTCCAGTCGAATCGCATCATCACCTGTGGTGTCAATTGTCATATCCTCGATCATCTCTTCCTGAAGCAGGAACTCTTGAATTCGCTGAACAGAGCCCCACGCATCAATTACCTGGCCCAAAACCATCGGCAACAAATTCAGAGGAATTCTGAGACCGTTGAACAAAGCCAGTGAGGAGAAAACCTCGGCAGCCGCAAGACCATTATGTGTGAGGGAGTAGCAGATGAAGGACAGCATGGAGGCGAAGATGGGGAGTGACATGCTAACGGCATTGAGTGCGTTTCGAATAGCAAGCAAGATCTGAATGGCGTGGATTTCTTTATTTCTGAAATCACCGAGACGTTCGAGGAAAGCCTTCTCCCATCCAAAAAACTTGACAAAGCGGACTGACTGCAAGATTTCCTGGGTAAGAGACACACGCTGATCGGTAATTTGATTGATCGCTCGTCGCCGGTGAAACAAACTTCGAATAGCCTTCGTCAAGAACGGCATTCCAATGACAAGCAAACCGTAACCAGCCAGCGCGCTGTAGGTGATATTGACGAGCAGGAGTGCTAGGGTGAGGAGACATAAAATAGGAGATGTCCATACCATATGGAAGAGAGCAGATGCTTGATCGACACGATACGTGTCAACACTCTGCAGAGCAGTGATACGACCGTTTCCCCAGCCTGTACCATCTGACGCATCCGGCTTCGCCTTTTTGGCCTTTTTGGCCTTCTTATCTTCAGCATCGTCTTTTGCACCAGGCGCGTTGCTCTGCAAAGCACCCTCGGCTTTGGCGCGGCCTGAAATGACCAGCGACTTTTCGTAGATAAGCCCAATCAAAACTCCTCTGCTCTGACCACCAACTGTCATGCCTCGGTAGATGTAGTGGTTCGTTCCCAAACTCTGGGTGATTTGCATCAGTGTGATGCCAAAGGCCAGCCCGATACCCTTACCAATATGGGGCGGAGGCCCACCAGTCTTGTTCGCTACATAGGCATCGGTAGCGAATTGAATTAGATATCGAAGGGTGAATGGACTTATGACCTGAATGATGCTGGTGTAGAGGGCACATGCGCCTCCCGTCCAAAACTCCCCCTTAAAAGTCTCGTGCAAAGCCCAGAATAGGGGGTGCTTGTCACCTCTTTCAACTCGTTTCTGGAACGATGCTTTCATTTGCAGGGTCAGTGGCTCCACGGCTCTGTCCGGATTGACAGTCCAGATGTCATTCTCTTCCAGGGGTCTTCGGTAGCCAGCCTATTGATATCATCGAGTCAGCAAAAGCGTTGTAAGACGGGCCGCGCCGCATATCAGAAATCGGTGGCTTGCAGATCTGCAGTATAACCAGCGAGATAGGATTTGAGAAAGTGTTAGAACTCACATGCATCAACGGCCCCATCCATTGGAATGTTAACTTGCTGAGGAAGCCAGCATCATGTTCCCTGCTCTGCACTGGCTTCTCAGGAACCGGAGGTGGCGAGCCCCAGCGGAGAGGATTCAATTTCTTATGCCATGGCTTCTTCTGTTGAGCTTGAGTTCCTGATGTTGTCGGTGTAATTGCTGAAGCTTCAGTCGCGCCAGTCTTGATTTCCTCGAGATCGGCAAGCCTTGATTCATGTTTCTCACTGATTTCGTCGATTTTCTCGCTTCTTTCGGCGTCCTTTTCTCCAAACTCCCTTATCTTGTCCTCATCTGAGTCGCTAGGCTTTTCGAAATTTGTTGGAGAGAGAGAAGCTGCTTGGGTATCAGAGGGCTGAAGCTCCTTGTCCACAGGATCAGGCATATTTGCGTTGTATCAATCTCGTATATCCTGTGAATGTTGGATTACAGATATGAGTCGTGGAATAGCTCTAAGGCTCGCGGCTAAAGCCTATATCTAATGATACCCAGATACAGTCTCACAAGCAATGTCAACTTTATATAAGGTCGTCATGAGACCAATGACACTGTGAGGAGTGAAAGGCGACGGAATTGAACCGGAAACAATATACCTTCGTCTCTGAAATCGCGATACAACCCTCGTAATGTGTTGCCAAGAAACAAAAACGATCGATGGACGGCCCACAGGTAGATCTTGGCGTGATGAAATGAGAAAAGACACAAGAGACAGATGGAAATTTAAGACGAAGGGAAAGGGAATAAAGGCGAATTAGAAAAGTAATAGAATCTCGTCAAAATGACAGTAGCAAAAAGATTCCGTCTACAGGGGGGTGTAGGTGGGTTGGGTGTGGCCGCATCGCCTGTATGGTCGATGAAGAGAGCAGACAAAGGACCCAATGGATTACAAAGCACTGTAAAATCAGCTTTTTATTAGAGACCTTTTGAACCGACGCTCAACAGATTCGGATTACGGCAATAAGCCTGGGTGCCTGCCACGCGGAGATAGCGCCAAGGGGGCCGGTGCCTGTTACGTGAAGGATGGATTCGTTGCAGTTTCGATGACGGCTATGAGAGGCTCATGATGAAATAACAAGCAATGAGTCACCGGATTGACTCTGACAGCTCTGTAAATGGTGTTTGTGACAACAGAGAAGACACAAAGGACAGAATGGAAACAGAGACCTGGGCCGAAAGTGGCTCGGTTCGTCGAGAATAACATCATGATGGGTGCTCTTCGGCTCGGCCTCTCGCTCTGGAACTCGTTCAGTTTCCGCGTATACTAGCTAGACTAGGTAGGTAAAGTTCTGACCAGCAAAACACCCTTTTAGGATCTTTGAACGAAAAACGAAGTACCTCTCATTAGCCAGTTGTTGCCAAGGGGTGTGGTGTGGGTGTGGAGATCCCGCGTGGAACCATCTCCTCCACTATTTGCACTAGAAGCCATTCCTCGAACTCGAGACACCATACATCTGCGTTTTATAGATCTCAGAACGGGTCATTGTGCCAAGTTACCTAAGTTGGTAACTGTTGCTGGGAGATGTTCAGTTTAGCCCGTTTAGAGAGGAGTAACTCGCCTCGTATAAGTTAAGACTGCCCAGCACTGACGATTGAACAAGTCGAACTCTACAAGCTGAATCCTTCGACATTAGCGATTAGTTGCTCAGCGTGGTCGATGCATGGTAAACACGTTGTGACTGTACCCAAGCCCATGGCTGGAATCTAGACCAGCTCTTTCGAGACGAGTTGATGAGCGACTTAGGATCAGAGTCTATGAGGAGTCTGGCAGTCACTCAGCATTAACTCCTCGTCATGTCATGCACAACATAACGGCTCTCTGGTCTGGTGACCTCGAATCCGAGGTATGGTAGCTCAGCATTGGCCTTGTCCTGCTTCCATGACGAAGCCTATCCCTCCATGCCAAAAAGACCTTACCGCTTCCCCGCCCATGCATGTCTTAGTAGCCGGACTACTGCATTGCATCGTGTAAGCGAGGAGGAACACAAAGATCCGATAGACTTGTCGTCGAATAGTGTTCTTGAATGAAAGCCCGGCTCCGATTCGGCGGACTCAGTATGTAGGACGGAGTTAGTCGGCAGGGACTTAAGCACCATATTGGCGCTTACATAACACACAAGCTTCAATGTCGGCCCCGCAATTGAAAGCCGTCCCGATGGATTTGGAGAATTTCAGCAAAGTCTGGATGCAATGAGACTGCTTTACTGCAAGGCTGAATTGAGCTTTCGTCATCCAAAACCCAACTCCGATATTCCGCAAAGATTGAGCTGACGACTTCCGGTGAATAAGCATATTCACCCACGCGGGAGCTGAATAAAGCAAATCCTTCACACCCTTCACCGCAAGCTCACCTAAGCACCTAAATCGAGGGGGTTATGGCTGTCGACGACATTCCCTCCGTTGCCCTGCCCGGCAATGTCCTAGGCCCGGCCACCAAATTTGCGCCCGGGGCCGGTACACATGTTTACGAAGGCAATGTTGTTTCTTCTCTGCTTGGCCGAGTCACTGTGACACCCCCGACAAAGATTCCCGGCCCTCAAAAGCGTCTCAACAAGATCACTGCACCTACGACAGAGGAGCTGGCTACTATCTCCGTTGCCCGCCATGGCCACAAGCGCGAAATACTGCCCGACGTCGAGAATATTGTCCTTGCGCGAGTCCTGCGCCTGATGCCAAAGCAAGCGATTGTGGTGATTCAGCAAGTTGGCGACACAGTTTTGCAGACAGAGTGGCAGGGCGTGATCAGAGTGCAAGACGTAAGGGCAACAGAAAAGGACAAGGTCAAGATTTACGAGTCTTTTAAGCCTGGCGACATCGTCCGCGCGCAAGTGGTGAGTTTCCCCTCTCCTTCGTTTAAGGTGGTGGTGTTGACATATTCGTGCCAGATATCTCTCGGAGATCAGGCCAACTACTACCTATCGACGGCTTCGAACGAACTGGGCGTTGTTATGGCTACGAGTGAGGCGGGTAATGATATGGTCCCTATCAGTTGGAAAGAATACAGAGATCCCGAAACAGGCATTTGCGAGCCTCGAAAGGTTGCAAAGCCAAGCTGAGCTTGCAGTTTTGTTTGAGAGCTGTCCTGATACAACAACGACACCCGACATCGCTTGTCTCAGAATAATCTGGCTAGGAGACCTATCCGCCGTGGAACAAGTGCACACGCAAACTCTATATTCTACAGGGAACAAGGCACGCGTTCACCATTGTAGCCACAGGATTCCATTCATACAATGGCTTTCAGTCGTCATCTTATGGCGCGAGGCTTCTCGCATAAATGCCAATTCGTCTGGCTGGACTAGTCGCTCAAATTCGATAAAAGAGACGGGTCTTGAAATAGTCGAAGAAGAATCCACAAGGACGAGAACTGAGCCCAGGACTGCCGGACGATAATGAGTTGGGCCTGCCCTAGAATCAATTTAACAACATGATTTAAAGCTCATACCATCTGAGAAGCGCGTTCCCAGTTATCGCATGCGATGTAACATGATCAGATATGGTGACGTGACGTGATCGTGTTTATTCATTCCAACTTTGTTATGAGATTGAGTCATGAAATATCGTTTGTTGTTATTTAAAACTTGACTGTCTATGTCTTTACTCCATCAGTGGAACAAATGACTACCGAAACAAGGCAGAATGGGAAATCAACTGCTTGGTCAGCTGGTCTTGGTACGTGAAGGAATCAACTCAAATAACGTTCAATTCCCAACGTCTCGATTAACTACTGTAACATGCGTGGGTATACAAGAAACGCCATTTGTTTCGTAGTCTAAAATACATACCCTGCCACGACTGGACCCTGGTCACCAAGACACGCGCCACTGAAATCGCCTGCTCAGCCGCCCAAGCGCCTCCCCGCCCCTCGAGCTATCGCGTGTCCAAGGCGCCAGAGCCACTGCCCGCATTCGGTTCAGCGACAAAAATAGGGACACTTGGGCTGACTATCCCTGTATTCATTGGAACCTTTCTTTTTGAAACAACACCCACGACTTTTATATGTATCCCTTGGTGGTCATAATTGCTTCGCTGGCATATTCTCAGTGATTGTATGGTTTATTGCATCTACAAACCTTTCCTAGCATCCGCCCTGCATCTTCAGTAACCGCCGACCGCTCACATACAACATCATATATGCGCCGGCCATGTCAACGACAATGGTCATGACAATGGCAGCGCCCACTCTCTCTGCTGATTCTACGCCGTGCTGCCCGGGCTGTGGCTACTCATTACCTCTCGATCACAGCCAAGTCCAACTACTTGAGGCCCAGGCCCGTATCGAAGATCTCGAAAACCAGGTCCGTCTTCTTAATGAGAAGGCCACTGCCGCCGTCGATCGCTGGGCCGATTACGAAGATGAACTTGCCAATTTGCGCGCTCAGCTACCCTCATCGCCAACTCAGAAGCAACTCCCTGCGACGCCTACAAACCCTCGCATGTCATTCCTACAAAGCGGCACCAGTCGGCTATCATCTTTCCTCTCCCCGCGCAAGTCACACGAACTTCCCCATATCGACACCAACCCCTCCCGGCCTTCCAACCAGCGTTCCATAAGCAGCCAATCGCACCGCCCACAACAGTTGCAACCCCCGCCATCTCCATCAGCCGAAGATCTTCTGGAGGCGCTCAATCGAGAACAATGCTTGCGCAAGGAAGCCGAAGGCAAGGTTGCAGCTACCAGCCAGGAGGTTGAGGAGCTTAGCGCTGCCCTCTTCGAGCAGGCAAATGAAATGGTCGCCGAGGAGAGGCGTGCACGGGCAAAGCTAGAACAGCGCGTGGATGAGCTAGAGCGACGAGATCAAGAGAAACGAAGACGTCTCGATAAACTAGAAGGGGCCATGACGAGGATCGAGAGAGTAAGATTACTATTGGCAGAGGCGGAAGAGGACGTCGAGTCAAGCAAAAAGACTGTCAAAGAGATTGAGGAGCTAGAAAGACAGCAGGAAGAGGAAGAACGAAAAGAAAAGGAGCAATCAAAGCCGAAACAACATCAGTACGACAACCGTGATTCGGTTTACAGCGTACCTGTTGATGAGCATCCGGAAAGACGGCCTCTGGAAGGGCACGGTAACAAAGAACAGCTGAATGATAATAACTGAGGGGAAGGGACTACAACGACCTCCAGAGCTTAGATTGTTTATGCCCTTCGGTTAGCCCAGGCGCAGGCAGGGCAGGATTCGAGGATGAAAAACTTGTTAATGCATAATGAAGAACGATACATCTTGTGGGACCAACAGCCATGGAGCATGGAGTCGGCTAAAGCGCAATATTAGGAATGGGCTTTATGTGGTACAGGGCGAAGAACGCAATAGAGTGTACGATGATGAGCATAAAATAGTATGAACGGCCTACTTTTGACATACAACATACAGCGTAATATGAGTACAGTCAGTTCGTAGTCATGGCGCTTCTTACCCAACGTAGCCTCTACCTGTAAAATACAGGAGTGATTTATCACAAACGTAAAGCTATGTTATGTTGGCAATTACTGATTTTGATTGCAATATGTCTAACTTTACTCGGTCGCAAGGGCAAACCTGTAGGTAGGTAGGTAGGTGTTTAACGATGAGACAAACGTATTCTCGTAAATAGGAAACATCGCACTTGTTCAACGTTTCTCTTTCATAACGTAACCTCCAGATTACCTCGATTGGTGTACCGTGACCTATCAAATTCATGGTAATCTCCCACGCTTGGCTCCATTAGTCACAGAAAAGACAGACGGAGATGAAGATATCATGTTGAAGAGGACTATGTACTAAGAAAGCCAGAAGATATTTCTGGAGTATGGATCAAAACCGTTAACTCCCCCAAGTTATCCAAACATAGAGTAGAACTTTGGTGGTCTGATAGCGGACGTGGTCAGGGCTTAAAGCTACACCATCGCCTACAGCCAAGCTGAACTATTGCATCGTCGACAATAAACCAAAACTCTACTCATAACACCCACGGACACATTACCGAGGATCATTACACCTGTGTCCTCTCATGACTAAGTATCGAATTATCCGCAAGCCATATCCCGATGAGAAAAATGCCACTCTCTTGACGCCGCTGTTGTAAAATGATTCAAAGGTGATGCCCCTCCTGTAACACCAGATGTTTTCTCTGGTAACAAGGACGCTTAAGCATGATATCGCTCGCATGTAAACTTTTCCATGATAGAAGTCGCTTGACACTGGTTTAGATTCGGTTGTGCGCGCCAGGAGAGCCACTGCCATACGATGAGCGCCTGGCGGTCGAGGCAGGCATATGTGGAGGCGGCAGACTCGAAGGATCGTCAGCGAGGAGATCTTCGAGGAACGCACTAGGGGCGCGTTGGCTTGGTGGTCGATTGAGATTGAGGGTCGAGTTGCTAATATCCCTTCGGCCTTGGAATGAAGGTGAATCTGGAGGACTTGGATTCAAGGTATGTCGTGAAGGAGTGCCAAAGTGACCGCGTGAATCAGGGCGTAAGTTGGTCATGCTGATGTTATTCTCATGTTGGCCACCAGGAGAGCTCGTGCCAGCCGCATAAAAGCCAGATGGTAAAAATGCAGAGCCACGATTGCCTGCCCCGTTGCCTGATGCTGCGGCAGTCGGGGAGAAAAACAGATTGGAGGCGCTAGGAGTTGACGATAGAACAGGTCCACGGGTAGTTCGTCGCACGCCGCGACCAGCAGAGAGAGACATTGTCGATCCGGTATCAGTATATTTGTAGAAGGGTGCAGGGGGCGGAGGAAAGCCTGTCTTTGCGTTCTCGTCATGTTGGGCCTTGGCTGCTCGCTCAACAGATCGATGGAGGAGGATGCCAACGATAAGACGCCATAGTAGGATGGCAAGCCCAAGGGCGCCAAGGATAGCCCCAACTGCAATAAACACAGTACCGTCAGGGGCACTCGAGTGCCGCATGAAAGGAGCGTTGTTAGTAGGGGGAACAGAAGCAGCTGGATAAGTAGGAATTGGCTTGTTTTTTGTCAAGGTAGGCATAGCTTCTTCCGTGCCAGAAGAGGCGATGGATGTGATCGTGGACTGAATGTCTTTGGTTTTGGTTGGACCCTCTCCTGTCGCAGTACTGGCCTGAGTAGACTTGGGCTCTTCTTTTCCCTCCGTTTTCGAAGGCTGCTCGTCTTTTGTTGACGCAGGCTTCGCGTCATTCTTCGTTTCAGTACTAGCTGGCTCAGCAGCTGTGTTGGTAGGTTTATTGGCATCGCTGTTCTTCGAATCGGTCGCCTCAGGAACAGCCGATGGGTCATTATTCTTGGGGTCATCCTTGGTATCTTGGGCCATAGCCAGGGCACCATACAGTGAAACGGAGGCAAACACCGAGACCAAAAGGTCCGGTCTCGGTAGGTAGTTGATCAGTCTCATGCTGAACTAGTCGTTTGAAATGGCTATCTCTGAGAATGGTTGTCCAAACAAAATACGTCCTTGAGATCGATATCAAGTATTGTTGGAGAAAGATCTCTCGTGAGATAGGCGTTAGGAACCACCGAACGATTGTGTGAGACTTGGTTTTGCGATCGATCAAGGGCGGGTGAGATAACTTGCGTATATCGAGGGTTGTTAGGAATGTCAAAAGGGGAGGTCGATCCTTGATTTAGCAGATGTGTGCTCCCGTTATGAAATAGCGCGTAGACAAACAGCCGTGTTTTCTTCGAGAACCCGGAAGTAGGAGGCGACTTATTGCTCGATAGTTATGTGTACGTCCGAAGGGATATACCGCGTCTATTGTCCTGACAAGGGGGCGAGCGGAGTGAAGACAGCAAGCGAGAGATGGGTAATTAGTGAAGTTATCTGTGCCGGCCACCCGTAACTCGAACGAAGGAATACAACAAGGACTAAGAAAGAAATAAAGAATGTAATAACTGCATAGGTGAGCGAGTGAGTGTGCGTAACCAAGCGAGTGGGCGAGACGCACTACCAAAAATCGCGTCAGTAATTGTATGATAGAGTGAAGATCGGGTCGAAGCGATGGGTACGGGGAAGGGACTGAAAAGATGGGGTCGCACGACAGAGGCAGAAGCGGGCAGGGACTGGGGCTTGCTGCACCTTCCTAATGCCTGCCTGTCAATGCGTGTTTTGCGAAGGGCAGACCAGTAAAAAGGAGAATGGTGCACCTGATGTTTAAGATCGAATAGGTCTAGACCAGGTGTTGCTGGGAGGATCTCATTCGCCCATGTTCGATAGCGTCTGTCTGAAAAACATTAGCAACACTGCAAATATCAGGAGAGAGCCGCGGTCTTTATTAATAGAGGCTAATGCGGCAATTGTTTTGAATGTACAGCGGTTATTAACACTCTGGATTCATTTGGTGAAACTTGACAGACACGGCTCGCCGCCACGCAGGTATGGTGGTCAGCTTTAAATCCCCAGCGGCTGGCTGTTTTCTGTTTTGGCCCACGAACCTCGATGGCTCTTGGTGTTGTGCCTGAGAGCCTACTCTAATAATGGTTGCTCCATGGAAAGCATGGCGTCTACATTCAAGTAAATACATGATAGTTCAGTACCCAGTATCTGTTGTTGTCCGGCTATGAACGTGACAGGCACGATTGATTGTCAATGTCCTGTTACATTTGACGAATACTTAGTTGTTTGCCCGATCCGCGACGGTTGGGCATCGTTAAAGTGGCTTCCTGTCGCTACCCTTCTTGGTGCATTATCTTCCAGATAAGATGCTGTATCCGAACCGTTGGACACCGTTGAAACGGTATACAAAGTAAAATGTTTTCAACGGCGAGATTTCTGCTCCCTACAATGTTTCTCTGAATAGAGTTTTGCCTTAATCAATATAATGTGCGCCACATCACCATATTTCGGTCCCTTACATATGCACTGAACATCTACCAGGTACGAAGCGAAACTGGAGCTTACAAGACCTTGTGTTAGTAGGTACATGCCCTATGGTGATACTTGTCACTATCCGCAGCTCAACTCCATTGTTTTCAGGGTCCTGCGTGAGCGGAGCGAGCATCGCACCGACCAGCGGGGTAATCAATGTGACATTCTCTACAACGGGGATTTTTTGCGTCTCCGCGAGTGGATTCTTTTGTTTTGCAGTTTATGACACCCAGCCACGCGAAATGTCTCCACGACCACGACCCACTTCACGAAGTCGCACTTCCAGACTCAGGTGCATCACGTGATCCCAATCGGCGCTAAAGCAAGGCCGGTCCCGTCCACGCGTGAGCCTCGTCATTGTCAGCCTCCAGTCTCAAGCATCGTCAACATTATCATTCGTCAACGATCAGCGATCCTGCAACATCAGACACCTGCACGACAAGAACAAAGCCTCCCACAACGCACATAATTTGTCGCCATGGAGGAAGAGCGTCTTTGGAAGTTTCGACGGCCCGAGTGGCTTAACACGGTCTGGGCCCGAAATGCTGGTGTCTACAGCGCCGGAGCTATTGTACGTTGAATCTATAAAATTGTCCCCTGCCTGAGTATTTGGCGTTTCTTCTTCGTTGCATGGCTCTCTCAACGCATCATGCGCGACTTCATGCACCCGCTTTGTCAATAGTTTTGGTACTCACCACCTGGTGCGCTTTAGTTCTCCATCGCCTTTTACATCATGCTCGATTCCGCAGTTTGGTCCAAGTCATCACGCAACGGCTCCGATATCCATGTCAAGTTTGTTGACTGGCTGCCCTTTATTTTCTCTAGCTTGGGCATGCTTATCATCAATTCAGTCGAAAAGCAACGCCTAAGCGCCGATTCCTTCAGTTACAGCGGAAATGGGGTAGCATGGAAGGCTCGCGTGGTCCTGTTCTTAGGCTTTGCTGCTCTCGCTGGTGGAATGGCCGGTGGTGTCACCGTCTTTGTTCTCAAGTTCGTTGTGCCCAGCGTCGCTATGCCTGCTCTGGGTATGGGAATTGAGAATGTGCTCAGTAACGCTCTTGTTGGCGTTAGGTAAGAAGAATATTATCCCAGGAAATAGATTGTTTTCACTAATTCCGCACAGCTCGGTCGTCCTTTGGATCAGCCAGAACATGGAAGACGAGTACTCCTACAACCTCTCCCTGTAGGAACACAAAGCGACCAGAATAAACTTTCGAATTCGTGTGATGCTGGGGCGTGTGGATGGGCTAGGCTGCATTCTTGGAGATGAAGACAAGTTGTACGATTAAGAGACAGAGCTTACGGCATATTACACCAATGACACATGGTCGCCCTACTGATGTTCCACATCTAGGAGCACATGGCAAATAGTACTGGCGACAACATACCCGAACACAACTCGACTATCATCGGTACATGTCGAGTATATACCTTTTTCTGAAATAAGAATGGTTTAGATTTAACGTCTGTAAGGATGGAGTTAGGGTGGCTATTACACGTTGAATGCAATCCCGCTTTTTGAGCTTGGAGGCAGCGGGTGTCCAGAAGCATGAGACTACGTGAATATGAGCATATACCTAAAGTGAGGAGCTTATTGATTGCCTACTAGGTTGTCGTGCGAGTGATACTGAGCTCTTTACATGCTTATTGGGGGTAGGCACAAGTGTTTGTGCAACTGCCCTGACCAGATAGGCTGAAGACAAGGGAAGTATGGAGTAAGCCTAACATGAAGCAGCTAGGATGACTAGGTAGACGAAGACACCCCGGGACACCCCACAGAAAGTCAACATAACATCTGTCTTTACATAACCAATCTTTGAGCTACTTCAACTTCTTGGATAGTTACGTCTCTTTCATATCACAACGACCAACAAAATTGAAGATTTGCGATGGCAGATCGAACACAGACAACAACGAATGGCACGGGGGTTCCCCGCTCTCGCAACGGCGCCTCTTCAGCAGGCGTTCGTCGTAATCTATTCCAAAGCCAGTTGACCCGGCGACCTACCGCTGGATCGACTTCTACGTCTGCCGAAACACTGCATTCAGACGTCGATATTTTATCTGATACATCTGAGATCGTAGTTCGCGATAAGCACGGAGAAATTGAGCTCGGGGACCCTCCGACACCGATGATGGAAGACGAGGATGAGTTGCCCCTAGACCATAGGCAAGAGTGTGAGAGTAAGACATGCGCAGGACTAGAGATCTACCCATGCTAAAATGCGAGTAGAGGAAAGACAACGTCTGGCGGAAGCAGTTAAACATCACCAGATGCATCGTCATGCTATGACGGAACAACCTGAAGGTGCGACATGGTCTTGTCTCTGTTATTCCCATCTTATTAACGCCGCATCAGAACTTCTTGAAGCTGTGAGAGCAAGTCTACGAGCCAAAGTGGCAGCCCTTGCCGCAGATAATTGGATGTTTGAACCAGAAGAACAGCCCCGTGGTTAGCCCAGTCTTTTATTTATCTTACAACGCCTGCTGTCTATGTTTTTCTCAAGGCAATATGGTATACCAGCATCCAACCTCACAGATCAAATTATCTAGTCCAGACCTTCAGCTGCGGGGGCATCTTGCTGTTGCGTAACCTGCTTACGCTTTGGCTTTTCTGGTTGACCACCACCGCCAAAGAAACCGCTCATCATATCCATAAGGGGGTTGCTTTGTCGAGGCTTGGACAGGCCGAAGTACATCTCTCCAACCATCTCAAGCGCCTCGGCCCATGATCCCGCCTCGTTGATTTGTGTGGCATACTTAGACACCAAAGCACGGTAGAGTTCGGGTGCGCCGCGTTGGATAGCAAGAAGGAGAAAGCCAAGAAAGTTGAGTAGAGGCAGGCTTGGGAAGATGCGGATGTCACCAGCGGAGCTCGATACGTCTTGGACACCAAGGTTCGGGTTATCGTTGGAGAGGGAGCTGGTGAAGAGGCGGTAGCAGGTATTGGCAGCACGTACATTGCCAACGAGGAGATATGGGAGAACTGCGCGGCCGGCGAAGAGAGCCGCTTGATGGGGCTCGCTCTCCTTGTACCAATTATATTCCATCTTTGTCAGAATCTCGGGCGAGTCCTTGGTCCCCAATATCAAATGTTTCTCGGCCTCGTATGTATCGTGCTCCTCGGCATATAGTGAGCCAGCGACATGGTGAAGCTCAGGATCTCCAGCTGGATATTCGCCAAATTTTGCTGACCAACTTTCCCCAATAATGTCAGTATGCTCGTTCGCGATAGCTCGTCAAGACAACGATGTAGCACTTACGCTATGATTTCACCGATAAACTTCTTCCTCGTAGGCTCACCAGCCTCGAATAGCCGCAGACATGTCAATAGTCTACCCTTGGCGGTAGCATCAGGTTTGAGTTCTGCCTGCTTGTAGACGTCAACCAGCATAGCACACAGATCTCCTCCACTACCACCCTGCCCCGCGCGCAGCAAAGCTTGGGATACATTGGAGAGAATATCGATCGCGGCAGGCCAGTTGGAGGTCTTGATATAACGAGATGCCGCGACACGGGTCTGCTGTTGAGCTTCGTAGTAATCGCCCTCTTCGATCTTGGCCTGTAGCCGGGCAACTATGCGGTCAACCTTGCTGGCCATGGGAGGCGTTTGTAGGGTGAGTGACTTGAGGAAAGCTTTGTGGATTGGTAGCGATGTGACCGAAGAAATATACTATGTAGTGACGTAGAATACCTAACGATATTGAGGCGAGGTGTTGCAGCTCAGGTGGGCGACTGCTGGTGGAGGGGTTCAGGTTGGCAATGACCAGTACGTACCCGAAGCTTCAAGCTGGGCTCCGTCAGAAACAGTGGTCCACAAGAAAGGTCCACTTTCGTAATAGCTCAGGCTCGATAGAAGCCCCTCCATGGACCGACTTTTCTCTCCTTGTCTTGACGTGAGAACCACACGAACCTCGCTCTTGGAATTCAAACTCTACCCTGGGCCAGCTTTATGCTGTCACAGGCTGTACCACTTCAGGACATATCGTCTACTAGCATTGTATCAACTTCCCAGACATGGACAGCGTAAGTCCCAGCTGGCCTTTGCCCTCTTTGGTGCCGTGTCAACATCCAGTACCGGTATGCCAAAACTTGGGCTGTTGTGCTGTCCCTCATCCATCCTGTGTATAGCAACTGATTAAATTATATACCGAACTTGCATGCAAATCACGGTACTTTGATCTTCGATCGATACATAATATTGATTATGCTGGGCCAAAGTCAGCGTCGTGGCGGAAGAGAGTTAAAACTAATGCAGTAAGGTTCGTTTCTGCCCCACAAAGCGATCTTAAGCAAGTCATAGGCGGATCCTATCGGCTTCGACTGATATAAGAAGCTCGCAATCACCTGTTTGCTCCGTCTCAACTCTCCAACATTGGTAGGCAGATAGTAATTTCTCGTTACACAGAATGCAGCTCAACATCCATTTCCTACATAGGCTATCAACTCTTGCATCTATTAATAAATAGAAGCGTGATTAGTTTAGTGGTAAAATCCTCCTCTCCCATGGGAGGGTCCCGAGTTCGATTCTCGGATCACGCATTATCTTTTGCGTCTTGCGGGTTTACATCCTTTTTGACTCTTGAACAATTTCATTCATGGCAGCAGTGCTTAATAAAGTACTGTCCCTGATTAAAATGTAGGCGGTTTATTTGTGTTGTTGTGTTCTATCTTCTGATATAGGTATACTGCCTTAAGACTAGCAAATATATAGAGGATGAAATAGAGTGTTTGCTTTAGACACTTATATTCAATATCTCGTCGAAAGACTCTGTTTCGTTTGATTATAAACTGTCAATTGCCTAACTACCTACCAACATATCGATGGGCAAGGATATGCATACAATATATGCAGTCATGGATGTTTTGACTTTCCAGTAGTTCCCTCCGGGGCTTCTACCCGAACCGATAGCAGTCCGGCGTCTCCCCGCCGGGACCCCCAGTTCCCGCACGTTGTTACATGGACATCAACATGCCGAAGCCGGCCTTAATAATACTTGTTCATTCGATGTCGCTAGGCTTAAGTCCGCTATTTATAAAGAGCTCAAGGCCTCGATCTCTTGGTTCCTATCTTCATTTGTTTTGATCTCAAGTGCTCTCCCAACCACGTCATACGCAGTAGATATTATGGCCTCATCTGCCCTCCAGCGTAAGCAGATCATCTTAAGTTCGTTAAAGCATCACCCTAACAACTCTTGTAGGTCTCGTACGCTTTGTACCAAGATCTAGTCCTTCCAAGATCCTTATCGGCCAGCCAGCAGACAAGGATATTGATGTTGGTGCTGCCTTACGCAAGGGTCAAGAGGTTGCTGTCAATGTTTGGTCGGGTTCATCAGTCCTATCCCCAGGATCCTCAACTGGTACTACCGAAACCATTGACCGCGTCCTGTCCCCTCTTGCTCAAAATGAGATCGGTACTATTCGGTGTGTCGGTTTGAATGTATGTCAAGCTACTTCTGGAAATCGCAGGATCTGACTCGCTTCAGTACAGAAAGCACGCTGCGGAATGTGGACTTGACCCCCCAGCAATTCCGGTCATCTTCATGTAAGTCTAGCTGATCAACAATGCAAGACTAGGCTTTGAGTTGACCTGTAGATAGGAAACCAGCGACAACGATCGTGGATCCTTGGCCAGCTCGTGGAACCATTCCCAAGCTGAGCCAGGTGGACGAGTCTGGTGATTACGAGGCAGAATTGGCTGTGGTAATTGGTAAGACGGCTAAGAACGTCAGCGAGGCCGAAGCTTTGGACTACGTTCTTGGATACACTGCCGCCAACGATGTTTCCAGCCGTACTCAACAGCTAAACCAATCTCAATGGTCCTTCTCAAAGAGCTTTGATGGGGCTTGTCCATTAGGTAAGTTCATCTGAAGTTATGGTTGATTGAGCTAACAATTTCCCTGCATAGGCCCAACACTGGTTCTCAAATCTCTTATTACAGATCCTACCAAGCTTCACATGCGAGGGTTAAAGAACGGCGAAGTGTATCAGGAGAGCGGCACTGAGTAAGCAGCACCACACACAGTTATGCAATCTCCCCCACTGACTTCACTCAGCGACCTCATCTTTTCTGTCCCTAAGATTATCAGCTGGCTGTCTCAAGGCACTACACTTCCCCCTGGAACTGTCATTGTCACTGGCACCCCCGCAGGTGTTGGAATGGGCCGAACCCCTAAGGATGCCCTCCGGCACGGCGACGAATTTGCGGTTGAGATTCTGCCTCATATTGGAACACTCACCAACATTTTTGAGAATGAGAAGAGCGGCTTCATGACCAAGTTGTAAACACGCAGCAGGCCAGATAATCGTACATATGCCCCTGGTTCAATGAATGAAATCTCAATATGAGTTCATGAATGATGTGTCGTGTGGATTACTGAACTGGTCAAAATAGCGAATACTGGTAACAGGCTTAATTAAGAAGAGCCACGACATGTCAGCGTGAGAATCACGTAATTTGCTGTCTCACTACTTTGTTGTATTTGCACCGCTCCGATTCTGTCTCTTTGTAAGCTACTCTCATTTATCTGTCATACTATGGTTGCGCCTAACCTGGAGAATTCGTCTGACTGTTCGCAAAATAAACACCACGACTATTCTCCTGCAACCATTGTCATCTATTACCACCTTTCATCAAAGATATTAGAAAAATGACGGCACAAGTTACTGTACCTCAGACGATGAAGGCATTAAGACTGGTTGAGGCAAAGTTGTCTACCTAGATCTTGTGCTCTTGCACTCGTTGACGTATTTAGTTTCATAAGAACTACACCCTTCTCCATGATGTCCCAGTGCCAAAGCCAAAGCCGGATGAAGTTCTCATCTGTGTAGCAGCCGCTGGCTTCTGTCACACCGATCTCATGGTTTATCATGGTATAACCCAGGCATCATTACCTTTCATCGGCTCTCATGAACCAGCCGGAACAATAGTCGCTCTTGGCTCTGATGTACCTGGGATATGGCGTATAGGGGATCATGTGGGACTTACAAACTTTATGGATCCTTGCCAGGGCTGTAACGGATGCAAATGGGCTATGCAGAGTCTTGGATCGCTCGATCCACGTTTCTGTGATAATAGGACTATGTGTGGCATCATTCGTCGTGATGGGGCCTTTGCCGAATACATGGCTTCCTGGCATGGTGCTGTGGTGTCCTTGCCTGACAGCATGGGTTTTGAGCAGGCGGCCCTTTTGATGTGTGCCGGGGTAAGTTTCCCAGAGTTGAAAATGTTCTATTGCCCTTGCTATGCTGACAACCAATCTCAGGCAACTGTGTGGCATACCATTAACCAGGAAGATATAACAAAGGGCGAGACCATTGGTATCATCGGTATAGGTGGCCTTGAGATATTCAATTCGCAAAGGCTCGAGGCTATAGGGTGATAGCTGTTGACAACCATGAGGTTGGTTTGAAGCTCGCTTCTGAAGTTCCCTCTCACCTCCAGCCTGATCTCATACTCAAGCTTGATGGACCAGAAACTATTCGGAAGATCTCCGACTTTACGGACGGAATTGGTATCAAAGCTGCCATTGTATGCACCAGCGACGATGCTGCCAAAGACTGGGCTGCTCAACGCTTGCAACCAAGAGGAGTATTAGTCGCTGCTGGCTTTCCTAAGCATGGTCTCAAATTCGACCCTATGAATCTCATCTTGAGAGAGATTTTCGTCAAGGGAACAGTTCATGGTAGCATGGATGAGACTAGAGAGATGATGGAATTTGTAGTTCAGCACGGAATACGCAGTCATTTGACTTTGCTCACGATGGAGGAGGCAGAAGATATTCCGGCCAAGGCAGAAGCTCACGCTTTCACGGGTCGTCCTGTTGTCAAAATCGGAATGCACTGAATGGATTTGGCCTGGAATCTTTGCTAGTTCCTCTGCTGGTCGATTGCGGCTGCAGAGGCATCAGAAATGCTATGCTCTCAAGAATATCTGCCTTCCTACGCATGTTGGCATGAGACAACTGCAGTTCCGGGCCTATCGAATACCCAGTTTGGTATCTCCACAGCGATCTTCTTGAATCACTGGTCAGGTGGTGCATTTGAATCATTAGTTTTGTTATTGAGGAGTTTTCTGACTCCCGCTGCGAACCCTTCACAAGAATATCAACATGGGGTTTCTAACAGGCTATATTCCATGTACATTGAATAGAGTGTCTCCTGGCCGAATAGCAAGGCTCACATAGCTTGAGCCCTTGTATCACGAACATGCTTGTCCAAAATGTCTACCTTCATTATTCAGCCCTGAATCACAAGTTCCAGGCATTACCTGACGGTCGCCGACCCTTCTCGTATAACCACTTGCTGTTCAACCCGACACTTGTTCGCTTGCCTCCGGCGGAACCGGGAGAAGTAGGATCTGAGAAGAGGTTGGTAGAAGAGCTAGCCGCAAATGGGCTCGTTGATCCAAAAGAAGACCTTCTTCCATTGCCGAAACTGTTGACGCTCTTCTGGAAAAGAGGGCTGCCCAACGGTGAGCCAGCCGCTCCCTGTACAAGAGGACTTCCTCGCCCAGAAAGAGGTGAACTGCCATAGCTTCCTCGGCTTCCAACAGAGCCACCTATGGAAGGCGTGCGTGAGTATCGAGGAGGTGTGCTGAACTTCGCATCGGGGGTTGGGGCGGCCGAGGATGGGTCCAGGCCCAGCAGCTTGCGCTGAGCAGGTGTCAGAGGGATGTCCGAGAGATCGTCTTTCGGTCGAATCAAGGGCAGACACGCGATGCCAATGTTGATAAATGGTATGAGGTTGAGAACGAACCATGCCCAGCTCAAGTATATCCTAAAAGAGCTAGGAACACTAAAGACTCGAGTTAAGGGCTGCTCGGTCGCAAAAGAGGTTCGCGAAAACTCACACTTGAGAGCCAATGTTAAGCTTGGCTAAGAGCTGCGCAGACCAGAATCCTAGCAGCGCAATGACATTATAGGCGATCTGGCGCACATTCTTCTCGGAGAAGGTCGTCGCATTACGACGCCTGGCGATCTCGTTGAGTCGTGGATGACGCCAAGTACCTGGGCTGTCGGTCACTGGAGGACCGCCAATGGTAGTCGTTCTGACGGGAGTGGCCATGTTGGGTGCCTGGAGTTTAAAAGACGTGGACCGCTGCCGACAATAGTGATTTTGAATTTGGTTCTGTTGTTTGTCGAATGTCCTTCAGTCTCTTGGACGCTCTGCAAGACTGGCCAGTTCTCTGCGATGTCTTGAAACTTAAAAAAAAAAAGAGACTTTCCCGTCGGCAATATCCCTGTTAGTTAGTATGTATATCGTCCTGGCCGAAGCCGTGGTGAGCTTGGTTGCTCCCTTTGGTATGAGATTTGTTGATGTAAAGAGATGAGGGAGTACAATCCCCTGCTAGAAAACACAATGCCTAGGCCGCTGCTACAGCTTATTAGCTCGGTTCGTTGCAGCGCGACCAGCACGGACCATGCTTAAGGTAGAAATAACGCCACAATATTACTTCAAGCCACAGCGCTTTCAGCCTCCTTGCTCCACCGAACACCTCCCTGCCTGACCTAAAGTACGGAGTCCCTAGTCGTGAATCAGGTACGACGGGCTCCTGTGGTAATGTACCGTGACGCGCTCAGCAACTTCCCGGCTCGTGGGCGTCTCTGCTGCCCCGGGCAAACTAACGCAAGACAAGGAAAAGGCTGAGGAGAGAAACTGGCAACTTCGCTTCTTACTTCCATTCCCATCTCCATTTCTTCCCAACTTAAAGTATCAACAAACTCCAGAAACTTGACTCGTTCTATTTTATTCTAAAACACCAACACTGATACTATCATCACCGTCGCATACGCAACCCGCAAACAATCTGCGCGCAATCTGGTCTTCGGCACAGTCATCACCAATCAATCCCCACCTCCATCTCCCTGCCAAACATTGATAGTCCAGCCGAATTGTCCTCTCGCGATGCGCCGTTGATCAATCCAGACGATTTGACCTTGAACCTCAATTTCTCGCGCCCCCTTGCGAATACCCTCGTTTTTGGTAAAAGCCACAACTATCTATAATGGCGTCTCCTGCCTCTCTTGCCGCGACGTCTGAGGTCGATCCTCCCAGCTCACCCGGCCAGCCCGAAGCCAAGTCCTTTGTCTCGCGAGCCATGACTGAGGACGACGATACTCAGATGGCCAATGCCACTCCCGATCCTCAAGAAAAATCGTCGCGAGGTAAAACGAAATCATCACAAAATAAGGACGCCGCAAATCAACCGACGATTGGCAAGATACGCCATCTAAAGAAGGAAGATGGCGAGCCTCTCTGGAGAGAAGACATTCAATATGACTTCCTCAAGGCCGTGTTCGACAATGAACAGTGTGTTTTTACCAATTCATATGAGCCCAAACGACTCCAGCGCCAATGCTTTGCCGACCTGTATATCGATACAATGTCCCGCAGCTCAAAGACTAGCAAGGTGCTTCGCGATAAACTGCTAAGTGATAGAGAAGCCGCAAAAGGAATGGCTATGGTGTGTCTTCTTGTCAACATGGGCCGAATGAATACCACTCTGAATTGTAAGGTCAATCATCTCGCCCTTGAAACCACCGCTAACATTTCCAGTCTTTCCTGAGATGAGAGCTCAGCTCCGTACATACCATGCCATCCCGTCACTACAAGCTCGCCAGGATCCTCATGCCTACAAGCAGCTTCAGGATGCACCTCGTCTTAAGTCTATTCTAAAAGGTGGTGCAGAAGATCGAGAGGAACCCAACTCTCTCGACAAAATTAAGCAGTTGGACACTCCTCGCACAAATCCTGTCAATCTTATATTTGTCATGTGCAACACAGCTCAGAAAATCGCCGAGCTTCACTTTCCTCGCCACCGCGAACTCCACGACTTGATCATGAGAACTGAATACACGAGCAAGTCGAGAGCAAATGCATTCCTCTGGCTTATGTGGTTCTATCTTGAATCTGATTTCACGGAAGAAGGCTGCGAGGAGAACCCTTTCGGGCCTGGGGTCGACTACGGGCTAGATGTTGCAAACCAGGGTGTACCTGAGCTCGTGGAGATGACCCCAGAAGAGAAAGCAAAAGAGAACGTAGACACTGGAGAAGAGATTGAGTTTGGACGCTCCAAACAGAAGATGAGGGCGAAGATTCTTGAAATGGACCAGGCTCTCCTCAATGAAAGGGACACCAAGAGAGGCAAAATGCGCCCATCTTTCGCTGATGAGGGTCCAGCCATCCTCCCCCGCATCAGGCCCTCGAAACATGAGTCTGACATGGATAGCACGCGATCAACACCTCCGCCTAGAGGGCTTGGTCGCGGGCTTGCCTCGAATCGCAGAGGCGCACCCCTCAAGTATCAGATCTTCGAGGGCTCATCTCCGGCACATACTGTCAATGAGGGTGTTGTTGCAAGAAAGCCCCGCCCCCCAACAGCCCATCAACTCGCTGTTGAACGAAACAGGAGCCAAAGGGTCGAGTACATTCTTGACCGTGGTCTTCGTCGCCAACACCATAAGAGCCGAAAACTCAGGCGACAAGATGGTGCCGTTTTCCGAGCCTATCAAAGACTACAGGTCCAAGAAGATCCCTTCGAAGACAGTGATGATGAAAACTCAACTCCTCGGAACCTAACATATGGAGATAAGACTCCAGGGCCATTCAGAGAGAAGGGCGTGGGTGGTCTTTGTCTTCTTACAAAGGAGAAGGATGACTTTGGCGAAGAAGTTAGTGCCTACGCCGGGGCGTTGAGACGGGCGACAAGACGTCTAGCTCGCTGGGGGCCACGATCATCGGAACTTGGTGTCATTGCCCCAGTCAAGCGACCCAGACCAAAGAAGCCGGAAGAGGACGATGCAGATCTTGATCTGGATGACGAAATGGATAAGCAGAACGGTGATGTTACACTTGGGGATGTCACAGTGGGAGACATGACGGCTGGCGACATTACCATGGGAGACGTCACAATGGATGATGCCGAGATTGAAGATCAGACAGTTCTTCACGACGACGAAGACGTGGATGATGCCGATAGAACAGAGGTCATGGGAGATTCAGACGTGGATTAGAAGCCAACAGGAAGAAGACGGCATGTGTAACTCTACTTGGAAGGCATGAAGGAATGTTTAGCGATTTACAGAAGCTATCGCGGCGGGATTGGGATTGGGATTGGAGTTGGTCTTTGCTATTTCCCCCCAGTTTTAAGGTGTAATTGTACGGCGTTGAAAGAACCACGCATACACAGAGGTTGCGGTGAGGAACAATGGGGAAAAGCAATGCTATTTTCTTTGATGGTTCTCAGATAGCCAATAGATTTATATATTTGACGAGGCTGAACATATTTAGAATCGCGAATACAAATACGAAAACGAAACTATGAGCTGGCAGATAACTTAGATTTCACATGGCTAGAAAATTGCGGTCGGAAACGCGATGCGGAACGGTCAAGATATTGATGGGCTAATCCCGGGGCCGGGCGGCTGCAGGGTCCAACTCAGAACGGCTTATTAAGTTAATTTCCGGGGCTCAACAGAAATTGTGAACTAATAGCCCCCTTCTTCACGCGATTGATTTGCGACGACTTGTTCCTTTCAACTTGTTCAACTTGGTCGGTCAACACAATGGCAAAGAACAAGTCAAAGTCAAAGTCCTCTGCGACCGCCGCGTCGCAGGGCAGCGGCCTCAACAAGCTCCTCCTGGTTCTCGGTCTCCTCACAGCTCTCCTGAGCTCTGTCGTCTACTTTGTCGAGCAGAACCTTAACCAGTTCTACATCTTCGACCTCGATCACCTCGACGATCTTTCTAAGCGAGCCATCGCTAAGCACGGAGAGGACACCCGATCGGTTGTGCAGTACATCGTCACGGAGCTTAACGAGAAGGTTCCCGAGCACATCAACCTCAAGGAGGAATGGGTCTTTAACAACGCTGGCGGTGCTATGGGTGCCATGTACATCATCCACGCCAGTGTTACCGAGTACCTCATCATCTTTGGTATGTTTGTCTGCTGCAATTGCATATCAATCGCTAACATTCTGTCAAACAGGCACTGCCATCGGTACCGAGGGCCACACTGGTCGCCACACCGCCGACGACTACTTCCACATCCTTTCTGGAACTCAGCTGGCTTACGTCCCTGGCGAGTACAAGGCTGAGGTGTACCCCGCCGGCAGCATCCACCACCTTCGCCGCGGCGATGTCAAGCAATACAAGATGCCCGAGGGCTGCTTTGCGCTCGAGTACGCTCGAGGCTGGATCCCTCCCATGCTCTTCTTTGGCTTTGCCGACGGCCTTTCCAGCACCCTCGACTTCCCTACCCTCTGGGATACCACTCGCATCACTGGTCGTGAGATGATCAACAACTTGCTCAAGGGCAAGCTGTAAGGAAATGCTTAGGTCCTATGAAAATGGAATGACCTTCGGATCAAAGGGAATTGTGTGTTTACCAATCCGGGAGCTTAAAAGAAATGTAATAGAGTTGGATATTCAAAAAGGGCTTTTGTGACGGCTGTATCATTAGATTTTTTCTACTCGGAAAGATACCAGTTAGAATGGATTCATGTTAGGATCCTAAAATTGTTTCAGACATCATTCTCGATTATGCGACCAACACTGCTGTGCAAGTGTTCTGCGTGACGTCAGCAAAACTCACCATTCATTCTGGATCATCTTTGATAATGACATCAATATACGATTGTACGCACCCCAGAAACAGCAGCTTTCATCGGCAACTGGTAGGTCGAGAAGATCGACTGGCTGCGGCTTGCCCTTCCTAAGAATGCTTTTATGACCTATAGAAGGTTGGGAAGGAGACCTTCCCGATGTTCAGAGTTTCAAGTCGTTGAATAGGTTGCTGGATTCTTGGGACCATGTCTATGGGGAGAATAATATTGTCGGCTATGTCGCTCAGGCTCGCCTATTGTTTGGTATTATCAAAAGAAGATACCCGTTATGAGTAGAGTGTCGACTTCTTTGTCAACTGTATCTCGCTATGAACAGCTGTATGTCCATTGAAGGCTTGCCATCAAATTGGCGTAGTCTGGTGGCCCATTATTCGTTGTTGTATTTCTGTTTGAGTGAACGAACTCTTCTTCTTCGTTGTCCATATAAAGTCGTTTTCCGGGTCATCGAAGAGTTAGTCGATGAATATCTCCATCAACTTCATAGTGTCATTCTCAGATAAAACAGTCTGCGTCAACAGAACTTCGATGCAAGAAGTGATCACTTGACTCCTTACCAGTATTTTTACAACATGTTGGCTCTTTACCGATGCATAGATGTACACTTTATGCCATATCTCACCTTGTCTTGACCTGGAATTATAGCTGACGAAGAGTCTTCTGGTTGACTCCACGAGTCCGGGGCTTGCTGTTCGGTAATGCGAATTGTGCTATTGCAATACTTGTTGTTAGTCCCTAAGCCCAAACTTTACGATAGCATTATTACTAACTATACTTAATGCCAGAATTCTCGGCTACTACCGAAAGGAGGAGGAACAGAAAACAGCTTACAGCTAGACTCCGACACAAAGATCATATCGTTGATGCAAAACGACATGTCGATTTAAAATGGCAAAAAAAACGAGTTCCCCGGAGAAGTGTTAACAGTCTTCGAAGCACGGAGTATTGGGCTAATCAGGATTCTTTGGGCAGACAGCTAATTCGAGAAAAAGATGGTCAGCCACCGTGTGCAAGAAGCCTGAAACCACTGATTTCACAGGATCATTCTTCAAGGGCATACCGGGGACCATACAAAAGAGCTGTACCATCTAGTACATCCAGTTCTGACTACCTAACCTGGCGTTAGGCGGACTTTTGGAATTCATGATATTTGCCATAATTCGAGAGTGATGTACCTGCGACGAAGCTGCCAGAACCAACCGCTGTTTTGTTATAACATCATCAGGCTGTCAATGCATCAATCATCCGATGATATCCGCTTTACCATATTTTCTATATCACAACTGCCATATTAAGTAAATTACATTTGCTAAATAAAGTACTACTCCGGACTGTCTCTCTGATCATGTTGTCAAAAGCGGCGACTTGGCAATCAGAAAGTTCTGTATGGGTGAGTTTACTGATCCTGTCCAATTGAATTGCTGCGGATCATTACTCGTTGAAAGAAGCTTAAATTAAGCTGCATTCAAGGATTATTGTAGTGCGGGGCGATTAGGCGGGAATAGGAAGGTGGCAGTCGACAGAACAGAGAGCTGAAGATGGTCTCGTGTGGTGGTCTGGTAGATAATACGGTAGATGTCCTTGGTGCCGGGCACAAAAATGCCATTGTGTCTTTCAAGGGATATCTTGATTCAACCGTACTGGCCTACAATGTTCCTTCGAGGAAAATTCTGCCACCACCTACTACTAACTAGGATGAAGTCAAGAAGGACCGTCGACTCGTAAATCTTTGAGTATAAGTCATAGTACAGTACTATGCCCTGGACCAATTTTCGTATCCCATTGGTACGAGCCCTTATCATGGCCGACCAGACAACCTTAAACCGACTGCAACACGGAAACCAAATGCCATCCCATACTTATCTATTCCCCATTTATCACGCCCAGACTTACAAAAGTTCTTAACGTTCCATGGATCTTCTTATGCCAAGATCCAGCAACAACCACCAGCACCTGGCCCCCCCAGTGTCTGTCTTGGCATCCTCGTTATCACGGGACGGCTGCAGACCGGCTAATCAGGAACGTTTTGACTGCTTCAGATGTATACTGAGTTTAGCTCCGTAACCTTTGTGTCGCATTGTCGGAGTCATATCCCAACTTGGATCCCACTGATAAGGACTATACGGTTTGCCAAGTCGAAGGCATCAATACCTCAATACTCTGGCCCTTATCAAAGAAAAAGACTCTCACGACCAGAGGTGAAAATCGCACAACTCTTTGTGAATTCATTGATGCAATACAGCAACTGTAGAGCTTCAAAATGTTAGCTTATGTCCATACCTAGGTGGCGTCCTCAAGTCTCACACAGACCCTATCGCCCAGATGCAGAAATAAATTTCCCGAACATTGGCTTGCATTGGCAAGCTAAAGGACGCTACTAAGAACTTTTTTGTCTTTGCCAAGTAAATGTGAGACTAGTATACTGCAAAAGTTCAACCTCATCCTAATGTGGTGCGTTTAGATTGTACATACAGTGGTATAAGATGTCCAACCAACAGTATGCACATCGCCTCCTTGATGACCGCAAAATCCTGTCTCGACTATCAAACTGCATGAGATATCTTGGCGGGATGAGAAGGAATCCACCCTTGTCGTGAGGCTCCTGGTATCAAGCCTTTTATAGTAGGTAGCAATTACGACCTTCTTCTTTCACTGCATCCTTGCAGTTGATACATCCTCCTGACTTTCAAGATGCATATCTCGCGTTTTCTCGTCAGATCTGGCGTCTTGGCTTTGTCTAATTGCCTTCCTCTGGCCTCTTATTCGACGCCGATCGTACTCGGTGCTATCCGGTGTACAAGGTCCATTATGGTAGCATTGTCCGACACTCCAAAAGATATAAAGCCCCGCTGCCCGTAACGAGCGTCTCTATCTAGTGTCTTACAGATTATTGTTGCATTGGCCTCTATCTTGTCTCATTCTTGCGGCCCCAAAAATCCGCACACATACGACCATGGCGCCTGCAGGAGACAGTCTCGCAGAGCCCATAACGGTGGCCGGTCTCCGAGCTGAAGTCCTTGACGAGAAGCGAGCTTCTATCTCTGCCGAGAAGAGAGCCTCTATCGCCACCGACCCTCGTCCAGCCACTGCAGATGCGGGAGCCGTTGCCCCCGCTGGTGGTGTCACACCAGATGGTCAGTTTCCGACTGCTGAGGAACTAGACACTTTGCGCCGAGTCCCGAACAAGATTCCCATGAAGCTGTTCAGCATCGCCTTTATCGAGTTGTGTGAACGCTTCTCATACTATGGCTGTACCGTTGTTTGTAAGTTTTCACTCAGCCTCGACAACATAAGTTCAGTCATATTAACTCAGAAAGTCACCAACTTCATTCAGCAGAAGCTCCCCGAAGGCTCGACCACGGGTGCTGACCCTGAACAGCCTGGTGCTCTCGGTATGGGTCAGCGCGCCTCGACCGGAATCACCACCTTCAACCAGTTCTGGCAATACTTTATGCCCCTTCTCGGTGCCTATATTGCTGACCAGTACTGGGGCCGTTATAAAACCATCAGCTGGGCTCTCGGAATCGACATCATCGGCCACATCATATTAATAATATCCGCCATCCCCCCAGTTATTGGTAACCAAGGTGGTGCCCTTGGCGCCATGATCGTTGCTATCATTGTCATCGGTTTCGGTACTGGCGGGTTCAAACCTAACGTTAATCCTCTTATTGTTGAGCAGCTCGGCGAGCAGTATATGCATGTGAAGACTCTCAAGTCCGGCGAGCGCGTCATTGTCGACCCTGCTGTGACAATCGAAAGGGTGTATCTGTGAGTATTCCCAACACAACAAACACTTCAAAACTAACACAAACAAGTTGGTTTTATTTTTGTATAAACGTAGGGGCTTTGGTAGGCCAGGTAACTGTGAGTATTATACGTTCTTATCCCGAAAGTAAGGTCGTTGAAGCGTGGTGTTGAGGCGTGGTGTTGAGACTTGGTGTTGAAGTTCAAGATCTCGCATATCACAACTGATGCTAACGCACGGCGCAGATGGTATTTGCGGAGAAGGAAATCGGTTTCTGGCTATCGTATACACTGCCAACGTTCATGCTCTGTCTGTGTCCGCTCGTAATGTGGTTGAACCGCAACAAGTATGAGCGAAGGCCTCCTGGCGGCTCCGTCCTGGGACAGGCACTTAAGACTTGGTTCCTCGCCCAGAAGGGTTGCTGGAGCATCAATCCAGTTGCTACATGGAGAAATCTTCATAGAGATGACTTTTGGGAGAAAGTAAAGCCCTCAAACTTCAGCCAGGAGACCCGACCTAAATGGATGACCTTTGACGACGCCTGGGTCGACGAGCTCAGCCGAGGATTCAATGCATGCGCCGTCTTCTGCTGGTACCCAATTTTCTGGCTCTGCTATAATCAGAGTAAGTATTATGACATTGAGATGAATTGTGTGAAGACTAACTGAGGTAACTAGTCAACAATAACCTCATCTCCCAGGCTGCCGTGATGCAGCGCCACGGCGTTCCCAACGACATTCTTTCTAATCTCAACCCCTTCGCTCTCTTGATCTTCATTCCCCTTAACGACTTCTTCATCTATCCTGCTTTCAGAAAGGCTGGTATTCGCTTTACTCCCATCAAGAAGATCACAGCTGGCTTCTTCACCGGAGCTGCTGCCATGATCTGGGCTGCAGTTGTCCAGCACTACATCTACCAGAAGTCCGAGTGCGGTAAGTATGCTTCTGGTGAAGATTGCGCAGTCGTGGAAATCAATGTTTGGGCTCAAACCGGTAGCTATGTCCTCATTGCTCTCTCTGAAGTGTTCGCTTCTATTACCTCTCTTGAGTATGCCTTCTCAAAGGCTCCCAAGAACATGCGGTCCATGGTCCAGGCCGTGGCGCTTTTCATGACAGCTTTCTCGGCTGCCCTTGGTCAGGCTCTCGTTGGTCTTGCAGCCGATCCTCTCCTTGTCTGGAACTACGGCGTCGTTGCTATCCTCGCCATCGTGGCCGGGACATGCTTCTGGTGCCAATTTCGCAGCCTCGACGTTCATGAAGATGATCTTAATGCCCTCCCTGAGGGTCACGCAGGTGTCACTGCCGACGAGGAGGCACCATTGGGAACAAAGGAGGTTAATTAACAGGTTTCCTTTATGTCCTATTGATATTATTATAATATACTTAGTTTATAATAACACTTTATGGCTTAAGATTGCCCCAAAAATACGCCATTTATTATTACTATTGGCTCTACTAATGTGTCCCATATCATATACTATTACCCGTCCCATGCCTAACCTTTCCCATTTTTATCCCTGTCCCATAACCATTCCCATTGTTTCAGCTTCATCCTCCTTCCACAATAAAACACCTTTACCACAAAAACTCCCTAGCCCTTAATACCTAACCACAAAATTTCTCTCTGGCACTCCATGCTTCACCCGATAGCTCGCCCTTGTGTAACAATTTCTACACTTCGTATTCTCTCGTAGCTCATAAAACTTTCCTCCCCCTTCCCTTTCCTTACCACACTCCTGGCAAACATCAGCGTTTCCAGCGGCCAGCCACTCCCTCTGAAGGGCAGGAGTGCCTGAATCGACCTCATCTTCGTTTTTGTCACGACGGTTTTTCTCCCTGAACACCGTGCAGGAATCACATCGACGTTGATCGCACCGATGCCTGATGTACCGCGTGAAGCCTCGGTCAACGCCGCAAATAGCACATATATCGCCGTACACTTGTACCCATTCAGCATCCTCTTGAGGACTTGGTTTCACGAGACATGCTGGACATTTTGACTGTTTCATCCACCCCATCCAGCCAAGAAGGTGACTATCCATGGGCCGCGGTACATGACACGTCCCGTAGACATGGTCGTTGCCCTCAGCAACCCACACCTTGTGGTTAACTGCATTTATGCCCTTTTTCGGATTGTCCGGGTCCAATCCTCCATGAGCCCTTCGGTAAACCAAGCAGCCTTGGCAGCGTGAGTCAGGGCCATAAAATCCAAATGCCCAATACCCTGCACTAGGGCATCGGGGCTCTTGACAAGCGGGGTTGCCGCAGACATCTGTTGATCAGTGATCAGATCTCGAGGCTTTTCCTCACCATACTTCCACCTCCAATTGTAGCATGGCTGACATCTCCTGGTCTCATACCAGCCAACCCAGCCTTTATCGTCGCATGTTTCATCGCCCGGGCGTCCACAATTGAAACATTGGTTGCATTGTTTTGTTTCCTTCAGCCATTCAACATGGAGTTTCTGTGATGTTGGCATCCAGTGTTGGCTTTGAGCCAAGGGTAAAGCGCGGTTGAGTCCTAGATTCCCAAGGTTTGGGAGCCCTGGTGTCAGAGCACGAATGTCGCAAGCGAACTGTTCCTATTACTCCCTCAAAGCGAAAGAGAGGGCAGACTTTCCAAACCAACCCTCAGCGAATGGCCAAGTGCCCGGCCTTCATGAGCGTGTCTTTTGAGGCCAACTCTGAGGGCAAAGATTTCAAGATTTCCTGGAGAGATGAGGGCTGCCTTACTGTCAGCGCTGAGTTTGTCAGATTCAAGGAGGGAACAACAAAGGCAAAAGCCATTGAGGCTGCGATCGTCAATTGGGACAAGTGTGAGAGAGCCAGAGCTGAAAAGTATAACACTGAACTCATCATCGCGCTTGCTCGAATGCGTACTGTCCGATTTGCTAAGGATGGGACTGGCCACCCTCCTTTTATCCCACACAACTTACAAGTCAACAACCGAACATTGAAGTGCAAACTCATCAGCGATGAGTTCGAAGAGCATTACAACATGATCAAAGCTGTTCATGAGGGCTTGAAAGCTCGCAAGATTGGTCGCCCCAACCGTGTTATAATCTAAAGCAGAAGGGGCATGCCGAGCTCCATGGAGATGGAGGCAGGTTGGGGGGGTGGGGGTATTATAAAATGGCTATTGCTATCTGTTTTGTTTTTAGGTTTTTTAATCTCGACTGAGATGGGAATGCGGTCAATAAGCATGGCTCTCATGAGCAAGAAATGATACATTTTTGACTTCAACTTGTCTCCTTTGTGAAATTGATAATGTATGTGATATGTGATACATGGTATTAACTTTGGTATGTATACAGGACATACAGATGTAACCCTGAATTAGACAAGAGCAGTAACGACGTAGATGAACTTGACGTGGTGCTTGATCAACTCCTGGAAGGGCCTCCAGACCAATCCGAAATTCCATAACTTAAAGATGAAGAAACAGTCAATCCAAGTCTTACTGGCAACGGCGGATGGGTTACCAGACTTCGACAGTTTGCTGGCAAGCCACCGATGGACATGGAGCTATATATGCCAAATGGCTAAATACCTGTCAATCGAGAAGACAGGAATCAATTTGAAAGGTGTTGCCGCGAAATCATCAAGAACACAAAGCAATGGGTTGACAAACCCGTAGTCACCGCCGATATTGAATTCGTTAAACGAGTTATGGTTCCAGGCATCCACCAACTCATCCAAGGACTTGAAGTTGAGGATATGACCAAAGCCTTAGTCTGTGCCGCTCTATACGCTGAGTGCAGAAGAAGATGATGAATGGTAAGCAGCTTATTATATAGCAATAGATCTACCATTTGTGGAGTAGACCAGCAACTGCCTGTCATAATAAGAACCAATACGACCAGCGACGATGCGACTCTTGCATAGTTGTTATGGGCAGAAGAAGAGGTTCATAACACGGCTGAAGAGGTTAGTCAAGACACCTCCGCCTCAAGCTATTTCTACCATTTTCTTTTGGCGCCATACAGCTTTTCAATGGATACCAATTCATATTCCCTTCCTGAAGATGTCGTATAATCTTTACTTCTCACGTTGCAACTACCGTCTCTGACCCATCGGGCGTTGAAGACTGTATCATTTGACTACCTCTTCCCGCAAGAAGAGGTACTTTACGGAGTACCCTTGCTATGCCCTCTTACCTTTTCCCCTGGCGTTATGGAAGCTGTATTGTCCCCTAACATGCCTACCATCGACTTCTTCAAGTCCCTTCATACTGTTCAATAAACAGGTCGTCTCTGGGGTATTTACGTTCTTGTACTCGAAAACCCCGGGGACAGACCATTCATCTGCATGGGTCTTTGAAGATAGCGACCTGCTGCCGGAAACACATGTATCTGCCGAGGTCGTGAGAAAGGAGGGCATAGTTTATTCGCGTGTATAGTAGGCGCTAACGTGAAAGGAGTATATCGGCTCTAGTCTTGGGGGAGCCTTCATCGACCTCGTCAGATGTTTTATCCCGTTTGCTTCTGGTTTGGAGGAGAGCACAAGCCCTCTTCTCCGTGCGGCAAATTATGAAAATGGTATACGCGCGGTCTACACCACATATCGCGCAGATATCCCCATACAGCTCCATCCACTCCTCATCTTCTTTCTTGGTTGGCTGGGCATTTAGATGCTGCCTTCCAGCCTTTCCATCCAACGAGGTGGCTATTAATCGGCCTAGGGACACGACATGTTCCACAGACATCGTCGTGTCTGCCCACTTGCGGTGACCCGCCGCCTTCGGGTTATTGTTATCGCTGCCGTGAGTTCTTAGATGCAGGTAACAACCTGCGCATCGCATATCCTGACACCAGAAACGAAATGTGCGCGCATTTGCAGGAGTTCTTGGCTCTTCGCATGCTGGATTCCCACATACATCAGGGTTGCCCCAGCCAACTCAGACCTCGTACATCCTTGCATCAGTAATGAGATCGGGGCACTTCTCCTCCTTGTGCTTGTATCGATGGAGCCAACAAGCAGCGCAACGTCTAGCTTCAAAAAAGCCTTTCCATTTCGTTTCATCTGGCAGATTGGTGAACGGGCGGCCACAGTTAAAACAGTGGTCCTCTTGGTCTGTCTCATTTAACCATTCTTGATAAATGGTCCTATTACAAGGTAACCAATGTTGATTTTGGGCCAAGGGAAGAGCCCTGTTCAGACCGACATGAGTGAAATCAGGAAGACCTGAGATTCCTTGTCTGCTTTCATGGAAAAGTTGGAGCTGATTCGGGTAAGCCCATGCCACTGTTGACAGGTAAACCATGAGCACTTGCTCGGCGACAATTGTTGTAACCGTGTTGCCACGGATCACTTCAAAGAGTGATACAGTTCGGAAGTGAGGAGTAACATCATCTTTGCAGGCGACACTGTAATGGTGACACTTGACATCTCTTGGTAGGTCATGATAGTTTCTTGATGAGAACCTCCGGTGGATCGCGACACGACCGGAGATCCCAAGGTAACCTTTATACCCGAGACTGGAACCAACATAAACACCCTCAGCTTGATCTGTGTCGGTCTTGACAATAACATCCAGGTAAACGCCCCAGTAACAAAAGGTATCATCTACTACTGGAAGATCGAGAAGATCGAATGGTTGGAGATCTGGTTTTCCCAGGATGCTCTTCACGATGTCTGGCATAGAGGAAATGGCTGAAGACATCCCAGGGTATTGGAAGTGACTAAGAAAAAGCTCTCCTAAGCTAATACGAAAGTTACCTAAGTTCATCCTAAAGTTATCTAAGTTCATCCTAAAGTTCCATAAATATTTCATCCTTTAGGGTCGTGGTCCCGGAATTTTGCGAGACTGGGAAGATCCAATAGCCCCGAACTAGTCTTGTGAAAGAGGCTGAGATGCTATTCTTGACCATATACACCGTTGATCTTCCTCAGCTACCTCTTGCTCGGATCGAATCAGACAAGCATCACTGCTTCTCAAACCTGGCCACGCTTCCGCTTACTCGGTGTGATAGGAAGATCTTCAGCCCACTTCCCAACAAGGACTGAGGTATCCTCCAGCTTCATAGCAGGCAACGTTGGGAAGGATACCAAGTCCTCGTCTGAGCTCCAGTACTTGAATACACGATTAAAGAAACTCTTTCGAAGCTCCATTGACATAACCTGAGTGTGTCCCTCGCTTTCGGGGCGAGTGTTGCACCACCCTAGAAGTCTGAACAGGAGCATATAGAGATAATATTACTAGGCTTAGGTGGTTGCCGTTTTTTGGAGGCCCGGGAGGATAAGGACCAACAACTTTCACAGAACACATAGATCGGTGATATCTCGCTTTAGGTACGCATAAAACCTGCCATTCTTAAGTACAAAGGTTTATTTTACCATCGCTATTGATCGCTTAAGAAGTATCCACCAAGAGTTGAGAGTTAGGATATTATAGTAATCCTATAACCCAGGAAACAAACTGGGACACAGAGTCATAAAATTTCGAGATAAAGAATCAGGATCCTGTAATTATATCTTTCAAGCAACTACCAATCAGCCGCCGAATATGCCAACGAGTTGAGCAAGGTACTTGATGGGTACCTAGCTTGGGCTATCAAACCGCTGAACAAAGAAGGGTTTTCTCTAGGCGGTTAGCTATTGACTTTTTAGCATATTAATTGTACTTACCCAACGTCTGCGCCGGCCGAGCCGCTGGGGTACCCGCCCATTGCGAGGGCGATTTTACTTGGCTCGAAAAGTTATCCTTCAATGATCTCCTCCAGGGCCCTGCAAGAGCGATCAAATAATGCCCCCGGGCCATCGGTAGTCGCTGAAGAAGGAGAGAAACTCGAACAAGAACGTGACAATATCAATGAACAAAACGTATATCACGCAGTTAATCCCGACGAGATCATCGAAGAAAACTTCAGACTTTAATATAGAATATCAAAATAAACTCAACAAAAGGTATCCTAAACTTAGCAAAGATATCCTAAACTTGTGCTAATTTACCTAAGTCTTTTTGTTCTTTAGGATCCTCCCCTGGCTTGATTCAAAAAAGAACAGTAGTCTCCTTATCGTGGATAGCCAGCAAGGATCAATATCCCTGATATTCGAAATATGTCGGTGACAAGAGTATTACACCATTCACTGCAGTCATCCTCTCGCCTAAGCAATATCATAGAGGCTCGATTAGCCTTCAACGACCGAGGTCACTTGTGATCAAGCCTTGAATATCTTCTCGAACTTCTGGATATCCGGCTCGACTCCGCGGCCTTGATAGGAAATACTGTACCAAGTTGTGTATCTTATCAGTTGCAGGTAAGGCGTGTGATATCCCAGTGTCCGAGCACCTGGGGTCATGATTAGAGCGGATAGAACAATTCTTTGGGTTGACCTCTGCCATAATTGCTTAACATGCACAGAATGGAACTCGCTGTTGACTATTCTTTAACTCATAATAAGCTGGCCCTCATTGTCTCGTTGTTGGAAAGCTTCGTTTGATCTTGGATCTAGAGTACTGATAGATAAGGAGAGGCATAACAGATAAACACCCTGACCACCCTGACCACCCTCTCCTGCATCGCCCCTAATCATGCTAGATAACGGAGAGTTCATCCCCTTGTCACCCCGGATTTCTCCCCCACGCAGCGTGTAACTCGACCGCCGTGGCGATAATCTTGGCGAGTCTTTGATTCTGGGGTAGTTGATGTAGCAATTCTCGTCCTTATGTGATTCTTGCCATATGATCTAAACTTCACCAAGAAAGCATAGAAGAACCACATATGATAATCATTTACAAAGCAAATCTCTCGAGAACAAACATAACCCCACGCGCTCTTACATGGGAGCCACGTTCAACGGTACGGAGGGCGGATACGCGGGGGTGGTAAATGGTGTTGCCATGATTATACTGTTAAACCTTGTTATGACAAACCAGCATCTTGATGTAAGGGGCCAGGTAAACATAGTGGTGTTATGCATGACGAGGTGGCCGTTTACTAATCTATTAGTCCTGGCTCTAAGATAATCGCATATAAGAAGCAGCTGAGTTGCCCGTTTCATTTCAGCCCCGTTGAGGCAGCCATCCGTCTTCCATGCTCACTTTGTATACTATCGTTCTATCGACACGCACTCTTTTACCAGCTCGTTGTTGGATGTGTGTCTTACTCAAGCGCACTCAGAAATTTGAGCAGAGCTTCTGTCATTTAGATTGATGGTGACCTTCAAACAAGAGGCTTCCAACAAGTCAGGTGGTATCGGATCTCAGTCTCGCTCAGTTGCACGAGCATCGGCTACAAATAAATGCTACCTTCAACACACATCACAAGCTAAAGACACAACAAAATTGAGGCAAAGGTAATTCGTTACTTTTATTTCATCCATTGACAAGTCATAATAAAATCGTTTAGGTTCCTAGACCAAACCTACGCCGGTAGGACGCCTCTCCAAAAACACAACTCCTGCCGAAATGCAATGCCGCGTCGCCAGGTCTGCTCCGTTCCGTAATCGCCTCAGGACTGGGTTTCTAGATTCCGATGGACTAACTCTTCTTTTTTAACCCCTTTCCTGCTTTTGATGTCGTATTTTAGCCAAGATCCAGACGCCATGGGTTTCCATTATGCTAACCACTCTTCCTCGTCCCGCTTGCGACCTTTTATGACAAGGCCCTCGTCATTATCGTCGTCGCTATCATCGTCACCGTCGTGGATTCTCAGTTGCTCGACGTGGGTTGCTGTGTTGTGCACCTCCTCATCGTCACTCGCATCATCGTCCAGCATCCATGTGAGACCATTTGCTTCCTCTTCTATGGGGAACATCTCACGTGCGTATTCTTCGATACCTCGAGGGCCTTCCCACAACTCCAAGGCTTCACTTGGGCAACTGACTTCGACCTTGGGGTCACCGAAGTAAGGTGGTTGCTTTCGAGGATCTTTCTGATTCGGGTCGAACAGTTTCTCAAGACCGACGAGCTGTTCCCGGTAGCCTTCAGGGATTCGAACCTTGATTTCAATGGGACCTCGCACATAGCGCACAGGACGGCCGACTCCTTTAGAGAAGAGTCGACACACCTCCTTGGGTGTCAAGTATTCGTATGCAAGTGCAATGCGCTCTCCGTTCCATTTGGTTGGTCCATCCTTGAAGATTTGCAGGACCGCAGGACCAACATCGTGCTCGGCATCTAACCAGGGTAGCTTGGCGTCAGGATGGAAAGGTGCTTGCCATTTGAACGAGCCGTCCTTTTGCAGATCCATGCAGAAAAGGGGATACTGAAGGGAGGTGAAATTGTTGTTGTAGATACCAGTGTACACAAAAGTGGCTGGTATTCTGAGTTTGCGCACATACTGCTCGACCTCATGCTTGGCAGCCCAGAGAGGTAATGAGGGCCATTCGGGGTTGTAAGCACCATGATCGGGCATGGACGAGTACACGTAGTGTTGAATTCCCGCGCGCTTAGCGGCGTCGGCTAGGGCCTTTCCGATTTGAATCTCGTCGCCGTAAAAAGTTGTATTTATGAAGGCGAGTTGTGCACCGCGGAACAGACTTGCGATCAAGTCGTAGTTGACGCCGACACCGGCCAGCGGGCCGTGCTTGGTAACATCACGGTTTGCTTCAGAGGGCTGATGTCTTGTGTAGAGCTCGCCAACAAATACGGTAACATTAGGATTCCCCGAAACTTCAGCAGCGACGACACCGTCGAGATTTCTCAACTGAGCGCGCACATGATAGCCAACGGCAGTGGCGACGCGAATGAAAGACGCAGCTTGTCGCCCGCTGGCGTTGATGACAGCGATCGTCTTGTCTGGGTTTGACATGAGCCTCTTATAAGGACGGAAAGTTAAAGAATTGTTTCTTGAGTTTGCGAGCGGAGAAGAATCGGAATAAGAAGATCTGGAGTGCTTGTGCTGCTTGTAAAAAACAGCAGGTTGAGCCTGAGCCTGGACCTGGTCGCCGGGTATTCGAATAGGGATGCTGGCGGTCATGGACCCGTTTAGTTGAGCGGGCATGCTATAGCAGTGCGCTGATGCACTCTCTGTGTGAGCGGAAAGAAAAAGAAAATATCACGTCGCTATCGGAACTTGACTCGAGGGCTGAAGCCACCGGCCACGGAGCGGAGACAGAAAGACCTTTAGCCGGGTCGGAACAGGGCCAGAGCCGGTATTAGTCGGGGGTGGTCCACGGAATGCCGGTTTGGGAGGCAAAACAAGATATGACCACCAAGTGAAAGGTCAAGTTGAAAGGTACAGGCGACGGTCTGTACGTAAAAACTCAAGTTTGGTGGTGGATCAGAGGGTGAGCCAATGCAGGTGCGGAAGCCAAACCACCAGCAGACAGCAGGGTATTATTGGTGGTGGTCTGCTCGAAGCTGATGAGGGAGAAGTAGGAGATTGTGAGAAAAGTCGAGAAGAGAGAGAAGAGGGGGAGGAAAATATAGAGAAACCCAGACAGGACACAACAGAGCGACTGTCGACTAGTAAACTCGAAACCCCAGTAAAAGAAATAAAAAAGAGGTCACGATGCTCCGTCGCGGCGTTTGCGCCAGGCCAGGCTTGCGCTCAGCGTGCAGTGCAGTGTGCGCGCCCCAGTTCCTAGGTGGATTTAAATAGGTAAGGCAATGGTAATCCAACAAACAACCCTGACCCAATGTGCGATTGTGGGTGAAGGTGGAATTGGGAAAAGGTTCTAGCGTGGTGCTTTCAGGGTCCTGTAAGCGACGACGCAGCTTCAAAGGGTTCGAATGCGTAGCGAAGAGAGCCGAGAACTCAGATGATGAAGTCAAATTGAGATGGGTTGAGTCGAGAGGATGATTCTACTTGCAGCTGTAACAAGGGGTTCCGTTGCACCGGTCAAGGTCGATCTCCTGCAAGAGATATATGGTCAAGTCGTCGTTCACGAATAGACACGAGAGCTGGGCTCTGCATAAGTATAAGATAGGTCGGCTGCTGCGAGCGACTTCGGTCGGTGTGTGTAAGTAAGGCAGCGCAGCAAACCCAAGCAGGAGCAGAATCTATACCTATGTAAGGTATTCGAATGTAGGTATGGACGGTATGGTAAGGTATGGTATGGGTGGTGTCGGTTTATGGCGTGCGGTTGCAGGTTGATAGCGAGGGGGTGTATGCGACATCACAACCAAGGTGTAGAGATAGCGTCGAGTCCTTGAAACTAACCTCACACTCGCACTCAGTCGGTGGGTACAGGTATGGATATCACTGAATGAAGCCACACACGAAGGCCCTCGTGGGTACGATCTGGGGCCGACACCAAAAATATGATGGCGTCGATGAAGTCCAAAAAGGTTGTAGCTAGAGAGGGCCAAGACAAAAGCTGCAAGTAGCTCGAAAAGAACGAAGGGATCAAGAACAACCTTGACGATGAATGAGGGGTCTAAGCTAAGCTGACCACTTATTAACTTGTACGGGAAAATCTACCCTCAACTTTTATTTAAGTATTAGTTCAAGCTTGGCGGCAAGTATACGCTACAGTTCAGTTTGTCTGCGTGACGATTAACCCCGTAGCATAAGGCAGCGAATGAAATTGCTTGCCTGCTTCCTTATCATTCATCCTGCGGGTATTTAACTTCCAGGTTTGTCTCATCCAAAGACAGTTCCTGATTTGGCGGGGTATCGCAATAACAGTAACACTCAAGAGCTTACACAAATAGGGTGTCAGGGCTGACTATGCGTGCAGAAGCGCAGTAGAACAGGATGGAAAGAATGGGGAAATGGGGAACAAGATTCAAGATTGCGGGTTGGAAACTGGGGATGGATGCTCGCCAACTTGGCTTGTTCGATAATAGAAAGCTAGAGGAAGCAAGAGGATAGAGGGGGAGCACCAGACGATAACGAAGACCGGATTCATCGTCACAATGGGAAAGTAAAGTGACCAGAAGTTCCATAAACCAACACCCGGACCCGGCAAGCAGAAACCGACTCGACCGACTGATAAGAGAATTGAAAAGAAACGCCATCTTTAATTCAACGTCACTGCAGAAGTACCCTGCACTATCAAGGTACCTTTGTTGATTGTTCGACTCAGGCCAAGACACAGGTATCATGGCATGATGGGAGTACATTAACAGTTGCCCTTTTTGTCCATTAGGATTTCGGTCAGCAAGTCACCTGTCTCGCCTTGCCTCTCCTCTAACCTTGTTGAACCTAGACGGAACCACTCCGAATCTTCTTATCAGTACTTCTACCAAGTACCTTTCCGGATGAAACGGGTTTAACTCTTGACCGTCCTTTTAAATGAAGAGATTTTCCTCCCTTACTCAGGACAGGGCAAGATACGAAAGATAAAGAGACCTAATGTTGCCTTTTCGACCCCAGGTGACGCCTACAGGCGCCCCTGCACCAGGGCTGCACTCCCATGGTAGTTGGACGCAGTTATTCGGTGGGCCATTCACAGACGTCAAAACAGACCACCCAAGTACAAGTTACCTTACCCTCGTGATGATGATGGAAATAATGGTTTCCGGGAATCCAGAGGCGTTACGTTAACTCACCACCCAATATGAAAGCTGGAGCCAATGCCGGACGCGCACGGCAACAGGGTCACCAAGGGTTAAAAAATTCAAATCGGCCGGCTACGCCTTGAAAAAGCTTCTGGAGCCGTCAAGGTGGATAGAGGATCGGCCAAGATGGTCAAGCTTGGACCAATCGGGGCAAAAATTGATTGCTCGTGGTATGAGCCTCCTTGTTTCCAGGCTATCGCTATCAATCTTACACCACGAGCTGACCTCTCCAGAGCCTGCTGGATGTCGTTAGAAGGCGAAGGTTTGGACGCAATACCACCGAAGCTCGTGTTCCCATTTGCCCCTCCGGCAATGCCATCGAAGGCCTCATTTCACTCACATCTGGCTGTGAATAAGCTCATCTTCCTTTCGGTCTCCCACTTCGTAATTGTTAAAAAACCTCAAACAAGACCCTCTCTTGGACTAAACCCAGCACAGATTGAAAGTCCGGGGATGGCCAATCACACCAAGATCAGTTCAAGCTTGTCTTTGAATCGGCGATCCAGGTCGCTGGGCTTATCGCCCAGAACTCACTGATGTATTGATATCTCCAGGCCGGTGTCTCGGAGTCAACTGACATGGAAGCTTATTTAGCGCCCCATGTTTGTATCAGCCATGAAGTCAGCCTACTGTCGGATAGGTAGGTCGGATAGGTAGGTGTAGGTTAATATTTCCCTGCATAGTAAGTGAGTAGGGGACTCGACTCGACTCGTGAGCAGCCGATCTGGGTAACATTTTGGCAGGTCTTGCATATCTGTCGTCGAGTTGAAATGTCATTTTAACCATGAAGGTGTCGGTGTCCAACAAGGAATTACAGGTCCAGGTCCAAAAACCAGACAAATGCAGTGCCACCCATGTCATGACAAGAGAGACAATTTGACAAACGACGGGGATGCTCCAGGTTCCAGATTGCGGAATCGGCCATACCCCAACACCATCATTCGCCAATAGGCGCCGTTCCTCATTCCCATTACATAGCTTTTACTCGATTCCATCTACAACGTTGTTGTCGGGACATATAGATAGAGAATTAGAGTAATTTGTTTCTCCTTTTCGGTTCATGTTAGCCTGATGAATGCATCACAAGACCACGGCTGGTCCGTCCCTTGATGTTGACCTGGTCTAGTACCTGTTTGCTAAATCAACCCCTCATCATCACCCAAACAGTACGGCGCAAATTAAGCAGACAAGACCATCATGGAATTGACCTCTCCATATTTGGCCTCTGCGGCGCAGCGATTCCCCCACGATTGGCACGTATGGCGCGATACTACCTCCTCCACACTATCATGAATCCAATGCCAGGTCGGAGAGGGGAGCTGATGTCTCATGTACCTCATCACTCCTCACTCCTCACTCCTCACTTCTCCTCATTTCATGATGGTGACTGCATTGCAGCCGAGGCATACTGGCATGAGTTGGTCGAAGAGAAGGATGGTCTAGCTAATGCGAGACTGTCTGGGCACGGAATACACAAGACAGTTAGTTATAGGTTGCCGCGCGAGCTGAAGCATCAGGCTCGCATATTGGACAGGTCACTTCAGTTGCACTGACTTCAGCTTGTCGCCGACAGTCCGAACTTTGATAGGGCAGGCGCTTATTAGTTATCAGTCCCAGCAATATTATCCGTAAATGGCAGTTGTTTTTCACCTCGGAATACACCTATCTAATCTATTGACTTACAAACGTTCCCTCAATTTCTCAACCTCTTCTCTACTCTTCTTCCACCTTCACAATCATGAACGATCAAACCACAATGTCACCAACCATTGCCAAACCCATTAAGACCACTCTGAGGCTCTGCCTGTGATCAACCTTATTAGAGTATTAAGCAATCAAGCGGGCAGCCGGTCGTACCAACCAGCAGAGGAACAGTACACCGGTGCTACTGAGAGGCCAGCAAACGATCCATGACTTTACCTGCCCTCTACGAACGAAACAGATCTTCGCATCCCCGCGGGAGCGAACCGACTAGGAACGCACGCTCCCGCTACTAAATTGAGGTTCGGGTCCAGGTCCATGATCCAGGTCTTGGTCTCTTTCTCCTTTGGAACTGGATACCCAGTTGGCCGGCGGCCAGATATTTGGTGGTATTCAACCCCGAAAAGACAAAGACCAGGGCAGAAAGCTGCCCACGATAGAAGTGGAGGTGGTTGAAGAAGTGCCGAAGTAGCGTTCAAATTAGGTAAAAGTATCCAGGCAGTACCACGACTCTCCAGTCAAAAATTTTCAACCCGAATCCATTTCTCATCAACTTGACAACACGTCTAACATCAAGCTGCCTATTTGTTCGTGCAACTGATAGCGGCGTCGTGGGATGGCGATGAAGCCCTTGTTGGTCACCAGACTCGCAAACGAAATGAAATGAAATGAAACGAAACGATCTTCTGCTATGCTATGCTTTTCGAGAGTTCTCCATGGTGGCGGATAACTTCCCCTAGTGTGCGGTACTGTCATAGTTATTGCTCTAGCAGATGCATTGTTGACTTGACTTATAGTGGACTCTGCAGTTTCTTAACATATTGGATGCTTGAAGGCCTTTTCAGAGTTCCTTGGGGTATTTTTACTTTATTCAATACAAATCTCACTGATGTTATTCATTACGAACCAGTCTAGAAGACGGTCGAAATGATCCATGGCTGGGACTTCACGCTGTCAATAATGATTGACGTTGCTCTTGTGCGACTTTGACTGGCATGAATACCTTTTGGTCCTCCAGGGTTAATCGGCCCAGGGGTGGTTTGCCGGTCACCTGCTCAATACACGGCGTATGGACCCGGGCGTCATGCTCTAGAACCGTGGTTTTGTTCTAGAAGGTTCAAATTGCGAATTGGCGGTCTATCAAACACGATCACACGACCTGATCAATAGATATTACTTTCAATATTGGACTGCACTGCAAGCCGACATTCTCGAACGTACAGTATACTTCGGCCGGAGTTCCGTGCTGTTTATATGGTGTTGTGCAAGTTTATGTTGTGTCGACGGATGGGATCCCGACGCCGCAACTGATATGACCATCTCCGCGGAGCATACGGCGCCACTAATTTTATCAACCAATTCCCCGGATCGACGTCATACAGCCCTGTAATTACCATGATCCTTTGGATTGGGTTCAGTTGTCATCATATCGTGTGTTGACATGCTTATCGGTGGGTGTTTCAAGCCGAACACGTCAGCCATTTCGCCATATTGGTGATACTGTCACAATGATGATCTTGTGCCGACTGTTCAATTACCAAATACTGCGGTAATATTGCGTGTTGGCAAAAAGAAGAAACAAAGGTCAAGCATGAGAAGCCTGAATCCTCTCCCACTTCGAATTAGATGTTCCCTGATATAAGCTTCATCCAAATCATCAACATCTAAATGCTCTGCGGGGATTGCTAGCTAGTCCCCCGGATCTCGTTTCCCCAGAAAGCGGACCTAGCTCGGGATGTTGTGTATGCATTGTATGGCCGGATGGTTGTAACAGTTCGTGAGGGCCACACCACCCTTTCGTTTGTTGAATCGGTGACATATCCTGAGGACGATCTGTCTCAAGCGCTATCAGCATTCTCATCTTGCTATCTGACTCGACAAGTTATCAACGAGATACGATAAGCTGTCGTGGTCAAAACCTGGTTTCAGATTGGCAATATGATCGATTCTAGTATAACCATAACTACACTTCTAAAGATGTTGCTTGATCGTCCTCAAGTGGATTGAGAATGATCTGGGATCCAGATTCCTGACCCCATGATATCCATTTGTTCCAATGGTGGCGCTCTCTCTATCCACGTCTGACCAGTATCTTCGTTGCGTCCAGCATCATGGCTGTGAGCCAGCGATATGTCGAGGTAACGCTGCCGAGATTGTTAGTTTGCCAAATGCACAGCTTTCATGATAACGACTACGACGCAACTTACCCAGTCCATATTGCTAGCTGCAGTATCCATCCAAGCCGGATCAAACTGAAGACCTTCCGTCCCCATATTCGTAAAGTTCATGCTAGTTCCTGCATCTCCTGCCAGATTGAGATCCAGGGGTGTCTGGACTGATGTAGATCCCGTTGAAGAGCCTATCCTTGTAAGCATATCTCTTATCTATCATATTTCTTGGGACGTCTTACCCAACCCCAGACTCGAGAGCAGTACCGGATCACCTCCGATCGACCCCAGTGTACTAGGGTCTACAGATGGAGCCCCAAGCGAAGAGTATTCGTTATCACCACTGACACTGGGAACAGCTTGTTCAAGGGCACTCGCCGGCTCTTCAACTGAAGCTCCGAGCTTGGCCAACATTGTAGCCAGTGTATCTGCTGTTTTCTTGACTTCTACTGCGTTTCGTGACACATCTGCCCAAATGAGCCAAGACCTCTTGATCATGCAAATTAGTTCGTCTTTAGTCGGCGTTGGTGAAGTCTGCGACATCCAGTCATAGTCACTTCCAACCTCTGAGTAATTTTCATTCTTGACGACGAGGTAAAGCACCATTGCGGCCATGAGAAAGTCATGAACCGCGAGGGACGAGACAAACCAACCATGCTGGCTCAATACGTGACCTGGCTTGCAAGCTTCCCAGATGATGTGTTGGTAATTGAGCAGCGACAAAGCACCCTCCAGACATTGCCTGCGAGAGTAATCATGCTCACGTTGCGGTATTGCCTCTGCGAGATACCGACGATGCAATACAATACGGCATTTGTTGTATAAGGCTGTCAACCCGAAACGTTGGATGAGCAGAACGGGCGGATCACCGACACACTCATCTAGCGGCCGTACCATCATGAAAGATGGGACACTCTTCCAGGTCTCGTGCAGCAAGTTGTCGAGCTTGGCGACCTCAGCATAACTTGGCGGTGTCAGAGCATGAGCTTGTCTCGCGATCTGTCCAAACACCCGAAGAATCTGTGTCTTATGGATTGGATATGTCATGGAGGTCCAGTCTGTAGGTGGTCGACTAAGAGGCAATTCCGTCGAATCTTCGTCAAAGTCATGGTCGTCTAGATTTCGTGGTACTGAAGTATCAGTTTCTATGCCTTGTAGCATGCTCGGGAGGCCCATGTGGAAAGAAACGAGAAGTTCGACTTGAATGGCCATGTTCCACATGCGCCTCCGCATCTCGCCCTCATAAGGTGAGATGTTCGCCAGCTTACTTGGGTCTCTATGGAGACCCATCTTGAGCATCAGACGGATACACACGCCTGAGAGTACGTAGCAGTTCATTTGAGCTGCACGGTTAAAGAGGAAAGATGACTCAACGTAGAGCAAGAACGCCGGGAGTGTCGCCGAGGATGGTTGCGTATATTTGCCCCAGACGAGAGCCCATCCAGCACAAGCCTTGTAGTGACGGATCCTGTCCTGAGCTGGGAGAGGAGAGTCACCCTTGAGCTCACTTGAGTTGATAAAGTTATTGAAAAAGACGCCGAGGCTGAGCATCATGAATAATTGCGCTATCCAATGCAACGATGCTTCGTTAGGGTGTTGCCAGAACTTAGAATACTGCCTGGTAAAAACTGGCCGGTGAACAATATCTGGCAATTGTTAGTAAAAGCATTGGGTGTTTAGCGGGACATACTGACGCTGCGAAGGACTCATCGACGCAAAGTAACGCGAAAGAAGTCTATCTGCGACCTTTCTCTCCGGTAGGCGACTAAGCAGCTCCTCTCGGTTCCTTGGTCCAGCTCTTGTGTTCAACATGACTTCTGTGGGATCAATCTCATCGTCTAGGATTTGATCCTCTCCCGCTTCTTCAGGCTGCTCAAAGTAGTCTTTTAAGTCCTCAATCTAACTCACTGTTAATCCTAGCTCCATATGATCATCACAGGCTCCTCTATGAATACGTACATCTTCCAGCATTGCCATACAGTGCGTTGCGCCAACGTAGGTTGCCCCTTTCTTGCTGTGTACGACATGGCCTTGGACGTCCGGTCCTGTAGCAGTACCATTCGCCAATCCTGCCCCGGCTCCGGTGCTTGCTTGGGTTCCTGGGGCTGCACCTTCAGAGTCCATCATCTCCCGCACCATGCCCTCGAGACGCTTCAAACGCGCGGACATGCCTTTGGCAGGCCGTTTCCGTTCAGGTTTTGGGGCATAAGTACACTGAGATGCGCGTCCCTTTTTGGAGCATTGCCCACATGGTTGCTCTCTATCACATTTCAACTTTGAGTTGCGACATGGCGCACATGAAAGAAGAACGCGTGAGCGCTTCTGGCGGGCTTCAGATGTTGATGACTGATCATTATCATTTGGGCTAGAATCCATCTCCGTCAGATAATGCGCTGGTGTGAGAGCTATCCGAAGGTCGAGGAACGATTCGATTGTGAACAATACCAGACAGTTTGTAGTATTGACTTAATGTAAGTCGTTTTTGACGGTTTGATACTGAGATTAGTGAGGGCGTATCTTAAGATGTATGTCAGATGCCAATATAGTAAGGTGCTGATGAACACCCAATCACATGTCACTAAAGGATTCATAACCACTTTTATCCGGGGTACACTGTATGACTTCAAAAACGATCGTTGGGCTAGATGAGTTATTACTCAACTAAACCGACTTTGAAACACAAGAGGCACAGCCCAGGTGAACACCAGACATCTAATTGAATATGTAGTAGCTTGCCAATCTACTACGGACGAGGGTGAATACCCGTTGAATTTTGTACCTAGCTACCCTAGAACATCGCATAATAACCATTTCAAATAGTAACTAGGCTCAACGACATTAGTGCTGGCCAGAACCAAGCTATGCGATGCGTCGTAAACTCGTAAATGCAAATTCCCCACTCCCAAACAACAAAAAGAACACCTAGGAGTCAGGCGCACCTGGCAACCTCTCTATCACGTACTTGGCCCTCGCCACACTCATGATTGGCACACCAGGAATCTTTCGTAGCCGTTGCTTGAGCGCCTTATCATTTGTCCCCACGATATAGATTCTGGATTTCTGCACCCTGTCTACTAAACAGTCGTCTGCATAGGTGCCCTTGTGGTCGCATTCAAGCCGTGTCCATCGTTCGTCTCTTGCAACTCTTAGGGCCAGTCGATACTTAGGTCCGAGCTTCTCAAGTTCGCTCATCTAAGAGTGAAATACCTGTTAGCCACGGTCCAAAGGGCTCAAGCTTGGAGCTGGAGGCTTACCACACAGGATGTGATGATAGGATTACACTTCGCATAGAGGCAATCCATCATGGAGTCGAGAAGAGAGAGCTTTCGCTGAACCGAGTGACTGAGAAAATTGGTATCCACGAGGACGTTGTAGGGAGGAACGAGAGCTGTGTTGTGTTGAAAGAACATGTTGCTGGGCATCTGAGGCGCTTCTCGAATAAGCTCGCCGTTGATGGTCTTCTTTTCCTTCTCCTTCTGAGCGAGCTCAGCCTTGAGTTTGTTTTCCTTTAGTCTGGCATCGCGACGACCAATAACTCGCTTCACCTGTTGCGTATTGTGGTCAGCATTTGAGGTGCTTGATGTTTGCGCGCCCCATCCTCATCGTCGTGGATATGTTGAAATTTGGGCAACTTTTGCGCTGCTTATCGATAAGGATGCATACCTCTGCGAATTTGCGAGTCTTTTTCTGAACACCCATGGCTGCTTGATACTGTGTGAAGCTTAAAAATTGAAGTTGCTGTTGTTTTCGTGGTTTTTCAGTGGTATTTTCGTCGCGGATCGTCTAGAAGCCGTGGTTTCAAGATACTCTTTGTGAAATGGATGTTCGCTGTTTGACAGATTCAAAAAAGTTATCGCACTGACAAGATTTTGCCATAGAAAGTAGAAAGCGGTGGCAGGAGTGGGGCACTACCTTGGCTCCAGGTTCTAGCGCACGGGCCATTCACCCGACGCGTCTGTATTCTCTCAGTCGCGTAAAGTGATTGACATATCATTTCAGGCTTCAGTTGTAGGACCGACGATTTCACCGCAACAGCATACCCAAAATGTCTTCCCAAAAACCCGAAGAACGTGGCGAATCGTCGAACTCTGCCTCAAAGGCGGCCCTCAAAGCTTCTTCCAATGGGACCACAAATTATGAACTTCCCTGGTATGCCCTTTATGTCCCTTGAAGAATTGCTCACTGATTGTTCCTAGGGTGGAAAAGTATCGACCAGTGTTCCTCGACGATGTCGTCGGCAACACAGAAACAATCGAAAGACTAAAGATCATTGCTAGAGAGGGCAACATGCCCCATGTAATCATCTCGGGTATGCCTGGTATTGGAAAGACCACCAGTGTTCTGTGTCTGGCCAGGCAACTCTTAGGTGAATCGTACAAGGAAGCGGTCTTGGAGCTCAATGCTAGTGACGAGCGAGGTACTTGGGTCCTCTTATGTGATGACCATCTCACTGACACACCTAGGTATTGATGTTGTCCGAAACAGAATCAAGGGCTTCGCCCAAAAGAAGGTCACTCTGCCTGCGGGGCGCCATAAACTTGTTATTCTCGATGAAGCCGACAGCATGACTTCGGGTGCTCAGCAAGCCCTTAGACGAACTATGGAGATCTACTCCAACACTACACGATTTGCTTTCGCCTGCAACCAGTCCAACAAGATCATCGAACCCCTCCAATCACGATGCGCCATCCTACGATACGCCAAGTTAACGGACGCTCAAGTCGTAAAGCGACTTATGCAAATTATTGAGGCGGAAAAGGTCGAATACAGTGACGATGGGCTTGCAGCCTTGGTTTTCAGCGCCGAGGGAGATATGCGACAAGCTATCAACAACCTTCAATCTACATTTGCCGGGTTTGGATTTGTCTCGGGAGACAATGTCTTCAAGGTTGTTGACTCGCCTCATCCAATCAAGGTGCAGGCGATGCTGAAGGCTTGCTATGAAGGCAATGTTGATTCCGCACTGGAAACACTCCGAGAACTTTGGGATCTAGGTTATTCAAGCCACGACATTATTAGCACTATGTTCAAGGTTACGAAAACGATCCCTACGTTGAGCGAACATGCAAAGCTGGAGTTTATCAAAGAGATTGGCTTTACACATATGAAGGTCCTTGAAGGTGTGCAGACACTACTCCAGCTCAGCGGATGCGTCGTTCGGCTATGCAAAATCAACATGGATCCTAAGCGATTTCGGGTATAGAATATGGAGATGAATCTAGACATGGGTGCATCATTGGCGTTGGAGTTGGTATTCGACTAAGAAAGCGAAGGAAAGATGCTAAAGTAATGTGATTTACACAGACGACTCGATGGTCATCTCTAATGTGACATGGATGCCGTTATACCCCAAGCAGTTACAGTCAAGACTTTTAAGTGAGAGATTGAGATCATGGGGACTCCGTTTCCGCGCCAGAGGCGATCACTTGCCATCACCTTTGATGAATTCTTCCTCATACCGTTCCCATTTAGCTCTGTCTCCCATCAACCGCCGCTGCATTCTCACTCGGTGCTCGTATGCTCTGAGCCGTGAGTCTGCCTCGATCATGGCTCCGGGTACCATGCCACACATTTGTAAATACCTTGAAAAGGTCAGTATCAGGATGGATCAGCTGTGAGAATGAGCCCTACACTTTGAATTGAATCGTCATGGATCGATACAACGGCGACCAGATATACCCGGCAGCACCCAACACTGCGGCACCTATTCCCCACTTGACTGCACCTGCAACACCTCCTCTGGCAGCCTCCCAAGCAGCATCATTGGCTTCCTCGCTCTGCATAGCATCGTGAGCACGCATGATGATGGTTTGATCTTGTCTTTGTGATGTTGATACCTCAGGGCCCAGTGTCCAAAACTCAGTATTTTAGAGGGCCCCAGAGCCAATTGATGAGTGAATACAATAAAAAGTTTTACAGCAATATCAGACGATATGTTCGTGAGCTTGGAGATCCCGAAGGCCGGTCACTTCCGCTTCCATGACACACGCTTCATCAAGTGTGGCGCGAGCTCCTACTAGCCACACCTAGGGCCTTCAAGCTCGGCGGAATGTCGGCCCCGATCTGGCGCCCCGCTATAGCGGATTGTTCATTTATTGGATTTTTTCCAAGCTGTTATTTTCTCTCCTTCCACACTCTTCCAAAGACAAAGAACGAAGATGACACGCAAGCAATAACCATGAGCCCCCGGTTGCCTGGTTTCGCAAAATCCCATGTCTCTTCTCTTCCTACATAAAACGGCTGCTGAACCTCCACTTGTTTCTTTTTCTTCGTTGTGCAGAAAAAGTACTCTTAACTCAAGCTATCGCTGACCTGCTACTACTACCGTCGCCGCATTGAGCAAAGTTGCCCACTATGGCTGACAATGTGATGGCCGCCTACTGGGCCCTGCCACCCGTTTCTCGGTAAGTCGCTCATGTTCATTTGTGTTCTCGATAGCACTCGCTAACTATGTCACAGGAATCTGAATACTGCTACAGTGTTGACCTCGATTGGTTGCATCGTCGGGCTACTACCAGCCACGCGTCTGATATATCACCCATCCTATCTTTGGATGCTTCCACCTCAAATCTGGCGACTCGTAACATGTTTCTTCGTCGAAATGCAGCCGATCAACTTGCTCTTCAACTCGTTCTTTCTGTATCGCTATAGCGTTCAGCTGGAGATGGGAAACCCACGTTTCCCACGCAAGGTCGATCTTGTGTTCTACATATTATTTGTCTGCACCGTAATTCTGGTAAGCCTGCGTCTACATACCCGTGCTTTGCTACTCTCCCATGTGTTCCTTTCAAAACCCCCCTCATATATCTGCCCGGATAGTGCTTTGCCTCTTCAGCTATCACGGTTCCTGGAAATGAGGAAGATCACCCCTGCACTTCGGATCACCCATCATTCGCATTTCCGGGTTGGTCTGCGGTGTAGGCATGGTGGGATGTCTATATGGATGGCTCGTGTGATCCTCAATTCACTCGAGTGGTTTTTTAGCTCCCTACATTTTCATATCATAGCAATAAAACATCAAAATATCCCAAACACGTACCCGTATGTCATGTGCCTGTACTGAGGTTAACGACGTCGCTAGATGATCGACTACCTTGCCGGCCTGACGAGCTTCTTGTACATGAACGGCCTCATTCTTGCCATGGTTTACACCACTACTCAAGACCAGCGCGGCCAGAAAACACAGTATCTCGTTCTTACCATCCCCGCCCAGGCTCTGCCAATCTGCATGATCGTTGTCACCGCGCTCATGGCAGGACCACAGAAGGCATTGGTCGAAATTGAGGGTCTACTCGCAGCCCATCTGTTCGATTTTCTCACAAGAATTTGGCCTGAGTTCGGGAACGGCCCTCGACTTTTGAGAACCCCTGCCTGGTTTGAGCGTCTTGTTCAGACACCAAGAATCTCTGCCAGAGGTTTCGGTACCGCCGTCCGACCTGGGAATTCACCGTCTTCTGGACGTAGCACTGGTGCCAACACAGGCCCTTTGCCAGACTCGTGGCGGTCTCGTGGCCCAGGTCAGCGACTGGGCTGAAACAAGCTCGTCTACAACGGCCACTCGCAGTGTACACATGAAAATAAAAGAATGTTTATCGCTATGAACTCCTGAACCCCACCATTTGTACCGTATCGATCTAGAGCGTACCGTGCCAGGATATATTAACCAAATAACTCCAGGCTTAAACCAATTGACATTTCCGTAAAACCACTATCTGTAACGGATATCTCAACCATAAACGCGACTATTCCCGCTCAGCATAGGCGAATTATTTGCCTCTCTCCTCTTTAGATATTCGTCACTGAATCCCACAGGCACCTCATTTGCGAGGATCGTACCCCCGCCTAAAGGTCGATCCTGGAACCGAGGATCAAGGACAGCCAGAGGTTTGGAGATTCTCATTTCGCGACAGGGATCAGGGCCGGCAGAGATCGGGGTCGCAGATACCAAGTTGACCTCTGGAGGGTTTTGCTTTCGGGGAATAACAAGTTTATGAAGAGAGGGAAAAGTCAGAGAAGGAAGCCTTGGTCTAGGTGCCGGAACCGAAGCGACAAGTGGCTCAAGAAGGTCTTTCTGGCGAGCAGGCGACGGATTCCTGCTGGCATTCTGTGAACCTGTGCTGTTCGAAATGGCGTCACTAATACTGCCCCGGTTGAGCCCAAAGTCGTCGGTGGCCTTGAGATAGGTCTGAAGGGCATAAGAGTCGGGAGCACTGGCTTTGCGGGTGTGTGTGGTAATGTGTGGTTCGGGAAGTTTGCTAACAACCCGCGGAATGTATGCAGGATGTGTTGGTAGAGCACTGTTGGGACCGTTACTTTTTGAATATGGCACGTAGTGATAGTTGACATTTCCAAGCCCATCTTCTCCATCGCGCTCAAGTCCATCATAGTACTGTGCATTGGACATTGTGCGTATATGTCCTCCTGCACGTGGAGGATCGTGTATAGGTGGCAGTGGTTGCTTCCTACCGTCGTGGAAGTAAGATGATTTTTGAATGCCATACATTGAACGGTCGTTCATTGGGGTATCTGGCGGTGGCGATGAGATCTTGATTGCTGTCCCTCGACGATTCCGGCTTCGTCGACAGTACATGAAGAGGAGCCAAGCAAGGCCAGCAGCACCCAAACCACACCCCACTGCGATGCCGACGATTGTACCAGTGGTCATAGAGCCAACAGCAGCACCTCCGTCACCGGGAAGGGTCTTGTTGGTGCTAGGATCGGTAATGTTGACGAGTGATGAGGCAAAGATGGTCCCGCTAAGACCAATTATGTCACCCTTCTCTGGCTCCTGTATACAACCCGCCTTCAGAGCTACCAGAACTAAGAACCTGTTAGTGATCCGTTAAAATTCGAAGTGAAGCTGAGACAAACAATTCGCGAGGAACTTTTGGTTCGATGTTGATTGCAGGCAGCTGATGCACTCTTTGTAGCTGGAGCTCTCGATGATAGAATCCTCGGCCTTGCAATATTCGAACTGATTATCATTTGTCCTTTGAAGCAAGGATGTTTTCAAGGCATCCTCAAGCGATCCACATGAGCTCTCAATGTTACAGGGCGAGTTGATTGTCCCAGTCTTCGCCGCATCGGGATAGGAATAGAGGCAAACGTCAAATGCGTATCGTACATTATCTATGCCACGGAGTGTCAGCTGGGGGTACGTGGCTTGGAATCTTTCTCACTTATGACTTACAAAGGAACCAAAAAACGTCACTTTCTTCTCTCCATATATCCTCACTCTTCTGAAGACAATTTAGACAGTTCTTGAATCTGATGCCATTTCCAGTTTCTGTGTACTCTCCGTCTTCGCATACAATATCTGAGGAATTCGTTCTCGCAGCACTGGCGTCGTTGACAGTTGAGTTAGAGCCATCGGAACAGAGGGCCGCGCACTCAGAGTTGGGCGTTGCTTGAAGAGCAATGGTGGCAGGTGAGAGCAGCGCCACGATACTGAAGCTCCAGCGAGTGATATGCATGTCGAGAGCGTGGGTGTTTCGGTTGAAGGGGAAGTTATGCTAGGACCGTCACAGTGGTCATGAGTCGCTCAAGGGCAACAGCCAAGCATGACAGGCGTCAGGTTGGTGCTAACACAATATCCAATGCTTATGTTGATGTTGATGTGCGATTCCCAATCTTGATCAATCTTGGAATAAAAGAAAACAATAAGCTTCTTGGTGGAATATTGGATGGAGTATCAGAAACACGGCTGATCAAGACATGTGGATGTCAAGACGATTTTATCGAGATAGAACCCAAATCTTTAAACACCACCTAGTTGGAAGGATTGCAGGGGTACCCATAAGCAAGCACATTATTAAGTTCCTAGTTTCCTACTCTGGAGTAGATCTTTGTAATTATTTCAGATATCATTGTTTCATAGGGCGGATAGTCGCCTATCCACGACAAAGTCCAAAAATAGAATTGGATGTCCAACAACCAGGATGATCGTCGATAGCCAATAGGCTCTAGTAATTCGAAGTTCAAATGCTTGGGGCCTTGCTCTACCAATCAGAAACCATGCAGAGACTTCTCAAGCGGCTGTAGACCTTTAATTGAGCCAGGGTTCGGAGGCTCTTGATTGGCTGGTAAGCAACTCATGGCGCGCTGAATGGCTCTGTAGACGCCGGCCTTATGTGCGGCCAGTAGTCCCTAGCCGATGCTTGGCCAAGGTATTAAGGTAGCCAAAACAGAAGAGGGCCATGCAATCGTTCGTTAAGCTTGTAGGCTGCGGGGCTAGCACATGCACATGCATTATTGATTATTGCATTAGAGATAGCAGTTTGCGAGAGAAGGGAAATTCCGGCTTGAAGTTACAACCCAAACGCCTGGGCTTATGGGCCATAATTAGTGATTCTAGCTAACCTGAACTCTGAGTGAAGATGCGCGTATCTACTGCTGCGGCGTTCCGCGTTAGTTATTTCAATCTAGAGTAATATCGGTTTAGTGGGAAATTAAGCGCTTAATTGCCGCGCATGCGCTGGAGACTCGTTCTAAGATCAGCATTTCCTTGCTCGCTTGGCTCGAAATAGTACCGCTAACCATCTACAGCAGTGTCGCTTACTGACAATGTGATGTGACTGTGATAGAGGCTGCATGACATTCAGTGTGTGTGTGTGTGTGTGGATATCTACAATATCCGCGATTGGTTAGAAAACAGGTGGTTGCATGAAGGACTGAAATATCAGTTTCTCCTTCTCTAAACGTGTGGCTTTGGGTTCTGTGGTAAGGTCAGAGGAAACATTATGAGGAGTTGTGTAAAGCAGGCGTATGATCCCGCCGTCTTATATAATATGTCGGTGCCCCGGAATTTAAGAGAATGTACTTTTCCTGTCCGAGATTGCGAGACTGTATCCAACAGTTTAATTTCTGCTCGAATGCTGATTGCTGAGCGTTGTTACTCGCATAATGGCTCACCGCAAAGATGTTACTAGTATTCGAGCCAACGACTGATACTCCGCAAGGGGGTTGTGTGGTTGCTCGAGTTCGTTGCTCACATCTCTTCCCCTCCAGCTCATATCAATGTACGTATTGAAATATTAACAAAACGCAGTCTAGGAAATTAGTATGTTTTCGGTGTTTGGTAAAGGTTGCGGTTGTCATTTTAGACGTTTTAGACGTTTTAGAAGATTAACTTTACAGTTATTCAGGAAGAAGCCGCGTTATCTGTGTTTCCCACCGTGGCGCAGGAAACATGTCTCCTCCCATACTAATAATGAGTTTCTCAAACCAGTACAATTTTGGAAAACTGTGTTGAATTAACAAAACCGAGCATTACCAAGAGAGCTACTATCGCCAGCCAAAGACAAATAGGCAAGAAAAGGCGGTACCTTTCCATGCTGCATGCGACTTTGCTTCGAAGCTATGTGGAACCATACCCTACACAATAGGTAGTTTCACGTTGAACACACTGACTCGTTTTCTACAAACTTGTTATCCAATTTCAACGCCTCTCTTAAACAATGATTTCTTCCATCTGCATTCATATCAATTGATAGTCTAATATGAGGGGGGCGCGTCGTCAACCAAAAAATTATATGAAGAAGTGAACGATTCCCGCTTTCTGACAGAGACATAAGCACATTAGTAGGATTATGAAGAAACATTTGAACTCAGCTTAACAAAGGCATATATGTTTCAGGTTAGGCTCTTGATCGAGATATGAATGGCCTCAATCGCAAGCGCTGGCACACCCCAGCCTCCATTCCTGCCTCACCGTTATGACCTGATCACATGGGCTAGGTCTTGTGCATGTTCTCTGGCTTGGAGACCAGTAGGGGGACAACCAACACTCAGTAATTCCACTTGTCAAGCTGAAAATCCCACCTCGCAGATGCATGAGGACCCAGCAACATCAATGCCATATCCTCCCTTATTGGGCAAGTCGACCCCGTAAGTCCTCAGCCTGCGAATAAAACGCCGGCATTTCGCGCCTTGAACCGAAATACCGGAAACCAATGAGCTCCGAGACACCTGTTAACACATGGTTGGCGTGTTGTGGCGCGAATATGAAGAAACTGGACCTCCAAAGATCAACAAGATGCCACATCTGGAGCAAGGAACCTTGAGAAGATCTGAATGTGCCTGGTATCACCAGCTTCGAAACGAAACAGAAACTATAAATCCCATGTCTTTATAAGGCACAGAGTTTGTGTTTCGTTATCTAAGATTTTTCATTTCCAATTATTCGATGCACGCAGTCTGCCAAACCACATGTGTACTGGACGTTATCTTGTGGTGTCTATAAAGTGGTTTGATTTCACAATGTTGAAGCGGTCTTTGGACTGTAGCTCAGAATATACGGGATTTCGAAACAATGACTCGGCACTGAAGCTCGCTGACCGCTGTTATAAGATGTGCTAATAAGTCATATTATGCCAAAGTTTCTACTTTGTGAGCATCTCGATACTGAAGGTGCCCAACTAAAACGTCATGGTTGTGATGAGTGTGGGGAATACAGGGGAGAAAGCGGGCTGTCAACATGTATGCACTTTGTAGGCGTGGGAGCAGTAGGCTAAGACTTAAGCTCGCGTGAGGACGAGAGGAAAGATGGCATCGGCTTGCACTTGAACCTGAAATCCATAGAGGATATTGTTCTCGTTGTTGTCACAAGCGTCTATTCGGCTACAACTCTCGCCTGATTTATTCGTAAGGCGCTTGGGTGGGCTCGAAGAAGCCCGGTTTGCGGTGTGCGGGACCTCCCTGGATAAGGCCCATGATGGAGTCTTAGGGGCTGTCACAGTTGCTCTCAGTGGCCAGTTCTAGTGGAAGAAAACGCTGAAGCTAGGATCGTCATGAACAGGGATACCGGAAGAGGAGCCTGGAGGGTTCTTAATCCATGTCATGGTCAATCCAAGGCGTCTAATGAATGGTTCTGATTGGAAGCGAGCCATCATAGACGCACCCGACCTTTCCCTTCCAGCTTTAGCAGCCAGTTATACCCTTGCTTCCCATTTTCCTGCCGTTTACCCATCATCGCATCACTTCAAGCTGATGACCACAAGTTGTCAGCCAACAGCCCAACACTACGTACTTAATATTAGTTCTACCAATAACGAATACAGGGACATGCCAGCCTCTAAGCATCAGTCTCATATATCGCTTTGGCCCCCTTGGTCTATGCTTAACTGGGTGTCCTCCGCTTTTAGTGTCGTGAGATCGTTTTCGCATCTTCTCTTTTTCCCATTCACCTTCTCCGACCTGATCGCCTCTAATGTTTTGTTATTGATTTGAACCGCGTGTTTGAGCCTTATTGTTTTTATACTTTGTTTACTGTTGCAGAGGAAGTTGAGCTCGTTGGAGTCTCCCTTTCGATCACCACAAGCGTCGTCAGGCTGAGGCGTGTTGCAGCTGCGGGGTTCGATCAATTGTCGCAGATATGAGAATCGGTTGCTTGCAATTTGCGCCCCAGGTGGGAGACGTCGACAACAACCTGAATCGTGCGGATGCCGTTTTGTCAAGAGCAAATCCTGACGATCTGGATGTCTTGGTTCTGCCCGAGCTGGCTTTCTCTGGTAATTTCCCTCAAGGATGAAGATGTTGATCAAGGACTCCAGCTGTTCTTAGCCAACCCCTTCTTCTCCTGCCCCTTTATTAAGAAGCATATTTAAATATTAGACGCTAATACTTTGAGAAGGGTATAACTTCAAGTCGCTGCAAGATATCACTCCCTTTCTCGAACCTTCAGGTTCCGGCATAACATCTCTTTGGGCAAGGACAATCGCTCTCAAGTATAACTGCACCGTCACTGTTGGCTACCCCGAGAAAGTCGATGTCTCACCGAAGTGGCCAACGGGCCCAGAATACTACAACTCGGTCATTGTTGTCAATGGTGATGGTGAAACAATAGCCAACTACCGAAAAAACTTTCTGTACCACACCGATGAGACATGGGCCTTGGAAGGAGGCCGGGGATTTTATGACGGCTTTATTCCTGGATTGGGCAACACCTCAATAGGCATCTGTAAGTATACCTTAATATCTTGACATAGTCTTTACTAACATTTTTCTTTAAAGGCATGGACCTCAAGTACGTGGCAAAAGACTCAATGTCGTAGACAAATTACTGACCCTTGTGATAGCCCATACAAGTATGAAGCACCGTGGCACGCTTTTGAGTTTGCACATCATATTCTTGAAGTCGAGTCAAATCTGGTGATTGTTTCTATGGCTTGGATGACTCGAGACGACCCTCGACGGTTCACACGCATGCCAAACGAACCGGACATGGAAACACTGACTTACTGGGTTACTCGATTGGAACCCCTCATTCGTGCTGAGTCTCAAGAAGAGATTATAGTCATTTTCTGCAACCGTTGTGGCAACGAAGAAGAAGTTCTCTACGCTGGGACAAGCGCAGTGATCGGTATACATGATGGCGAGGTCAAGGTTTACGGCCTCTTGGGGCGCGGAGAAAAAGAACTCTTGGTCGTGGACACCAACAACTCGCCATACGCAAAACTTGTGTATCGGCCAGATGCCAGGGGTTCCGGTATGGAGGCACCTGGTCACCTCGAGCAATCAGGTGGACTAAAGGAAAACATGAAAAACGGGCCAGCTCACAAATCGAACAAGCCCACCGAGGACCAGCAAAGCAATTCCAACAACGGCTCATCTAATGGGAAGGAAACATCTCAAACCCTTACCGCGTCCCTTCCACCACCTCCGCAATTTCCAGATGATTTTGTTCACGATCGTCCAAGGGCCTCATCGAAAAAGCGATACCCGCCAGCAATCACCATTCCAAGAGAGCCCGATCTGGTCAAAAGCAACTCAGCGAGGTCCCCAGGAACAGATAGTCTCAACATTCCAACGCCGTCAGCCCCCAGCCCAACTCCTATGGCAATCAGGCCTCGACTGATTATTCCCGAATCACCTCCGATCCTCCCGCACCAGTACCCTCCAGATCACCCCATCAGTGCTGCATCGCTAAGGTCAGAGAGGTCAATTCGTTCCATGAAATCCGAACAGTCTGAGGCCTCTACGAGAACCATTCGCACAAACCCTCGACCTCCTGAAGAAAGCACCCCCTACCCAGACAGTGGCGCCCCTTTGAGTGGCTACCCAGAAAACTTCTTCTCTTCCGAGAAATTGATATATGAAGGCGACGTCACGATCCACAGCGCTGGACCGTTCAGCCCAAACACCCCGTTTGAGGATATTTCTCCTGTCTCACCGGAGCAGTTTTATTGGTCCCGTAATGATAATCTCATGCGAACTCCCTTAGGGGTCGGGGGATGGACGCCTGGGACACCTATTGGGAGGAGGCCTGAACCATTCCCTTGGCCAGCTATCACTGGGAATGCGCACACCCCTAACCGCAGTACTGTCAGAGATCGAGTAAAGGAGAATGCGACCCCCATAGATCCTCGCCATCTCCAGTCGCAGTCCCCTCAGTCGAACTCATCATCAAATCGGACAACCAGAACCAGTAAATCAGCACGCTCGGCGTCTGTCAACTCTAAGGGAGTAGCACAACCGACGGAAACAGAAGACAGGTCTTTGGCACGACCATCGTCTCCGAAATCTCGCAATGCTAGCCGTTCGAGAATGCATGAAAGGTCTGGATCATCTCTAGATGATCGGGGAACCAATGCAGCTATTTCATTACACCTGGAGGGCATATCTTTCCGAGCTGAATCAGCGAGTAGAACGCGGGCAGGCTCTGCAGCAGGTACTCCTGTTGGTGAGCGCATTCAGTCTCCTCCCTCCAGAACTAGCAGTCGTCCCAGAATGACTGACACACCCGACCCTCAACGTGAAAAACACATGATTCGCATTGCTGCCAGTCCCAGCATCCTCGATCACGAGCACAGGAACCACTACCAGTCCTTGTCCACGGCAGCACATCACCAGCGTAGCAACTCATTCGCTATGAATAGGGCTCGTGCTGCTGACAACGATCGGGCTGGTACACCTGAGTCGAAGATCAACAAGGTTCGCCCTGCTTCACGCGCAGCTAGTCGAGGACGAACACCTGGACCGAAAGTTTCACCCACCAATGGAACCACTAATGCTGTATTTCCAACCACTGAACGAACATCATCAGCGGACTCCACACGAAATGACCGACTGCACCGTCGAATCCATAGACATGCATCTGGTAGTCGACAGACTGATAGGACTTCGTCTGCCCAGACTGGGCGGCGTCGATCTAGTGATGCTGTTCCTGTTGAGTTTGAACGTGTTGAAGCAATTCTTTGTCCCAACTGCCCTGTTCATGGCCGAAGGTCGACTGCTGATGGAACTGTGAATGGTGACAATCCTTTGCCACCGCCTCATTCACCTCCAAAGTCATCTCCTGCACAGAGACCAGCTTCCAGTGCTGGTACCCCACAGCATCTGGAACCAGAGCCAGCAGCACCTCGACGAGCATCTTCAGGCGATGCGAGCCAGCTTCAACTAGAAAACCCTTTAGACAGCGTGGCTCAAATTGCCCCCCCGCAGAACGAAGCAGCCGAAGCAGCCGAAACCAGTGACTGTGGATCATTTGCGGAAACTCTTCAGACTATTTCTACCCCTGGGCGCTCGCCTGCTACGCCCTCTTTCAATCCTTCTACGCCCAAAGCGATGGTTCTCATGACGAATGGATTAGAAGTTGAGCCACTTCTCAGTGACAGCTTGGATGGACCCGAAAAAACACCAACGACCCGTTGCGCCGAAACGGATGCTCTGGGATTGGTGGATGTTACCGCCAACTCTGTCGCGTAGAACGATGCTTGTACATCAGTTGCATTGGCGAGAACGTCGTTATTACACAGGCTGCTATGCCACCAACTAGCATTTCGGTTATATTCTTGGGATTTTGCAGGGGAATTTAAGCGATAGTCAATGAGCAATTGGGAGTTTGGTGCTGCCTTCACGAGTAGCTGGAAGCTTGATACCTTTATGGTATTGCTAGGAATCTGTCATGCCGTGGTTAATAGGTTGTGGGATATGACGACCTTTATCCCCCCGAAAGCTAACGTTGAGCCTGTTGTTGGCTTGGCTATTGCTGTTACGTATAACCTCATTCAATCACATTCGGTTTCCTTTATTAAATATGTAGCGTTGATATATGGACGATGATGTCATGGTATGAGTTCGTGTCCTAGTGTCACGTAGATAATGTCCCTTGTTTTCAATAGAAGAGACATATCTTACACCGAATATGAGAATTTATAATGCTCAAAAGCCTGCTTGTAACAAGAATTTTGTGAGATTGTGAATGAACCGCACCGGGTTGCATATCCATAGAGGCAGAATCCAGGCCATTAACAAGATGGAAAAGCTGAAGAACATGTTGCGAAATTCCTATATAATAAACATACAGGTGGTTCCCCATGGCGTTAGGTTTTATTGCCTGGACTCCGTGATATCAGAATTGTCACTTAGAATCCTATGATTATGTAAGTCTCTATGTACGCGAGGTTCCCTTCATTGGGTCTCTCTGGCTGGGATAGGACTGCTTGCATAATTACTAGAAGAGGAAAGCCTACCACAAGTTCACGAGAATCCATGAGCATGGTGGGCAACAATTGGAGCTATTGAATGCCGTATGGCTGCGGACGTACACCAGTAACTGTTGATAGGCCTAGCCTCAGGAGACCGCTACACTCGGTAACCCGTCCGGACAAGGGTATACTGACCGGTGATTGATTCTCTTGCCGCTGGAGCTAGCGTGAATGTCCAGGGTCTATGCATAAGCCCCCGGTTAGAGGCTGGGTGATGTAGGTGATATCAATTCTTAGTGGCTGGACCCCTCATTTATCTCCCTCTCACCAACACCAAAGGCTACAATGCCCACAGCGTTCCTTCACCCTTGGCCAATCCCGATCAATTCTTGCTTTCGATATACTGTGATATAGAGTGCCGCGGTACCGCAGATCTTCCAATGGTGTTTTCAGCCCCCAGGCATTCCTTGTGCCAATCACTCTCCCGTGCGACAAGAAATGCTGGGGCATTAAGAACTGGCGGCTGCACTCTGCTGTCACCGCACCATTGCAACTCATCACTCTCATCATTCAGATTGTCACACTACTAACCATAGCTGGGTTATCGAATGTTCTGATATTTCCCAGCCGCCGTGTATGTGCCGCTGCAGCATCTCCCACCGTTTTCACACGTTGGTTCCAGGCACAGCCGTTTGTCACATCAGATGAGCGGTTCAGTTCTGTCTCATCTTTGTTATAAGAGGCCCACGATCATCTCTCGCTCTTTCGCCCCCAATATCCTGGCGTTTCAAAAATTGCAGAATTGATTCACCTGTGTCGGGCCTTATTCATGTGACACAAGAGATTCTTAATTTCTGACCAGTCCCCCCGCTTTGGTCGAGTCAATCTCAAATCTGCAGCCCACGAGCTGGCCAAGTTCTCCAGCCTTGTTTTCCTACGATGAAAACTTCAACTTTGGTATCAGCCTGGGGCACACTCAGCTCTGTCGCCGCCATCTTGGTAGCGGAAAACTCACCATGCGGGACGCTGTGTGGTAATGTCCTCGATGCCACTACCACCGACGACATCGTTTGCCAAGAAGACGACTACAACAGTGGCGCAGGAATTGTTTATCAACAGTGTGTAGCATGTGAGCTCGGAAGTGATTATCACACAAAAAACAACGAAACGGACCAGCAATGGTTGTTATGTAAGCTTGTCGGTCTACATATTTTCCCCTGTGGCTAACATGACTTGATCGTTCTTAGACAATGTCCGCTATGCGGTCTCATATTGTTTGTTTGGTGTTCCTGGTAACAATAAAGTTATCGACACTCCTTGCTTAACCTCGTATGTTAGCCCATTGTTTATACTCGCCTTCTATCGACTTTGAGCTCACAATATGAACAGAAAAGCTTGTGGACCATTCCGCCAAGCCGTTGAGTACAAAAACCTGTCTTCAGACATTCAAAGCTACGATTATTGCGATACCTGGCCTGTACATGACACACCTGACTTCGATGGATGTACAGATTGCCTACGGGCGGGCGACAACCATTACTTAGCTAACTGTAAGCATCTGTTATAAGTCCGTGGTTGGTCAAACGCTGATGAACAATAGTTTTTACTCTACTTCAAGCTGGATGCGAGCAAAAACCACAACCTGGAGTTACAGTATCTATTGATGGCAGCCTCTTCTCCCAGGACATTGTCAATATTACTGAACCCACACCTGTAGCTTCTGTGGATCCGGATTGGCTTGATCAAGGTCCTATCAGTCTCAGTGCTAAGGTCGGTATCGCTGCAGGAGGTGTGGTATTTCTATTGTTTATCCTAGGCTTCTGTATCATTTGGCGCGGTAAGAGACGGAGACGGGCTTTTTTGCGACAACTCGAGAACCGACCCCGTACCAAGGGTAGTTGGCCTAAGAAGGGTTGGCCTACTCCATTGCACATCTCTAACGACAACGACATGCGAGAGACACCCTTAAGCCAAAAGCCATTCAGAAGTTGGGACGAATCTCCCGTCAGCGCTCGATCCGAAAAGACATTCCCAAGATATGTCTCCCCTTACGGCTCCCAGTTCGGCAGTCCTGTCAGTGCCACTGAGCTCCAGCTAGCCCAATGGCCGGTGATGAACCCGAACCAACAAGCATATCCGCCGATGCCTAATCATGCATCAAATCCCCACCTGTATCCTGAGATGTTCCCTTCTATGTACAAACCTGACCCGAGTCCCTCAGGATCACAAATTGGTGTAGCTCTAGGCGGTGATGATTCGTCGCTCAACACTCCCCAATCAAAGGGCAAAGATAAAGACGAGTCATACGAGATGTATCCTGTGGATGTCCGGTCTCATGGTGCCATTGGAATTTACCAGCCCGAGCATCTCGAGGGATTATATTCACAACCCGATTACTTCGCTCATGGAGATGTGCACCAGAGCCAGATATATCAGGGTCAAGGGCATGAATATCAGGACACTTATGATGATGATTTCAGGGGGAGGAGGCCATAATACTTGAATGCTCTGAGGAAAGAATTAATTCACCCACATTAACTGCGTTCTTTGCCATTGGACGCTTGGAGTTTGATAGCAGGGATACCAATTTCATTTTGCCAGATTTTTTGATACCAACAGCTCTCCAATCATGACCGTCGTCTCTAGATATTGAGAAGTATTTGTATACTCTTGTCGTTGCCCATTGTATAAAATGGTAAGGCACCTAAGTTGATAGTAGTTACATGGTAGGTACTAAGGCAGTTCCCCCGTGTTGAAGGTCATGAAAAGCTAGTGTGGCGTCGACTGTGACTCTAATGAGGGTAGAGAGATGAGGTAGCCACAATAGGCTTAGTGTATAATCACCGCCACACCGGTCGCAGCTTCCTTCGGTCCCCACAATGAAATCCGACCAGAGAAAAAAAAAATTTGGAAGCTTCCAACAACACCGGGCAAGACACTGAGGAAACTAACGACTCGCACCTTCCGTTTCTTCCCTTCTGTCGCAAAGAAGCACCTGCCGCGCTTCACCCGGTATATCACACAATTTCCAAAAGGGAAACTACATTCCGTTCACAATGTCCAAGGAGGTCGCGGTCGTCAAGAAGACGACAACAGAGGAGGAGGAGTACACCATCAAGCCCCAGGCGACCACTCCTTCTCTCGACACCAGCCAGTGGCCTCTGCTGCTCAAGAACTACGACAAGCGTGAGTTTCCTGATACAATTCGATGATTAAAGCGTGTTTTTGATATTTTCTGGCGGCTTGCAGAGCCTCAATTGATCCCTTATTCGAGATTCAAAAGACTAACCGATAATCTTCAAAACTTGCAGTTCTTGTCCGAACAGGCCACTTCACTCCCATCCCCAATGGCTGCTCTCCCCTGAAGCGCGATCTTAAGCAATACATCAGCTCTGGTGTCATCAACCTCGATAAGCCCTCTAACCCTTCCTCACACGAGGTCGTCGCTTGGGTCAAGCGCATTCTACGGTACGAAAATTTTCCAACCAAGAGTATCGCGTCAAAGTGCGCGTCCAAGTCGAACTATCTACTAACGATATTACCTACAGATGCGAAAAGACTGGGCACAGTGGTACCCTCGATCCCAAGGTCACTGGTTGCTTGATCGTTTGCATTGACCGTGCCACTCGTCTTGTCAAGTCCCAGCAGGGTGCCGGAAAGGAGTATGTGGCTGTCATCCGCCTTCACGACAAGCTGCCCGGCGGTCAGGCCCAGTTCGCCCGCGCTCTCGAGACTCTCACCGGTGCGCTCTTCCAGCGACCCCCTCTGATCTCCGCCGTCAAGCGTCAGCTCCGTATCCGAACCATCCACGAGAGCAAGCTTATCGAGTTCGACAACGACCGACACCTCGGTGTCTTCTGGGTCAGCTGCGAGGCCGGTACTTATATCCGAACCCTCTGTGTCCACTTGGGTCTTCTTCTCGGTGTCGGTGGCCACATGCAGGAGCTTCGACGTGTCCGCAGTGGTGCCATGGATGAGTCCAAGGGCCTGGTCACTCTCCACGATGTTCTCGATGCCCAGTGGCAAATGGACAACACGCGCGACGAGTCTTACCTTCGCAAGGTTATCTCTCCTCTTGAGACTCTCCTGACTTCTTACAAGCGACTTGTCGTCAAGGACAGTGCTGTTAACGCCGTCTGCTATGGTGCCAAGCTCATGCTTCCCGGTCTTCTTCGATACGGTAAGTCCTCAAACGATAATTCATGTCGCAATTCACTAATTCATTGACAGAGTCTGCCATTGAGCATCACGAGGAAGTCGTTCTTATGACCACCAAGGGTGAAGCCATTGCTCTAGGTATCGCTCAGATGTCCACTGTCGAGATGTCCACCTGCGATCACGGTGTCGTTGCCAAGGTCAAGCGCTGTATCATGGAGCGCGACCTCTACCCCCGCCGCTGGGGTCTTGGCCCTGTTGCTCTTGAGAAGAAGAAGCTCAAGGCTGACGGCAAACTCGACAAGTACGGCCGTCCTAACGATGCCACTCCTGCCAAATGGAGCTCCGAATACAAGGATTTCAGCACAAGCGATGCCTCTGCCGCCGCCGCCGCTGCCGCTCCTGCCAAGGCCTCTGAGGCTGAGGATACTCCCATGGAGGAGGCTGCCACTCCCTCTTCACCTGCTGCTGATGACAGCAAGGACAAGAAGCGCAAGAAGCACGATGGCGAAACCGCTGAAGAGAAGGCTGAGCGCAAACGAAGAAAGGCAGAGAAAAAGGCGGCCAAGGCTGCTAAGAAGGCTGCCAAGGGCGAGGCTATGGACAGCGACAGCGACTAATGGAATCCAGGCCAAGTTTGGGTATGGGCCAAAACCTGAAGGCAGATCTTGATACCCGAGATGTAGGTTCTGCTGGCAAGGAGAGGTCTGCTTGCTGTACCATATTCTTGTTCTAGTGCCGTTTTTGGCTGCTTGAAATTGTTTTTGGGGTTATTATGGCGTTTTTGGTTCGAAAATCCTGGTAGGAGTAGATGCAAGGCACTCAATGCAAAGCACGATAAAACTATTGCATGTCTCTGTGGGAACCATCTGTCTAGGATCTGTGAATGTATGAGGTTGAATCATGTCTATCTGCCGTAGTTTATGCTTGTGACCGCTATGTGTAAGGACTGATGCATGGTTGGGGTACACTGACATATGACACATATTGTAGCGGTCACGTAATACGGTGGCTCTTGGTGTTACGGTATTGTTGGAATCCGATCTGAGGTCCCATCGTCATGAAACGTCCATCAAGTCTGGGCAATGCATGTGTTGTCATGAGGCTACTGTAAGTATGATGACACATTTTCTGGGCACGAAATAACTGAGAGCATAAGGTACGGGTAGTCTAGTTGAGTCAGGGTTCCACAGGAGGAACATTGGAAAGTCCCTGATACGTACGGTCGAGTAACAATCCAACCGTTGTTGTATTAGTCGCAGATCAAAAAGGAACCGTCTTGGCCAAACAAAACATTGGACCTGGGTGGAAACATTGGACGAATCAGGCTCCAGCAACGCATCTCGAGTAACAGCTGTCCCTGTTTCATAATTGAAGGAGTGGACTTCCACCGCAGCAACCTGTTCGCTAAGCAGAGGATTCAAGTCGCTGCAACTCTGTTAGCCAGCGCATGGCACAGCATAATGGCGAGGGATATCCCGGCTTGGGCGTTTACTTGGACTGGCTGAAATTTTGGTCCCTTCCTTTGCCTGCTCCTATTAAGATCAGGGATGGCCTTAAGACTAGACTGTTGTCAAGAGAGCGTCTAGTTGGCCGTTTCTGTCCTGCCTGAGAGTGTATTGGCGTGATAGCAAAGAGGGTCACGTAGTAAGTGGTGGAAGTAGGTCCCATGGCTTGGCCTGTGGCTGTAAGAGTAGAAGTATAAAGTGAGGAAAACTCGGAGGTTAGTTGTGCGTTTGCTCGTCTAAGGTTCTGTTATCAAAAGTTTCTTGTCCCGGAGATCAATTAGAGTTGCTCATACATGAAAAATACTTCCAACAAGACCCGTCATTGAATCATATGCCTATCTACATTTTGCAGGCGTATTCGACTCAAATCTTCTTCTGCAAAGTCTGTTTGTTTTCCTTGGGATATAAATACTTGCCAAGTTCTCATCTGGGTCAAGGATTCACAACTCAACGTCAGAGCGTGTTGATCACTTAGCCTTCAGCTTTACTCGGACCCAGTGATCGACTATGCATGACATCGAGATTAACTGATACCGAGATTGAGGCTCGGCTGAACGATTTATATGCTGCAGTGCCAGCGTCCCAGAAAGGGTTGAGTTCAGAGGATATGCCCGTCATGCCCGCTTCATCGAGCCCCTGGGGGCGAATCATCTTCTTTATTCTCTCGATCTCTCTTTTCGACACTGCATCAGCCCTACCAGCAAACACATCGTCTCCTGTTCTTCGACCTTTCATATTGCCACCACCAAAGCAGCACCTGAGTCGAAGACATAAAGGTCGCGACAGATCTTTCTCCCCACGACTAGATATTAACTTCCCCGACCCATGCCTTGTTCAAGACCAAGACGACCACTGGGTGTCTTTTGCAACTAGCGGTGGTGGCTACCACATCCAGATCGCTGTGGCAGATGATCTCTTTGGCGAGTGGACTCATCTCCAGCAAGATGCCCTCCCTGGAGATGGATGGACGAGTGGCAGAAATTATTGGGCCCCTGACGTGCGGAAACTGGAGGATGACTCGTATATAATGTACTTTTCTGGAGAACTTCCAGAAGGTGGACATTGCATCGGAGTTGCACGATCCCACAACAGCACCGGTCCATATACAATGGATCCTGAACCATTCGCCTGCCCACGTGACGAAGGCGGCGCAATCGACCCGGCGGGTTTCTTTGACGAGTCCACAAACAAACGATATGTCGTCTATAAAGTCGACGGCAACGCTCTCAACAACGGCTCGGGAACTCCCATCCGACTCCAAGAGGTCTCAACAAAGGACGGCTCCACACCGATCGGCAAACCTGTGGACATCCTGGACCGGATCGCCTCCGAGGATGGGCCCCTGGTTGAGGCTCCGAGTCTGGTACGGACAGAACAGGGCAAGTATCTGCTCTTTTTCAGTAGCCACATGTACACAGGCGATGCCTATGATCTTAAATATGCTATGAGTGACCGGGTCGAGGGCCCTTACAGGCGGGGGAAATCTCCATTTCTCAAGACACCAACTCTAGGCCTGAAAGGTCCTGGTGGAGGCACAAGTTCGGAAAACGGACAGTTCATGGTGTTTCATGCGTGGTGCGGGAAGGGAAAGAGATGCATGTATGCCATTGGATATGGACTTGAGTACGAGTAGAATAAGACAGAACCGGCATCGAGAAGGAAATATTCGGCAGTTTCGGAGTTTATGGGACGGTTTTTTGGTTAAACTTATAGACTAGATTTCAAATTGATTCATTTCATATGCACTTTTCTTCGTAGTCGTTTCCAGGTACGTTCGTAGGTGTGATGTGATGATGATGAATGAACTTGGTGATGACGGCTACAGCCTAGAGCCAGCCTTAATTAAGCGCTGGTGGTGCTTGGGCCCCTAAAGCTAATTACCGCCCTGAACTGCACTGCCGCTTTCCTTGTCTCTGATTCGCTGCTTGTAAAAGCCATCTTCTGGCACTTCCAGGCACGAACCAATGAGGTCACAGAAAATCTTCCGTAAACTGGCTCTGTCTGCTTCGTCTCAGCTCACCACCCTTTCTATGTCTCATACATACAACTTAAGCGCCCGTAGCCATTTTCACCACCCAACTACCTAACCCTCAATCCTTGTTCGCTGCTTGGGCCGCCTCGATACCGTCTGGGGAATAGTTGTTTCCTATCACAAGCATGGATCGATGCGGCACAGACAAGTTGGCGGCACTTCTCAACCGAGAATTGGGTGATTGGGAGCCATAGCGCGGCAACCAGACCCCCTTTTCGGTTGCGTTCAATCCTTGGCCAACTCCAGCTGAGTCTTGCAAGGTGCAATATAGGGCAGAGCATGCATCTTAGTGCGGTGAAGTGTGGTGCATGGCGTTGCATCTGCAGCTCTTGATCGAGTGATGGAGAACGACACCCACGTTCTCGTTTTCTCTTCACACTATCCATAGGGAACCTAGGTATACTAGCTAAGGTAGTTAATATGCAGAAGGGCTGCAGCTCGCTTCTTCTCTTTCCCTTCTGTTCTCAAGAATTCTCGCCTTAGATTTCCACTTCTTGTTCCTTTCTACTCCTCGCTCGTTCACTCATTCAAACGGCGCCTTTAATTCCTACTTGTGTTGTATTGCGATGTCCTTCTATTTAACGACGGATACCAACATGTTGTAACAAGGGTATCTGGTATATCAACCCACCATATTCATTTTCTTTAATACCGTTTCTTCATCTTTCAAATCGAGTTGTTTCACAGCTGGCCTGGCCTCAGATCGACCTTGATCCCCATCAAAATATCCATGTCGCTTATCGAAACAGCGACCTTCTTTTTGAAACATTAAACACCACAGCGGACCTCCATGATGTTCCTCTTCTCTATTATCCCTTTCTTTTTGTTCTGGACGTCGGTCTCGGCTCTACAAGTCACACCCAACTCTCCCTGTTCCCAGTTCTGCCTTGACCGGTCAGATCCCAACTCCTACGAAACCCGTGGCAACGAGATTGTCTGCGACGATGATGACTTCAAGAGGAAGGCAGTAGGCCAGAAGTTCCAAAGATGTCTGGCTTGTTTGCAGGACAGTACTTTCAAGCAGGGCGACGAAAGTGACCAAGATTGGTTCTTGTGTAAGTCATGCTAAGGACTCAACTGTTTAACATCATCTGACTTTTGCGCCATTAGACAATATGCGTTACTCTTTTGACTACTGTATCTTTGGCTACCCAAATGCAACCGGCATCAGTTCCGGCCCCTGTGTCACATCTGAAGCTTGTGGCCCCATTGGGAATGCTCTGAAGAAAGGCATCACCGAACCCAACGATAGAGAACAGTATGATTACTGTGACACTGATGACAAAGCCATGCTCGGCGACGCAGTTGATAAATGCCAGGCATGTGTCAAGGCGGATAGCTCCCAGACAATCATATCGAATTGTGAGCCGTTCCTTAACCCAGCTGCTTGATTCATCTAACCATCTCTTTGTGTAGTCCTTGTTGCCCTCAATGCTGGATGCCAACAGCGTCCCAAACCAGGAACCCCTATAGGGCTCAATGACACTGTTTTCAGCGACGGGACCATCTCAATTGTAGATCCATCTGCCTCGGTTGCACCAGGAGATAACCATGACCTTCCCAACACCTCAATTGCTGCCATCGCTTTTGGTGCCGCCGCTTTCCTTCTCATTTCTGCGGGTTGTATCTTCATGCAACATCGGAAACGCAAAAAGCTTTCTGTACACAACAGACGCTCTTCTCTCTCGTTCCGTTGCCAGACACATGTTACACCAAGGACTCCTGGCTTCCACGACCTCCCTCCTTATATGGATGAAGAACGAAACCTGCCAAAATCTGCACTTTGGAACCCACGTAGTGCAGTGAGAAATCTAAACGATACCCACAAACTCGGCATTGTCACTACCGCTATCCCGCAACCGCCTCCCACAAAAGCTCCTCTACACACACCCTATCGCGAAGATGCGTCTCCAGCAGAAAGTGTATCAAGCTGTACAAACGCTCCCCTGTTGTCAAACTCAGCCGGGCCACAATGTAGTACACCAGGTATCACATCCCCGCTGTTTAGCCCCGGTTTCTCTATCACAACGCCCCGTTCAGCTACATTCCCACGTGAATGCCACGATAGCAACAATCCTTGGGTGCAACAACCAAGTAATGGTTCGGGCAAAGGCTTTCTGAGGAAAAAGCAGTCCAGAGATTCACAGGCTCCCAGCGAAACACGGAATATTCGGATTGTCTTTGATCCACCACCCAAAAAGGCCAGGCGATCGTAAGCTTATGTACTGATGCTTATTTATGTTGGTCTTTTCTGAACAGAGGAGTTTCATGGGTAAACAGACAAGGTCCTTATGGATATGGGCCTTTGCATATAGGGTTTTAGTGGCGAGACGCTGTAATGAGAGATGAGTCAAAAGGCAGCGAATGCGTGATGTGACTTAAAATGAGATGCAGACGTATGTGTGTATTTGCTTGACCATTTCTCCATATAATGCAATGCCTTTCCCAACCAGCTCTAAATCATGCCATCACCTCATATCGACACAGTTACCCGGAGTAACCGTCAAGACTCAAGTGTTGCAATAAGCATGCAACTCCCTTCCATCCAACCACAGGAGTATATACTTTGGATGGTACCGCCATCCTCATTATCAGCAGTCTTTGCCTTTTTATCTACAATTTCTCATATATCTTGATCCCAGGGTGTCGAGCCCCTGCTGATCAGTTCACTCTGCATTCTATCATTCTGGTCTTTGAACCAAGTCGCTCCCTCTTCCATCTCCTCCCTCATAGCACGGAGTTCGTCGATTAGGGTTTGCGCATCGCTCATGACTCGTTTATGCGAGCTGATTTTGGTCTGGTCATCCTGAGCTAGCTCACCGTCATCGTCAGTGGCCCGCTTTCTCTTGTTCGTCGCAGAACTATCAGATTCGGTGGTATCGACGGTGCCGTGTGACCCCGATAATCGATGGCGTTCTTCAGAATGACCAAGGCCACTTATAGAGGCCCGGCGGTTGAAACCACTCTTAGGCGGGCCCATACTGCCCGTTGACTGCTTCTTTCCATACTGCATCTCGTTCGCCAGCCTTTCAGGAACAGCAGTTCCATCAGGCATCTGCACAATCCCCATAGCCTTGAGTCGCCAGCGTTCGGATACTCTGCTGACACGATTACTGGGCTCTGGACTTTCGGCATTTCGAGAAACAATAGGAGGCAGCGAGCGTCTGAAAGTGGCCGATTGATCACCAAACTGTTGCCGAAGAGCTCTAGTCTTTGAACCACTTCTTGCGAGAGATGAGCTCGATTGTTTGCTGGAGATGGAGCTGGTGGCGGATGGCGCTCTACGCACAATCCTGGCCACAGCTTCCTGCTCGTCGTTGATTCCAGATAGAACACCGGAAGCAAGCAGTGCGTCCTCTTCTGCTGCTTGACGGCGCTTACTTGGCTTCTTGTGTTTAAGTAGATCCTTCAGCTCCTCTGGTCGATTCAACTCGGCGATTTCAGCCTGCTCTCGCGCAGCTTGGCGAGCAGCTTCTCGTTGAGCCTTAGCTTGCGCTACACGCTGTGCTTCATAGTAGGCTCTCATCTGCTCTCGGCCGCTACGACGAAGCTGGCTCAAGCGACGATCGCGCGCAATCTCTTTCCAGCGATAGAAGTATCTGACTGATAAGCTGTAGATGCGAAACTTTTGTGCTTCTGCCAGTGCTTGTTCTTCTTCCTCCTTTTGTCTCCTGGCTTCTTCCTCCTTGACGTATTTTCGATACACGCCTTGTAGTATATTATCCAACATAAATGCTTGAAATTCGTCCATGAGTCCGTCATCGCCAGTTACGAACCATCTGGTGAAGTCACCCAAGAGGTCACGAGGTGGCGATGGTGGTTCAGGAGGGGGGATGGGCTCCTTTGTTATTTGTGCAGCTGCTGGGGTTGTTGAGAGTTGGAAACCGTCACCATTTGATGCAGGATGGGACAAAGATGAAGTTCCAACCGACGGGAACGAGAATTGAGGTGTTGATGTGGTTGGGGGTTGTGTGTCAAAAATGCCCGTTGCTGGCTTGCCTTGTTCTCCAGCTAACGTAGCTGTTTTGTCCAGGTTGAAAGCTGCTGAAGGTATCGTCGCTTGTGATGTGGCACTGATGTCGCTCGGTGTGGATGATTTCTGAGGTTGTGTTACGGTAGTAAAGGGACTTGAGGACAGTTGAGGCGTTGGTGGAAATATGTTGATGCTAGGTTGCTTCGCGGGTTGTGCTGAGGCGATGGTAGGAGCATGAAGCTGTGGCTTGTCTGCTGTTATCCTTTTGCTAGAAGTGTTCTCTGTCGAGGCGACCGCCATAGTGGCTGGTAGAGAGGTGAAGGTCGTTCCTGTTGCCGTCTCTTTCTCACTGGAGGCAGAAACCTGACTGAACGGACTGCTCTGTGTCTGCTCACCCGAAGTGGTTGGTGGCTTGAAAGAAGGGGCAAACGGGTTCAGCACTGGCCTGTTTCCAGATCCAGGTGGCTGCTCAGGGGTAGGTGCTGGCAGATGAGAAACATTGCCGACAGAGGATGGCGTAAGTGCAGATGTTGTGGGTGCGAAGGGGTTGACAGCAGGCGGCTTGGCTGTCGAAGCCAAGCCAGAAACGAATGGGGGTTTCTGGACTGGTGTTTGTTGCGAACCAGAAGTACTAATCGAGACCGTTCCGTTGATTGTAGTCCCTAAGCGAATACAAACGTCAGAACCAGTGGTTTAGGCGTGTCTTTGCCAGATTTCCAGTGGTTCGTCTCGAGCCAATGTGTTGTCCTTAGTAAATCTCAAGAACTGTGGCCTGTCGAGTCTCCGGCTGAATGCGATTTCCTATTCGCCTGCAAAGTAGAGGTTTTTACACGTAATCGAACATGCAGAGAACCATGGGATGCAGAATCTTTGGCGCAAATTAAACAGTAGGAATGGGGTCTTACCTGAGTTGCCATTGATGGGCTTATTGTCCCCTCCAAGTTCACTGGGCTTGCCAAATGATGCAAATGGGTTTGGCGTTGTAGCTTTGGGTCCAGTGGGAATTGTTGGCTTGTTGGGAGTAGGTTGTGTTTCTGGAACAAAAAGGCTTTCTTGGGATGAACCGTTAACTGCAGCCTTAGGAGGATTTGCGCTTTGATAGGTTGTTTGATGTATTAGTTCTGGTAGGGATTTTGAGCCACGCTTCTTTTCCACAAGAGAGTAAGAGAATTGGTGTTGTAGACGAAGGTGAGGTAAAGAAATACGACTGTCCAGTTTCGCGTATTGACGACTGGCATCGGACGGGTCCTCATCGCATTGGCCAAATTCGATGTTGTGAAGCTCCGCAAATTCAACAGCTTGCTCGGTGGTATCGAAACGAAGAAACTTGTTCAAAACAGCGGCAGTAACGTCCTTGGACGTCTCCCTAGGCCGAGCGAGACCTCTATTGATGGCGGCCAAGATAGCGCGACGAAGCCTGGGAAAGTGACATTCTGCGAAGCAAGCCATTGTGTAGGAAACTTTGGGATCCTCAACTATTCTGAAATATGATTGATATGCCGCTGATGCGGCTAATGACGGCGCATCCTTCAGAGGTCCGTGAAAGTCTTGGGTATTTTGAAGAGCCTCAACGAGCAGGACGGCCGTACGAACCTCATTGGAGTCCTTCCAAAGGGCTGGTTTCCATTGACGCTGCAACGTTTCTATAATGTTCGAATCGTAGGCATGGAATATGAGGTAGTAGGCCCGGAATTCAGGCTCGTTCTCACATCTTATGCCCTGATCGTTGCAATCATCGTAAGCGTCGCGGAGGGACAAGAGGGCTTTCCCAAGCTGTTCTAATTCCTGCTGCTCTACGAAGTCCTCGGGTGTTTTGCCGTCTCGAGTGAGAAGATGAAGTGCCGTAACATGAAATCGCGCGATGTTCTCCAAAACATAGACCTGGATCTTCATTTCGTCGGGGGTGAGTGACGAAAAAAAGGTGAAATCTCTGCGGATTGCGCGTGTTCTGTCCCATAAAAACCCATGCAAGACTGGTAAGTTGCCGTCGTCACGTAACAGGTCGTCAATTAGATAGTCCAATGTCCTTTTGAGGGCCGGCACGGATCGAACGTCCATGGGCAACGGCGCTTCTTGACCAGCGGCGGAGCGAGCGAGCTTCTTGACCATGCGACGTGTATTCGCATATGTAGTCTTGGGATTCTTTTCGGGCTGATGAACGTCCATTTCATTAATTCGCGTGATCTTCTCGTACTCAGGGCACATGTCCTCGCAGATGCCTTTGAAATCGATAGCATCCTGAAGAGTTTTGCGCTTATCTGGGTCATCAATCAGCCCGGCCTTCGTCAGAGATGCGCGCGCCTTATTGCGGTAGGTTTCGTATTTCTCGCGGAACTTTGTCACTTCAGCCTTGTTCTTGGGATTCCCAGGTTGTGAAGGCCACTGAGGAGGGTGAATGCCATCTTTACGCAGTTGCTCGTACACCCTTTTCGCTTGCGGATCGTCGGAATGATAGGTATCGGGGATAGGCTCATCGTCGGAGTTGGCGCTTGATGATGAAGTTGGTCGCGACTCGTTACGCGTCGCCGCAAAAGGAGTTGATCCGTTGCTCCGCGTGTTTTGTCCTGCTTGCTTCCTGGAGAAGGCGGCAGTATTGGACGGGGTTTTCTTCGGGTCAGTGTTCTTCTTCTTTTCGTCGCTTTTCCGGTTCTTGTTCCTGCCGCCTCCGTCACTCAGATTGGCATCCTTGTTTTTGAACTGTTTATTCGCTTTGCGCTTTGCTTCATTGTCGCTCTGGTCGCCAAATGCTGATGATCGCTTGGTCCGCTTCGTCTTTGACGAGTCGCCTGTACTATCAATTCCGAATGCGCTGCCTTTGTTCTCAGAGTTCGTCGCAAAAGGATTGAACGCTGGAGACGGACTCCGCGTTGGCTGGCCGAAAGTCGAAAACATCTGATTTGATGATGCAACAAGCGTCGCACTCATCTAGGAAATCGTCTGGACATGGGGATGAGTTCAAGCCCTCTCTATGCGCGGCGTGACGTGAATATTATAAGAAGCTGCGGTTGAGTGATGGAGATAGAATTGATCCATTGAGCTAGTTCCTAGGTATTCTAGAGAGCTATGCTTTACTTTGTTACACTGGACCCACCCTCACGTGATAACAAAGGTACATGAAAGTTCGTATCATAGTAGCACGTAAATCGCGTCTCATCCCATCTGCACAACCGCAAAAACACATGTCTCATTGAAATCCCTTTACTCCTTAAACTCCATTCTTTTATTCCAGTCCAATAATCTCCAATCTGGTCGATCTCTCGTGTGCCAAATCCTCAATTATTTTATCCTGCCGCGGATTCGAGCAGGCCCCAACCCTTTTCGAATCTCTTCCAATTGCTCGAGGCCTGTTTGAGCCTTAGTCTTCTTATTTGTCCTCTTTCCAGGTTTTGTGAAGTTTCCGAGGAAATCATCCATGATGTTATCAAAGTCACCACGAACGGGCCCTTGAACAGTAGACATGGTTGAAACGGCAGACATCGACTGCATGTCGTCCTCCATATCCTCGTTGTATCGCTCCTCGATTTTGTCAAACCTTGCGTCCAAGAGAGTCATCTGTTCAGTTCGTACTAAAGATGAAGAGGTCATTGAATAGCTCGAGTTATCCGTCAACGCTCCCTTTCTCTTCTTGCGTCGGCCTCCGTGAGTAGTTGTCGTCCAATTAGATTGCATCTCAGACTGTGATGGAGCAACGGGGGCCTTGCCGCCCTTTTGCTCCTTCTTGAATTGCTTGAAATCTTCAAGCCAATCTTGAGAGGGCCCCTCCTCGGGTTCCTCTGTCGGTACGAGTTGAGGGATGACGTCTTCTTTGTACTCTTTGTTTGGCTTGGCTGTCGCATCTGATTCCCAGCCGTCATCCTCGTCAAAATCTGCGCCGTCAAACTCATAATCTTCCAGCTCGCGACCGTCCTTGGCAAGCTCCTTGAAAATATCGTCGTCACCATCGTCAACATATGCATCGTCTTCCAGGGCCTCAAGGACTTCTCGAAGACGAGGATCCATATCGGGTTGAAATCCCTTGATAGAATCAGGAATATCCTGTTGGGCCTCGTAGGTCACCCTTGTAAGATTCTTGGATGGAAGAATTTCGTCATCGAGAATATCGCCTGCGTTCTGCTCAATGTCCAGCTTCTTGAGTGCATCCTCAAGTGATCGTTTCTGCTTTCCTTTGCCTTTGTTTGCAGTAGCCGTCGACTCCACAAAAACAACCTCTCCGCCACCAGTGTTGAGATCGCGCAGATGTTGCATGTAATCGTATTCAGAATCATCAAAGTAAACACCATAACTAGCTGCCTCGCCCTCGTTCGCGCGGACATCTTCGGCCTCATAACCTAGTTCAGAAGCCAGATCATCGAGATCCTTCGATTTGGATGATCCTTTCTTGGTCTGGGTAGGGTTGAGCACCATTGCAGGTGCATTCTCGTCGTGGATGAGAGGATCATTTTGCGGTCGGTGCACCAGGGTAAAGTGCTGAGCAGACTTTTTGTCGCTGCATGATCTGTATCAGCATACTATGGTTTCGTAACTACCACGGGGTACTTACATCCACTTTCGAGGCATCTTGACGGTTTGAAGCAACAAGAATTTAGTTGTTAGGTGGGCGTGGATGTTGGGCTTAGACAACACTCATCCGGGTACAAAAATCTAGCGGGGTGGGAAAAAAATCCTTATCATATACTCTACAGTTATCCCAGGCCCTGTTAGATCATTTGCACAGTACTAAGCCCTATATAATCGCGGAGGTCTATAGTGCGGAGACAGTAAATGAAACACCGTGACGGACCCCGAAAAATCCATTTGCCCCTCCAAGAACAGTCATTATTCAGCGGGGCACAGAGTTGATCAGTAGACAGCCCTCTCAGATCAATCCAACTCAGTTTTTACACAAAATCAACAAAACCTCGGGAGGTATTGCGACTTGGAGCAGCCGTTCCTCGTATATTAGCTGCCGAAGCACACAAATCGAATACTGCACTCTACATCAACGTCAAAATGGTTCTGGCAAAGTCCAAGAACTCGGTCGGTTTGGGCAACGCCCTCATGAACGATCGCTTCGGTAAAGGCAAGGGAACCGACAGGAAGCGAACTTCTGCCATCACCAGAACAAACCACGCCACAGGCGAACAATATCTTGTCAACGAGAAGAAGGATGCTGCTTGGGTCAAGATGCGCTCCGTTACGGAGCAAGGCGATCTGGATGAGTTCCTGGCCACCGCTGAGTTGGCTGGTACCGATTTCACAGCTGAAAAGACCAACAATGTCAAGATTATCCATACAGACCAAAAGAACCCGTACCTTCTTTCAGCGCATGAGGAGAGAGATGTCCTTGGAAAGCACAAGCAGCATAAAGGTCGTTTGACTGTCCCCCGAAGGCCCAAGTGGGATTCTACAACAACACCTGAAGAACTGGACGCACGAGAGCGAGAGAGCTTCCTTAACTGGAGGCGTGGCTTGGCAGAGCTGCAAGAGAATAACGATCTTCTCATGACACCTTTTGAGCGAAACCTAGAGGTTTGGCGACAGCTCTGGCGAGTTATTGAACGATCGGATCTTATTGTCCAGATCGTCGATGCCAGAAACCCTCTCCTATTCCGTTCTGAGGATCTTGAGTCATATGTCAAGGCTGTTGATCCCAAGAAAGAGAATCTTCTTCTCATCAACAAGGCAGACATGATGACACCCAAACAGAGAAAGGCTTGGGCAAAGCATCTGAAGGAGGCTGGCATTGCGTATCGCTTTTTCTCCGCCGAGCTGGCTAAGGCAGAGAACGAGGCGAGGGAACTCGACGATTCAGAAGATGAGTCGCCCGCTGGGCCTTCGTCAGAATCCGCACAGGAGGAAGAGGGCGAGGGTAGCGACCAAAAAGAACAAGAAGGTGCTCCATTGACTCAAGACTTTGTGCAACAGAGCCAAATTGATAAAGAGGCAAACGCGGCAGAGGAAGCTGACGACATTGATACCCAGATTCTTACAGTTCAAGAGCTGGAAGACATCTTCCTGAAACATTCTCCCGCAGACGCAGGTGAGATATACCAAGAAAACCAAACTCCATAAACAATTTAGCTAATGCATTAACAGGTTCGGATCACAAGCTGCAGGTTGGCTTAGTTGGTTACCCCAACGTTGGTAAATCTTCTACTATCAATGCTCTCATTGGTGCAAAGAAAGTTTCAGTCTCTTCAACTCCAGGAAAGACCAAGCACTTCCAGACCATTCACCTCAGCGAACGTGTCATCCTCTGCGATTGTCCTGGTCTTGTCTTTCCCAACTTTGCCACCACCAAGGCTGATCTCGTTTGTAACGGTGTTCTCCCCATCGACCAGCTTCGCGAGTTCCAGGGACCCGTGGGCCTCGTCACTCAGCGAATCCCTCAGCCTTTCCTCGAGGCAATCTATGGTATTCATATCCGCACCCGAGCCATAGAGGAAGGTGGTACAGGAATTCCTACAGCTGCTGAGCTGCTCCGTGCATATGCCCGCGCCCGTGGTTTCCAAACCCAGGGCCTTGGTCAGCCTGATGAGTCCCGCGCTGCTCGATATATCCTTAAGGACTACGTGAATGGTAAGCTGCTATTCGTTTCACCGCCTCCTGGAATTGATGATGCGGCCGACTTCAACCGAGGGCTCTATGATGAAGAGCACCTCCCTGAGAAACGACGAGCTGCCCTGAGTGCCGCTATGGATCAGCTCTCAGTCATCGACCCAGCCAGCAGCGAACCTTTCCTTGCCATGGACGACGATGCTGTTGACCTTGCTTCTACCGTCGATGTTCCCCTACCTGCAGGCCCAAAGTCCAAGAAAATCGACAAGGGTTTCTTCGGTCCCTCTAGTTCTCAAGGTCACGTTAGCCGACCTTTCAACTACCAGTATTCGGAGCAGGGCAAGGAAGATCCTCTGGCGGGTAAACACCTGTCCGGCCGCAAAGCGCGTACAGCGGTCGCTCTCGAGAATGGCCTCGACCCCAAGGAGGTTCAGATGACATCAAGCAAGAAGCATTTTAAGGGTAATCCTAAGGGTGGCAAGGGTAAACGTCGCGCTGCCCGCAGAGCAGGAGACGATGATGATTGAGCTAAAGCGAAGGGAAAAGAGAAATCGGGAACTGAAAATCGGATACACTGGCATTGAAGGGGAACAAAAGGTGGGCTTCGGAAACCGGGTGCATTGGGTCTGGCAGAAAAGGATCTTGTTATGGGTAGGGTTTATGTCAAGCTATGATACTACACATGTTTTGACCATAACGGTCAGTTATGGAATCGAAATGAACTTTTGCTTTTTAGACTTGAAATCATTGTTAAGTTCTGGTTCAGCATCAGTGATTACCAAAATTTACCTGGATGGTTTGATTGATATTTCACGTTTCTTCTGACTCACATATCTAGATAAGTACTACGCTAAGATCTCATAACAAATAGGAAATATGGGTATTGACTGTCTACACTGTCCGCAGTTCGCCCAAGGAAAGACCGTATCGTCGAAACAAAAGGAAAAATTCAAATGCTAAGTCCATGTATGATGAGTCCCAGTGGTTCCCCAACTCCACAAAGCAAAAGTTTGCCCCCATGATAGTCGTAGTGGCGTGTTCAATGCTCAGGTTCATAGGTTCGTGGTCAAGTGCAAGTATGTTAACACAAGAGTAAAGGCTTCGTTGCTCGTGCTGGTATACCAGCTTCATCTGACACTTCCCCGTGACTCTCGGCCTCCTCTCGATTCTCGACCGCCTTTCGATTCCCGACGGTCTTCAGATTTGAGGAATAGTCGCTTTGTGCCACCAATTCTACCGAGCTCACCAAACTGGCTGCTCGTTGATGGCAGCCGACTTCGCTCGCCGCTAGCGATTCTGACCTTTTCCTTGACACTTGCGACCCATGCTTTGTTCTCCTCACTCATCTCAACCTTCTTGCCTGTAGGCCCCGCAAGTCCAAGGAAAGAGCTCTCATCTTCATTCCAATCAAGGTGAGAGTTGGACCGCGACCGGTTGAACACTTCTGAGGGATCCTCCTCACCAAGCGCAGGGCCAAAGGCGTACGTTTTGGTATTCAGTTTAGGTGCTTCACTACCCACGGCACCAATGCTCCGTCGCGTCTTACGGACAGACAAAGGGGACATAGGAGATAACTCAACCGCAGATTGAGGTCGTCCATTTGGACTTGACCCCATATTAGATCTTGATGCCCCAGGAGATTCTGGAAGAACCTCGACTTTGGCGTTGGCTGTAGCAGATCGGCGTTTGTGGTGGCTAGCATACTCCTTGAGATATTCGCCTAGATCTGCCCAGCCGCCACCCACACGAACCATGACGCGTTCCCCCTGTTCACCAACACAGCGAATGAACAGTTTGATTGGAGCCTCGCCGGACGAACGAGAAAGATGGTAGACCTTGATCTCGTGGTGGCCACGGTTTCGTACCCTTGTGTTCTTGGCAGGCGAAAGGGTGAATGAGGGCGTGCCAGCACGGGATGAAAGATTCGAAGCGCTTCTTCGGAAAGGCTCGATGGAAGGCCTCTTTCTGATGCGTGGCAGCTGCATATCCGGGGGATTCAGGTTGACTCTCGAAGAAGAGTCATTAGTTAGCTTGATCTTGGCGGGTATCGAGTCAATGATCTGACTAATTTGCTGTTGCAAGTGTTGATCGCCGACGCTACTGCGGCGGTCGAAAGTAGTGGAATACTCAGCGATTGAAAATGAATCGTCAAAGTCTTCGTTGAACGAATCCTCAATTCGCATGTTGGACATATCTAGACCATCGATGTTCCGATCTGGCAATAGAGGGCTATCCAGAGGTGCCAAAGAAGATTCACGTGAATCCATAGGCAACATGGGCGGAGTACTGGGGGGACTAGCCTGAGTATACTCTGCTTCACGAATTCGGGTTCGAGGAATGTCAGGAGAAACGGATACCTCAGGTGAGTCACTAGATAGGCCGCCGAAATAGCTCGACGAAGGCTGTGTGACAGTAAGAGTCCGGGATGGATCAATATTCTGCCTTGGAAGAGGAAAGGGTCGAAGTGGTGGTAATTCAGGAGAGATATCTCGATCGAAATGGTGTGCGAAGCTGTGGTCAGGTGTTTCGGGGTACTGAGTTGACAATATCGAGGAGTTGAAGTCTTGTTCGATGCTTGGCGTTGGCAATTGTGATTGGACTGGCATTACGTCTCTGGTACCGTCAAAGGTGTGATTCTCATCCTCGTAGGGTTCGTCGACTTCTTCGATGGGGAGAAACGAAGGGCTTTCGGGCTCACTCTCTGATGACGGATCTCTCCTATACCACTCTGGTACAACTGTCTCGGACTCCGAAACGCCAGACGGCACCCTAGCTTTCGTAGGTTCCATAGCTGAGCTGTCGGAGCTAGTGATTGCCACTTTCTTGGGCGGTAGAAGCAACGGGATGGGCACAACAGCAGCCCCAGCATTGACAGAGCTCTCATCATCGTTATCAGATTCATCGCCAATCAAACTGTCAACGAGTGTAGTAGATTTGTCAGATGCAGTGCTGTATTTCACTGGTGAAGGAGAGCGGGGAGGCCCCGATGATTCAGGGGGGGCAGTCCTTTCAGTGTGTCTAATCTTCCTCTCACATACCACAACCCATTCACCGTAGCTCGACTCTACAGCTTCCATTCGATCCAGCCAATCACTGGGGACCGTGTCAGGTAGTCCTTCCAAGCAATCTAGCATATAATCAAGCGACCGACCAGGACGGACGATTAGTTCGCCGAGATGTGCTTTCATCACATCAAATGTATTTCTCGTAAGTGCCGAATCTTGCAAAGGAGTGTTGTCGTCTTTCTTGGGTGTGTCTTTCGTGGGGATAGAAATGGCCTTAAAAGCAGATTTAAGTGCGACTTCAGCGTCCTCAAGGGCAAGTAGAACCGTTGGTATGCGACGCAGAGCGCAAAGTCGTAGGTTCCAAGTGTGTAGTAAACGAGTCAACTTATCCAAGACGGGTAGCGCCTTCAGAACAATCGCAGTAATCACTGCAGTATGGTCCTCCATGCGATTATAGCTGGAACGCGATAACTGACCAGCTCCAGTGAATTCAGCAAGTGGTGTACCTGGTCTGGATAAGGGAAGAATATGATGGTTGAGGACATGGACTTTAATGTCTTCGAGATCAAGGTCTGACAAATCACGCTGAATTTGAGCCAGCCTCTGCTCATGTTTCGACACATCTCGAGCACGCAAACTACCCACCCACTGATCCTCGTCGTCCCCTGGGACGGTAAGTTGCATTGATCTTCGTTTGCGCTCTTCGTCACTGGGCATCACAAACCCAGCAGGCCCCGGTTCGGAGGGCCACGGCCAAGACTGAAGTTCCTCAAACCATCCCCAGATTGTGTATGACGCAAGAGCGGTGCGATTTATGAAATCTCGCTCCTTAGAGGAGGCATTATCCAAGGACGTGCGAAGGGCGCCAGTGGCTGTGTTCAACGCATCGACGACAGTAGCAGGACCGAGATTCACAATAATATCTTCAGTAAGTTTGTTCTTCGGGGCTGGTGAAGTGGCGGCGGCATCGCGCGCCTGCTTGGCGACTTGGGCGTTGAGATCGGTCATGGTTATTATCCAGCAGACAGACAGGCTCGGATCGGGTGGATGAATCGTAGAATCATGATCTGTCTAGGAACCTGGGGACATGTCGATGGGGCGGGGATGAGTGGAGGTTTTGATGCCCATATCGAAGAAGATACGTCAGAAATTGTGTCGTCAGATAGGTCGCTGTCAGGTCGGAAAAGTCCTTGTGGTGTTTGCTAGTTAATGCGATCAGGTGGAGCTTCTTTGTTCAAAGGCTGCAAGGTTTCATGCAGGTTGGAAGACCGCTCAGTTACGAATCAAAGAAGTGAAGCTGTGTGTGGCACAGAGTCGCGCAACTGACGAAGCTCTTGGGCTTAAGGGAAAGGGAAAAAAGCAAGCTGAAAGTGGATCCGAAGAGGTAAGGAGCGACAAAGAGGGCCTTTGGAAGGCCACTCTGGGAGCTGAAAGGGAGCTGAAAGGGAACGAAGCAATCGCCGATGGGAGATGGCGGTCAAAGAGTTGCGCAAAGAAGAGTTGAGTTTGACGTGGTTTGGGTTGACGTGTGAGGTTCTTGTGTGGGCCACGGTCGCGTTGCGTTTCGTTGCGGAGGCCTGTAATAAATGAGGTTCACACTGAATTGGCGGCAAGGATGGGGCTTGTGCAAATAGCTTGTCGTATTTAGCGCCCTGGTCAAATGAATCCAAAACCACTGGTTCGTCACCCACGATTTGTGACCATGGATAAGAAGGAAAAAGAAAGTCGGTTCGATCGGCCGGATGCCCTGCGCGCAATGTAGTGAAATAGAAACACAGCTCAAACAGAGTATCGTTAATTTGACGTCGTTGGAACTTTGCAAGAGCTAGGCTGTTGGTTGGCACGATGGAATGGCCGGATCAGGACAAGATCTGGTTTAGAGAAGCTGGTAAGAGTTTGAGTATCGAGCGAACAAAAGAGTGCAAACAGTATGCACAGCTGAGGTACAGAGATAGGAACAATAAATATAATAAAAGCGTTGAATGATTAGCTTTGGTGGTTGAACGACGAGCTTCGGAGCTGCGGCCACTTTGCTTCAAGGGAGGGATATCAGTCAATGAAAAAGCAAACTCAGGGAAGATGAAGCGGCAACGAAAGGTACAACGACAATTGACGGATCAGGTATAATGCAAAGATGCCAAGAATACAAAGAATAATAACCATAGTCGCAAGATTTAGTCAAGGAAAAGAAGATATGTTGGAGTGATGATTGTTGAGAGGCCTACGTTGTAGGGGAGAGAAAATGAGCTCCGAACCCTCACTATAGAATACATAGAGTGCTGTGCACCAAGTGTTTTCCGCTCCAGGTATCAACCTGACGGATGCTCGAGACATCCATGTCTTCCATTCAAGTAGGTACCTTACTATTACGTGCCAGCCTTAGTTACAGCTGCTAAAGTAGTAAGTACCTAGAGGTAATCAAAGAGAAAAGCCCTTCTTCTCGCCTGGGCTCGGTTACGCCCCATATTCGCCTCCCTTTCCTCCACTCTGTAATATGAGGCCAAGACCTGGCTAGGTAACGAACTCGACCACCTCGTAACGTTGACGGAAAGGAGATCTTCTTTATTCCATCGCAGGCTGGCCCATCAACCGTCAACAGTGATATTATTAGCTCGATTGCCCTGTACGACCAAGCCAGGGCATCGAATTAGATCGATTTGGCCCTTGCCAGTCTTCAATATCTTGAACCATCTTATCCGCAGCTTCTGTTTCTGCATATCACTAAACACCATCGTGAGCATGTCTACACAACACCAAGACAAAAAAAGGGGGGTTGTTCGAATAGGCAGAGACACTCGAAGTTAGCTACCCATTCCTCTGACAGCCTTTTTTTCATCCATCCCATCTGTTCATGTCTTGCCTATCTATCAGTCATGATCACAAGACCCCCCGTTCGTACCTATCTGCCCCTGTTAAGCGTCACCCTGTCAGCCATCATGATGCTAGTTGTCAATGTCAACAAATAGATTGCGCCATACCCAATCGTCCTGCAATTCATTACCTGCCGCGTTAAATTACATACTTCATGCCAAATTCTCGCTTCATGTAGCCGACACCTATGACAACAACGCATTGTGAGGTCCATTGGTTCAATCTTGCTACTTCTGTTCTCCATAGTCTCAGTGTACTCCCATGCATGTGTTGGTCATCTTGCGCTAAGAGGACAGGGTAACGGAGCCACATGCTTTCGCTAACATTAAGTGCAACAAAATAGAAGAATTTTCGTACCATTCAGGGCATCCAGGGGTTCTCGTAGCTCACTAAAATAGAACTACAGATACTATAGCAGATGTCACATCAGATACTCATGATTCAAGTTGGGTTTCGTTACCATTCAACTCAAAATACATCTTCAGGTTGACAAGAAAAACAACTAGCAACAAGTTTGAGCCCCTGGAGGCGTCCCTTTCCTGTCTGTAGGTGAAATCAAACGCCAAAATCAATGTCTTCATCAACAGTCGTGCCAAGCGTTGCTTTTCGATGTCCTTAAAAACATTAAATCATATCCCTGTCGAACAAAAACATATCCGCCGTCCCATTCCAAAACATAATGCGCCGCCTGGAGCAACAGCCCCAACGCCCCGTCTTGAATTTAGACACATACAACAGGTAACGCAAAAATGACACAAATGCAGGGCTCCGTCGAAAAGATCATTCATCCAGAATTGCGTTACAAAACGGAAGTTGAAGCGTCTTAAAACTATGCCGGGGCAGGAATCTCCCGGTTCTCGGTTTGCCGGGCTGCATCGACCTCGGCATTAATAGCCCAGGTCAACGCTTGTTCTGCCGACATAGTAGGCTCCTCAACGCCCAATACCCCGGCGATCAAATTATCGTCTTGATTGTTCACTCCCTCGGGGGGAAATTGCAGCCACTGGTCAACGTCAAAATCGGTTCCAGCCACAGCATTCCAGTCAAACTCGTCGTGGCCTTGCATGAAATCGAGGTCCATGTTGTCAACATCCAGTTGAATTTCCTCTGATCCAGCACTGACGCTCGGTGTCAAGCCAGCGGCAGGAGACTCCATCTCCGTCTGGGGTGGTGAGTTTGTGGGCATCTCCAAAGCTGCAGCGTTGACAGTATTCGGTGGCATCATAGTTGGTGCTGCCACAGGCCGAGGGTCCTTCGGCTTCTCATTAAATAGCGACTCGGAAGCAGTCATGTATGGCGCATTCTCAGGGGGTGGTGTTTGAGCGCTGAACTCGATTGGTACCCGTTTCATCATGGCTAGAGTTGAAGGTGCAACGCTGGAGTTGATATCAATCGCAGCCTTCCGCAGAGCAGCATCCAGGAACCCGGTTGCGTAATCTGCTGCAGCATAAACCTCTCGGAGCTTCTCCATAACCCGCATACATTGGCGGAATCCTCGTGTGGCACGCTCCCGAGCCTGGGGAGTGGGATTCTTCATCTCGAGGAGGTGAATGATCATTGCAGGAAGAATAACCGTGACACCAGTCGTAGGCAAGAATCGCTCCAATCGATATTGGTGAAGCTCCGTAGCCATTCGGGTAATATGCATCGCAGCATCACGAACCCGTAGTCGAGACATATCTTGTACTTGTCGAGATGTTGTCGGGGCCTGGAGAGGTGACGACGGCAGGAACTGGGGTCGGTGCAGAGCCGATATGGTAGTGTAGTATACCATGTGCAGGAGTGTCCTCTGAACAGCAATTGTTGATCGTCCGTCTTTGACATCCAAGGGTGTTAGGGTGCGGTACTGGCAGCAGGCTGGTAGCGACTCAGCCCATGCCATAAGTTCGTGATCCACCTCAGTGACGCTCTCAACGTTATCTAACTGCTTATTAGGGAAAAGCATCATAGTACTGTTAGTGGTATTTTCGGGCTTCATCTTATCCCGGATCAAAACTGAATATTGCGCCTTCAGCATGCGGCTAATGCATACGCACAGCTGAGCTTTGGCGATGCACATGATAGCCAGCTCTCGCTGCATGTCGAGATTGCGAACCAATGCACAGCCAGCTGGGATAACGGTATTGTTCTCGGGGAGGACCTCGCTCTCAAAGTCGCTCTCCTCAAGCATGGGCACATCGAAATCTTCGTCCTTGATACGCGTGGGCCGTCTCATGCCGAGGGCGATGAGACGATCTCGCATGAAGCAAGACCACCAGATTCGCTTCCAGAGCTTTTGTTTTGCTGGGGCCATGCTGGTGGACCCGGGATTTCGATGAAGGCCAATAGTGTGTGCCAGTGAGATGGCCACACCCATCCAGTGCCATGTGTCTTTCTGGTCATCTGGCGTCTCATACCAATACGTCATCAAAAGCAAAGCTTGTACGAGGACAAGGCGATCTGACTCGTAATCGAAGTCGTACAGTAACTATTGGCGGATTAGTTTAGCAAGTTCCACGTGGTCGGAGCCTTACTTACCCTTGTCTTTTGAAAGAAGGACTTGCGAGCTGCTTTTCGAGTGGTGTAACCACCCTCACGAAGGTACTTCATGTCTACAAAGGCTGACGCTGCGAACATCACAGCCTGGTAGAGGAAGAGACTTGTCTGACCATTCTTTCCATCACGACTGTTGATGATACCGAGAAAGTTGTTCAGGTCCATAAGCGGCATGTACGGGTGCACGTATTCGACATAAGCCTGAAGGAGTGCATTTTGTAGTGGCAGGGTGGGCACCGATAGTGCGCCCTTAATCTTGAGATAATCGACATCTTCAGGTGCGATCTTATTTGGCAGAGGTCGTAAGAATGCAGGAAACTGAGGTGCCGGGGTGTCCTTCTCTTCGAGAGATCCGAGCAATTGAGTGGCACGCAAGTTATCGAAGAAGGCAGGGTCTGGGATGATGCTACCCCATGACGACCGGTGTGCGTTAGATTCTATTGACTGGATCTTATTGAGTGAGCTGGAATCTCGGCGGTAGCCAGAGCGTTGATCTGGGTCTCGTGGTCAGCCATAGTTCGTTCGGTTCCCGCGCATTCCATCATCAACCGTCGTCAAATTTCCATGTGATCAGGCATGTAAGCACTGTGGAGTACATGAAGAAAGCGGGCCAGGGGCGGCTGAAAATGCGGAGAACGGAGTTGTTCCCCCAAAAAAGAAAGCCACTAGCCAATTGAGAGGGCTGGCTACGGCGCACAAAACGAGGGTTGAAGTTGGAGGTGGAAAGTAGCGCAAAAACTTACATATCATGTGAGGCACATGGCTATCAAGGGCGGAACTGTTCAGAAAAGTACTGGGTGCGTCAATGCTGCTGGTCGAAATGGCTGAGCCGCTGCTGGGACGTCGAAGGTCGGCTGTGCTCATGCCCACAGTCGCACTCTTGCTGGGACCTGTGGGATCCCCGTTGCTGGCCGTTGTTTTGCAACGCAACTGAGCTTCTGTGGAGACGGACTGGCCCGCTATGCTGGCCGTATAAAGATTCTTCCTGCGGCGGCGGTTAGCAACGTAAACTCAACGTAATTTTTTCTCTGGGGCGTTTTGCGCGACATGACGTTTTCGAATGAGCTCCATTCGTACCGGCAGCCGGTTCAAGCGGCCGGAATGGAGTCGATCGGAACACGATGCCCGGAAAACGTTGGGATAACTTACTTTCGCCTGCGACTTTCTTGGACAACGCACTGCTCAGATGTCAGTCATGCTCTCAAATTCAGGGCGTAGATTGACTGTTTTGTGCAGAATCCAAGAGTTAGTTAGAAGCGTACCTCAACATTGTCCCAGCGACAGTTTCCACAAGGGGCTCCTTCAACTACGTCGCATCGGACTTTTCGTGCCCGGCAGGACACGCAAGCACGGGCAGCGCGTCGCTTTGTGATCTTTTCCGGTTGCTCCGAGTCGCCAGAAGGTGAGGCTCTCTTCTTGCTGTTCTTTTCGTTGGAAGCCTTTGCTGAGGTTGCCGTTGGCGATGGCGGGGCAGCCGAGCCCTGTGAAGCTTCTGTTTGCATGGCTATAGTTGTTGTGATGTTTGATCTTGTACAGGCTTAGTATTTGTCGATTGACAACTCCAGTTATGGCAATTCTTGGTATGAGCTTGTAACTGAAAATCCAATAAGTGTGTAATGCTTTCTGAATATCTTCGATGTGGCGGTACTAGGTCTTGCAGAAATTAAATTGGTGAGAGGGCAGTAGTCGTCGTTGTGATGAATCATTGAAAAGTTCGATTTCGCCAGATATAAGCGGTTGAGTGGAGAGTTGAGATTAATTCAGTCGTTTGTCGTCGAGATTCAATATGTCTATCGTAGCGTGGTTGTTGTCTTTTGTTTACCCAGAGACTGGTGGGAAGTAAGGTAGACGAGGCTGGAAGAGTGATGACAGGGACAGGCTGAGGCTCAAATGTCGACCTCAATCTGAATTAGAGCAAATGTCTAATCCCCGTCAGAATGAGATAATCTGGGATGCTTCACGATCAAAGAGGAACAGAGGCACAGAGGAACACCAACAGGTCTGGCGCAAATAGAAGTTCGAAGCCAAGGGGATGAAAATCCGGGGGATGGTTGGTGGGGGGTGCGGAAGGTTATTATATTCTCATCACTAGTCTGGCAGAGCCATGTTAGTCACGGAGGGGACAAGAAGCAGTTTGATCGATGAGAGCAAGCACAAGCACCAAGGTAGCCAAGTGGAGGAGGGTGTGTACGAGGCATTTGAGGGTCTTTGGGCGAGGGTGTCGATGGCGTTTGAGCGCCCAGGACAGGGCTCATCGAGGGTGGGCCTAACGAGTCCACAAGAAGAACCTGGATGATGGGTAATTTAGCGCTGGCTGTTCCTACTGTAAGCGGAGAGCTACTCCCAAGCTGGCAAAGCCATGTAGCAGGGGGCAAGTCTGGAGGTGGCACCCTTCGCCGTCACATTGGAGTGCGCGTGGATGTGGGGATTTATCGGTGACGATACAACGGCAGAGCTACACATTCTTAGCAAAGGACAAGAAAATAAAAGTGAAAATCGACGTCAGTGTGTTGGATTTACGCTTGTGCGATAATCCAAGGGAACGAGATGTAACCATGTAATCGTGAGCTACGAAGATTTCATGTAGATTATCAACTTCTCATATGGCCAAGCATTTCATATATGGGCATTGACGAAATCTTGTCATCTGTCTAGACACTTGTCACTTGACTTGTTTTTAGCAGCTAGTAAACTTGGACTTGGAATTTCGTTCATCCTTGACAATGTCCAACCATACTTATTAGTATGCTAATCTGACAAAAAGAGGTTGCTCTGGGAGTCTCAATAGTGGATACAGTTTCAATTAATCAGGAAACGTATGTTCATGTATAATTCTTTGTCCGCCGGAATCTATCCCTTGAGTCTGGTGTTTTATTCCCCTCCTTTCATTTTTTTTCACTCTAATCAGCCACCAGGGTGTCGAGACCACTTCTTGGCGTTTGCGGGACCAGATGCAAGTCTCTTTCTTGAGCCATGCGCTCTTGGTCCGGGGTTAGCGTTTAAAGTCTTGCCGGGTATGGGCGGATTCGACCGGCGAGACCTGCATCTCGCGATTGATTCCTGCCATTATCCTCAACTATGCTTGGAAGCCTATCAAAACTAATCCAGCTTCTCTTAATAGGCATACTGCGCTGGATCACCCGGGTACTTAGCTCAAGATTGAAAGTCCACAACACCTCCCACCTTGTGAGATGCCGGCTCCACGCAAGCACGGGCGCTGCAACACCGGCATTGAAGAGGCTGACAACTCTAAAGCTGGCGACAATACATACACCTTAGATGAGAAACTAATACGAATAGCGGAGAGATCGCCAGTATAGCTCTTTGCGTTACCATGTATTGGGATTCTCTACTCCGTAGATCCAGCAATAATTCGAGATCCGAGGATGTGGTAAGGTGATGTCGACGACATTTAGTCTGAGAGCGACACATTCACATCGCATGTTGTTATTATGCGCCAAGCAAAAGAAACAAGCAATTCAATTGACCCATTTCTCAAGCCACCGTAAGTTTTTTGTGGTATTCTGACTCGAAAGGCGCTCAGCTGCCTCATCACGTATTAATAAAACTTCTCCAAACTTTACCCCGACTTGGAGAGATATGTAAATACGGCAGTACCCACATGCTGTCCCTCATCTTCATGATGTGACTGTCTTTTTCCCCGTTCTCCCCACAATGAGTCTCAAGAAACTGGCCACGTAAGTAAGCCAATAGGTTCCGCAGGTCCAATGTTTCCAGATGCTGATTCCACATTTTGGACGAGCTAAGTTAGTCCAATAGCTCTCCCTGAGAAACAATTGACCAGAACTGACCTGAGCTGCCGTCCCCAGTATCCGTGCTAACTGCCCAATGTGTCGTTCCCGATCCCAACAGCGTTCCTCTCCCCACAGTTTGTCAGTGTAGTGTGGAGAAGCCAATCACCGATAGTCCTTGACCATCCTAATCGAGTCAGCCGCTCCAGTGTCGACAGGGGTGGGCGTGAGCTTCGGAATCGGAAAGGTCGAATCGAATCGGCTCAGACATCACGAGGCGGTGCAAACGCAGAAATGCGGCCTGTTAAAGAACAAGAGAATAGCCAAACCTACAGTACGACGATATCGATACTGTGCATCGACTCAACATTCGAACAAGGGCTTTTCTCTTCGTCATCCTTCCATTACAGTCTTCGATGGAATCAGCCCTCTCAACGTCGGGCTTCCACCAGTGCGGAGTAGGGTACCCCAGAGTTACCAGGGTCTTCATGGTTCACGAACAGCATGCCGTAGTCCTTGCCAAGTCCTCTTCTTTTGGAGCTGGCCCACTTCCGGACCTCAATTATCCGCTCTCGGAAGCCTTGCCCTAGGCCATCATGAAGTTTATCAAAGCTCTTCCCTATAGACCCACCTTCTTGGAAATGCTATTTTATAAATGCGTCCTCAGATCTGGTAGCAGTACACAGCGAGATGCGAGAGATTATTTATTCAACTGATATGAAGTCAAAAACTATGACGGTCTTGTTAAACCCAAGAATATCATGGTGCTTGTCCCTTTGGTCCGGTACGGCAGGGATGAATCTGGGCATTGTCTGAACCAATCAATTCGTGTTGACACGAATTACGTCAGACAAATTGGCCAATAACGGAGAATAGTCGGCAACGTTCGGCTATCCAAAAACAACCAATATCCTTGATCGGTAGCTCTGTTGACGAATCATGAGGCTGTGAAATCTCTGTCGAAAGTACATTTCCACTTGCATGGAAGGAATGGCATGCCAAAATTGTGTGAGGGTGTGAGCGTGAGCATCCATGGAAGACCAACACCGCTACGGGTTCTTAACGGTGCAAGTTGACGGGTCGCTCCGGGTCACTGAAGCTTAATATTTCGAATGCGACTCTTCTTGTTCTATCAGGCATGTAATAGTCGGTGTAGGAGCAAGATAACAAACTCGCTCAATATAACCCGTACCGAGTAGTTTTTGTGATTTGAATGTGAACTTTTCAGATCTTTCATAGTCACATATCTTCATATATAGATTAAGTAAAAGAAAAAGCAAATACAACTTCTATCACTCAACAAATTTAACCGATGCTGCAGATTTATGTCTTCTTGCAGATTTGCATGGATTGTGATGGCCAGCAAGGTGATCTATCTAAAATTAAAGAGGGCTGATGGGAGACACGGAACGAAAATTCCTCACTACACCACCTCACCTCATCTAATTCTTACACTCCTTTCCCACACCTTGACTGCAGTATGTTTTTCTCCACCGTTTCGTCAAGGTCATGTGGGTATATCGTGCTCTGTGGGTACGGAGTATTAACTATTGAGTATCATTCTTGTGACCGCCTCGGATTCCAAGGTGAACATCCAGTTTGGGAACAAGCTAGTAAAGGTGAGACGTCGGGGGATCTCCACATCATCGCGATGCAAATCAATCACCGAAGGTCAAGTCAGTCGCCCGCCTGAAGCGGAGTTCAACCCGCAGTGGATCCCCTTCCGGCCCCGATGCCTCCGGCGCTGAGATCACCTCCCCCATCGGCCACAACCCGAGCCCACTGGTTACCACTGTGGAGGGCTACTGTAAGCCTAAGCTCGAAGGGGGGCGGGAAAAGACATCCGGCTAACCCTGCCTGGTCAAGTTGAGAGCTCCTCGATGTTTGAGCCATGAAGGCAGGGAAGATCAAACTCCAATGAGAGCAGGCATTGTCCGCTTTTTAATTCTTCAGCAGATTATTTGTGCTTCTCCATGGGGTGCAAGTGGGCCATAAGCCTCGCCGTGCATGGTGTCGTCTCGTGCCAGTCAAAGCCATCTTGATGCAGATGCAGCCCAGCCTAGCCCAGCCCAGACAGGGGGCTCTTTTTTTGACATGACCGGCCCTGATGGTTGAGCTCTGGACCGGGTTTGATAGATGTATTTCATCCTCACCCTAGATATCGGTATTCCTCCGTAGGACTTTAGCATTTATACTCCGTACCCTCCGCATTATTCCAGGAATCTGTAGTAAACGAGGGGTGGTGGTGTGGCCGATCTCCCGCCCTGGACATGTTCCGTAAACCAAAGGTTGACGATCATGCCACCATTCGCTGTATTCACTACGCACAGATGTGTAATGAGCGAAGGACGTCGAATTCAGGTCCGAGATCAGCAATGACTGACAGCTTGGACTAAGCACATCACTTTTGACCGAGGACTGTAGGGAAATAACGTCGGTCGGTCTCGTAGAATTCTCGGGACCCTCGGGCATTCTCTTGACACTCCCCAACAACTCGTCCATATTTGAGAAGTGATTTACCGCAATCCACATCAAATGTCGTGTTTGTCTGTGAATGAAATCCCCACTACGGAGTTTTTCTCTCGGGCGGTTCATGTGTGAAACGAACCAGGAACAGGCTTCTTAATCGAAGCTGAGAGTTGGTCTGGTCATCGATTACACCATCTAGACGTCAATGATTAGTGAAATGAGAGATGACAAAGCACTGGCCAGTATTTTGTTACACTGCTCAGTAGGTGCTCAGTTATGGCCAACTTATGGATTCTCGAAATTGTGTTTCAACCCGTCATGTGTCCCTGAGTACAAGAGGCATGAAACCAAGACAACAACATAATTTCTTTGACACATAGTTTAGCACACCTTTAAGCATGCTAATTTGTGTAAAAAGAAAACATCTCAGTTGCACCCGTCCGCCAACCTTCCGTACCCTCTGCCGTTTATCGAAAGCTGGAGCCCGGATACAAGGATCCCAAAGGTACCTGAGGCGTGCCCACCACCGCACATATAATACCGCTGTTGAACAAGAAATCACTACATGGTATCAACATCAAGCCTTGCTCAAATACAAAACCCCTCCACCAACAGTTTCCGTTGCCCAATGGCACAGGGTACGTTTTCTATGACAGGAATATGTCTCATCTTTTTGCCCTATGCCCTCTGCCGCAGCCACGCGCCGTCGCACTGCATATGTAGACTCCCCCCTGCTCGGCTTTGGCAAACGCCATCCCCGAACCTCCAGGCGAGCTTTGGCTCGGCTACCGACGTCCTGAAGCGGCTGCAGCTATCAACCGGCCTTGACGTCCTCCCATCTTACGACTTGACTTGGGTTGTGCGAGGGACAAAAACCACCTACCCCCAACAAGTTGTAACCCTCCCTCACATTCACCTGCCTGTTTGTTACGATCACGATCCTCTCGCTTTGCTCTGGGTCCAAGTGGTGCCCTTGACTTGCCTCAACTCTTCTTACAGGCATCAATACCTCGCTTTGGACATTCAACATCCTCGGTTTCTATTTATGCTCTCGGACATCAATTTGCGGCGGCCTAACAATCAATCTCCCCAGCGTTTCAACATAGCTTGACAAACCAACAAACACAACAGGCCTGAGCGATCGGACATCGCAAGCAAAGTTCCGTAGATCTTCTTGTATCTCGTATCGTCAATCATTCCTCTACTTAACAACAACAAGTGGAATCGAAACCACCCAAACACCCACTGGCAATCCAGGGCATGGCAACTATCTTACAACCTGATCACTGGCCACCTCCACGATAACAGATGCGCCTTCAGTCAGAGTCACCAGGGGCCCAGACCTTGATCAACGTGAACAGCGCAGAGGCGCATTGGAGTCACTCAACGCAATCTCGCCAGGACTTGGTCGTTCATGCTGAGACAAGCAAAGCATGCCCGGGCTTTGGGCATGTCGTGGTGCTTCCCAGAATGACTGGGTCTTTAGCACCTTCGTAGGTCGCTTTCCAGTGCCGGTTCGCGAAATTCCAGGACAGTCAACCCCATTTTGATCGCAGTAGAAGACAAGTCGCCGACATATCTATCCGTGGCATTTTGTGGCCAACCAGCACCTCACCTCGCAGTACTTCATCGTTAGTTGAATCGTTGATCCAACAATCTTGTCACAGTCAGCGCATCAGATGTCACAATAGAAAAGGGCAAGGCAAGGCACAGGCAATGCTTGTTTCGAATATCTCGTTGACTGGTATGTAAAGTCTTCTTCCATCTCTTTTTTAACCTCGCCTCTATTCCCATCCTGTCTGGTTCATGCCAGATGTAAACAAAATTAATAGCCGTTAACACGTCAAGCAGATTATGGAAAACAAAAAAGCCTTATCACGGAGGCTCGCTCAGCAGAGTACTAGGGGCCACCGACTATAGCGTGTGGCATAACATGACATAACAAGAGTAACCACAGCTGATCTTTGGCATTCAAGTCTGCACAAAGCAGCTGAGTTAGTATACTCGAGTCACTCAAATACCGCAATGATTTGCAAGTGCAATCCCGACGACGAGCACTTCATGGTCGAGATATGCATCTTGGCCTATTCCAAACCCACAAATGACAATGCCTGCAAATCATACACAAGTGTGCACATGATTACAGATGCGTCTTAGCATCAGCAAAGCAAAGGGGGTTATAGATACGCTGCTTGATGTATGTGGTCAGGGCAACATCACCCCACTCCTCCCACTCAGCCCATTGGGACTCAGGAAGCTCAGAGACACCACCACGTCGAGCGGCCTTCATGACCTCACGAGCGACAATGACACTAGCATCACGGACACGCTCAATGCGAGGGTATATGAGGCCCTTGTGAACCTCATCGGCATTTAGAGAGCCGGCCAGAGCAGCGGCAGAGGTGTAAACCATCTCGTCGGTAATACGAGAAGCCTTGGCCAGGATGGCACCGAGACCCAGACCAGGGAAAATGTAAACATTGTTACCTTGGTTGGGGTGATAGACCGTGTGGTGAGTTTCGTCACCAAACTTGGCCTTAACGGGGTTGAAGGGAGAGCCAGAAGCGAAGAGGACAGTGCCCTCGGTCCACTCAATAGCCTGCTCAAAGGTGCACTCAGCCTTTGTGAGAGGGTTGCTGAGAGGGAAGAGAATGGGACGGCGCTCAAGGCCACCCTCCTGGACAGAGTGCTTGAGAGCGCGGACAACGGGCTCGGTGAAGACGCCGAAGGTCGCAGTGAGACCAACCAGGGCACTGGGCTTGACATACTCGATGACTTCCTCAAGAGTACGGTACTGCTGGCCATTGTTGTCAGTTCGTGCGAAGTACTTCTTGTGCTCAGCCAGGCGGTCACCACGGTCTTTAGTAACAAGACCCTTGGTATCGACGAGCCAGAACTTGTCGCGCGCGGCAGCCTCGCTCAATCCACGGCGTGTATAGTACTCAACGAGCTGTTTGGCAACACCGACACCAGCAGAGCCAGCGCCCATGAAGACAAGTCGCTGTTCCTCGATGGGAACACCAGACTGCTCAACAGCGCCAATATATCCACCCAACACAACGGCACCAGTTCCCTGGATATCGTCATTCTATCAAAATAATGTTAGTACCGAACTTTCATCAAGTTCATCGGTTCACTTACGAAGCATCGGTATTGGTTTCGGTAACGGTCGAGATAGCCAAAGGCCTTCTCACTGTCGAAGTCCTCGAATTGGACAACCATGCTGGGGAAAACCTCGCGGGCAGCTTCCATGAACTCATCCATGAAAGCCTGCTGCTCAGGATACGAAGGTCGCTTTTGTCGCAGACCCAGGTAGAAGGGGTCCTTCAGATTCTCCTCGTTGTTGGTACCGCAGTCAAGAACAATGGGAAGGGTCTTGGAGGGATGGATACCAGCTGCACCGGTGTAAAGAGCAAGCTTTCCAATCTGGTGTTCCTGGTTAGAAGTATTTTCAGGTGTGGTTTTGCGATCGACTTACAGAGATACCGACACCGTTGATACCGAGATCACCCAGACCAAGAATGCGAGAGCCATCAGTGATGACACAAATCTCAGGATCCTGGCAAGGCCAGTTTCGGAGCATAGCACGAATGGACTTTCGCTGCTTGATAGAGATGTACAGAGCCTCGGGGCGAGTGTAAATGCTAGAGTATTGCAAGCAGACATCACCGATTGTGGGGGTATAGACGAGGGGCATAAGCTCTCGGATGTTGTCGATGAGGAGACGGTAGAAAAGGTCGGTATTTTGGTCCTTGAGAGTGGACAGGTAAAGGTACTTGTCAATAGGTGTCTGGCGGGTCTGAATCATCTTCATAGCTCGGGCGCACTGGGTCTCGAAGCTCTCCATGGTGTGGGGGAGGAGACCAGTGAGGTTCTTGGAGGCGCGTTCCTCGGGTGTGAAGGCAAGGCCTGCACAGAGGATTGTTAGCATGCTTGAAGGGAAAGTATGACAGCCGTTGGAGAAGGAATTCCTGACGAGCGACACCTTCCATGACTACAAGTAGTAGCAAGGCCACTGGCGCCATAGTGGTGACAACAAGTGTTGTCGCAATTAACAAGGTGGAATGGGACGGCTTACCCTTGTTCCAGAGAGGTTCTCGGACAATCTGGTAGCCGGCAGCATTGGACTCGTCAACATATTCAGGTGTTCGGTCCTGCTTGACCTCGGCATAGTGGTCTTGGACGTAGCCACGGTGTTGATCAAGGGCGGCCATCTTGATTTCTTGTTCGATCTTGGAAAGGTCGACGGGGGACATTGGATTGGAATCTGTAAGTCTTCGTCTACAAAGACATGGGGAGGTTAGATATAGTTATAGGCAACGGGGAGGAGGGGGAGGGGGGACGGGAGGGGGGTACACACGGGGATGATGTTGTTGATGATCTAGAGCGAGGCGTGGCAATTTCAGAGCTGGCGGTACTATGAGGAGACGAAGACGCCATGGACATAGACAATGAGAGATGGGGTGATGAGAACGGAAAGAAGGATGAATAGGAGAGCCTGGGGATTGAGGGTCGAGGGCGGCGATTATTAGTAGTCGCCGTGAGAACAGCGGCTGGGGGAACAACAGTAGACGAGCGGGTGGAAGCACGGGTCAAAGTAGACGATGTCGCGGAGCGCAAGGGGCCACTAGCGAAGAAAAGTCGGTTTAAGACGTTTTGGGCGGAACCGGGTCCCGAAGGCGAGGCCACTGTCATGGTCGAGAGCGTTTGGCCCATGTTTGGGTTTGGGTATGGCAATGGTACCGTACCTCAGATGAGAAACTCGCAGAGATACCGGAGTATGGGGGAGAGAGAGCAGGGGTAAGCTCGGGGAACGGGGGTGCGTCTTGTTGGGTGGTGTAGGGCAGGCAGGACAGGGCAGGGAAATCAGTGAATGAATCAAGGGATTGTGATGCAACAAATGTTGCGGCCGACGCTTATCTAATGCTGTGAGGTGTGTAAGAATGAGATTGTGAGTGCGTTTATGCAAATACTGCTGCTTGGCGTGTCTTGTCGTCGTAGAAAGGGGATATTAACTGCAACAGGCGCAGCACCAGCCAATTTTTTTGCGAAACCAAACCCAAATTTTTGGGGAGGTTGAGGACGACAAGCGATGACAATGACAATGACGGAGCAAGACGGATGGCAACGGACGGACAAAAAGCGGTTTCACTTTTTCCTCCAGAAATACGCCCTTGTCACCTTGAGAGTGGACTGTTAGCCATGTAATTCGGCACCGGTACACTACTAGGGCGCCAACGAAAAGTCTACGGCGCGACCGAGTAAACGTAGCAGATCCTTGCAGCTTTTCATTCGATGAGAAGGATAGGGAGGGGATGAGGTAACCTCTGGAATACGGGAGACATGGTGAAGATAGATCGTGGGTGTAAGAAATAGCATGGGCGTGTAGCAAGTAACATCCCATTCACAGTTCGAATTCCTAACGAGAACTCGAACTGAACTGGATGAATTGAGCTTGACTTGAGGTCAACAGATCAACTGCAGTACACAACACCCGAGCTGTTATGGATGGGGATAACCGCATGGGGGAATTTTCTTCTTGGGCATTGGGGCTGAAAGGTGAGTAGAGGGTGGGACCAGTGGAAGCACTAGCTGGGATCCCGCGTGGAACGTAGGAGGATTGGGGATATTCATGTATCGGGGGAACTAGTGGGTGACTTGTGGAAAGATGTATCTTTCACCTAGTCCTCTTTGGCTGTGACAGAAATCTGGCTGATACGTACTTTGCTGGGGAGATGGAACTGAGACGAGGACCCTGGCTGCGGAAGCTACAGGTTGAGCTTCTGTCTTCTTTCCTCTTGAGGCAGGACTCTAACTCGCCAAATACTGGGGGAGCTTGGCAACTGTTTCGGTATTAGAAAGAGTCCCGAACATGACTTATTCAAACTTACCTCTACCTTCCCGTGTCTATGAGTCACTTGACTTTTTGAATTACGTTGTCTGCTCGGTGGCTTTGACTGTGGAGTGCGTAGCAGAGCCTGTGTGCCCCTATGGACGTGCGGGTGAACGTCCGCTTCACGATGCGTTACGCTGGGATGTGAGATGTTGTCGAGTCCTTAGACGATCAGTGATATGGCCACTTTCAAGAGCATTCCACATGCGCATCTCGGTCAAAAGAAACCAGATGCAGACCCTCGGCGAAACACTCCATAAATTCAATCTCTCGTGGGTTATAGGTCGATTTACCTTGGTGAGGCTCAGTAAGGACACCGGTGTAGGTATGTGTAAGTGGGCGCAGAAACCACTTGACGGAGGTCCAAATGGGGTGATGGTGGGGGTCAAGTCGTGTTGTCAAGAATCATAGGCGCTGGGATTCTCCCAATAGCAAGAAGATATCCGATATTGATAATTGAGTAAATACTGTATTGACCAGAGAGATGAGGTGGTGTATTTCCAGGACTTCGATGTTGAGTATTTCACTTGCCTGTCCGTAATGCAATAGCCCTAAAACGAGTCATCCTATCTATTGCCTACAGATAAAAATCTACCGTCGGCCATTCCTTGATTCAACCGGAGCCGGTATCTCTACTAATGTTCTCACAAGCCAGGGTACAGGCCGACGACTGCCGTGCTCAGTCATAGAACGGTGAGGAAAAATAACCTTTGGCAGAGTCACGACGGCCATTTGGGGACGGAAAACGGAGGTACAGTAAAAGGACAACGGCGCCGACTACGGGGGCTAACTTAAGTGGTTCCACATCGTTGTCCAAGCCCTGGTTAGAACCTAGAACACGCAAAGGAAAAATGTCAGACATAATTGACAAGATGAGATTCAAGGGGGAGGGATCATGATAAACATGAGACTTGCAGGGCTTTACTTCTACGGATGTCATCAGAGGGAAAGGTACGGGTGCTGAGTGGACGGCAATTTCTGTGTTAATGTGGATAAATGGATAATCAAGGACGTGAAGAAAGTATTGAGCCTCAAAGCTCAAGTTTAGAGATTGCAATAACCAAAACAAGAAAGAGGCCAAAGAATCCCTGTGTTGTCTTTAGCCGAATAATAGCCCATGTCTGGATTTGCATCGATCTTTTGACTGACCTTATGGACACAACGTCTCGCTTTGCGACCCGATGTCGTGCTTTCGGAACAAGGTCTCGGTTCGCAATCATCAAACTCGGCGCACAAGGCCCCGGCGAGGGCCCACCGGACACCCGATATTATCCACTCTTGGAGGCCCCTCTCTGGAGCTCCTCCGGTTGACGGGGCATTGTGGACGCTACACCTGTTAGTGAGGTTGTGATTGGACTTTTGAGGCTGAATTTGCAAGCTCTGCAAGTCTGAAAGAATCTGATATTTGTGTTCTATGTGTTTTCATTTGTCCTGCTAATATGCTTGAAAGCTAAAGTACCTTACTCGGTTTGTATATCCAGGGTAAACCATTACGCGTCCACTGATCTGACCAAGGTAGTAATAATACAATTCAAATTAGGCGCTGTTATGCTATTACAGTATAATCGGGGCTTTTTGGTGATTTTTTTATCATTTCTATACGTTTTCTCGGCGAAAACGCAGTATCAAAGTATTTCTATGTTGCTATCAACAACAAAACAAGAATCCATGCCAGCTTTCTAGCCTGCTCTTGCAATATGTTTTCGAGCCTTGTGCTCAGGTTGCGGAGCACTATCCTAAGCTGGTAAACGTAGCAATTCACAACAGGAACATCTCTGCCATAGTAATGTACATATGAGAATCTCGTTATTCCAATTTTTAATGTTTCCCTTATTGCTCACAAGCAAAGCAGTGCAGGCAAGTCTCTATACAAACCACGCCACTCGTCAACGGCCCGACCCTTTGAGGCCGAGAAAGGGGTACGGAGTTGGGAGGATATCATGCAGCCATGTGAAATGCGAAGAGAAACCCCAGTAATCGGGACGATTTTGTCCCTTACTGGGTTCAGGGTCTGACAATTATTGATACATCTCTCTATGAACTGACTTGTCTCAATGTTCGTATCATTAACAGCACAGACTCTAGAGTCTGATCCCGCTCTTTACTGTGTGCTGCAGTTATCAGTAAGAAGCAATGCCGTTGGAAAGAAGTGCGACTGATCCACGCGCACTAGACCTGCATGCGCTGCCGTTTTGCTTGCTTTTGCTGAGATTGGATCGATTGCCATCATCTTGCGTCTCCCCCATGCTTAGGTACACGGTGAGTTGCATTATTATTATCATTTTGCGTCGCACGTAAGATACGGTCAGCAAAGTCCATGTGCCTGCAGCGCCATGGCCACAACAGATACCTATCTTTAGATGCTTACCAACGCATCTCGTAAATGGGGTTCTCACAGGCCGACTCACCGAAATTCACTCTGGCCTGAAATTGACGGGAAATGAGTGTCTAACAGCGTGTGCTCAGAGCGCTGCCGTTTCCCCAACGGTTTGCTGGAGGAGAAGTGTGGCATTACGTATCAGATACACTCTGCAACCCTAGAAACTTACTGCCATCAGTCATTTAGTGAAGTTTTGTTCCAAAGAGGCAATAGCTCATGCGCATCCCTCATCCTCTGCCCAGGTATCAAGTTTTTGTTGATTCCTCCTGATGGTGATACCTGATTTCACCTCAGACTCACATCACAAATCATTTCAACAAACCTCCTTGGGCTCAGGTACTGTTTCATTTGCTATTCCTCATGCACGTCTTGGGCTCCGCCTCCCTGGGTCAGACGAAAACTAGGAATGTCTCCCGACTTCAATAACTCAGTTTCTATCAAAAGTCTTCCGACTTTGCCCGAGTGGATGCCCTCACTAGCGCCCATCCAACCCAGAAGCAATCCCGCGGGTCAGGCAGGAAGCGCTGAACCACCCCGGCCTCAGGCCGTCTTCCCGAAATGTGATCCACTGGCTCCCCAGGCTGCAGGAGACCTGGTCCGGGAAGGCATCGCAGAGCCTAATTTCATGCATTTATCAGAGTTCAGCGGGTACTTTGCTGATGTACATGTGGATAGTGGAGATCGACAAATGGATCCAGCGGGGAAGGTGCGAGACAGGGGCATGCTCGGGTACGCCTAACCTCTAGAGGTTCAAGGTCTCACGCGTCTCACCACGGAATCTCCAGGAAGGTGACCCCACTTCTCTCTCACCATGCCTGACCTTTTTTTTTTTCTTCTTCCCTTCACCTGAGTTCCACTCGGTCCCTAGCTAAAATTGAGTTAGGTTAATTGATTCCAAGGGGTTTTCTCTTTTGGTCTGAAAGCATTGGTAATCATTGAGTTACCATTGCTGCGCCAAAACTGTCGACAGTTTCTCAACAGTATTCGCTACGACAACTCGTGACTTTCTTTCCCAACTCAATTTGAGTCATTCAGCTCACACAAAATGAGACGATTGATAGAAAGTTAGCCTTGAATCATCCAGACAGCCCGCCTATTGGGTGCCATGCCGTCACCCCGCATTCGTCTATCCTCTCCAGGATCTTGTTGACTTGTCTAGATCGGGGCTTTGTCAAAACGTCAACAAAATTTATGTTACTGAACTGAAACTCAATAACTCCCCAGCACAATAAGCATCCATGCACATGATGACACATATTATCACAAGTCCAAGCCACGCCAGATGATGTCTGTGTTCTCGGACAAGCTTCGGCCTCTGTAGGATCGTGACTTTGCATCCATCCGGACGTTGTTTGGTGTTACCCTGGAGTATTTCGGCACTAGCAAGCAGTCACCTTTGATATTCACGGGCAACCCTCCGCAACGCCGAATTACCTACTATGCTTTCCTAGCATACATGTTTCGCGGGATATATGTCGGTATCACGGTATCTGGACCGTTGTGACATATCAAATAAGCCCCTCGATGGACAAAGATCGACAAACTAAATTCCCATGCAGCAAGTAATGGCTAGTCTTGCCGAAATGGACATGTTCAATAGAAAGTCAATCCACTATGGTGGCTTTGTATCTTCAACGTCAACAAGCTCAACAATAGCCGGAATTTAGCCACTGTTGTCAGAGATATCAACCACATCACATCAGCAAGTACCTGGCCCTGGTTTACTTCGGCCTAGGAATCCGACATCTTTCTGTTGGGAACCACAGCCCTTGTTGATCTGCCTGGTGTTTGAAGAGCAGCACCCTCTTGGTTTCATATGCTCTCAAATCATAGATCCGCTTGCCTCGGCCAAGTTGAGAATTGTCCTTGTCTGACTTAGCTGTACAGCGTAGGAGGTCATCTAAGCAGCAAAAGAAAATTCCCGTCCCCGCATTAGGACTTACACCATCTCAGTAGGTTGGATTGCAAGAATAAACCTATAGTTCATGTGATGCTTCAGCCTAACTCCAAGTATATCATTAAATCTTTGCCGAAGAAGCATCATGGTCGTTGGACGGCTAGAGACCAGCCAGACCGGGATAGCTCGTTCACTGCACACCCCGAGCTTCTTTCGACATCAATCAATATGTAGACATTCATCATGTTCCGTTTCTCCGACCCTCCTCACACTCCCCGAGCTCCCTTTAGAACGAAGAGCTACCCCGCCTCACATGCCTTTAACTTCAGGAACCAAGACATGGGCAACTATTGCTCTAATGAGTAAAAACAAACGTCACTTGCAACCACATTCTTCAAAACGGCTTCGCTTAGCATAAACGAACACACCCCTCTACGGATAGAGGATCTAGCAAGTTCAATTTAAACCCCAGAGAATGTCTGAGGCGTGTTTCTTTCATAAGTTAGCTCGTGCCTACCCCGTGCCCACTCACGGACAGGTACCGAGGGTGCGGCTCCGTGCTAAATATGTCTACTCCATAGAACTTCCTGACCTTGAGAATCCAGTGCTACGATCGACGCAACATACCCGTCTGACATCTGGGGAAGTCCCGTTGCCGTTCGTCCTAGCTCCCATCTAGCTGTCTGGTGTAAAGCCTCCGTTCCCCCAGATTATCCTGCTCCACCAAACCTTGTCCCTGACGCCACCTTATGACTCCTACAATTATTTGGCTACTTGCAATTACACGAATATTCATTCATTATCACAAGCCATAAGTGCCTGGAGAACTCGCAAAAGAGTCACATCATCCCGATATCGGGCCATCAGCTCTGCTCGTACCTTAAACTTAAGCTTGCTCGCAGCTTACACGTGGTGAACATATCCTCGGCATAAGTAGATTTGATACACTTGTTTGCCTGTGACTGCATTGGGTATTGATACACAGAAAAAAATCGAATTACACAAATAATTACAATATCCGCCATCGGGCATAATTAGCTATAGAATGCTGTGATCCTTTTAGCAACCTTCTTATGTCAAAAGGTTGCTTGTTGACGTCGTTTGCTCCCAAAACACCGTCAGTCATAAATCTCCAAAATACATAAACGAAAGCAATGCATTTATTCCCTTTTTCTATATGCCGTGAGTGAGATCCCTGCCACATTCTCCAATCCACAATACTTCTTCTTATGCCCGTCCACTCATTTGGCGTTCTCTTTACCTGCCTCGGTCACCTTCCGGGACGCCGTCTCGATCTTGCCCATAGCGTTGTCATCCTGGAGGCTCCACCAATGCCGCAGACCCTTGGCGTATTCGATCTCCTCTGGGGTAATTTCTATAGGTGGACCCTTGACCTGCGTAAGAATTTCTCGTTCGCTGTATTTCGAGACCGCCCAGGACGAGCCATCTTCGGAACGGACGCCGAAGCCACGGCCCTTCATTGACACCACCTTGACCCGTCGGAGGAGGATAACATCCCCACTCTCGACATCCGGTAGTGATGTTAAGTGAGGCCGGAAAATATGGGCCACTCGGACCTGGGTCGGCGCGGTCGACGGATCGGTTAGACACAAAGTGAGCATGAAATCCCGAGGGCCGTGCTTCGGTCGGTGTGGAGGTGGTGGTGATTGTGTTACTACAGCAAGAATATCCGTCATCTTGTCGATTGAGTTTCTGCTGAGCATCTTAAGCGACAGAAAGTCGGGCAAATTCGTTCGCAGGCTTTTGACCAGCTGCATTTTCAGAGTTTTGACATCCTCTTCTTCAGGCACAGTCGCTGTAGAGCCAGCAATGGAAGGTGATTTAAGCGAGGCGAACGACATATTCGGGGACTCGTCCTGCCGGTGAAAACTTCGCGACACCGAGCGAGTTTCACGCCTAGGGGTCTCTCGCTTTGGATCTGGCGTCTTTTGACTTCTAGTCTGGCGAGTCGATGGACTTGACCCTTTAGCAAGCAATATGCTAGGATCACCGTGGTCATTTCTCGAACGCAGCACTCGCTGGGATCCTGGTGAATTGTTGTCCACGCTGTGAATACTCTCATCGTCGGTTGCTTTTCTCTTCCCTTTGTTCTTTGTATCTGCCTGCACCAAGCCACCTGCCAATTGGATGCTGGGATCATCGTGGTGCGTTTTACTTCGTGTCTTGCTGCTTGATGTGGCTGGACTGCTGGGCTTGCTTCCACGGTCCGTGGTCTTCAAGGTGGGTGTGGCTGTGATAAACGCCAGGCTAGGATCGTCGTGGTCATTACCACCTGATGATTTAGTTGGCCTGTGTCGCCGAGGTCGCAAAGACTTGGCGACAATGACCTCAGATGCTGCCTCAGTGTCTTGGGAAGATCCTATAAGTGACCTATCAGCCGGTCCGGTGGGGTCAGTCGATCTGGTTTGCGACAATACTGTGGACAAAGCAGGATCTGTAGGAAGGTGTGATTCGGGTCGCATGGGAGATTGTTGTAATATTTCGGCCATGATCTGACCCTCTGGTCCTTCATCCTCCTCCTCCGTTATCTGGTGGGCATGAGTGACGACACTCAGTGTGTCGACTGTTTCGACCTCAATCACCTGTTGTGTGCCGCCAGGAGTGGGAAGATGTTCGACAGAACTGTTATGTGAGAATTTGATGCTGTCTTCCGGCGGGGTCTGGACTTCTGGGTTCTGCGTTGGTGGAGGGGAAATTTGGCCACCATTTTCAGGCTGTGCCTCATCGTTTGCCTTCTCAACTTCATCCCTGTCGGCTTGGTACAAGGCATTCACCATGTGAGAAGCTGGGTTAGTTGCCATCTCCGACAAGCGGTTCGATATGTTTTCATGCGTTTCAGAATGTTCAAGATCTTGGGATGTCTGAGATTCGATATTTTCCTGGATCTCGAAAGCCACAGATTGACTCTCGCGGGACAACGGCACCGTTTTGCAGAAATTCGACGATCTCGCATCATCGTATAGGATCTCTCGTGGCTGTTGGGATGGTTCTTGGGGATGTGTTAATGCTTCGTAAGGAGTTTCCGTGGTCGCGGTGTCTACTTGTTCGCTAGTATCAACGTTGGCCTCAAGAATTTCTGCTGTTGGAGTAGGTCTGCGAGGTAGTTCATCAATGTCCATGGCTTCGACTGTCACTTCAGGCTCAACTGCGGTCTTGTCTAGCGGTCTCGTCTCAGCAGATTGAGCAGAAGCAATGTCCTTTGTCTCGTGCCCTTTTGCTTCTCCTTGCAGTGGAGGGGCATTCCCCATGTCGATATCGTATGCTTCCGTTTCCATTGGATTTGATTCCTTTCCAGCTTCGTAACCATGGCATTGCAATTCTTCTGCGATGGGAGACTCCCGCGGGGAAGTTGAAGGGACAGGCGACTTTGCTTTGTCTATGATCTCACTGTCACCCCGAAGCCTGTTTGCACAAATGGCGGCCTCGGCAACTTCAGCTTCATTTTTGGTTGAGCCTTCAATATGAGATGTAGGGACTTGGCCCTCACTCATTGAACCCGTTTGGCCGCTGTCAACCCTTTGCGTCTCTATTTCCTGCTCCCCCCCTTTACTTGATGAAGACATGGGTTCTTCGTCCGTATCGAAGCGCGACAGATGCTGGTTTTTCTCTTCAGCCATAATCTCATCTGTTTTGGGGCCTTCAGAATCTCCCTCTATCTTGGACATTGGTGATGTCTCCGCTTCTTCTATGCCAAGTACTGAGTTGTCGTCTGTATTTTTGACCTCTACATCCATTGTTGTCTCTGGTTTTGGTTTTGGTTCTGGTTCTGATGCGGGCGCTTCCTCATCTTCGGAATCTGAAAGCAGGTCGATGACAATGGGCTCCCTAGAAACAATGGTAGCGGAAGGGCGGTTGTCCGCTTCCTCTTCTGCGCCATCTTCATCATAGTAATCATATTCATCCGAGTCATATTCACCTTCCGCATCACCTTCCGACCCTTCGTACTCTTCTGCTTCAATGTCGGATCGTTGCTCGTATGTGTCAGGGTATTCGTCGTCAAGATATTCCTCTTGATTTACGACATCTTCATCGCCATCCGCGTCATCTTCATCGGGGTTCAGGATTTGTGTATCCGGGTCATTGGTATCTGGATCGGGTTCCTCTTCAGATGTCTCTATGTCGTCATCGTCATCGTGCGTGCGGGAGTACTTCCTTAAGTCGTAATCATCGCCAGGCTCATCACCACCATCGCGATAATACTCTGCTTCACTGGCCGGTTCCTCGAGTGTGGGTTCTGGAGATACGTTTGCGGTTGTGTTCATATCCGTGTTCTCTCGTGAGGAAGATAACTGGCGGTCTCTACTAGACTCCGGCGACCCTTGTTCTCTTAATGGCGAAGAACTCAAGATTTCGACTGGATTCTCAGCGTCGCTACTAGCAACTACAGAGCGGGGCCCAGGGGATGATCCTACCGCCCAAGCAGTCTGAGACGGTTGCAAAGTCGCAGCGAATGTAGAGTGAAACGCTGGTTCAGCACCAAAATGACTTTGAGGGGGTAAAGAGGATTGTGGTTCATGACCAGCGAGACCCGCAAGAGCTTCTACAGCATTCTGAGGGAGATTTCCGGTCTCCAGGAACTCAGCTGGATAATCTACTTCTCTCGGAACAAAACTAGGCGAATTTGTTATAATACTTCGAGTATTTTCCTCCGAAAAGTAACCCGTAGCCTGAGGAAAGAGTACGGTCTGTGGGGTGAAGCTGAAAGTGTTCATGTTACTTGGGGTATGACCCAGTAAATACTCGTCTGTCCCCTGTGGCATCCCCTGTGGTGTTGTCGAGTCTTCTGCGAGTGGTAAAGACTGGTTCACAAGAGAGTCGTCCCTTTCAAACGGTCTCGTTCGGGTAAATGGTGTGGGAGTCGTCTGTGTCAACCCAAACGCTGGTCTTGATTCAGCCAAAACCTGCACACTGGCCATTGGAGTAAAGTCAACATATACTGTTTGACTACCTTGATCTACCATCGCCGGCCGCGGTGGTGTGTTTGTGGTAGTATCTTCTGTCCCGCCATTGCGCTGCGAGACACTACTCACATAGGACTCCTCTTTATCTTCCTCTTCATGATCATTCTCAGGCTCAGGACTAGGGGATCGGCTAGTGTAACGCCAAGAGTTGGCAGGTAGACTGAACCGTGTGCGCTTTTTCGACTTGGTCCTGCCAACTTCGTCATCTAACATGTCTATATCGCCTTCGAATAATGCCCCGTAAGAGACACGCGCTCGTTTGAGGAAAGCAGGCGAAGCGAATTCAAGAGGATCCAAAGTCGATGAAGCAGTTCGTTTCAGAGGCAAGGTGGCTTCTGGAGACAACAGCGTAGGTGTAGCAGGTCGTTCGGGCACGGATGTGAGGGTGTCGACTTGGTCAGCATTATCAGTTTGGCCGTTGGTGGTAGTAACTCCCGTCTCCGCGTCTGGGGCGTCGATAGTGAGCAATGTGTCTCGTTCTTTTCCGGGTCGACGGATTCCAAGTACCAAGCGATTTGAGAATTCGAGCTGCCATGCAAGAGTGCTTCCTGCGACTTGAGTCTGCGTCTCGTTCTTCTCCCACTTGGCACCCTGCAGGCTCACACGAACCTCATCCCCTGCTCCCAGCGATGCATCTGCGATCGCCCTAGCGGCTGCACCATGAAAACGAATCCGCACCTGGCCATTCTCGCGTCGGAGTCGAAAGTCTCGCTCAGCTAAAAGAAATGCGATAGATTTGTTGAGGATGCTAAATGGCCATGTGATAGTTACGGTGCCAATTATAACTCGTGCGCCTTGACTTGGGACATCCGGACTGAGCTGGGCGATTGATATAGGTTCGCCCTGGTCGAGTAGTGATGTTGTGGGTTGCGAGTTGTTCATCGTGGTTTGGTCGCAATGTCAGTCGCGTCGGCGGGACCTGAAAAGCTAGAGGGACTGTGTTGCTGTATTAAATCATGTGCGACAGCTTTATTTGTTGTTTCTATGATTTTATGGTTGTCGCATCTCGTATGTCTTTTCCGTTGGTCAAGCTACTGTCAACCGCGTTCGAGGCGCTGATTTGCTCGTGGACGTGTGAATTGTTGTTGGAACAATGAAATCGATATGCAAGCTTCCGAGCAAGGAGGAAGCTGTGGTGGGGATATGTCCGAAAGTAGAAGGCGGTGAAGGGATCGCGGTCTAGCCTATCAGTCTATCACTGAGGTGCTGTTGAAAATCGCCGGGTGTTAGACGGCGGCTCTTATGCGGCTCTGGGGCCGACAACAGGCCAGGACTTCCAATGGGAAGCACCGAACTACTGTGACTTAACAGAAGCAGTAAAAAGAGTCGGGACAAAGTCGAAAGGGCTCCTACCCCCCCCACTCAGGTTTAGGCGTATCTCGATGGCAAGGGAAAGCTGATGACTCTTCCCAGGCTTGTCCATAGAAGAATTTGATTACCTAGGCAACTCGTTGATTTGCTGATTTATCTTTCCTGCTTCACAACTTTACACCAGTGAAGAATTGGTTCGTGCTTGGGACGGGAGGCTGTCTTATTAGTTGCTTCATCTCTTACAGCACAATATGGGCTCTCTGACTCAGCCGACGCATTTCGACGTCCACAAAATCGCAATCATCGGGGCCGGTCCTACTGGACTTGCGGCAGCGAAATATCTCATTGCGCAGGGTTTTGAAGACATTGCTATCTTCGAGCAGCAGGACCATGTTGGTGGCATTTGGCGATACTATGGGTTAGCCCCAGGAACTTGTCCTGTGCCTCAAGAAGATCCTCATTGCCCTCCTGAAAACCCCATAAGATGGAATTCGACATCAGCTCCGATTTTCACTTCGCCGATGTACGAGAACCTACACGCCAATATCCCAAAAGAAGTCATGAGCTTCTCCGACCAAGCCTTTCCTGAGGACTCCAAGCTCTTCCCCGAGAGGCCTATGATCGAGGACTATCTGGTCAAGTATGCAGAGGATGTCAAACCCCTAATTCGTTTTTGCCGACGTGTCGAGCGGGTGACTCTGAGAGTGCGAGATGGTCGGGACAGATGGGAGGTTGAAACACAATCAACTATCAATAGTGGCGACATAACCACGGATCCCTTTGATGCCTTGGTCGTTGCGAACGGTCACTACTCTATACCCTACCTGCCCAATATGAAGAACTTGAAAGAGTTTAACGATGCATACCCCGGAGTAATTACGCACTCTAAACAGTACCGCACTCCCTATCCGTTTAGAGACAGCAAGGTCGTTGTGATTGGTAATGGCCCGTCTGGGCTCGACATTGCTTTGCAGATCAATCAGGAGTGTAGAAAGCCTGCTATCTTGTCAGTGCGACATCCTACACCCCCAGATCGACTAGCTCACTCTGGGTGTACGGAAACAGCAGAGGTTGAGGAGTTCTTGGTTGAGGAGAAGGGAATCCGTTTCAAGGATGGCCGAGTTGAGACGGATATTGACGCCATCATCTTCTGCACCGGCTTCCTCTTTAGCTTCCCATTTCTTGGGGATCTCGGCCAACAGCTCATTACCACAGGCCGAGGTGTGCATGGATTGTACCAACATGTTTTCAATATTCAGCATCCAACTCTCGTTTTCCCAGGTCTCAACATGAAAGCAGCCCCTTGGCCGTTGAGTGAGAGCCAAGCAGCTCTGTTTTCAGCTGTGTGGTCCAACACCATTGAGCTCCCTTCTCGGGAAGCCATGGAAGCTTGGAGCCAGGGATTGGAGAGGCAGGAAGGCGACGCTTTACATGTGTTTGGTCCCAACGGGGATGGCCACTACATCAACAAATTGCACGATTGGATTATGAAGGCCAAGCGGCCAGGAAAAGAGCCGCCTTACTGGAATGACGAACTTATGTGGCAGCGCAGCATGTTCCTCAAAGCCAAGGCCAAATTCGAACAACTAGGCTGCAAGGCTCAGACCTTCGAGGAGATTGGATTTCACTATGAGCCTGGAGCTCAACCTGATGTGGAGAAGGGGGGAGAAGAGCTCTGATTAAGACTGAAAGACGAGGTATTACAGAAATTCGCAATACAGTTTCGCCATTTGTCTAGGACGTTGCGATTCAATATCGTCTTGACCCCAGGCGATGTGATAGGATACTTAGGACAGGGGCTTCAGACTGTAAAGCAAACCGTTGGTGGTGGTTCCCACTCACTCCATATCCGATTCGGCAAACTATGGGGTCTTTGGGGATGGTGCGAGTGCAGTGATGTTGTGATGGTGGGTTAGAATGGCGGGAGTCGGGGTTGGATTTGTAATGCACCTGGAAGGACCATGGATCCAACGTTTTGGGGCAATTCGGCCATCGGGAATGCGATTGAACAGGTCCGGTCCAACCCAGTCAGGGCAATAGTTGGATTGCCTTATCATTAGAACATCCGGTTAGAGATACGCGGAAGAAACGTCAAGGGTATTTGAAGAGGGGAAAAGAACGTCCATTTTATCTGCTTGTGTTCTTTCATTCTTACATATTGATTGCCTTTGCATTCTCTAAGGCCTTGCCTGAAAACACAACGATTTCTGAAAAGTTAACTGGTCTTGATCTTGGCAATGGCACCATCCGCAACTGATGCTACAGCCCTGGCTTCGCCAGCTGCGACGGCTCTCCAAGCCCTACCTCCACCCAAAGACCTGTCGCACCTGTTCTCAAGAGTGACTAGAAATCGCAAGCCAAGCAATATCAAGGCCTTTTACAAATTCATGCAGATTCCGGGCATCAGCAATTTTGCTGGAGGTGAGTAGGATTCGGTCGGTGATCGACGATCCCGGCACCGAAGCACCGAAACTTTGATTGTTAGCCTCCGTCTTACACTTCCGTACTAACACGGCCGGTAGGAATGCCCAATGTCAAATATTTCCCCTTCGATACATTGGAAGCTCAGATATCCAACGCGGACCGTTGGGAGCCCTCACCGAATTACCCTGACAAGGTTGAGCCACCAACTAAGTCTCTGTCAGGCAGTGTTATTGGATACAGCAACAGTCCAGACAAAAACGCCCCTAGAAATCCTGATTACAACAAAACATCATCTAGGATCTCTATACCGAAGATTCTAAACGAGCCAGACATCACCAAGAAGGTTGACCTTGCCACTGCCCTTCAGTATGGACAAGTGACTGGCTACCCGCCGCTGCACTCTTTCATTAGGCAGTTCACGAACCAGGTACTTCACCCAAACGTTCCATACCAAGGTGGCGCGGATGTCATTCTCAACAATGGCGGAACGGATGGGTTCTCAAAGGTCCTTCAGCTCCTGGTTGACCCCTGGTATGATGGGTTGCATCCCGTGGAAGAGCGGCCGGGCATGCTCTGTGAGACCTTTGTCTTTGGTAACATCCTTACTCAAGCTCGGCCTCTTGGAGTCAATGTTGTTCCAGTTGAGATTGACGAAGAAGGTATGATAGTCGAAGGGTCTGGTGGTTTACGAGAGGTGCTCGAGAACTGGAATCCTCAAAACGGACGACTGCCACACTTCTTATATACGGTAACGTGAGTAATTTGGCTTAACTAAGAACGCGCTCGTATACTGACCGCTGACTACAGGATGGGAGATAACCCTACCAGTGGTGTTGTAGGCGTTCCGAGACGAAAGGAGATCTACGCGCTGGCAAGCAAGTACGACATCATCATTGTTGAGGATGATCCGTATTGGTATCTGCAGTTCCCTTCCGCTGCGATACACGAAGCTAAAGCTAGGGGCTATGCTATCCCCTCAGTGACCGATTCACACAAGACAGTCAAGTCATCTGGCTACGACTTCATAGATTCGCTTGTTCCATCATATCTTAGCATTGATGTTGACGGCCGTGTCATTCGTCTCGATACCTTTTCCAAGACAGTTGCTCCTGGTTCCCGATTGGGTTATGTCACTGCGCAACCCGCAATCATCGAACGTCTTACTAGGTATGTTATCCTGTATCTCAGTAATCGATATTGTAAAGGCTGACTTTTGATGAATAGGATCGCAGAGACCAGCACTGGCCAGCCCTCGGGTTTCGTCCAGGCACTCATTGCTCAAGCCATTCTAGGCCCCCACTCATCAACTCTTGAGAAATTCTCCTCTCTCCCGGAATCAGAGAAACCCTCGTTTACTGGCTGGCAGCTTGATGGTTGGGTGCGATGGCTTGAGGGACTTCGTGGCGAGTATGAGCGTCGCATGACCCGAATGTGCTCTATCCTTGAGAAGAATGCATTTTCTCCGAGGCAGTCAACGCCCCAAAACCCAGACTTGGACTGGGACGTCGTCAGCAAGATACGCCTGTTCGATTTTGACTGGCCCCGTGGAGGGATGTTTGTCTGGGTGCGTGTCCACTTCGAGAAGCACCCTCTCTACCAGTCCAGAGGGGGTGACATTGCCCCTGTCATTGATGGCACCGCATTGGCAAATGCATTTTTGATCCATAGTACACATGCACCTCATCTGGTGCTGGGCAGCCCGGGTAGCATGTTCAGTGCCACCCCGGAGATTCGGGAAAAGCGTGGTTGGCAGTATATACGACTGTGCTTTGCAGCAGAGAGCGACGAGAATATTGACGACGGCTCAAGCAGATTTGCGCGATCTGTGGGTGAATTCTTCAAGATTAACGATACGGTACAGATTGAGAAGCTACTCGAAGAGTTGCCCAGCTAGAGTAAATAAATGGACAGAGTTACTGGATGATGAGCATTTCACAAGAAAAATAGCCCGTGCTACCAACATGAAAGATAGTCACTGTACAGGTCAACCTCGATGCCACATGTGTATGGTATCAATCATGAAAACAAAAACAACTAGTATTACGACAATCACGCTGCAAGCAAACGTAGCAAGCTAAGATCACAGTTACGGCAAACAAGCATCAAGTTGTGGAACCAATGCCGAGTCAGGCTGTAATTCGTATCATATCTCTGATTCATTTTTAAGAGAGCTCAACCTTCAAAGAAGCCATTACGCCTCAATATCAAACCATGCAAGACCCATCATCTAGTTCCGTCTTAACCCGCTGCACACCCAGCAAGTCGAGAATTATTTTAGTTCTGCTTCTTCTGAGCCTCCTGGGCAAACACGGAGGCATAAGGGTTCAGGCGAAGCATGACCTGCTTGTTCTTAAGAGGGTTCTTCTTCTGGACAGCAGATCGGCGGGTGACAGCCTCGCCCTTGGGAGCGTTGAGAGAGCTCTGGATTTCAGAGCTGTTGATCAGACGAGTAAGATCGGCCTGAGAGACAACGTTGGAGGGGAGGAGGAAGTCACGCTTGTGGGCAGAGGCCTCGGTGGTGGAACCGTAGATCTCGTCAAGGGCCTTGAAGGCAGCAGAGGTCCAGACGATGAAGCGGCCGAGGTGACCACCAGGGGCGAGCTGGAGGAGGTTGAGAGCGGTGACGGGAGAGGTCTCGACACCAGTGATGTTGCGGAAAGCAGTGACGAGCTCCTTGCCATCGGTCTCGGGGTCGTAGATGACAAGAGGGCCACGTCGCTGGCGGTGACGTCGGCCACGGAGCTTGCCCTTACCAGCACGGAGCTTCTTGGAGTTCTTGACCTTCTCAATATCGGGACCAGCGCCGACAGCCTTCAGGAGACCGAAAGCAGCAGCGGTCTTGGCAATGGCAGCACCCTCGAAGACGGCGGAGTCGACAACCAGAGGAACCTCAGGGACGGAGTTGACCTGGTGGCCACGGGCCTGGAGCAGGGGAACGGCAGCGGAGGCAGCGAGAGCAGAGACGACGGCGTATCGCCTAGTGTTGCACGTTAGCCTTGGAATTACGAGCCTCGTCGTCGAAAATAGACTTACTTCTGGCCCTGGTTGACCTTGATATGCCACTTGCGCCAGATCTTGGTAGGGGCGAACATGCGACCGGAACGACACATGTTACCGAAGGCAGCCTGACCAGCGCGGTGAGTACCACCACCAGAGACACGGGGAATACGAGCGACAGCACGACCTGTTTGCGATGTGGTTAGCCTGTTGTTCTGCTCATTGCCGTGCAATCCCATAGCATTTCTCGTCTCTCCCTCCTCCACTTCCGTGATTTTCTCCCCGCACACAGAAAATATCCCCTCTAGAACCGTAAATCTGGGTGAAAAAGACATCGTGTACTAACCAGTTCCCCAAGACTCGGCAGAGGTCTGGTGACCGGCCTTCTCGCTCACAGCATAAGGCTGTCGCTTGTTCTTAGCGATACCGGTGTGAACCTGCTGGACAATGTCCGGTCGGATCGGGCTGGTGAAGACGGCGGGAATGGCGTGGGTAGCTCCAGTGGGAGCACCATCTTTGCCGATGATAGAGACGGTAGGTCGCGAAGCCATTGCGAAGGTTGAGACTTGGACCTATTTATGATGCCTGAGTTAGTATGAAAAAGGTCCAGATCAATTGCAACAGCTGGCGTTGAGTTCTTACCTCGGGTCGTGCGGCGTCGAAATTTGGTGATGGAGTGGGAGGTTGCGAGGCTCACGAAATTTCAGTTAGGATATTTTTGCGGTTTGGTGGGCGGCGGAAGGGGAGACCCTAAGTCTGCCCCACTTTAGGTAAGTAGCGAGTTTGCATCCCACTAAATAACAGTGCGAGTAACACTATCCGCACTAATTTTGGGGGGGATCATCGTGGCTTACAATGAGAGCATTATCACTTGGATTAGTAGGTAGATACAACATAGACAATGTTCATATAATGTTCGTGTCATTCTCATAAAGGCTCACTCGAGTCGCTCCGTCTTAGCATAAGTACGTGTCATCATTATGTCCTTCTAAATACTCCAAAACGCAGATATCCCACCTTTCATTCCCACCTCTTCCATTCTTGAATATACTTATCTACCTGTTCCTCAACCCAATCCTCGTCTTCATGTTTGGATCTATCCAGCTTGGCCAGCTTTTCGTGAATCATGGCTTCGACGTCCATCCTCTCAAGTACCTTAGCTTCTAAGTATTTGGGGTCATTCCACCGGCATGCCTTTCTAAAGATCTCTCTCATTCGATTAGAGTAGAGCTGGCAGGTTGCGAGTGGCAGCTTTTGTGGCTTCATATAAAAGTTGCGAGCGATGACATTGTCGTCTTTTATCAATGGCCTGACAACCTCATCGAAGCATTCGCCACAAACAGAGAACTGTCGAAGGTATTGCATGATATGCCAGTATCCGTTCGTGATTGGCTTGTCCTCTTGACACTCGCTCACTGCGGCCATCTTCTCAACTTCTTGTGCAAGGGTGCCAAGGTCTGGCTCTTCCTGTTCCAGTCGAGCTTGATCTGAAGTCGTTTCCATGGCGTCAAAGTACATGACGAAACGCTTTCTTTTTGGCTTAAAACGCATGGCGCAAAGCCCCCTAGTAGGTTCTGAGCGGGAGTCCAGAGGAATGAAAATGCCAGTCAGATTGGGGAACAGTGCCTGGATAATTTGGGCGCATTGGGGACATATGGTAAAATCATATACAGGCTGTCGAGTGTATGGGTTCCAGAGCGTCAGCCAATTACGGGTGGTGACTCTATCACCAGGGCACGGGAGGCTGTAAGTGGTAGATATGGCTTTGGCAACCTCATGAAAGAGTCGTAGATCCGGCACTTCATTTTTCAAGGTGAGGAGCCAAGCAATGCGATACCATGGTCCAACGCCAAAATCGCATGCAATCGCTTGAGCCGAGGGGCGAAGCATCGGCTGGAATGGCTTTCGGTATTCGGTTTTGGCGAAGACGGAACCATAACAATCAGGACAAATGTTGAACTCTGTACGAGGCAGTGTAAGCCAATCCACCAAACCTGCAACGGGGTGCTTGCGGCGGCATTCGGGGAACGTGGTTACACCTGTCGCTTCTTGATGCTCCGAGTGACGCCTAACAGACCCCACCGGTTTCTCAAGGCGAACGCCATCTCGATTGGGGTCAAATGTTGGAGGTTGCCATGACTGCGAAGAAGCTGGAGAGCGAGTGGCAGATGAAATAGCTGATGCTGGCCTGGCTTCAAGTGGTATTTCGGGGCCAATGGCAATAGGCGTTGGCATCTCAGGCATTGATATGATTGGGTCTGGTTCGTATTGGGATCGTGGCCTATCAATCCTTTCAGACTTGCCGCGAGTATCGAAGGGGTCAATCAAAATGTCCTCATCCACGGGATATGGAAGCTCATTTTTAGGCCTCTCTGGAAGAACATGCTCATCTCGAGCAACTGGAAACGTTGACGCTGGTCGTAAGTTTTGAGTAAAATCATCCGAGACTGCCGAACCCGTAGGGATAACGACTGGAATAGGCATTGTAGGTCCTCGTGGTCTCAATCGGGGACCACTTGGTGCATCAACCTTTTCCAGCTTTGGCTGAGATTCGCGTTCATCCTGCAACACGACAGACTTCTTACGTCTTGGGTGCAATTCTCGTGGACCCTTTGGATGATCGTCACCAGAGCGATTGTCGTCGCCTCGATCATCACGACGGTCATCACGTCTGATTGTTGGTTCCCGTGTTGGCTCACGAGGAGGGTACGTCGATGATCTTCCATAATCTTCACGATCAGTCCTCCCATAGGAAGGGGATCTATCTTTCTTGGTACTTCGTGGTAAGTAATCGCCTCGGTAAGAGGATTCGGTTCCAACTCTTTCTTTTGAAAGTGGACGAGCAGCTTGCTCATCACGATCCTTGGAAAGAGGGCGAGCTGATGCATCTCCAACCCGCTCTTTTGAAAGAGGGCGTGTCGGTTTCTCAATCTCGACATTCGTACGCTTTGAGGTGGAAGCGGTTGAAGAAGTACGAGTGTGACCATTATCATATCGTCGCTCATTCGGGGCGCTTGATACATGCCCTGGTCGAGTAGGAGACCTACGAGAAGCACTCTGAGACTGTCCATAGTACGCCTGATCCCGTCCGCTGGCGCTACTTTTAATAACCTCAGGTGCGAGCTGGGGATCAAGAGGAATCTTTGGAGGTCGTGCAGGGGGCTGGTCATGCCGTCCGCTGGCGGTGGCTGAAGGACGAGTACGGTATTTTTCGGGGAGTTGGTCGTCTCTAAATTCGGTTTCGAGTCGAGGTAGATCCTGCCGACTGCGTCTCTTTTCCAACGGTGGTCGACTACGCTCCCTGCTCGTTGTTGCATCAGCCTTGAGACTACTATCGTATCTCCGGCTGGATCTTGTGTCCGTGTATGCGTCACCCGATGGCCGATCTTGTCGCTCGAGTCGCTCATTCCTTTGGGCTTTCTCGAACCGGTCAGTACGAGGAGTTTTTGTTTCGTTCCTCATTTCAGGTTCAGATCTTCGTTCAGGTTCAGATCTTCGTTCAGGTTCAGATCTTCGTTCAGGTTCAGCCCTTCGTCCAGGTTCAGGTCTCATGCTTGGCTCATTGCGTCGGTCCTCTTCTCTTCGTCTCTCAGTCTCTCGTCTCCTGTCGGACCCAACCCTCGTTTCTGTTTCACCACCCTCTGAGCCACTTGATGATCCTGTTAGAATGACAAACCGCCGCTCAGGGTTATATTCATGAACTTCCATTATCATAGGGTTCTGTTCAATATCTCCACGAGATGGAGGCTCTTCTTCTTGATGTTTTGCAAGGCACACACCATGCTCTCGCTTGAGAGAAATTTCCTCATCTTCCACAGATGGGGGCGGCGGCCTAACTCTTGGTATTCGTGCCGGCGCGGCGGACCGTGGTCGTGGTATTAAAGGGTAGTAAGGTAGCTGATATGGTGGTTGTTGCGACGGTGGGGGCTGAGAGGAAGGACGATCATCTAATTTTGGCGATGATGGACTATTTTTCTGTGTAAGTAGTAGTTCTCTTGTAAGATCTTGGTGACCATACGGCTTCGGACTCTTGGCTCGAGAAGTTGTGAAGTAACCCGCCTGGAGGAGGTTCTGTATGTCAAACGATTCGCCCATGATGCAAGCGTCTATATGTCTGATCGGCACGAAATCATGATACACTACCGAGGGAACAGGAACAGCAAATGCGACCACAGACCATAAAACGAAGGACAACCAAGTAGATCTGCCCAGATCAAGTCGCAGTTCGGGCAGTGTGCTGATGTTTGTTTTCTATTGTCGCACAGGCCTGCTGGAGACGGGAAGGTTAGGTTGTTATTGGTGCGGGCGCTCCAAAATAGTTCGCAGTCCAGGTCTATCACCCGTTGAGAAACGCTTTAAGTGAATGTTGAAGCCGAAACTAGAAGCTCAAGCCTGGTAGACTAAACCAAAATGCAGAAAAAAGACACGATCTACTTCGTCGGTTATAGTTTTGGTTTCAAGGCGGCGGGCGACGTCAGAAGGAACGAGAAGGTGTCGGAGATGCCTTGGGGCGCAGTTTGGGTCCAAATCGAAGTACGAAGCCAGATGACATAGCATCAATCACTTGAAGTACCTAATAATTGGCTGTGGAATCACGCAAATCGAAGTACCTCTTGGTGGGCAGCTGGGCATCTACCCTGCCACCCCTCTCCAATACCCCCGCCAGGTTGCCCCTCCTACGTTTCGATTTGCACGCCATTAAAGCCACCTTAAAAATCACCGATTTGCTCAAGGGTAACGTATCACCACAAGATGGATCATGGATATCATGTCTCGGTAACCGGACAGAGAACTTTATGCAGCATCGAACGGTTGTACATAGTAATACAGCAGGCGGATCTTCACATGCCACCAGATTAGGTGCTTCAAATAACCTCCAGTGGTAATCCCAAGACAGTCACTTCTGTTCATTAGCTCTCTGACACTGGAAGGATTGCCAGTAATATCAATAGATAATAATGCCTCTCATACATTCGTGTGGGATAATCGCGGCTATGCTAAGAGCCAACGCCCATACCCACCACTTATTCTCATGCTTTACAGAGCTATCAAAATCTGGTAAAAGGCGGCCTGCTCTAAGTGCCTGGTAGTCACGGATGTTAATACGTAATGTTGTCGCAAGTTGTAGGTACCATAAATACTTGTAAATCCACACGTAAAAAAAATTCATCATTATATTCCTCGTGATAAACTATCAAGTTTCTCTTAATGCTTTCTGACATGTGTAGTTTCGGTGCTACAATGCTGAACTATTTGACCCTTAAGCTGTGGGTAAACCTGTTCCCCGGTCAACGCGAACCACTGGTTGTATTCCATGGTTTATCGAATAAGCATGGGCATCCTAGGTCAACTCAATAATCTTTATGGTCCCAAACAACGGCGAGACTATACATATGTAATAATATTATGCTTCAGACTACTTCTTTCTTCTGCTTTCTCAGACTATCAGTATGGTCTGGTGGGATTCCTTCTAATCAGAAGAATCAGCCTCACTAGAAAACCCAGCTTAAAACTGCGTTTTGCAAGAAACCGAAGTGGAGGTGTCCAAGTTTTCAATCAAGTCAGTGGCCAGACTAGGAGACGTGCTTGCAGCCCGTGATGTGACCCTCTTGTCACTTTCAATCAGCCAAATCAGAAACTCCCCACCAATGCGCCCAAAGAAGCCCAGATGATAAGAGTCTAGTCCTCTAGAAGATCAGCAATATCCTTATCGTCCTCCTCTTCTTCCCTCCTTCGTTCCTCAGCTTCGAGAAGATCCTTCAGCATAGTCCTCTGCCTCACTCTAGCCTTCTGGCCCCAATCGGCACCAGTGCCATCGCCCTCCTCGTCAATCTCAGGCTCATCCTCAACTAGTCCACGTAGCTCATTGGGAGAAATCTGTGCCTTGCGCTTTTCGCGGGCATCATCATCCTCCATCTTTTGGACAGCCCCCTTAGTAACGAACTTGAGGAACAAGGGGCGCAGCAGCATATAGCCACCGACAACGACGGTAAGACGGAGCCATGCTTTTGTGTCCATGCTGTCGAAGGCGTTTGAAATGTTGTTGGATGCATTGGCTCCATACTGCAGGAACTGAGCAGTGAGTTTTCCAAAGGCATTGAGTTCAGGTTGCTCGCCTTGGTGTTGCTGTTGTTGACCAACAGGATCCATTTTAAGCGTTTTCAGTTACTTTAGAAATGGGCTACGGGTTTGTGAATGAACCTGCTCTAATAGGATGTTGCTGTTGTCGCTGTTGAAGGTCTGAAGAGACGGTCGCGTTTAAACCAGGTGAGTTTAATAATTGTATCCGTGAAGATGTCCAGGTGTTGTAGTTTATTGCGACGGGAATAATGGTCCCAGGATAGGATAAGGAGTAATGCTTGATTCAGTGAGGAGAAGGAAAGATGTCAAATCTTGTGAGTTAAGGTGCTGCGGTTGAGATTTTTATATGGCGCGCGACTTGCGAGGTTCTTTTTAGTTGGCCTTCTCCGATGGACCCCTCTCACTGGTCAAATTCTGGAACCCGCAAATAAGATGAGGGTACATGATACTTACATGGTATTATGCTATTGTTGAAGGCATATGATTGGCAGTGCTTCGCGAATTGCTTTGATAAAAAAAATCTTAACGACTTCAGATATGCTACAGTACTTCAATTCCTACGGATCCCGAGACTTATTTAGAAATTCCCTGAGGGCATGGAAGGACAGTAGGCTAAGTACACTATATTCCGGAGTCTTTGATACATTGTATAAATCTGGAAGCCAGAAAAGTACCATTGCCCGTCCAAAGTTGGTCAATTTACACCAATACAAAGAAGTGCAACTTACACGCCTTTGAAACTATAAAGCTCTTCAGCTGCCCCGTACAAAACACCATCCATACCTTGTGTAAAGTAGTAAGTAGGTCATAAGTACAGGAACTTGATGGAACCTCAGCTTCATCAACTCCACGTGATCTGCCTGTTTTATTTCCTTGTGGTCTGAGTGGGCGTAAAACTGGCGGGCGGGCTCCACCAGATATCCATTCCCGAACAGACACCTTTGCAGCGAGACAAGAGGCCTGGCTTGATAGCTCGAGAAAATTTCGAGGCCTCATTATAGCCGTTTCCCATCTCCATCTCCGTCTCCATCGTGCACCCCGACAGCACCATCGTGTGTTTCTCGCCTCTATTCCCCTTTCTCTCCGCTCCATCTCGTTTTTAATTGCCATTTATACTATCTAGAGGGAGCCGTTACAATGTCGACCGCTTTCCGATCCCTTGCGCCTTTCCTGCGCACCGCCCGACAAGGTCTACGGGCTAACCCCGTCAACCCTCTTCAGTCCGCCTTTAGCAAGCAGAACACCTCCGGTGTCCTCAACCTTTACCGCACATATGCTGTTTTTGAGCGATCAAAGCCTCATGTGAACATCGGTACAATTGGTCACGTCGATCACGGCAAGGTATGACTGCGTCCTCTAGATCCTACAACCCCTCCCCACTCCTTCTCAAACCCCCAACTGACTCTTTATCATAGACCACTCTTTCTGCTGCCATCACAAAGCGACAGGCCGACAAGGGCCTCGCCAACTTCCTTGAATATGGTGCCATTGACAAGGCTCCTGAGGAGCGAAAGCGTGGTATTACCATCTCGACCGCACACATCGAGTACGCCACCGACAACCGCCACTACTCCCACGTCGATTGCCCTGGTCACGCCGATTACATCAAGAACATGATTACTGGTGCAGCCAACATGGACGGTGCTATCATCGTAGTTGCAGCCTCCGATGGACAGATGCCCCAGACCCGTGAACACTTGCTCCTCGCTCGTCAGGTTGGTGTCCAGCGAATTGTCGTCTTTGTCAACAAGGTCGATGCCATTGATGACCCCGAGATGCTTGAGCTCGTCGAGATGGAAATGCGCGAGCTTCTTAACACCTATGGCTTCGAAGGCGACGATACTCCCGTCATCATGGGCTCTGCTCTCATGTCTCTCCAGAACCAGCGCCCAGAGATTGGCACCGAGAAGATCGATGAGCTTCTTGCTGCCGTCGACGAGTGGATCCCAACCCCCGAGCGTGACCTTGACAAGCCCTTCCTTATGTCTGTCGAAGACGTCTTCTCCATTGCTGGCCGTGGTACTGTCGTGTCTGGCCGTGTGGAGCGTGGTGTTCTAAAGCGTGATCAGGAGATCGAGCTTGTCGGAAAGGGCCAGGAGGTTATCAAGACCAAGGTTACCGATATCGAGACCTTCAAGAAGTCTTGTGAGCAGTCCCAGGCTGGTGACAACTCTGGTCTCCTCATCCGAGGTGTTCGCCGTGAGGATGTCCGCCGTGGTATGGTCGTCTGCGCTCCTGGCACCGTGAAGTCTCACACCCAGTTTCTCGCTTCCCTCTATGTCCTCTCCAAGGAGGAGGGTGGCCGACACACCGGTTTCCAGGAGCACTACCGACCCCAGCTCTACCTCCGAACTGCAGATGAGTCCATTGACCTGACTTTCCCCGAGGGTACTGAGGATGCCTCCAGTAAGATGGTCATGCCTGGTGACAACACCGAGATGGTTGTCACCATGGGTCACCCCAATGCCATCGAGGTTGGTCAGCGATTCAACATCCGTGAGGGTGGCCGAACCGTCGCTACTGGTCTCTGCACTCGCATCATCAAATAAGCGGCGCTTTAGACAAGAAATGAAAAGGTTAACGGGGACGGTGTACGAATTATTACGCTTATGTACAATCATGCAATGTCTTTCTTTGAGTCCATTTTGGCTCCTGTATATTTATTTAGCTGGCCTTGGGACTCAAAGATCTCCGCTCTGCTTCCTCCCACCTTCTTGGTGATTTGAATTAGATAAAATCTAGGGGAGGCAGTAATAAGACTTATAAACTAAAATATCCATTTCGCCTTGAATCATTTGTCCATTGCGGCCGTGACAAGTAATGATGACTGGATCAACATTTGATGAGCACAACGGGGTCTTCAAAGATGCGCGAGGGCCAGCACTTGGAGTTTTTCTTTAGGAACGTCATTAATCACATTGACTCGATGCACTCCATAGCCACAGGCTGGTCATGCGGAAAAGTGAGAGGATAAGACAGGACACAGAGACATGATCGAGGTCCGATGCAATGGTATTCGTCTATCCTCGGAGGATTTTCGTCAGACGCACGATCTTCCTAAGGGACCCAAGCAAGCCATAAAACTCCTGTTCCAAGCGGCCGCCCTCCGAGTGCTCTTTTTTTTGTTACCGCGAGGCCTTTGACATTCTGCTGAGAGTTCCCCCCATCCACACAATACTATGCTCTCTAGCAGTCCCCCCCCATCCCTTAACCGAGAAACCCGGGTGTCATGATCGTTTATCGGTACTGCAGGCAATCCCGGGTCAGTTTCGTTGTTCCCACTACTTGACCAAACGGCGTCCTGGGTGTTGGGGCCCATATCGATTCCGCTCGATTAAAACTCACCTTGTTGAAGCCGATATCCTTGGCCTTCTCACGGAAGCACTGACGGCACAGGTTGAGGTCGTACTTTCGGATGAGACCAGCCTTGTGCTTGCAGACGCGGCTACGAGATGTTAGCATCAATTATTTTCGGTCGATGGTTTCGACGCCATCGGGCGCATGGAATTTCGGGCAAAGGAGATATATATTCGTACCAGCTGCGAGAGCCCTTGCCGTAGTTTCGGGGGCGGGAGTTCCAGACGCTTTCGTGAGACATCGTTGCGGTGATGATTGAAGGCCGAAAGCTCGAAGGGTTGCGGGATGATTTGATTTCGCGAGTTGGGTTACTGCTGGAAATTTTACTTGACTTGTGTGCATCTACTAGGTCCGCAGCCCCAGTTCGGGTAGGAGCAGGGCATATCGGACCACGGATTATTAATGATCCGAGACGAACCCACTCACCTCTCCTCCACTGACGCGGAGCTGTCCAGCAAGGTTACCTGACTGCTGACATCCACTGAAGAGCAAACGAACATAAGCGTCTGTTTGCACCATTGGCTTAAACTTGATTTCTGCATGAGCTTGAATATGACATTCCCGAATTTTCTGTGCATAATCGTGAGGGCAGCACCATCTTGCTGCTGGGGTGGTAGCCCTTTTATACGGCAAGATTGTCAAGGATCGTGATATCAAGAAATATCCGCCAAGATTGTACTTCATTTGACCGCCATATATGCACAACGCTGGTTTTTGCCGTGAATCTAGGTAAAGATTTCACGCAGCAGCCAAGAATATTATTGAATTTCTTTAGAAGATCTAACTTAGAAGCTGGAGTTGAAGCTAAAAAGAGCCTCGGCGGGGCCAATTGTAAGAACCATAGCGCTCTTGTCGTGAATATGGTAGTTCGAGAAGCTCTAAATTTAGATGCCCCTCGACGTCCTGTTCATATGGAGATGTTTGATAGCTTTGTTTGTCTGTTTCGCAGGTTTCGAATCGCCAAGTCTCGTTCACATGGCTGCCTCATTGAATTTATGTATGTTATAGTTGTGCTTAGGTTCTCATTAACACGGAGCGTATAGGCCATTGAGTAGCCCACACCCGAGGTAGATGGCTATTAATTTCTGCAAATAGTTGATTCGAAGGAGATTATCCAATATGATAAGTTGAGAGAACCAAAGAGAACTTTAATTAAGGATACTTCATCGAATAATGTAATCCAAACTATGGCTGTTGTAGGTATGACGGCCAACCAATACAGCTCGAGCTCGCCTTTGCTGTAGGTCCCGCTTTAACCTACAGGGATATCCACCTACACCGGACATTCTTATGCAAGCTGGCATCTCTGGTGGATTTCCAAGCAACCCTCCAGAAACAAGCACCTCTCTGATTGCAGACAGTGCTTTGCTTCATTTTGCTTTTCCTTTTTTGCTTCTCTTTCATCCAAAGACAATCGAATCAAGTTCATCATAAGAAATGGTTCTTATCAAGAGCTTCGTGCTGAGCGCCCTTGCCGCCACCGTCGCAGCCAAATCCGCTGTCATCGAATTACTTCCCTCCAATTTTGACGATATCGTTCTCAAGTCCGGCAAACCTACGCTCGTCGAGTTCTTCGCTCCGTGGTGTGGACACTGCAAGACGCTTGCTCCCGTTTGGGAGGACCTAGCCAATACTTACGAGTACGCAAAGGACAAGGTCCAAATCGCCAAAGTCGACGCTGACGCTCAGCGTGAGCTCGGTAAGCGATTTGGTATCCAGGGTTTCCCTACCCTTAAGTTCTTCGATGGCAAGAGCAGCAAGCCTCAGGATTACAAGTCTGGCCGCGACCTTGAGAGCCTGACCAATTTCATCGTTGAAAAGACTGGTGTAAAACCCAAGAAGAAGCTTGAGCTACCCAGCGAGGTTACTTACCTTAACGATGCGACATTTCCCAAGGCCATTGGTGGCGACAAGCATGTTCTCGTCGCTTTTACCGCTCCGTGGTGCGGACGTTAGTATTCCCTGCGCCATTCTTTCGTTCAATCTCACTAATCTTGACATATTCCAGACTGCAAGAGCCTAGCCCCTACCTGGGAAGACCTCGCCAACACATTCGTAAACGAGAAGAATGTCCTGATCGCTAAGGTTGATGCTGAAGCTCCCAACAGCAAGGCAGTGGCTGAGGAGCAAGGTGTTAAGTCCTACCCAACCATTAAGTGGTTCCCTGCTGGCAGCAAGAAGGCTGTAGACTACGAAAGTGGACGCAGTGAGCAGGCCTTTGTTGACTGGATCAACGAGCATGCCGGAACCCACCGAGTCACCGGCGGTGGTCTTGACACCGTTGCTGGTACCGTTGAGTCTCTTGACACGCTCGTGGCCAAGATCACAGGCGGTGCTGCCATCGCCGACGTCGCCAAGGAGGTCAAGAAGGAGGTTGAGACCCTCACCGATTCTGCTCAGAAAACATACGCCGAGTACTACGTGCGCGTCTTCGACAAGCTGAGCTCGAACAATGACTGGGTGTCGAAGGAGCTCGCTCGTTTGGACGGCATCCTTACTAAGGGTGGACTGGCCCCCGCCAAGCGTGACCAGATTCAGCAGAAGACGAACGTTCTTCGCAAGTTTACCCAGAAGGTCGAGGAGAAGGTCGAAGAGATCAAGGATGAATTGTAAAGAACCATTATATGATACATGAGAGCGGGAAGGAAGTCACGAATCAAAGGGCTTTATGTATTTGGATCTTAGTCGACTAGACTCGACATGATAAAATCGTAACGAGACATATTAGCACTTCTATTTGCATGTGATGAATCGAAACAACTAGAGAAAGCCTAAACACCGTGTATCCATTATTTGAACTCAAGTCTTACGAGGACTTCGTTGATCCTCCATCTTTGGCCTTGGTCTCTTGAAGTGCTGCTTCGAGATTATCCAACCTCCGAGACATCTCATCCACTTCACACTATGTTAGCGGGATGGTGCGGAATACAAGCCCTTAGATACTCACTTTTCGCAAAGATTTCTGACGAGACACCAGCAAATTTGTTAGACAAGGAGTTTAGGAGCTCCTCAACGGCGGCTGTCACATCGGCGCGAGCATCGTCTGAAGGCTGTGACAAAGATTAATCGAGTCAGCGGTGCTGTTGAAACCATCCATGAAGGCCTTGCAGCCCAGCTTAAGCGTTCTCAGTGCGACACTACATAAAACGAACCCAGATACGGTTGCCTGAACCGCGGAAGAATAAAACATACATTTTCAGGCTTGCTGTTGGCTGTGGAATCTGGTTGCGGCTCGTTGCTAGCCATCATGATATTGGGATAGGAGGACGAAAGGATGGTGTATCAATGAACTAAACTGAAGAAGAAAAAGTCTACATAGAGAGAGACCGAGGTACTCAAAGTAGGTAATTTCTTAGGTGCAATTATTGTCTTGTGAGCGTGTATATGTGCGTTGGTGGTTGTGTCTGGCGGTACCTGGTTTGTTTGATGCTGCTGAACTGCCCCTATTCATACTGTGCCGGAAAATAGACGGATACGGCATTTCTTTTTAGCACCATCAGCAGTCAGCAACCACCGAGTTGCGATACGTACCACTTCCATGAACGCCAGGTCGCATAACTCAAACAATATCTCATGAGGTGAGGCTAACCAGCCACCAAGTATCAGCCACCGCCTACATCTACGAACTCATTCCCTCATCACGCTCAATCTCTCAGTCATTACCATCTTCACCACGTCGTCTTGGACCGACGACTAAACCAATTTTTGACATGATACGGCGATAGTCGCTCGCTATCGTGGGACATTCATCCGTCATGCCTCAAGCCCAACATCCAATCGCTACACTTTTATTTATTATTTTCATTGTTTGGCTCGTCTTTCCCGATAGCGACTACTCAAGTCAATCTCTTACTCTTTCCGATCTCGCTGGCGAGAGACTTGATCATTTTCAGGATGCTCTGGACGTGTTGAATGCTTCGCGATGGGGCGATTTCGCACCAGTCCCGGGGAAAGACTCCAAGGCGAAGCCATCTTTTTTAAATCTTACGGGTTTTCGTGCGGATGATCACCTCTCCTGGGGCGGTTTGAAAAGGTTCCGCGAGCGGAGTTTGGCCTTCAGCCGACATGCCATACCACCTGTTGGACAACATAATCTGTGGGACACTGGACATGGTGAGCCTATTTGGTTGAATGCATCAGGAACTGTTCATGGAGAATGGGTTAAGCCAAAAGGCTCTATCTCTAGGGGATATAACAGCTACAATCTGAGCAAAATTGCTCCTGATATGGAATGGATTGGTGATAATGTGCCTTGGGCGCGTAACATCACTGGTCGCACTGGCCGCATGATGCTGCGCCTAGAAGGGAATCAAACCATCAAGGAGTATGAGCAATTACCGACTCAAAGTAGCGTCCCCGTCGCCGGAGGTCTCATACGGAGTGTCAAGGGCACGACCACTATTGAGGATACCCATGGCTCTGGCCATGACTGGGAAATGAGGCTATGGGGTGTTCATTGGCCACGTCAGGGTGTGGTTTTGATGACCACCACCAGCGAGAAGTTCGAGGGCATATTCGGCTTGCCACACCTTACACCAAGTGAGGATTTCTTCCAGTCTAGTCAGAGGCTACTTAACGAGTCGATCGCCCACACCATTGCGACGAAGAGGGAGAACATATATTCAGACCAGACTGTACCATGGACTTCAGATCTGGAAAACCCTCTATACACTACTAATCCATCGCCACATTGCGAATATATAATGTATGCGCAAGTCTTTCCACCAAGTCGAACCCATTTCAACATAGATTCCCAGGAATCATCGCGGGACGCTTTAGAGTCTGTTATCGACGCTATTGAGTCAGAGTTACAATCACCTGTTGGCGCACCCATCCCAAAGATACCCAAACTCCAAATGTCAGCTATCATCTATTCTCCAGACTGCGGCTTCTTTCTAGAGACCAAAGGACCACCAGATTTCGGCCCGAGCGAGGCCCAGCACTTAACAGGCATGAAGATAGAGGTTCAACTATATCAGGTCAAAACATGGATTCTCGTCTACGCAGTCGTTGTATTTGGTCAGGTCAATCTCCTCAAGAACCAGATGCGCGAGTCGTGCACCCCGTCGACCATGGGTCGAGTGAGCTTTTGGACTATCGCCATGATGCTCATGGTTGACGGTATGACCTTCACTGCCGCAGCAACTTGGGTATCATCTGCTGGCGCCACCTTTCTGCCGACATTGGCCCTCTTGTTTGCCGCATTTCTGTCCATGACCATTGGTGGAAGCTTTCTCGCCAAAGTCCATGAAGTTCAGCTCCCTGAAGCCCGGCCTCGACGTGAGCGGGAAGCGAACAACATGGGTGATAACACCAACGGCACCGAACTACCCGTAGCGACGACTTCAGACAGATCACTCTTGCCGGAGCCTGTGACAGCACACCAACCGGCCATGCCTCCCCCTCCTCGATCTCAACAACAGCCTGTGATTGTTCCCTCCGATCAAGATATTGATGCCGAGATTGCTGCTGCAGCTGCTGCTGCAGTCCCTGGCGCCACAGCTGCGCAACGTGCTGAGGAAGCCCCCCAATCCTTCCAGAGCATCATCGGCCGCATGATTCTCTCCTCCCTGTGTATTATATTCCTGGCCATTTCTTCTACAACATGGTATCCCAATCTGAGGTCATTGTTCCTGAATCTGTGTGTCCTCATCTATCTATCCCTTTGGATCCCTCAAATTCTCCGTAACACTCGTCGAAACTGTCGCCGAGCTCTTGGCTGGCCATTCGTCGTTGGCCAGTCCATCTTACGACTTCTCCCCGTAGCCTACTTCTGGATCAAAGAGGATAATTTCCTTTATACCCGCTCGGATCGGCATGCGTTCATTGTCTTTTGCGCCTGGCTTTGGATACAGCTTATCATTCTTGCCGCACAAGACATTATCGGTCCCCGCTTTGGCATACCCGCTGGCTGGGCCCCTGATGCTTGGGACTACCATCCTGTTCTTCGCGAGGATAGCCTCGAAGCTGGCGGTTTGCCAATTGGCCTGGTTGCTGATGACACACCTGGTATCGAGCGTGCCCGATCATCAGGTGATGATGGCAGTAAGAAGCAAAGCACGACGAGAAGTATCGACTGCGCAATCTGTCGTGAAGTCCTGGAGGTGCCAGTGCTCACAGCCGAAGACGAAGACACCGGCGTTGCTGGCGTCTTCGCTCGTCGTTTATATATGGTCACACCTTGTAGACATATATTCCATAGTGCTTGCTTGGAAGGTTGGATGAGATTTCGACTTCAGTGTCCCATATGTCGAGAGGAGTTACCACCCCTGTAACACCGTTAGAAGATGGACATTCGCACTTTTATACATGGGTGGCACTGTTCAGCATTAGCGCGAATTTGAGATGTTTAGATCCCGGAATGACATGCATGATAGGCGCTGGATGTACTATTAGAGTCTGTCTCCTAAGAGAGTTTTTGTTGCATTGATAACGCAACATTGATATGGTAGTTCAACACATTTCCCATCTTCCTTGAACTCCGAGTCCGAAACACCACCTCCACGAAAGATCATGTCTATATACACGGCTGGTAAACCATTTTATACAACATGAATATGAGCGCCAATTCTCCTCTGACCTCGCTACCAGTTCAGCCGAGTTTGACGAAATTTAGAATCAGAAATACCAGGTGGCAGACCGCGAGTGCCAACTTGAAGATCCGCAACTCGAGTTCGAAGGTCGAAGTCAACAGAGCGAATTGTGAAGCGCTTTTCTTCGGGGACTATTCTTGGTATGGGCCTCGTGATGCCGTCAACATGATAAGACTCGACCCCCATGGACAGCGCCTCTGACTCCTCAAGATTCATGACCCATGCACTAATATTTGCAACCATCTCGCTATCCCACATGCCCTCACGGCGGGCACTGCTGCGTAGAAGCTGAATAGCTCGGCGCCTTGTTCCTGGATCGCGACATTTGGTTGCTACGACAAACAGAGGAGCAACAATCCCTATGTCAGCTGCGAACCTGGGCTTGAGATGCGGAGCCGATAATCCCATGGCTGGGAACAAGTCCTGGCTTTGCCAATTTTCGCGTTGGCGATGTTGGCAGTGCTCAGGATCGGGGCAATCGCGGGATGCGGCTCGCCTCTCTTCGTCGCCGACTATTTCAGTACCAAGATCAACAATTGTCTGAAATTGAGGAAGAAAGTTGTCAAAGTCAGACTCTTTATCACTGAACATCATGAGGTACAGGATTCTTGAATTCGTGGACAGCATTTTCAGTGCAGCAATGCCTGCTTTCTCCTGAAGGCTGACAGAAGGATTGTGCCGTGTGAAAAATAGGTTGTCGAACGCTTTCCCCCAAGCGTCCAGGTAATCCTTGAAATGAAGACCATAGTCAAGCCACGATTGGGGTAGGGTACTCTTGAGGTCGGTCTTCATGGCGAAAAGCTCCTCGATGTATCTCATTATTCTAGCGTTCAACGCATCACAGGCCACTCGAGCTTCGACAACAGATGTAAAAGTTTCAGGGATCGAGAAGGGCTCCTCTTGCGAAGGTGTAGTTGTGCCACTCGGACCAGGAGATTGTGTTTGTGATTGTGAGCTGAGCCTTATACTGAACGGCTGGGGGAAGTGGAATGCCATATCGTAGGACTTTGCTTGAATTGCCAGGCGAGTAAAAATGATAACCAATTCCTCCTCCAGCGAATTTTCTGAAACTGGAAGGAGTCTTTGTCTTTGTTGAGTGCGGAAGATGTCGAGCAGGCCAAGTCCCGTCTGGATCTGGTGAATGGCCTGCCTGTGATCACCAATAAAGGAGTCAAAGCAGGCCAGAAGCACATTCGCCATGATCGAGGTCCTGTGCGATCTCTGGTCTTGGGTGTTTAGTTTCACCAAAGCATTGCATGCATCACCATATCTCCTAATGGCAACTTGCCAATGGCCCCTGACAAGCTCGACACGCGCGTCACCACCTATCTCCGATCCACTGTGCATATTCAGGGCAGCTGTCTGCTCGAGAGTCTGATACAGAGCACCCAGTGCAATAACAGCACATTTGATAGCATCTTCAGAGTGGCACGCCTGCAATACATAGTGCGTCCAGAAGAGATTGTTGAAGAAGCCAGAAAGCTCGTTAGCAGTGTGTGAGCGGAATATGTCAAAGTAGAAGGATTCATTTGGTTGAATCTGCATAACGGAGGATGGATGGTAAGTAGTGGGTGACGGTGAAGTAGTTCCTGGGGATGTAGTCCTCAAGATTGATCTTTGATGGGCCCGACGTGGCAGGAGATGGTAGTCGCCGTGGAGGGTAGCAATGGAAGTGCTTGAAGATGCTTGGGCATCGTATACTGGCATCGGCTTTGGAGCGATCCGGATCTCCTCGAATGGACGGGAACTGCGACTAGGGGGCGGGTAGCCTGTGCAGGTTTTGTTGCTTCGAACGCATTGCGTACAAGCTGGACGAGCCTCGTCGCATTTGATTCGCCTTTGTCTATAATGCCACAAAGGTGAGATTTTGGCTACCATTACACGGGAACACGACCAAGGTTGAGAAATAGGGGATAAGGGTCGGGGAGACGAACTTGCAATTGGCACATCCTGTCTTGACTTTAGGCTTACTTGTCCGGACACGCTTTGCTTTAGCTGGAGGGGCTGCTGATGGTGCAACAAGGTCGGACGAAGCTGAGGCAGTCGAAGCGACTGAAGCGGTCTTAGTTGAATTACCGGCAGCAGAGAGAGATGGGCTTCTGGTGGTAGCGATGCGTTCAGTATTACCGGCACCTGTAATGGGAGTAGCCGGGGTACTCGTTGAAGCAGGAGAGACGTTGCTGCTGCTGTAAGAGCTCTCTGTATAGGGAATATCGATGGTATTGAAAGTGTTGACGCTGGTAGGGTGGGGAATAGAAGACGGATGAGTGGTCAGATCAGTTATTGGGAAGATCGTAGTCGTCGATGTTGAAACAGGTGGTTGCACCTGTACTTGTGATTCTGTTGTTGACGTTTCTGCTGCTTGGTCCCTTGACGACGAAGAGGACGTATGGTTCATATTTGTAAAGGATACATGCGAGTTTGCTTGCCCTTGTGCGTGTGCATGTGCTTGTGCTCTTCCCCCCGCTCTCTCGGAATGAGACGATGAGGATTCCTCTCTAACCCAACTCTGAGCCATAAGTACACCTAGACAGTAAAGGTTCCTCAGCAACCCAGCAAGTTAGTAGTGATACCTTGAGGTATCGTTTCACCTCGTCAGATCACCGCGGCTCCTCGTGGTAGCTCTACGACCACACGTTTTCTATCGACCCGTTTCTCGGCCGAGAAAACGGAGGTGGGTGGAGGGAAAGGGTAATTTTAGCGGTAGTCAACAATCAAAGTTTCTGCAAGAAAAAGGTGGCAGAGGACCAGAAGCAGCCCGGGTAATAAGAGGATGTGGGAGGGACTAGGAGCAAAGAGTGGACAAGCAAGTAAAAAGAAACTAAAGTAAGGCAAGTAAGGTAAGTCGTCACAGAGATGAGCACAGGGCTAAGTCGATACGCATAGAAACGCTTGAGGGCAGCCCAACTGTGGCGGATAGTGTCAGCCCCGGTTCTCGGGCTCAATGAGGTCTTTCTATAGCTCATTACTTTTCCATAAATGCTATTGTGATCCCCGGGGCAGATCAAGCATCCATCGAGAGCATACATTAACAAGAATAGATGGGGCTCATACCGATATCACCGCCACTCCTAGCCAGGAGAAGGAAAAGAGGCTGAGGCCATCGGTTTCACTACCGGGGATAGAGACAAAGTGCCTGGGGCAATGTGCTCGACAGCTGATCCATGGAAGTTTGGCGGAGCATTGGATGCGACAAGAAGTCCAGGGTTCCCTCGTGAGACAAAAACACTGACTGACTGCACGAGTCGAAACAGAGGCGGACTACGGATCGCCGGTGGGTTTCTTCTAGGCATTACCCATATCATCTGCTCTGGTACGGCGGGCTCTGCCAAATTAGGAGTAGCACGCTCTGTGTAACCATCGCTAAGATCAAGCCGTTGCAGGACATGCGAGACAGCCGCTGCAAAAAGCATGGCTCAAGCACATGGAGGTACCACTGTCAGTGACTAGACTACTAGAGTAGAGGTGCGGGTATTGTTTTCCAAGGCATTGCCACAGGCGCCAGGGTGTTAGAGACGTACCGAAGTGCACATAAGTGGTGCTTATGGGAGTTTTAACCATTTCCAGTTGAGAATCCGTGATAGTGAGTGGATTGGGTGGTGAAGATCCATGGATGGAACTTGTGGTGGTGGTACATCGACATACATACTCCCCGAGGATGAGTGCGACATTGAGTGAGGATGAGTATGAACATGCAGCATGAGTCCTGTTAGTCTGTGCCTGTGCCTGTCTCCTTTGAGCAACTCCAGGACATGGATGGCTGATTAGACTTGGACTTTGGGACAACCGGGGACAGGCCCGGACCCGTCCCATCATGAGCCTCGGGCCCTCCCCTCCCCAGCGCCGCTCTAGTGCATCCTTTTGGCGCCCCAGAGCTTGCTTCTTATTTGGAACGAGACTTGTTCGCCCAATAAGGACTTGACATCTGACAGGGGGGCGCTTGTGCGTTCCTGTTGTTGGTCGCACAAGGATAGCTAAGCCGTCCCAAGATGGATTGACGCTCAGTACTCTGCAGTTGCAGGGCTGTTAGGGGCGCACTTAGCGCGGTGGCGGTGGGGAACAAGGGCATCTGACATTTTGTTTCTTTTCCATGTCCATCATGGGTGTTCCTTGATCGAGCAAGCATTCATGTTGGTGTTGGGTTAATACTGATGAGATCCTCCCAGCTGTGTTTGGGGGCCCAGCGAGTTGGGTCAGCGCTGTAGCACTAGGGATCATGTTTGATCTTGGCATCACAACATGTAATATACCCGATGCATGTCCGCTGTGGGCACGATACAAAGATTCACCAAAACTCCTTTTCAGACAGTACTCTCAGGTGTTATTGCCGGTTTCTTTCCGTTGAACTCGTTCAACAGCCCGGGGCTGACTTGGCGGATATTTAGTGGGGTTCCCAAGCTTGGCCGCTGGCAAGTGATTTTCAAGTATGGGATTTATAGCACATTGGTTCTGCGGGAGGAAAAAGCAAAAAAATAACAGCACAGCAAAGCACAGTTCTGCAATTCGAGAACATGTTTCACTTTCTCGTTATCGTTTGTGGAGCTCCCTGTCATCAGCCACCGACTGTTTCTGGGTGCCCTCTCTAGATCTCTAGCCTCTACATACACATGGACATCCCGACTGTTAGATACCCTCCGCATCGGGAACGTCCCAAGACAAGAAACGTTTATGAATACGTAAGGGAATCACAGATAGTGGTACCGATTGATGGATACTTTCAGAGTGCGTGCCAGCCTATCCCAATTCTTAGGGTATCTGCATACCAAACTGGTAAGGCGCTTAGTAGCCTTCATAAGAATACTCCAGCTTGTACTATTGTGTCCTCGTCTAATCTGGAGAATCTAGATCTCGATAGCCTCTCCTTCGGGTTGGTACCCCATACCATCCGGGTGGGCTACGTACCCTTATGGTCTGCACAATTCACATTCGCTGTGCAGTATGAGATTTTCAGACTTTACTCGAGAGGGGATTTTCTTGGCCATCCCATTATGCGGCGTAGTTGAAGACTAGACTGTCTCATCATTCGTATTAGTCTGTGATCCCTTGCAGCGCGTGGACTGATTGTTGAGTATTCATAAATCTCACTACCGTAGCCAATAGCTGCGGCCGGAGGTTCGGCGTCTCATTACGGGCATCTTGCAAATTGCAACACATACTATATGTATCCAGCTTCATTCACAGGCAGGCGGCAACTTCCGCTGAAGGTATCAGTGCTTTTAGACTACTCCGTAATTAGTCGACAATGCTCAAATCCGCCAAGAGACAAACCTTGCTCTCTCGAGCTCCCCTAGGAGAGACTTCCCGGTGGGACGGTACAATTTGTCGGACACCTATCATTACTTGTCTTAATTTTAGTCTCATTTTACGAGTAATTCTGGCTTGTTGAGGCGGGGTAGAATAGGTTGAGGATATCGACGTTCTGAGACAGAGAGCCCAGTATTCGAAGCGGAGGACCGAGGGTTTCCAGGAAAGAGTCTGATGATGTTTTCATCGTCTTTTGGTATCAAATTAATATATTCCTTACCATCTTCAGCCTTATGGGATCATTAAGCTGTCGCAACACTCTCAGCCAACATGCTTTACGGCACGGGGCCCGGTCCGTTGACCTAGGCTAGGTTATCTTCATGTAACAGCAACATTGTAACCCATTTCTGCCGGTATTGCCTTGTCATGTCCATGAGCATCAGCCCATACCCATGCTAGTCATGGTTCATAATTATGCCCCTGATACTCGGCTCGGCTCTCCACACCGGGCACGTCGACCGGACACAGTAGCTCGTGAAGATCACCATTCGGCCACATTGGCCGCCGACGGCGTCTCCCGGTGCTAGGCTTTATCTCATCCTGGCCTCTCAAGCTATTTTTTCTCCAAGTCTTGCCCTTAATGGCTATGGACAGTTTTTTCTCCTATTCGAGTCAGATCTCCTTGCCGGTCTCTCCATATTAACAAAATTTGTTGATCGTTTTATTGGTCCGCTGCTCGTTCCATTGTTAAACCATCCCACTGGCGTATAACGTTATCCTCCAGGGATTCTCAAACATCCCCGGAACATGACAATATCGGATGGTCTGCTGTTTCAGTTTCCAATCCTCGTTCCCTTGAGCAACTGCCAACTACTACTGAAAAATACTTTACCCAATATTAAAGTTAGTCTTGTGTCGGTAAATGACCAATCATCTCAGGTTCATAAACGAATACTTGTCCTGACATTGAAACACCTTTGCTTTCTGGAGATCCATGGCATTGCCAGCTGTAACATTGGAATTGCCAAGAACCGGTCCTCCCCGGAGTTGGACGCTTTGCGTTGTGTTGCGTTACAGTGCGTTTCGACATTCCACAAGCCATCAGCCAGCCCTGATTACATCTCTAGCTGTGCCATCTCCCGTGTGCGTCGGCTCCGAATTGGACAAACGGCCGATTGGTAGGCTAAGCAAGGGCTGTCACGGCGTCTGTCACTGAAACCCACGCGGGTTTTTTTTTCAAACCGCTAGGGCGATGACAAATAGCAGCCATCTACCTATACAATACAGTTGGATGGCTCGCCAAGAGGCCCACAAGAACCTCTGTTTCCAGAAGCGCTCGTGTCAGTGAATGAGATGCTAAGACAATTGCCTAAGTCATGCGTCAGCGTTTTGTACCATTCGGCAGTCAATGTGGATATCCCTGTCCGCGTGAACTCCATTCTCAGTTCGATCATGAAGACAAAGTCCAAGCTCAACTGTTGTGACCTCCTGACTCGTATCTAGGTAGCATTCTTGTTCATCTTTTCACTGAGCCAACACTTTTTAAAGTCCACAATTGTACACCAACGCGGACGAGGGTTTGAATCAAGCCTGTAGACGCATAGCCAGTAATAATATCAGTCACTGATACGACAACCAGCCGAGAACCACAGAGCATCGCCCTAGGCTAACAACGGTAGAGAATGCGAGCAAGACATTGATTGACAATGGATCGGCAATGTAACCTCATCTGGCAGTTGAGTCCGTGGCCTCGGCAGCCGGGATTACCACGCGCCTTTAATCTCATCTCAACAAAGTCTAAAATAGCTCAGAGATGTATCCGCCACGTGCATAATACAACGGTCTGTGTTGTTATGGCACAGCTAGTCTATTTCAAGGTAGATTTACTCAAGGAGAGAAAAGAAAAAGAAAAGAAGAAAAAAGTTGTATGGCTGCATAGGGCGTGGCACTGACCTACTAAGTCAGTCCTTCTAGGCGCCACGAGCTATTGAAGATATGAAACCAGTGTTGAATCAACTAAGAATGAGAGTCAATCGTGAGTCTTGTTCTCAGCCTCGATAAACGTCGAGTGGCCGGCTAAACAAGTAGTAGCTGATATGGAGGGAAAAGTCAGATCAAAGGATACAGTTTTAATGCTACCCCGGTAGTTCGGAACTTCCGTCCATCACTAGAGATCAAAACTGCTCTGCTAGACAGGGAGAGAGTTTACGCGTGAGTTGGCGCCCGCCAACATATGACACAATGCATTTCATAATCCATTATTCCTGTACCCACAGTCAGATGGCCTTCGTTTCTATACTAGGTTATCCTTGGGTAAAGCAAGCAGTGCGTCTGGCAGAAAGTACGTCGATTCTTGTAACTTGTTGTAATACCTACAAGTAAATATCCACACAAACTGTTTAAGGATGTAACAATACCGACAATTCTGGTACTATTGGATATAAGGAAATATTCTGGAATTTGACCAATGGCACTGGGTTCCCGTAGCAGCGAGTGTATGTGTAGGTGATCGCATCCCTTTAAACCTCGGGTTCTCTGATGTATGAGTGACCTCTGATGGGTATTAGAATCCCAACGGGAGGCACTTGTTACAAGTCTTAGGTACTATAGTTATGTGCTTCTAATAGAAACAGTATCAGCCGAGAGACTGTATACACATGAGCTGAAAATCTTCACAGGTACAGGAACAAATCTAGGAAACTTTGTCCACAAGCATGGAGCTTATCGAAGCCTCAAGCCTCATTTTCCACAATGCTATAACCACAGAAAGCTAATCTTCACAAAGTACGTTGTCTAAAGTGCGCTGGCCCCTCGGGTTATTTCATATCTAATAAATAAGGTTGGTTCATTGGTTAAGAAAAGGGTAGCATAGTAGCCTCCTCCCAGCGCTACTGTCTTGCGCCATCAGATGAATGTGTCAAGTACCGTGATGTCTAGACTCATACTTATATATTTCGTTTGAGTGAACCTTATACTCGACCAGCTAGTCCTTATTATGTTTGACTGTACAGGGGATCAGCTGTCCACCTAGCTCCGTAACTTTTGTCAAGCCCACCTGGCACTGGGTGAAGACCCGGCAAGGCAGTTACAATACCCTGCTTTCTATTGGATGGTCTTCATGTTGGCGGCATCGTAGTCACTAAGGCTGTTCGTTACATTGAGGTTTTCCATAATAAGTATCTGGCCATGCATCTCAATCAGATTACCCATTGGGACTTCTCCTGTCGAGAAGTGCTGTGTAAGGGCTTGTCTAGGTATGGAAATCTTGTATTAGCATGCGCCCATCGGCCCCGGAACATTCTTTCATTGAGAGCCTGATGATTTCTATCAAACATATTCCTAAAGTTTTAGCCATGTGGCCAGATTGCTTTACCTTAGGCTTGCTGAGCAGGATCTGATGCCGGTAGTCAAGGTGGCGTTAGTAAACACGGCACGGCTGGGGGCGGCAATTCGGACCATTGAGTTCTCACATGTAGCTAGTGAGCGCCGGTAGCTTGGTTTTCAGGAGTCTTGGTGAGACTTTGATGGTCTAGTGTCGTCGAAGTCTGCCGCTGGCAACAATGCATCCCTTACCTCGGTTATTGGTGGGCAGATGTTGTTGTTGATCACTGAGCTGAAGTATTTTCCGGGAAGTTATCTGTATTTTGTCCCAAAGAAGCTATGTTTGCGATGTGATCCCTCACAGGCTTTTAATCGTTAGGCGTAACGCCAAGAAGGCGTTCGACGACGACCAACGAGTTTAACATATGACTTGAATATCATTAGGTACTTATAACTATATTATGCATCTGATTATTCTCTTGCTTCGTGGGATTTTACTCTAGCCTGTCGGGCAACTCCTCATCAGTGACCACTGACCTATAATATGATCCGAGGTGCTAGGCTGTTACTACACGAATTACCGGAAATCGTCAGCGGAACTCAACGACGTCCATAATGGGAACCCGCGATGCGACTTATGACCTTACTCTGTCTTTCAACATCTTCTCAAAATGGCAATAGGGTGTTCAGGTAGTAGCCATGATCATGCAGCTTCGAAGCTGTGCAGTTCTCGCCGTGTTGTGGGAGGGCGTAACGAACCCGCAAGCAATTGAATTTCATACTGTCTTAACCCAATGAATACACTTTCTGCATATCTTGCCTGTGCCTTATATGAACAGCAAAGTCATGCATTTCATTATATCTGTGTATTAAGAAGTGATGGGGTAGTAATGAATGTCGATTGACAATATCCTGGTCATAAGCTAGAAATCTTGACAGCTATTGGATCAAAAGGTTCCAGCGACGGTAAACGCCAATTTAGACAGACAAAGACGCGACAGACGCAAGATCAGAAAACTCTAAAACAGACAAGTCGCTAAACTAAGAACTTGGGTTTCTCCATATTGCTGTTACCAGAAATCAAAAACCAAAAAATGACAAGACTATTTGCCCTCGAATGATACTTCGTTGTGATGTGACTACCCTATAATGACGATGAGGTTGAAGGGACCTGATTTCTCACCAGGATTGGCTGGTGAGCCAAGTACCTATTAGCCGTGACAAGGCGACCAACCAGACTGCGCGAAAAAGTTGGTGGCGGATTTTCGCATCTTCAATTCTCCCAACCCAGGCAAACTCAGTTTGCGATCGTGCTGCTGCAGCGATAGTCGAACCGATACGCCGTATACCACTACCAACATCGCAATGTCACAGGATCAACCCCAAGCGCAACCTCCGTTGCCCGAGCGTAATGAATTTATTCACAACTCTGCCATTGCTGGCGCAGTCATTGCACCTCTCGCTATGCTACTCCCACCACGAAAGATAGATCTTCGATTCTTCGTCCTCGCCAGTGCCTTCTCTCTTGCCACAAACCAGCTCGCCTACGAGTATACGGGCTCTTCAATCTACTCACGGTTTGGCAACCGTGTGGGCTCCATATTCGGAACCGAACTTCCCGAAGGCGCTCAGCGCACCCAACGACTACTACGTGAGCACCGAGAGCGCGAGGCGGCACTCAAAGCTAGGTTAGGCCAGCAGAATTCACAAAGCGAAGAGGAGAAGACAGGTGTGGCCAAGGCGCTCAACGATGTGTGGATGGGAGGCGAGGAGAAGAATTGGCGAGAGCAGCGTGCCAAAGAGCATCAACAAAAGATGGAAGAGGGCAAGGGTATTGGCGATATCATCATGGAGCAAGTCGCAGATGTCTGGAGTGGAAATTGGGGAAAGGGCGCTAAGAAACAAGATGACGAGACCGCAACGGACGACGCTTCATCGACCGGGAGGAAATAACACAGTCTCAACCGAGGAGAGACAATATAGATGTTGAAATAACACTGGAGGGGACCATCTAGTTTTATACCCATTGTCGACAAGGTGCGACATGCACAAGACCGAACTGTACCACTATTAACGGAAAAGGCGAAGGGCCGCCAGGGCAATACGACTGCAATGAGCAATGAAGAGGGCTAGGATAACGTATGTAGGGCAGCTCATGTCATGTACGATACAACAGTTTGTATAATCACGATCTTATCTCATCTACCCAACTCATCAGCCACTCAACAGGAGCATATCGGGCCACTGACCGGAGTGCCACATGAGCAGTCGGCAATCCACAGTGCGAGGTTTTGTCAAGGAGTTTTCAGTCAATGCAGGCTGGCTGCTACAATATTGAAGTGGTGCTTGCATCATTCATACCGCACCCGTCGTGTCTACCGTTGACAAATCGAGCGTTGTCGTGTCCTGGTCCTCCAACACAGAAGGGGGAGCGAATGTTGGAAACTTTTGCCTTCCAATAGTCTTGGCGTTGAGATCACCCCACCAGACTGATTCATTATGCCATCGGATGTGAGAGTTGAGGTGGATTGCCTGATATGCATCAACTTGGGAGCTGTACCTTCTTGCCCAAGGGATCTCTCCCTCCTGGAGCCTGGCGTGGAATAGGACAAAGCTCAACGCGTAAATTGTTGTCCACTGCAAAAGATCTCATCGGAACCCGTACAACTGGTTGATATGGGCACATGCCATCAACGAGCTCCACTATGTACAAGGAATACGGGAAAACTCGTCAGCTTTAGCAGTGGCTGTGGTCCGTTGCGCTGTAGCGTAAGCCACGGGCTGGAAGGAAGGTACTTCACCATAAATGCATTGGTGATGTGGTTGAGACAATGAAAATGCGTCAACTGGGCCTAGTATCCATGTGCCTGCGATATGAAAAGCCAGAATATAGGTAGGTAGTAGATTGCAATCAATGAGATTGTGCTACACTACTGTACCAGAATAAGTGTTTATGTTGACGGGTCGTAATATCACTTACAAATGAGAGATGCCGTGTTGTCTTTCTTACTAGGCCGTAAGTTATTGAGTTGAATCGGAGTTTACCTTTGCAAATACCGGAATGATCGAAGTTGACAGCTTGCAATATGTAATAAAACATCAGCATTCCCAGTGCTTCATGGTTACAAGTGTTCTTGTGATCCATAAGTAAGCAGTAGGTATCAACAAAGACTCACATTAGCCGCCACAAAAACCGCCATGAATAGAGGTTACTGTTCTAAATTAAGAAGCTGTGGCGCTTAAACATCCATTAATCAGAGTGAGGCTCAATGGCTTAACCGCACGGCACCACCACCCAAGAACCCTTCTTCCCAGTGATCGACCTTTGGTTGCAGGGATCTATAGCTTACAACTGTCAGCACAGCCCCGGCTTGTACGTCACTCGGCTGTGAGTTGTTTCGTCATGGGCACAAGTCAGCGAGAATAGAACAAATATGCCCTTATTGAATACCTAATAAACAGGACTTGTTACCTAAGCTGAAGGCTGCCTCAAAAAAATGATACCTAACTAATCAAGCTGCATAATTGTTGTATTCCCAAGTATTTCCTCTCTTGTTTTTTCCACCCTCCCATCTTCACTCTTTTGCTTCACTCGTTTGGCGATTTTTTACGACGACGCAAAGGGCCCACAGCTTCCACGCGTAAGGCAGTCGTCCAATCAGAAGAGAGCTTCCACGCAATCCAGACCAGTCTCTTCGTCCCTGGCGACCCTTGAAACAACCCGCTCAAGCCTACCTAACCCGTTGAGCTGAAGTTCAGGACTTTGGATTCTGACCAGCCACCTAAGCTTGACCTAGCGCGAGGGATACATTTTCTGGTTCAACATCTTTCACTTTGGATCGACAAAGGATCCATTCGACACACGCACACATTGTTGTCAATAAAGATAAGGGCTTGGATCATTCGCCGAATTACGAAATACCGATTCTTGATCTGTGACGCCGTCTCGACCCTCTGAAACAGCTTGTCGCAGTTGTATCCCCTTTCTTTGCCGCTTGGCGGCTTACTCCCATCAACTGCCTACGCAACCTCGTCCCCGTTACTCGAGAATCCCTTGCTTTCGTCAACTATGGCTTCGCACGACTACTACAGCGGTGGCAGTCAACAGGCTCCTTATGGCGCCGGCCCTAACGCTTCTCCCTACTATCAGAATCACGATACCCCTTCGCCGCATTCTACACCAGCACCCCCGTACGAGCCCAACTCGTACAACTCACACTATGCTCCCGACACCTCGATCTATCCTGCCGATACTGCCGCGCATATTGTCCCGACCAAGCAAACACCATACTCGCCTAACGATATACAATATCCTCCAGCGGGCACTTATGCTAGCCCTTCTGGTCAGAGCTCAAGTCATAATCAGCCTGGCCAAACTGGTCAGTCTCCTTTCGACACCGTCTTTGACGATCATGTGTACCCGGCAAACTCGAACACCGGACCGACTCCCAGCTCCAGTACGGCTGACATTGGCCAACAAGGCTTCTATCAAGATACAAGCTATGCTGGAGGGGCTGCCGCTGCGCGACCTTACGGCCAGGAAGACATCCCCCTTCAAGATCGGACCGCTAAAAATGACGATCCCGAGATGAATGATCATATCTATGACGCCCCTGGACGGCCTAAGAAGAAAGGCAAGAAGGGCAAGGTTCGCTTGGGCGAATTGGGTATGATTGGCTCCAACAAGAAGAGGATTCCTTGGGTTGTCTATATCTTTTCTGTTGTCCAAATCGCCGTCTTTATCGCCGAAATAGCAAGGAACGGTAAGATGTGAAGACTGATGCAGGAGGAAAACTGTCAGCTGACTCGTTCGCAGGCGTACTAACAGGATCTCCCATTGAGATCAAACCGCAATTCAATGTATTTATCGGCCCATCTCCCGGTTTACTGATCAACATGGGCGCACGTTATGCCCCCTGTATGCGCAACGTGAAGGGTATCCAAAGTGTGGACAAAAATGCGAAGGGCGCCGTTCTACCTGGTCTACTTTGTCCCAATGCTACCACGGATGACAGTTTCTGCCCTCTTCATGTGGTCTGCGGCTTCGGAGGTCACGTTCCAGATCCTAAGTTCAATGGCGATATCAACCAGAGTCCCGAGCCCAACCAGTGGTACCGATTCATCACCTCAATTTTCATGCACGCCGGTCTCATTCACATCATTTTCAACCTTCTTCTGCAACTTACCGTCGCAAAAGAGATGGAGATGGCCATTGGACCAGTGCGGTTTCTACTTGTTTACATGAGTGCTGGGATTTTCGGCAACATCATGGGTGGAAATTATGCGCCGCCAGGACAGCCATCTGTGGGTGCCTCTGGGGCCCTCTTTGGTATCATTGCCTTGGTCCTCCTCGATCTTCTGTACTCATGGAAGGACAGACGCAACCCCGTCAAGGACCTTCTTTTCATCATTCTGGATATGGTAATCGCATTTGTCTTAGGACTTCTTCCCGGCTTGGACAACTTTGTTCATATTGGCGGTTTTCTTATGGGACTCTCTCTTGGCGTCTGTGTCCT